>CAXDIW010000426.1:3119450-3743341 GCA_963989415.1 Cerceris ruficornis
TCCCTTAACGGAAATTATTTGTAACTTTCGACAAGTAGAACAATGAATGGAACAGGTAGACGGTTGAAAACATTGTATATATTGCTTCTATATAGTCTAAGAAACATATATGCAAAGCATCCAAATAGTACAATTCGACAATTTATTGTTCTTCAAGTTTAAGTGAACAATGAGCCCCAATGGTTAATCCTTTATCGGAAATTATTTGTAACTTTCGACAAGTAGAACAATGAATGGAACAGGTAGACGGTTGAAATCTTTGTATATATTGCTTCTATATAATCTAAGAAACATATATGCAAAGCATCCAAACAGTACAATTCGCCAATTATTTCATCTTCATGTTTAAGTGAACAACGAGCCCCATTGTTAATATTTTAACGGAAATTATTTGTAACTTCCGACAAGTAGAACAATGAATGGAACAGGTAGACGGTTGAAATCAATGTATATATTGCTTCTATATAGTCTAACAAACATATATGCAAAGCATCCAAACAGTACCATTCGCCAATTCTTGGTTCTTCAAGTTTAAGTGAACAATGAGCCCCATTGTTAATCCTTTATCGGAAATTATTTGTAAATTTCGACAAGTAGAACAATGAATGGAACAGGTAGACGGTTGAAATCTTTGTATATATTGCTTCTATATAGTCTAAGAAACATATATGCAAAGCATCCAAACAGTACAATTCGACAATTTTTTGTTCTTCAAGTTTAGTGAACAATGAGCCCCAATGGTTAATCCTTTATCGGAAATTATTTGTAAATTTTGACAAGTAGAACAATGAATGGAACAGGTAGACGGTTGAAATCATTGTATATATTGCTTCTATATAGTCTAAGAAACATATATGCAGAGCATCCAAACAGTACAATTCGACAATTTTTTGTTCTTCAAGTTTAAGTGAACAATGAGCCCCAATGGTTAATCCGTTATCGGAAATGATTTGTAACTTTCTACAAGTAGAACAATGAATGGAACAGGTAGACGGTTGAAATCAATGTATATATTGCTTCTATATAGTCTAAGAAACATATATGCAAAGCATCCAAACAGTACCATTCGCCAATTTTTTGTACTTCAAGTTTAAGTGAACAATGAGCCCCAATGGTTAATCCTTTATCGGAAATTATTTGTAATTTTCGACAAGTAGAACAATGAATGGAACAGGTAGACGGTTGAAATCATTGTATATATTGCTTCTATATAGTCTAAGAAACATATATGCAAAGCATCCAAACAGTACAATTCGACAATTTTTTGTTCTTCAAGTTTAAGTAAACTACGATCCCCATTGTTAATCCCTTAACGGAAATTATTTGTAACTTTCGACAAGTAGAACAATGAATGGAACAGGTAGACGGTTGAAAACATTGTATATATTGCTTCTATATAGTCTAAGAAACATATATGCAAAGCATCCAAACAGTACCATTCGCCAATTATTTCATCTTCATGTTTAAGTGAACTACGAGCCCCATTGTTAATACTTTAACGGAAATTATTTGTAACTTCCGACAAGTAGAACAATGAATGGAACAGGTAGACGGTTGAAATCAATGTATATATTGCTTCTATATAGTCTAAGAAACATATATGCAAAGCATCCAAACAGTACCATTCGCCAATTTTTGGTTCTTCAAGTTTAAGTAAACTACGATCCCCATTGTTAATCCCTTAACGGAAATTATTTGTAACTTTCGACAAGTAGAACAACGAATGGAACAGGTAGACGGTTGAAAACATTGTATATATTGCTTCTATATAGTCTAAGAAACATATATGCAAAGCATCCAAATAGTACAATTCGACAATTTATTGTTCTTCAAGTTTAAGTGAACAATGAGCCCCAATGGTTAATCCTTTATCGGAAATTATTTGTAACTTTCGACAAGTAGAACAATGAATGGAACAGGTAGACGGTTGAAATCTTTGTATATATTGCTTCTATATAATCTAAGAAACATATATGCAAAGCATCCAAACAGTACAATTCGCCAATTATTTCATCTTCATGTTTAAGTGAACAACGAGCCCCATTGTTAATATTTTAACGGAAATTATTTGTAACTTCCGACAAGTAGAACAATGAATGGAACAGGTAGACGGTTGAAATCAATGTATATATTGCTTCTATATAGTCTAAGAAACATATATGCAAAGCATCCAAATAGTACCATTCGCCAATTCTTTGTTCTTCAAGTTTAAGTGAACAATGAGCCCCATTGTTAATCCTTTATCGGAAATTATTTGTAAATTTCGACAAGTAGAACAATGAATGGAACAGGTAAACGGTTGAAATCTTTGTATATATTGCTTCTATATAGTCTAAGAAACATATATGCAAAGCATCCAAACAGTACAATTCGACAATTTTTTGTTCTTCAAGTTTAGTGAACAATGAGCCCCAATGGTTAATCCTTTATCGGAAATTATTTGTAACTTTTGACAAGTAGAACAATGAATGGAACAGGTAGACGGTTGAAATCATTGTATATATTGCTTCTATATAGTCTAAGAAACATATATGCAAAGCATCCAAACAGTACAATTCGACAATTTTTTGTTCTTCAAGTTTAAGTAAACTACGATCCCCATTGTTAATCCCTTAACGGAAATTATTTGTAACTTTCGACAAGTAGAACAATGAATGGAACAGGTAGACGGTTGAAAACATTGTATATATTGCTTCTATATAGTCTAAGAAACATATATGCAAAGCATCCAAACAGTACCATTCGCCAATTATTTCATCTTCATGTTTAAGTGAACTACGAGCCCCATTGTTAATACTTTAACGGAAATTATTTGTAACTTCCGACAAGTAGAACAATGAATGGAACAGGTAGACGGTTGAAATCAATGTATATATTGCTTCTATATAGTCTAAGAAACATATATGCAAAGCATCCAAACAGTACCATTCGCCAATTTTTTGTACTTCAAGTTTAAGTGAACAATGAGCCCCAATGGTTAATCCTTTATCGGAAATTATTTGTAATTTTCGACAAGTAGAACAATGAATGGAACAGGTAGACGGTTGAAATCATTGTATATATTGCTTCTATATAGTCTAAGAAACATATATGCAAAGCATCCAAACAGTACAATTCGACAATTTTTTGTTCTTCAAGTTTAAGTAAACTACGATCCCCATTGTTAATCCCTTAACGGAAATTATTTGTAACTTTCGACAAGTAGAACAATGAATGGAACAGGTAGACGGTTGAAAACATTGTATATATTGCTTCTATATAGTCTAAGAAACATATATGCAAAGCATCCAAACAGTACCATTCGCCAATTATTTCATCTTCATGTTTAAGTGAACTACGAGCCCCATTGTTAATACTTTAACGGAAATTATTTGTAACTTCCGACAAGTAGAACAATGAATGGAACAGGTAGACGGTTGAAATCAATGTATATATTGCTTCTATATAGTCTAAGAAACATATATGCAAAGCATCCAAACAGTACCATTCGCCAATTTTTGGTTCTTCAAGTTTAAGTAAACTACGATCCCCATTGTTAATCCCTTAACGGAAATTATTTGTAACTTTCGACAAGTAGAACAATGAATGGAACAGGTAGACGGTTGAAAACATTGTATATATTGCTTCTATATAGTCTAAGAAACATATATGCAAAGCATCCAAATAGTACAATTCGACAATTTATTGTTCTTCAAGTTTAAGTGAACAATGAGCCCCAATGGTTAATCCTTTATCGGAAATTATTTGTAACTTTCGACAAGTAGAACAATGAATGGAACAGGTAGACGGTTGAAATCTTTGTATATATTGATCCTATATAATCTAAGAAACATATATGCAAAGCATCCAAACAGTACAATTCGCCAATTATTTCATCTTCATGTTTAAGTGAACAACGAGCCCCATTGTTAATATTTTAACGGAAATTATTTGTAACTTCCGACAAGTAGAACAATGAATGGAACAGGTAGACGGTTGAAATCTTTGTATATATTGCTTCTATATAGTCTAAGAAACATATATGCAAAGCATCCAAACAGTACAATTCGACAATTTTTTGTTCTTCAAGTTTAGTGAACAATGAGCCCCAATGGTTAATCCTTTATCGGAAATTATTTGTAAATTTTGACAAGTAGAACAATGAATGGAACAGGTAGACGGTTGAAATCATTGTATATATTGCTTCTATATAGTCTAAGAAACATATATGCAAAGCATCCAAACAGTACAATTCGACAATTTTTTGTTCTTCAAGTTTAAGTGAACAATGAGCCCCAATGGTTAATCCGTTATCGGAAATGATTTGTAACTTTCTACAAGTAGAACAATGAATGGAACAGGTAGACGGTTGAAATCAATGTATATATTGCTTCTATATAGTCTAAGAAACATATATGCAAAGCATCCAAACAGTACCATTCGCCAATTTTTTGTACTTCAAGTTTAAGTGAACAATGAGCCCCAATGGTTAATCCTTTATCGGAAATTATTTGTAATTTTCGACAAGTAGAACAATGAATGGAACAGGTAGACGGTTGAAATCATTGTATATATTGCTTCTATATAGTCTAAGAAACAGATATGCAAAGCATCCAAACAGTACAATTCGACAATTTTTTGTTCTTCAAGTTTAAGTAAACAACGATCCCCATTGTTAATCCCTTAACGGAAATTATTTGTAACTTTCGACAAGTAGAACAATGAATGGAACAGGTAGACGGTTGAAAACATTGTATATATTGCTTCTATATAGTCTAAGAAACATATATGCAAAGCATCCAAACAGTACCATTCGCCAATTATTTCATCTTCATGTTTAAGTGAACAACGAGCCCCATTGTTAATATTTTAACGGAAATTATTTGTAACTTCCGACAAGTAGAACAATGAATGGAACAGGTAGACGGTTGAAATCTTTGTATATATTGCTTCTATATAGTCTAAGAAACATATATGCAAAGCATCCAAACAGTACAATTCGACAATTTTTTGTTCTTCAAGTTTAGTGAACAATGAGCCCCAATGGTTAATCCTTTATCGGAAATTATTTGTAACTTTTGACAAGTAGAACAATGAATGGAACAGGTAGACGGTTGAAATCTTTGTATATATTGCTTCTATATAGTCTAAGAAACATATATGCAAAGCATCCAAACAGTACAATTCGACAATTTTTTGTTCTTCAAGTTTAGTGAACAATGAGCCCCAATGGTTAATCCTTTATCGGAAATTATTTGTAACTTTTGACAAGTAGAACAATGAATGGAACAGGTAGACGGTTGAAATCATTGTATATATTGCTTCTATATAGTCTAAGAAACATATATGCAAAGCATCCAAACAGTACAATTCGACAATTTTTTGTTCTTCAAGTTTAAGTGAACAATGAGCCCCAATGGTTAATCCGTTATCGGAAATGATTTGTAACTTTCTACAAGTAGAACAATGAATGGAACAGGTAGACGGTTGAAATCAATGTATATATTGCTTCTATATAGTCTAAGAAACATATATGCAAAGCATCCAAACAGTATCATTCGCCAATTTTTTGTACTTCAAGTTTAAGTGAACAATGAGCCCCAATGGTTAATCCTTTATCGGAAATTATTTGTAATTTTCGACAAGTAGAACAATGAATGGAACAGGTAGACGGTTGAAATCATTGTATATATTGCTTCTATATAGTCTAAGAAACATATATGCAAAGCATCCAAACAGTACAATTCGACAATTTTTTGTTCTTCAAGTTTAAGTAAACTACGATCCCCATTGTTAATCCCTTAACGGAAATTATTTGTAACTTTCGACAAGTAGAACAATGAATGGAACAGGTAGACGGTTGAAAACATTGTATATATTGCTTCTATATAGTCTAAGAAACATATATGCAAAGCATCCAAACAGTACCATTCGCCAATTATTTCATCTTCATGTTTAAGTGAACTACGAGCCCCATTGTTAATACTTTAACGGAAATTATTTGTAACTTCCGACAAGTAGAACAATGAATGGAACAGGTAGACGGTTGAAATCAATGTATATATTGCTTCTATATAGTCTAAGAAACATATATGCAAAGCATCCAAACAGTACCATTCGCCAATTTTTGGTTCTTCAAGTTTAAGTAAACTACGATCCCCATTGTTAATCCCTTAACGGAAATTATTTGTAACTTTCGACAAGTAGAACAATGAATGGAACAGGTAGACGGTTGAAAACATTGTATATATTGCTTCTATATAGTCTAAGAAACATATATGCAAAGCATCCAAATAGTACAATTCGACAATTTATTGTTCTTCAAGTTTAAGTGAACAATGAGCCCCAATGGTTAATCCTTTATCGGAAATTATTTGTAACTTTCGACAAGTAGAACAATGAATGGAACAGGTAGACGGTTGAAATCTTTGTATATATTGCTTCTATATAATCTAAGAAACATATATGCAAAGCATCCAAACAGTACAATTCGCCAATTATTTCATCTTCATGTTTAAGTGAACAACGAGCCCCATTGTTAATATTTTAACGGAAATTATTTGTAACTTCCGACAAGTAGAACAATGAATGGAACAGGTAGACGGTTGAAATCAATGTATATATTGCTTCTATATAGTCTAACAAACATATATGCAAAGCATCCAAACAGTACCATTCGCCAATTCTTGGTTCTTCAAGTTTAAGTGAACAATGAGCCCCATTGTTAATCCTTTATCGGAAATTATTTGTAAATTTCGACAAGTAGAACAATGAATGGAACAGGTAGACGGTTGAAATCTTTGTATATATTGCTTCTATATAGTCTAAGAAACATATATGCAAAGCATCCAAACAGTACAATTCGACAATTTTTTGTTCTTCAAGTTTAGTGAACAATGAGCCCCAATGGTTAATCCTTTATCGGAAATTATTTGTAAATTTTGACAAGTAGAACAATGAATGGAACAGGTAGACGGTTGAAATCATTGTATATATTGCTTCTATATAGTCTAAGAAACATATATGCAGAGCATCCAAACAGTACAATTCGACAATTTTTTGTTCTTCAAGTTTAAGTGAACAATGAGCCCCAATGGTTAATCCGTTATCGGAAATGATTTGTAACTTTCTACAAGTAGAACAATGAATGGAACAGGTAGACGGTTGAAATCAATGTATATATTGCTTCTATATAGTCTAAGAAACATATATGCAAAGCATCCAAACAGTACCATTCGCCAATTTTTTGTACTTCAAGTTTAAGTGAACAATGAGCCCCAATGGTTAATCCTTTATCGGAAATTATTTGTAATTTTCGACAAGTAGAACAATGAATGGAACAGGTAGACGGTTGAAATCATTGTATATATTGCTTCTATATAGTCTAAGAAACAGATATGCAAAGCATCCAAACAGTACAATTCGACAATTTTTTGTTCTTCAAGTTTAAGTAAACTACGATCCCCATTGTTAATCCCTTAACGGAAATTATTTGTAACTTTCGACAAGTAGAACAATGAATGGAACAGGTAGACGGTTGAAAACATTGTATATATTGCTTCTATATAGTCTAAGAAACATATATGCAAAGCATCCAAACAGTACCATTCGCCAATTATTTCATCTTCATGTTTAAGTGAACTACGAGCCCCATTGTTAATACTTTAACGGAAATTATTTGTAACTTCCGACAAGTAGAACAATGAATGGAACAGGTAGACGGTTGAAATCAATGTATATATTGCTTCTATATAGTCTAAGAAACATATATGCAAAGCATCCAAACAGTACCATTCGCCAATTTTTGGTTCTTCAAGTTTAAGTAAACTACGATCCCCATTGTTAATCCCTTAACGGAAATTATTTGTAACTTTCGACAAGTAGAACAACGAATGGAACAGGTAGACGGTTGAAAACATTGTATATATTGCTTCTATATAGTCTAAGAAACATATATGCAAAGCATCCAAATAGTACAATTCGACAATTTATTGTTCTTCAAGTTTAAGTGAACAATGAGCCCCAATGGTTAATCCTTTATCGGAAATTATTTGTAACTTTCGACAAGTAGAACAATGAATGGAACAGGTAGACGGTTGAAATCTTTGTATATATTGCTTCTATATAATCTAAGAAACATATATGCAAAGCATCCAAACAGTACAATTCGCCAATTATTTCATCTTCATGTTTAAGTGAACAACGAGCCCCATTGTTAATATTTTAACGGAAATTATTTGTAACTTCCGACAAGTAGAACAATGAATGGAACAGGTAGACGGTTGAAATCAATGTATATATTGCTTCTATATAGTCTAAGAAACATATATGCAAAGCATCCAAATAGTACCATTCGCCAATTCTTTGTTCTTCAAGTTTAAGTGAACAATGAGCCCAATTGTTAATCCTTTATCGGAAATTATTTGTAAATTTCGACAAGTAGAACAATGAATGGAACAGGTAAACGGTTGAAATCTTTGTATATATTGCTTCTATATAGTCTAAGAAACATATATGCAAAGCATCCAAACAGTACAATTCGACAATTTTTTGTTCTTCAAGTTTAGTGAACAATGAGCCCCAATGGTTAATCCTTTATCGGAAATTATTTGTAACTTTTGACAAGTAGAACAATGAATGGAACAGGTAGACGGTTGAAATCATTGTATATATTGCTTCTATATAGTCTAAGAAACATATATGCAAAGCATCCAAACAGTACAATTCGACAATTTTTTGTTCTTCAAGTTTAAGTAAACTACGATCCCCATTGTTAATCCCTTAACGGAAATTATTTGTAACTTTCGACAAGTAGAACAATGAATGGAACAGGTAGACGGTTGAAAACATTGTATATATTGCTTCTATATAGTCTAAGAAACATATATGCAAAGCATCCAAACAGTACCATTCGCCAATTATTTCATCTTCATGTTTAAGTGAACTACGAGCCCCATTGTTAATACTTTAACGGAAATTATTTGTAACTTCCGACAAGTAGAACAATGAATGGAACAGGTAGACGGTTGAAATCAATGTATATATTGCTTCTATATAGTCTAAGAAACATATATGCAAAGCATCCAAACAGTACCATTCGCCAATTTTTTGTACTTCAAGTTTAAGTGAACAATGAGCCCCAATGGTTAATCCTTTATCGGAAATTATTTGTAATTTTCGACAAGTAGAACAATGAATGGAACAGGTAGACGGTTGAAATCATTGTATATATTGCTTCTATATAGTCTAAGAAACATATATGCAAAGCATCCAAACAGTACAATTCGACAATTTTTTGTTCTTCAAGTTTAAGTAAACTACGATCCCCATTGTTAATCCCTTAACGGAAATTATTTGTAACTTTCGACAAGTAGAACAATGAATGGAACAGGTAGACGGTTGAAAACATTGTATATATTGCTTCTATATAGTCTAAGAAACATATATGCAAAGCATCCAAACAGTACCATTCGCCAATTATTTCATCTTCATGTTTAAGTGAACTACGAGCCCCATTGTTAATACTTTAACGGAAATTATTTGTAACTTCCGACAAGTAGAACAATGAATGGAACAGGTAGACGGTTGAAATCAATGTATATATTGCTTCTATATAGTCTAAGAAACATATATGCAAAGCATCCAAACAGTACCATTCGCCAATTTTTGGTTCTTCAAGTTTAAGTAAACTACGATCCCCATTGTTAATCCCTTAACGGAAATTATTTGTAACTTTCGACAAGTAGAACAATGAATGGAACAGGTAGACGGTTGAAAACATTGTATATATTGCTTCTATATAGTCTAAGAAACATATATGCAAAGCATCCAAATAGTACAATTCGACAATTTATTGTTCTTCAAGTTTAAGTGAACAATGAGCCCCAATGGTTAATCCTTTATCGGAAATTATTTGTAACTTTCGACAAGTAGAACAATGAATGGAACAGGTAGACGGTTGAAATCTTTGTATATATTGCTTCTATATAATCTAAGAAACATATATGCAAAGCATCCAAACAGTACAATTCGCCAATTATTTCATCTTCATGTTTAAGTGAACAACGAGCCCCATTGTTAATATTTTAACGGAAATTATTTGTAACTTCCGACAAGTAGAACAATGAATGGAACAGGTAGACGGTTGAAATCAATGTATATATTGCTTCTATATAGTCTAACAAACATATATGCAAAGCATCCAAACAGTACCATTCGCCAATTCTTTGTTCTTCAAGTTTAAGTGAACAATGAGCCCCATTGTTAATCCTTTATCGGAAATTATTTGTAAATTTCGACAAGTAGAACAATGAATGGAACAGGTAGACGGTTGAAATCTTTGTATATATTGCTTCTATATAGTCTAAGAAACATATATGCAAAGCATCCAAACAGTACAATTCGACAATTTTTTGTTCTTCAAGTTTAGTGAACAATGAGCCCCAATGGTTAATCCTTTATCGGAAATTATTTGTAAATTTTGACAAGTAGAACAATGAATGGAACATGTAGACGGTTGAAATCATTGTATATATTGCTTCTATATAGTCTAAGAAACATATATGCAAAGCATCCAAACAGTACAATTCGACAATTTTTTGTTCTTCAAGTTTAAGTGAACAATGAGCCCCAATGGTTAATCCGTTATCGGAAATGATTTGTAACTTTCTACAAGTAGAACAATGAATGGAACAGGTAGACGGTTGAAATCAATGTATATATTGCTTCTATATAGTCTAAGAAACATATATGCAAAGCATCCAAACAGTACCATTCGCCAATTTTTTGTACTTCAAGTTTAAGTGAACAATGAGCCCCAATGGTTAATCCTTTATCGGAAATTATTTGTAATTTTCGACAAGTAGAACAATGAATGGAACAGGTAGACGGTTGAAAACATTGTATATATTGCTTCTATATAGTCTAAGAAACATATATGCAAAGCATCCAAACAGTACCATTCGCCAATTATTTCATCTTCATGTTTAAGTGAACTACGAGCCCCATTGTTAATACTTTAACGGAAATTATTTGTAACTTCCGACAAGTAGAACAATGAATGGAACAGGTAGACGGTTGAAATCAATGTATATATTGCTTCTATATAGTCTAAGAAACATATATGCAAAGCATCCAAACAGTACCATTCGCCAATTTTTGGTTCTTCAAGTTTAAGTAAACTACGATCCCCATTGTTAATCCCTTAACGGAAATTATTTGTAACTTCCGACAAGTAGAACAATGAATGGAACAGGTAGACGGTTGAAATCAATGTATATATTGCTTCTATATAGTCTAAGAAACATATATGCAAAGCATCCAAACAGTACCATTCGCCAATTTTTTGTTCTTCAAGTTTAAGTAAACTACGATCCCCATTGTTAATCCCTTAACGGAAATTATTTGTAACTTTCGACAAGTAGAACAATGAATGGAACAGGTAGACGGTTGAAAACATTGTATATATTGCTTCTATATAGTCTAAGAAACATATATGCAAAGCATCCAAATAGTACAATTCGACAATTTATTGTTCTTCAAGTTTAAGTGAACAATGAGCCCCAATGGTTAATCCTTTATCGGAAATTATTTGTAACTTTCGACAAGTAGAACAATGAATGGAACAGGTAGACGGTTGAAATCTTTGTATATATTGCTTCTATATAATCTAAGAAACATATATGCAAAGCATCCAAACAGTACAATTCGCCAATTATTTCATCTTCATGTTTAAGTGAACAACGAGCCCCATTGTTAATATTTTAACGGAAATTATTTGTAACTTGCTACAAGTAGAACAATGAATGGAACAGGTAGACGGTTGAAATCAATGTATATATTGCTTCTATATAGTCTAAGAAACATATATGCAAAGCATCCAAACAGTACCATTCGCCAATTCTTTGTTCTTCAAGTTTAAGTGAACAATGAGCCCCATTGTTAATCCTTTATCGGAAATTATTTGTAAATTTCGACAAGTAGAACAATGAATGGAACAGGTAGACTGTTGAAATCTTTGTATATATTGCTTCTATATAGTCTAAGAAACATATATGCAAAGCATCCAAACAGTACAATTCGACAATTTTTTGTTCTTCAAGTTTAGTGAACAATGAGCCCCAATGGTTAATCCTTTATCGGAAATTATTTGTAACTTTTGACAAGTAGAACAATGAATGGAACAGGTAGACGGTTGAAATCATTGTATATTTTGCTTCTATATAGTCTAAGGAACATATATGCGAAGCATCCAAACAGTACAATTCGACAATTTTTTGTTCTTCAAGTTTAGTGAACAATGAGCCCCAATGGTTAATCCTTTATCGGAAATTATTTGTAATTTTCGACAAGTAGAACAATGAATGGAACAGGTAGACGGTTGATATCTTTGTATATATTGCTTCTATATAATCTAAGAAACATATATGCAAAGCATCCAAACAGTACAATTCGCCAATTATTTCATCTTCATGTTTAAGTGAACTACGAGCCCCATTGTTAATACTTTAACGGAAATTATTTGTAATTTGCGACAAGTAGAACAATGAGTGGAACAGGTAGACGGTTGAAATCAATGTATATATTGCTTCTATATAGTCTAAGAAACATATATGCAAAGCATCCAAACAGTACCATTCGCCAATTTTTTGTTCTTCAATTTTAAGTGAACAATGAGCCCCAATGGTTAATCCTTTATCGGAAATTATTTGTAATTTTCGACAAGTAGAACAATGAATGGAACAGGTAGACGGTTGAAATCATTGTATATATTGCTTCTATATAGTCTAAGAAACATATATGCAAAGCATCCAAACAGTACAATTCGACAATTTTTTGTTCTTCAAGTTTAAGTGAACAATGAGCCCCAATGGTTAATCCGTTATCGGAAATGATTTGTAACTTTCGACAAGTAGAACAATGAATGGAACAGGTAGACGGTTGAAATCTTTGTATATATTGCTTCTATGTAGTCTAAGAAACATATATACAAAGCATCCAAACAGTACCATTCGCCAATTTTTTGTTCTTCAAGTCTAAGTGGACTACGAGCCCCATTGTTAATACTTTAAAGGAAATTATTTGTAAATTTCGACAAGTAGAACAATGAATGGAACAGGTAGACTGTTGAAATCATTGTATATATTGCTTCTATATAGTCTAAGAAACATATATGCAAAGCATCCAAACAGTACAATTCGACAATTTTTTGTTCTTCAAGTTTAGTGAACAATGAGCCCCAATGGTTAATCCTTTATCGGAAATTATTTGTAATTTTCGACAAGTAGAACAATGAATGGAACAGGTAGACGGTTGAAATCATTGTATATATTGCTTCTATATAGTCTAAGAAACATATATGCGAAGCATCCAAACAGTACAATTCGCCAATTTTTTGTTCTTCAAGTTTAGTGAACAATGAGCCCCAATGGTTAATCCTTTATCGGAAATTATTTGTAATTTTCGACAAGTAGAACAATGAATGGAACAGGTTGACGGTTGATATCTTTGTATATATTGCTTCTATATAATCTAAGAAACATATATGCAAAGCATCCAAACAGTACAATTCGCCAATTATTTCATCTTCATGTTTAAGTGAACTACGAGCCCCATTGTTAATCCTTTAAAGGAAATTATTTGTAAATTTCGACAAGTAGAACAATGAATGGATCAGGTAGACGGTTGAAATCATTGTATATATTGCTTCTATATAAACTACGAAACATATATGCAAAGCATCCAAACAGTACAATTCGCCAATTTTTTGTTCTTCAAGTTTAAGTGAACTAAGAGCCCCATTGTTAATCCTTTAACGGAAATTAATAGTAACTTTCTACAATTAGAACAATGAATAGTACAGGTAGACGGGTGAAATCTTTCTATATATTGCTTCTATGTAGTCTAAGAAACATATATGCAAAGAATCCAAACAGTACAATTCGCCAATTTTTTGTTCTTCAAGTTTAAGTGAACAATGAGCCCCAATGGTTAATCCTTTATCGGAAATGATTTGTATCTTTGGACAAGTAGAACAATGAATGGAACAGGTAGACGGTTGATATCTTTGTACATATTGCTTCTATATAATCTAAGAAACATATATGCAAAGCATCCAAACAGTACAATTCGCCAATTATTTCATCTTCATGTTTAAGTGAACTACGAGCCCCATTGTTAATACTTTAACGGAAATTATTTGTAACTTGCGACAAGTAGAACAATGAGTGGAACAGGTAGACGGTTGAAATCAATGTATATATTGCTTCTATATAGTCTAAGAAACATATATGCAAAGCATCCAAACAGTACCATTCGCCAATTTTTTGTACTTCAAGTTTAAGTGAACAATGAGCCCCAATGGTTAATCCTTTATCGGAAATTATTTGTAATTTTCGACAAGTAGAACAATGAATGGAACAGGTAGACGGTTGAAATCATTGTATATATTGCTTCTATATAGTCTAAGAAACATATATGCAAAGCATCCAAACAGTACCATTCGCCAATTTTTGGTTCTTCAAGTTTAAGTAAACTACGATCCCCATTGTTAATCCCTTAACGGAAATTATTTGTAACTTTCGACAAGTAGAACAACGAATGGAACAGGTAGACGGTTGAAAACATTGTATATATTGCTTCTATATAGTCTAAGAAACATATATGCAAAGCATCCAAATAGTACAATTCGACAATTTATTGTTCTTCAAGTTTAAGTGAACAATGAGCCCCAATGGTTAATCCTTTATCGGAAATTATTTGTAACTTTCGACAAGTAGAACAATGAATGGAACAGGTAGACGGTTGAAATCTTTGTATATATTGCTTCTATATAATCTAAGAAACATATATGCAAAGCATCCAAACAGTACAATTCGCCAATTATTTCATCTTCATGTTTAAGTGAACAACGAGCCCCATTGTTAATATTTTAACGGAAATTATTTGTAACTTCCGACAAGTAGAACAATGAATGGAACAGGTAGACGGTTGAAATCAATGTATATATTGCTTCTATATAGTCTAAGAAACATATATGCAAAGCATCCAAATAGTACCATTCGCCAATTCTTTGTTCTTCAAGTTTAAGTGAACAATGAGCCCCATTGTTAATCCTTTATCGGAAATTATTTGTAAATTTCGACAAGTAGAACAATGAATGGAACAGGTAGACGGTTGAAATCTTTGTATATATTGCTTCTATATAGTCTAAGAAACATATATGCAAAGCATCCAAACAGTACAATTCGACAATTTTTTGTTCTTCAAGTTTAGTGAACAATGAGCCCCAATGGTTAATCCTTTATCGGAAATTATTTGTAACTTTTGACAAGTAGAACAATGAATGGAACAGGTAGACGGTTGAAATCATTGTATATATTGCTTCTATATAGTCTAAGAAACATATATGCAAAGCATCCAAACAGTACAATTCGACAATTTTTTGTTCTTCAAGTTTAAGTGAACAATGAGCCCCAATGGTTAATCCGTTATCGGAAATGATTTGTAACTTTCTACAAGTAGAACAATGAATGGAACAGGTAGACGGTTGAAATCAATGTATATATTGCTTCTATATAGTCTAAGAAACATATATGCAAAGCATCCAAACAGTATCATTCGCCAATTTTTTGTACTTCAAGTTTAAGTGAACAATGAGCCCCAATGGTTAATCCTTTATCGGAAATTATTTGTAATTTTCGACAAGTAGAACAATGAATGGAACAGGTAGACGGTTGAAATCATTGTATATATTGCTTCTATATAGTCTAAGAAACATATTTGCAAAGCATCCAAACAGTACAATTCGACAATTTTTTGTTCTTCAAGTTTAAGTAAACTACGATCCCCATTGTTAATCCCTTAACGGAAATTATTTGTAACTTTCGACAAGTAGAACAATGAATGGAACAGGTAGACGGTTGAAAACATTGTATATATTGCTTCTATATAGTCTAAGAAACATATATGCAAAGCATCCAAACAGTACCATTCGCCAATTATTTCATCTTCATGTTTAAGTGAACTACGAGCCCCATTGTTAATACTTTAACGGAAATTATTTGTAACTTCCGACAAGTAGAACAATGAATGGAACAGGTAGACGGTTGAAATCAATGTATATATTGCTTCTATATAGTCTAAGAAACATATATGCAAAGCATCCAAACAGTACCATTCGCCAATTTTTGGTTCTTCAAGTTTAAGTAAACTACGATCCCCATTGTTAATCCCTTAACGGAAATTATTTGTAACTTTCGACAAGTAGAACAATGAATGGAACAGGTAGACGGTTGAAAACATTGTATATATTGCTTCTATATAGTCTAAGAAACATATATGCAAAGCATCCAAATAGTACAATTCGACAATTTATTGTTCTTCAAGTTTAAGTGAACAATGAGCCCCAATGGTTAATCCTTTATCGGAAATTATTTGTAACTTTCGACAAGTAGAACAATGAATGGAACAGGTAGACGGTTGAAATCTTTGTATATATTGCTTCTATATAATCTAAGAAACATATATGCAAAGCATCCAAACAGTACAATTCGCCAATTATTTCATCTTCATGTTTAAGTGAACAACGAGCCCCATTGTTAATATTTTAACGGAAATTATTTGTAACTTCCGACAAGTAGAACAATGAATGGAACAGGTAGACGGTTGAAATCAATGTATATATTGCTTCTATATAGTCTAACAAACATATATGCAAAGCATCCAAACAGTACCATTCGCCAATTCTTTGTTCTTCAAGTTTAAGTGAACAATGAGCCCCATTGTTAATCCTTTATCGGAAATTATTTGTAAATTTCGACAAGTAGAACAATGAATGGAACAGGTAGACGGTTGAAATCTTTGTATATATTGCTTCTATATAGTCTAAGAAACATATATGCAAAGCATCCAAACAGTACAATTCGACAATTTTTTGTTCTTCAAGTTTAGTGAACAATGAGCCCCAATGGTTAATCCTTTATCGGAAATTATTTGTAAATTTTGACAAGTAGAACAATGAATGGAACAGGTAGACGGTTGAAATCATTGTATATATTGCTTCTATATAGTCTAAGAAACATATATGCAGAGCATCCAAACAGTACAATTCGACAATTTTTTGTTCTTCAAATTTAAGTGAACAATGAGCCCCAATGGTTAATCCGTTATCGGAAATGATTTGTAACTTTCTACAAGTAGAACAATGAATGGAACAGGTAGACGGTTGAAATCAATGTATATATTGCTTCTATATAGTCTAAGAAACATATATGCAAAGCATCCAAACAGTACCATTCGCCAATTTTTTGTACTTCAAGTTTAAGTGAACAATGAGCCCCAATGGTTAATCCTTTATCGGAAATTATTTGTAATTTTCGACAAGTAGAACAATGAATGGAACAGGTAGACGGTTGAAATCATTGTATATATTGCTTCTATATAGTCTAAGAAACAGATATGCAAAGCATCCAAACAGTACAATTCGACAATTTTTTGTTCTTCAAGTTTAAGTAAACTACGATCCCCATTGTTAATCCCTTAACGGAAATTATTTGTAACTTTCGACAAGTAGAACAATGAATGGAACAGGTAGACGGTTGAAAACATTGTATATATTGCTTCTATATAGTCTAAGAAACATATATGCAAAGCATCCAAACAGTACCATTCGCCAATTATTTCATCTTCATGTTTAAGTGAACTACGAGCCCCATTGTTAATACTTTAACGGAAATTATTTGTAACTTCCGACAAGTAGAACAATGAATGGAACAGGTAGACGGTTGAAATCAATGTATATATTGCTTCTATATAGTCTAAGAAACATATATGCAAAGCATCCAAACAGTACCATTCGCCAATTTTTGGTTCTTCAAGTTTAAGTAAACTACGATCCCCATTGTTAATCCCTTAACGGAAATTATTTGTAACTTTCGACAAGTAGAACAACGAATGGAACAGGTAGACGGTTGAAAACATTGTATATATTGCTTCTATATAGTCTAAGAAACATATATGCAAAGCATCCAAATAGTACAATTCGACAATTTATTGTTCTTCAAGTTTAAGTGAACAATGAGCCCCAATGGTTAATCCTTTATCGGAAATTATTTGTAACTTTCGACAAGTAGAACAATGAATGGAACAGGTAGACGGTTGAAATCTTTGTATATATTGCTTCTATATAATCTAAGAAACATATATGCAAAGCATCCAAACAGTACAATTCGCCAATTATTTCATCTTCATGTTTAAGTGAACAACGAGCCCCATTGTTAATATTTTAACGGAAATTATTTGTAACTTCCGACAAGTAGAACAATGAATGGAACAGGTAGACGGTTGAAATCAATGTATATATTGCTTCTATATAGTCTAAGAAACATATATGCAAAGCATCCAAATAGTACCATTCGCCAATTCTTTGTTCTTCAAGTTTAAGTGAACAATGAGCCCCATTGTTAATCCTTTATCGGAAATTATTTGTAAATTTCGACAAGTAGAACAATGAATGGAACAGGTAAACGGTTGAAATCTTTGTATATATTGCTTCTATATAGTCTAAGAAACATATATGCAAAGCATCCAAACAGTACAATTCGACAATTTTTTGTTCTTCAAGTTTAGTGAACAATGAGCCCCAATGGTTAATCCTTTATCGGAAATTATTTGTAACTTTTGACAAGTAGAACAATGAATGGAACAGGTAGACGGTTGAAATCATTGTATATATTGCTTCTATATAGTCTAAGAAACATATATGCAAAGCATCCAAACAGTACAATCCGACAATTTTTTGTTCTTCAAGTTTAAGTGAACAATGAGCCCCAATGGTTAATCCGTTATCGGAAATGATTTGTAACTTTCTACAAGTAGAACAATGAATGGAACAGGTAGACGGTTGAAATCAATGTATATATTGCTTCTATATAGTCTAAGAAACATATATGCAAAGCATCCAAACAGTACCATTCGCCAATTTTTTGTACTTCAAGTTTAAGTGAACAATGAGCCCCAATGGTTAATCCTTTATCGGAAATTATTTGTAATTTTCGACAAGTAGAACAATGAATGGAACAGGTAGACGGTTGAAATCATTGTATATATTGCTTCTATATAGTCTAAGAAACATATATGCAAAGAATCCAAACAGTACAATTCGACAATTTTTTGTTCTTCAAGTTTAAGTAAACTACGATCCCCATTGTTAATCCCTTAACGGAAATTATTTGTAACTTTCGACAAGTAGAACAATGAATGGAACAGGTAGACGGTTGAAAACATTGTATATATTGCTTCTATATAGTCTAAGAAACATATATGCAAAGCATCCAAACAGTACCATTCGCCAATTATTTCATCTTCATGTTTAAGTGAACTACGAGCCCCATTGTTAATACTTTAACGGAAATTATTTGTAACTTCCGACAAGTAGAACAATGAATGGAACAGGTAGACGGTTGAAATCAATGTATATATTGCTTCTATATAGTCTAAGAAACATATATGCAAAGCATCCAAACAGTACCATTCGCCAATTTTTGGTTCTTCAAGTTTAAGTAAACTACGATCCCCATTGTTAATCCCTTAACGGAAATTATTTGTAACTTTCGACAAGTAGAACAATGAATGGAACAGGTAGACGGTTGAAAACATTGTATATATTGCTTCTATATAGTCTAAGAAACATATATGCAAAGCATCCAAATAGTACAATTCGACAATTTATTGTTCTTCAAGTTTAAGTGAACAATGAGCCCCAATGGTTAATCCTTTATCGGAAATTATTTGTAACTTTCGACAAGTAGAACAATGAATGGAACAGGTAGACGGTTGAAATCTTTGTATATATTGCTTCTATATAATCTAAGAAACATATATGCAAAGCATCCAAACAGTACAATTCGCCAATTATTTCATCTTCATGTTTAAGTGAACAACGAGCCCCATTGTTAATATTTTAACGGAAATTATTTGTAACTTCCGACAAGTAGAACAATGAATGGAACAGGTAGACGGTTGAAATCAATGTATATATTGCTTCTATATAGTCTAACAAACATATATGCAAAGCATCCAAACAGTACCATTCGCCAATTCTTTGTTCTTCAAGTTTAAGTGAACAATGAGCCCCATTGTTAATCCTTTATCGGAAATTATTTGTAAATTTCGACAAGTAGAACAATGAATGGAACAGGTAGACGGTTGAAATCTTTGTATATATTGCTTCTATATAGTCTAAGAAACATATATGCAAAGCATCCAAACAGTACAATTCGACAATTTTTTGTTCTTCAAGTTTAGTGAACAATGAGCCCCAATGGTTAATCCTTTATCGGAAATTATTTGTAAATTTTGACAAGTAGAACAATGAATGGAACAGGTAGACGGTTGAAATCATTGTATATATTGCTTCTATATAGTCTAAGAAACATATATGCAAAGCATCCAAACAGTACAATTCGACAATTTTTTGTTCTTCAAGTTTAAGTGAACAATGAGCCCCAATGGTTAATCCGTTATCGGAAATGATTTGTAACTTTCTACAAGTAGAACAATGAATGGAACAGGTAGACGGTTGAAATCAATGTATATATTGCTTCTATATAGTCTAAGAAACATATATGCAAAGCATCCAAACAGTACCATTCGCCAATTTTTTGTACTTCAAGTTTAAGTGAACAATGAGCCCCAATGGTTAATCCTTTATCGGAAATTATTTGTAATTTTCGACAAGTAGAACAATGAATGGAACAGGTAGACGGTTGAAATCATTGTATATATTGCTTCTATATAGTCTAAGAAACAGATATGCAAAGCATCCAAACAGTACAATTCGACAATTTTTTGTTCTTCAAGTTTAAGTAAACTACGATCCCCATTGTTAATCCCTTAACGGAAATTATTTGTAACTTTCGACAAGTAGAACAATGAATGGAACAGGTAGACGGTTGAAAACATTGTATATATTGCTTCTATATAGTCTAAGAAACATATATGCAAAGCATCCAAACAGTACCATTCGCCAATTATTTCATCTTCATGTTTAAGTGAACTACGAGCCCCATTGTTAATACTTTAACGGAAATTATTTGTAACTTCCGACAAGTAGAACAATGAATGGAACAGGTAGACGGTTGAAATCAATGTATATATTGCTTCTATATAGTCTAAGAAACATATATGCAAAGCATCCAAACAGTACCATTCGCCAATTTTTGGTTCTTCAAGTTTAAGTAAACTACGATCCCCATTGTTAATCCCTTAACGGAAATTATTTGTAACTTCCGACAAGTAGAACAATGAATGGAACAGGTAGACGGTTGAAATCAATGTATATATTGCTTCTATATAGTCTAAGAAACATATATGCAAAGCATCCAAACAGTACCATTCGCCAATTTTTTGTTCTTCAAGTTTAAGTAAACTACGATCCCCATTGTTAATCCCTTAACGGAAATTATTTGTAACTTTCGACAAGTAGAACAATGAATGGAACAGGTAGACGGTTGAAAACATTGTATATATTGCTTCTATATAGTCTAAGAAACATATATGCAAAGCATCCAAATAGTACAATTCGACAATTTATTGTTCTTCAAGTTTAAGTGAACAATGAGCCCCAATGGTTAATCCTTTATCGGAAATTATTTGTAACTTTCGACAAGTAGAACAATGAATGGAACAGGTAGACGGTTGAAATCTTTGTATATATTGCTTCTATATAGTCTAAGAAACATATATGCAAAGCATCCAAACAGTACAATTCGACAATTTTTTGTTCTTCTGGTTTAGTGAACAATGAGCCCCAATGGTTAATCCTTTATCGGAAATTATTTGTAACTTTTGACAAGTAGAACAATGAATGGAACAGGTAGACGGTTGAAATCATTGTATATTTTGCTTCTATATAGTCTAAGGAACATATATGCGAAGCATCCAAACAGTACAATTCGACAATTTTTTGTTCTTCAAGTTTAGTGAACAATGAGCCCCAATGGTTAATCCTTTATCGGAAATTATTTGTAATTTTCGACAAGTAGAACAATGAATGGAACAGGTAGACGGTTGATATCTTTGTATATATTGCTTCTATATAATCTAAGAAACATATATGCAAAGCATCCAAACAGTACAATTCGCCAATTATTTCATCCTCATGATTAAGTGAACTACGAGCCCCATTGTTAATACTTTAACGGAAATTATTTGTAACTTGCGACAAGTAGAACAGTGAGTGGAACAGGTAGACGGTTGAAATCAATGTATATATTGCTTCTATATAGTCTAAGAAACATATATGCAAAGCATCCAAACAGTACCATTCGCCAATTTTTTGTTCTTCAAGTTTAAGTGAACAATGAGCCCCAATGGTTAATCCTTTATCGGAAATTATTTGTAATTTTCGACAAGTAGAACAATGAATGGAACAGGTAGACGGTTGAAATCATTGTATATATTGCTTCTATATAGTCTAAGAAACATATATGCAAAGCATCCAAACAGTACAATTCGACAATTTTTTGTTCTTCAAGTTTAAGTGAACAATGAGCCCCAATGGTTAATCCGTTATCGGAAATGATTTGTAACTTTCGACAAGTAGAACAATGAATGGAACAGGTAGACGGTTGAAATCTTTGTATATATTGCTTCTATGTAGTCTAAGAAACATATATGCAAAGCATCCAAACAGTACCATTCGCCAATTTTTTGTTCTTCAAGTCTAAGTGAACTACGAGCCCCATTGTTAATACTTTAAAGGAAATTATTTGTAAATTTCGACAAGTAGAACAATGAATGGAACAGGTAGACTGTTGAAATCATTGTATATATTGCTTCTATATAGTCTAAGAAACATATATGCAAAGCATCCAAACAGTACAATTCGACAATTTTTTGTTCTTCAAGTTTAGTGAACAATGAGCCCCAATGGTTAATCCTTTATCGGAAATTATTTGTAATTTTCGACAAGTAGAACAATGAATGGAACAGGTAGACGGTTGAAATCATTGTATATATTGCTTCTATATAGTCTAAGAAACATATATGCGAAGCATCCAAACAGTACAATTCGCCAATTTTTTGTTCTTCAAGTTTAGTGAACAATGAGCCCCAATGGTTAATCCTTTATCGGAAATTATTTGTAATTTTCGACAAGTAGAACAATGAATGGAACAGGTTGACGGTTGATATCTTTGTATATATTGCTTCTATATAATCTAAGAAACATATATGCAAAGCATCCAAACAGTACAATTCGCCAATTATTTCATCTTCATGTTTAAGTGAACTACGAGCCCCATTGTTAATCCTTTAAAGGAAATTATTTGTAAATTTCGACAAGTAGAACAATGAATGGATCAGGTAGACGGTTGAAATCATTGTATATATTGCTTCTATATAAACTACGAAACATATATGCAAAGCATCCAAACAGTACAATTCGCCAATTTTTTGTTCTTCAAGTTTAAGTGAACTAAGAGCCCCATTGTTAATCCTTTAACGGAAATTAATTGTAACTTTCTACAAGTAGAACAATGAATAGTACAGGTAGACGGGTGAAATCTTTCTATATATTGCTTCTATGTAGTCTAAGAAACATATATGCAAAGAATCCAAACAGTACAATTCGCCAATTTTTTGTTCTTCAAGTTTAAGTGAACAATGAGCCCCAATGGTTAATCCTTTATCGGAAATGATTTGTATCTTTGGACAAGTAGAACAATGAATGGAACAGGTAGACGGTTGAAATCATTGTATATATTGCTTCTATATAGTCTAAGAAACATATATGCAAAGCATCCAAACAGTACAATTCGCCAATTTTTTGTTCTTCAAGTTTAAGTGAACAATGAGCCCCAATGGTTAATCCTTTATCGGAAATTATTTGTATCTTTCGACAAGTAGAACAATGAGTGGTACAGGTAGACGGTTGAGATCTTTGTATATATTGCTTCTATATAGTCTAAGAAACATATATGCAAAGCATCTAAACAGTAACATTCGCCAATTTTTTGTTCTTCAAGTTTAAGTGAACAACGAACCCCATTGATAATCATGAAATGGAAATTATTTGTAACTTTCTAGAAGTAGAACAATGAATAGTACAGGTAGACGGGTGAAATCTTTCTATATATTGCTTCTATATAGTCTAAGAAACATATATGCAAAGCATCGAAACAGTACAGTTCGCCAATTTTTTGTTCTTCAAGTTTAAGTGAACAATGAGCCCCAATGGTTAATCCTTTATCGGAAATTATTTGTATCTTTCGACAAGTAGAACAATGAATGGAACAGGTAGACGGTTGAAATCATTGTATATATTGCTTCTATATAGTCTAAGAAACCTATATGCAAAGCATCTAAACAGTAACATTCGCCAATTTTTTGATCTCCATGTTTAAGAGAACAACGAACCCCATTGATAATCATGAAATGGAAATTATTTGTAACTTTCTACAAGTAGAACAATGAATAGTACAGGTAGACGGGTGAAATCTTTCTATATATTGCTTCTATGTAGTCTAAGAAACATATATGCAAAGAATCCAAACAGTACAATTCGCCAATTTTTTGTTCTTCAAGTATAAGTGAACAATGAGCCCCAATGGTTAATCCTTTATCGGAAATTATTTGTAATTTTCGACAAGTAGAACAATGAATGGAACACGTAGACGGTTGAAATCTTTGTATATATTGCTTCTGTATAGTCTAAGAAACATATATGCAAAGCATCCAAACAGTACAATTCGCCAATTTTTTGTTCTTCAAGTTTAAGTGAACAGCGAGCCCCATTGATGATCATGAAATGGAAATTATTTGTAAATTTCGACAAGTAGAACAATGAATGGAACAGGTAGACGGTTGAAATCTTTGTATATATTGCTTCAATATAATCTAAGAGACACATATGCAAAGCATCCAAACAGTACAATTCGCCAATTATTTCATCTTCATGATTAAGTGAACTACGAGCCCCATTGTTAATCCTTTAAAGGAAATTATTTGTAAATTTCGACAAGTAGAACAATGAATGGATCATGTAGACGGTTGAAATCATTGTATATATTGCTTCTATATAGTCTACGAAACAAATATGCAAAGCATCCAAACAGTACAATTAGCCAATTTTTTGTTTTCCAAGTTTAAGTGAACAATGAGCCCCAATGGTTAATCCTTTATCGGAAATTAATTGTAACTTTCTACAAGTAGAAAAATGATTGGAACACGTAGACGGTTGAAATCTTTTTATATATTGATTCTATATAGTCTAAGAAACATATATGCAAAGCATGCAAACAGTACAATTCGCCAATTTATTGTTCTTCAAGTTTAAGTGAACAGCGAGCCCCATTGATAATCATGAAATGGAAATTATTTGTAACTTTCTACAAGTAGAACAATGAATAGTACAGGTAGACGGGTGAAATCTTTCTATATATTGCTTCTAAATAGTCTAAGAAACATATATGCAAAGCATCTAAACAGTAACAATCGCCAATTTTTTGATCTTCAAATTTAAGTGAACAGCGAGCCCCATTGATAATCATGAAATGGAAATTATTTGTAACTTTCTACAAGTAGAACAGTGAATAGTACAGGTAGACGGGTGAAATCTTTCATTATATTGCTTCTAAATAGTCTAAGAAACATATATGCAAAGCATCCAAACAGTACAATTCGCCAATTGTTTGTTATCAAGTTTAAGTGAACTACGAGCCCCATTGTTAATCCTTTAAAGGAAATTATTTGTAAATTTCGACAAGTAGAACAATGAATGGAACAGGTAGACGGTTGAAATCTTTGTATATATTGCTTCTATATAGTCTAAGAAACATATATGCAAAGCATGCAAACAGTACAATTCGCCAATTTATTGTTCTTCAAGTTTAAGTGAACAGCGAGCCCCATTGATAATCATGAAATGGAAATTATTTGTACATTTCTACAAGTAGAACAATAAATAGTACAGGTAGACGGGTGAAATCTTTCTATATATTGCTTCTAAATAGTCTAAGAAACATATATGCAAAGCATCCAAACAGTACAATTCGCCAATTTTTTGTTCTTCAAGTTTAAGTAAACTACGAGCCCCATTGTTAATCCTTTAAAGGAAATTATTTGTAAATTTCGACAAGTAGAACAATGAATGGAACAGGTAGACGGTTGAAATCTTTGTATATATTGCATCTATATAGTATAAGAAACATATATGCAAAGCATCCAAACAGTACAATTCGCCAATTTTTTGTTCTTCAAGTTTAAGTGAACAATGAGCCCCAATGGTTAATCCGTTATCGGAAATTATTTGTAACTTTCGACAAGTAGAACAATGAATGGAACAGGAGGACGGTTGAAATCTTTGTATATATTGCTTCTATATAGTCTAAGAAACATATATGCAAAGCATCCAAATAGTACAATTCGACAATTTTTTGTTCTTCAAGTTTAAGTGAACAATGAGCCCCATTGTTAATCCTTTATCGGAAATTATTTGTAACTTTCGACAAGTAGAACAGTGAATGGAACAGGTAGACGGTTGAAATCTTTGTATATATTGCATCTATATAGTATAAGAAACATATATGCAAAGCATCCAAACAGTACAATTCGCCAATTTTTTGTTCTTCAAGTTTAAGTGAACAATGAGCCCCAATGGTTAATCCGTTATCGGAAATTATTTGCAAATTTCGACAAGTAGAACAATGAATGGAACAGGTAGACGGTTGAAATCATTGTATATATTGGTTCCATATACTCTATGAAACATGTACGCAAAGCATCCAGACAGTACCATTCGCCAATTTTTTGTTCTTCAAGTTTAAGTGAACAATGAGCCCCAATGGTTAATCCTTTAAAGGAAATTATTTGTAAATTTCGACAAGTAGAACAATGAATGGATCAGGTAGACGGTTGAAATCATTGTATATATTGCTTCTATATAAACTACGAAACATATATGCAAAGCATCCAAACAGTACAATTCGCCAATTGTTTGTTATCAAGTTTAAGTGAACTACGAGCCCCATTGTTAATCCTTTAAAGGAAATTATTTGTAAATTTCGACAAGTAGAACAATGAATGGAACAGGTAGACTGTTGAAATCATTGTATATATTGCTTGTATATAGTCTAAGAAACATATCTGCAAATTATCCAAACAGTACAATTCGCCAATTATTTGATCTTCAAGTTTAAGTGAACAACGAGCCCCTATGGTTAATCCTTTATCGGAAATTATTTGTAACTTTCGACAAGTAGAACAATGAATGGAACAGGTAGACGGTTGAATTCTTTGTATATATTGATTCTATATAGTCTAAGAAACATATATGCAAAGCATCCAAACAGTACAATTCGCCAATTTTTTGATCTTCAAGTTTATGTGAACAGCGAGCCCCATTGATAATCATGAAATGGAAATTATTTGTAACTTTCTACAAGTAGAACAATGACTAGTGCAGGTAGACGGGTGAAATCTTTCTATATATTGCTTCTAAATAGTCTAAGAAACACATATGCAAAGCATCCAAACAGTACAATTCGCCAATTTTTTGTTCTTCAAGTTTAAGTGAACTACGAGCCCCATTGTTAATCCTTTAAAGGAAATTATTTGTAAATTTCGACAAGTAGAACAATGAATGGATCAGGTAGACGGTTGAAATCATTGTATATATTGCTTCTATATAGCCTACGAAACATATATGCAAAGCATCCAAACAGTACAATTCGCCAATTTTTTGTTCTTCAAGTTTAAGTGAACTACGAGCCCCATTGTTAATCCTTTAACGGAAATTAATTGTAACTTTCTACAAGTAGAACAATGATTGGAACACGTAGACGGTTGAAATCTTTGTATATATTGCTTCCATATAGTCTAACAAACGTGTACGCAAAGCATCCAAACAGTACCATTCGCCAATTTTTTGTTCTTCAAGTTTAAGTGAACAATGAGCCCCAATGGTTAATCCTTTATCGGAAATTATTTGTAATTTTCGACAAGTAGAACAATGAATGGAACAGGTAGACGGTTGAAATCTTTGTATATATTGCTTCTATATAATCTAAGAAACATATATGCAAAGCATCTAAACAGTAACAATCGCCAATTTTTTGATCTTCAAGTTTAAGTGAACTACGAGCCCCATTGTTAATACTTTAACGGAAATTAATTGTAACTTTCTACAAGTAGAACAATGATTGGAACACGTAGACGGTTGAAATCTTTGTATATATTGCTTCCATATAGTCTAAGAAACATATATGCAAAGCATCCAAACAGTACTATTCGCCAATTTTTTGACCTTCAAGTTTAAGTGAACATCGAGCCCCATTGTTAATCCTTTAAAGGAAATTATTTGTAAATTTCGACAAGTAGAACAATGAATGGATCAGGTAGACGGTTGAAATCATTGTATATATTGCTTCTATATAGCCTACGAAACATATATGCAAAGCATCTAAACAGTAACAATCGCCAATTTTTTGATCTTCAAGTTTATGTGAACAGCGAGCCCCATTGATAATCATGAAATGGAAATTATTTGTAACTTTCTACAAGTAGAACAATGAATAGTACAGGTAGACGGGTGAAATCTTTCTATATATTGCTTCTAAATAGTCTAAGAAACACATATGCAAAGCATCCAAACAGTACAATTCGCCAATTTTTTGTTCTTCAAGTTTAAGTGAACTACGAGCCCCATTGTTAATCCTTTAAAGGAAATTATTTGTAAATTTCGACAAGTAGAACAATGAATGGATCAGGTAGACGGTTGAAATCATTGTATATATTGCTTCTATATAGCCTACGAAACATATATGCAAAGCATCCAAACACTACAATTCGCCAATTTTTTGTTCTTCAAGTTTAAGTGAACTACGAGCCCCATTGTTAATACTTTAACGGAAATTAATTGTAACTTTCTACAAGTAGAACAATGATTGGAACACGTAGACGGTTGAAATCTTTGTATATATTGCTTCCATATAGTCTAAGAAACATATATGCAAAGCATCCAAACAGTACCATTCGCCAATTTTTTGTTCTTCAAGTTTAAGTGAACAATGAGCCCCATTGTTAATACTTTAACGGAAATTAATTGTAACTTTCTACAAGTAGAACAATGATTGGAACACGTAGACGGTTGAAATCTTTGTATATATTGCTTCCATATAGTCTAAGAAACATATATGCAAAGCATCCAAACAGTACCATTCGCCAATTTTTTGTTCTTCAAGTTTAAGTGAACAATGAGCCCCATTGTTAATCCTTTATCGGAAGTTGTTTGTAAATTTCGACAAGTAGAACAATGAATGGAACAGGTAGACGTTTGAAATATTTGTATATATTGCTTCTATATAATATAAGAAACATTTATGCAAAGCATCCAAACAGTACCATTCGCCAATTTGTTGACCTTCAAGTTTAAGTGAACATCGAGCCCCATTGTTAATCCTTTAAAGGAAATTATTTTTAAATTTCGACAAGTAGAACAATGAATGGATCAGGTAGACGGTTGAAATCATTGTATATATTGCTTCTATATAGCCTACGAAACATATATGCAAAGCATCTAAACAGTAACAATCGCCAATTTTTTGATCTTCAAGTTTATGTGAACAGCGAGCCCCATTGATAATCATGAAATGGAAATTATTTGTAACTTTCTACAAGTAGAACAATGAATAGTACAGGTAGACGGGTGAAATCTTTCTATATATTGCTTCTAAATAGTCTAAGAAACACATATGCAAAGCATCCAAACAGTACAATTCGCCAATTTTTTGTTCTTCAAGTTTAAGTGAACTACGAGCCCCATTGTTAATCCTTTAAAGGAAATTATTTGTAAATTTCGACAAGTAGAACAATGAATGGATCAGGTAGACGGTTGAAATCATTGTATATATTGCTTCTATATAGCCTACGAAACATATATGCAAAGCATCCAAACAGTACAATTCGCCAATTTTTTGTTCTTCAAGTTTAAGTGAACTACGAGCCCCATTGTTAATACTTTAACGGAAATTAATTGTAACTTTCTACAAGTAGAACAATGATTGGAACACGTAGACGGTTGAAATCTTTGTATATATTGCTTCCATATAGTCTAAGAAACATATATGCAAAGCATCCAAACAGTACCATTCGCCAATTTTTTGTTCTTCAAGTTTAAGTGAACAATGAGCCCCATTGTTAATACTTTAACGGAAATTAATTGTAACTTTCTACAAGTAGAACAATGATTGGAACACGTAGACGGTTGAAATCTTTGTATATATTGCTTCCATATAGTCTAAGAAACATGTATGCAAAGCATCCAAACTGTACCATTCGCCAATTTTTTGATCTTCAAGTTTATGTGAACAGCGAGCCCCATTGATAATCATGAAATGGAAATTATTTGTAACTTTCTACAAGTAGAACAATGAATAGTACAGGTAGACGGGTGAAATCTTTCTATATATTGCTTCTAAATAGTCTAAGAAACACATATGCAAAGCATCCAAACAGTACAATTCGCCAATTTTTTGTTCTTCAAGTTTAAGTGAACTACGAGCCCCATTGTTAATCCTTTAAAGGAAATTATTTGTAAATTTCGACAAGTAGAACAATGAATGGATCAGGTAGACGGTTGAAATCATTGTATATATTGCTTCTATATAGCCTACGAAACATATATGCAAAGCATCCAAACACTACAATTCGCCAATTTTTTGTTCTTCAAGTTTAAGTGAACTACGAGCCCCATTGTTAATACTTTAACGGAAATTAATTGTAACTTTCTACAAGTAGAACAATGATTGGAACACGTAGACGGTTGAAATCTTTGTATATATTGCTTCCATATAGTCTAAGAAACATATATGCAAAGCATCCAAACAGTACCATTCGCCAATTTTTTGTTCTTCAAGTTTAAGTGAACAATGAGCCCCATTGTTAATACTTTAACGGAAATTAATTGTAACTTTCTACAAGTAGAACAATGATTGGAACACGTAGACGGTTGAAATCTTTGTATATATTGCTTCCATATAGTCTAAGAAACATATATGCAAAGCATCCAAACAGTACCATTCGCCAATTTTTTGTTCTTCAAGTTTAAGTGAACAATGAGCCCCATTGTTAATCCTTTATCGGAAGTTGTTTGTAAATTTCGACAAGTAGAACAATGAATGGAACAGGTAGACGTTTGAAATATTTGTATATATTGCTTCTATATAATATAAGAAACATTTATGCAAAGCATCCAAACAGTACCATTCGCCAATTTGTTGACCTTCAAGTTTAAGTGAACATCGAGCCCCATTGTTAATCCTTTAAAGGAAATTATTTTTAAATTTCGACAAGTAGAACAATGAATGGATCAGGTAGACGGTTGAAATCATTGTATATATTGCTTCTATATAGCCTACGAAACATATATGCAAAGCATCTAAACAGTAACAATCGCCAATTTTTTGATCTTCAAGTTTATGTGAACAGCGAGCCCCATTGATAATCATGAAATGGAAATTATTTGTAACTTTCTACAAGTAGAACAATGAATAGTACAGGTAGACGGGTGAAATCTTTCTATATATTGCTTCTAAATAGTCTAAGAAACACATATGCAAAGCATCCAAACAGTACAATTCGCCAATTTTTTGTTCTTCAAGTTTAAGTGAACTACGAGCCCCATTGTTAATCCTTTAAAGGAAATTATTTGTAAATTTCGACAAGTAGAACAATGAATGGATCAGGTAGACGGTTGAAATCATTGTATATATTGCTTCTATATAGCCTACGAAACATATATGCAAAGCATCCAAACAGTACAATTCGCCAATTTTTTGTTCTTCAAGTTTAAGTGAACTACGAGCCCCATTGTTAATACTTTAACGGAAATTAATTGTAACTTTCTACAAGTAGAACAATGATTGGAACACGTAGACGGTTGAAATCTTTGTATATATTGCTTCCATATAGTCTAAGAAACATATATGCAAAGCATCCAAACAGTACCATTCGCCAATTTTTTGTTCTTCAAGTTTAAGTGAACAATGAGCCCCATTGTTAATACTTTAACGGAAATTAATTGTAACTTTCTACAAGTAGAACAATGATTGGAACACGTAGACGGTTGAAATCTTTGTATATATTGCTTCCATATAGTCTAAGAAACATGTATGCAAAGCATCCAAACTGTACCATTCGCCAATTTTTTGTTCTTCAAGTTTAAGTGAACAATGAGCCCCATTGTTAATCCTTTATCGGAAGTTGTTTGTAAATTTCGACAAGTAGAACAATGAATGGAACAGGTAGACGTTTGAAATATTTGTATATATTGCTTCTATATAATATAAGAAACATTTATGCAAAGCATCCAAACAGTACAATTCGCCAATTTATTGTTCCTCAAGTTTAAGTGAACAACGAACCCCATTGTTAATCCTTTAAAGGAAATTATTTGTAAATTTCGACAAGTAGAACAATGATTGGAACAGGTAGACTGTTGAAATCATTGTATATATTGCTTCTATATAATCTAAGAAACATATATGCAAAGAATCCAAACAGTACCATTCGCCAATTTTTTGTTCTTCAAGTTTAAGTGAACTACGAGCCCCATTGTTAATCCTTTAAAGGAAATTATTTGTAATTTTCGACAAGCAGAACAATGATTGGAACAGGTAGACGGTTGAATTCTTTGTATATATTCCTTCTATATAGTCTAAGAAACATATATGCAAAGCATCCAAACAGTACCATTCGCCAATTTTTTGATCTTCAAGTTTAAGTGAACAGCGAGCCCCATTGATAATCATGAAATGGAAATTATTTGTAAATTTCGACAAGTAGAACATGAATGGAACAGGTAGAGGGTTGAAATCTTTGTATATATTGCTTCTATATAATCTAAGAGACACATATGCAAAGCATCCAAACAGTACAATTCGCCAATTATTTCATCTTCATGATTAAGTGAACTACGAGCCCCACTGTTAATCCTTTAAAGGAAATTATTTGTAAATTTCGACAAGTAGAACAATGAATGGATCATGTAGACGGTTGAAATCATTGTATATATTGCTTCTATATAGTTTACGAAACATATATGCAAAGCATGCAAACAGTACAATTCGCCAATTTATTGTTCTTCAAGTTTAAGTGAACAGCGAGCCCCATTGATAATCATGAAATGGAAATTATTTGTAAATTTCTACAAGTAGAACAATGAATAGTACAGGTAGACGGGTGAAATCTTTCTATATGTTGCTTCTAAATAGTCTAAGAAACATATATGCAAAGCATCCAAAAAGTACACTTCGCCAATTTTTTGTTCTTCAAGTTTAAGTGAACTACGAGCCACATTGTTAATCCTTTAAAGGAAATTATTTGTAAATTTCGACAAGTAGAACAATGAATGGATCAGGTAGACGGTTGAAGTAATTGTATATATTGCTTCTATATAGTCTACGAAACCTATATGCAAAGCCTCTAAACAGTAACAATCGCCAATTTTTTGATCTTCAAATTTAAGTGAACAGCGAGCCCCATTGATAATCATGAAATGGAAATTATTTGTAACTTTCCACAAGTAGAACAGTGAATAGTACAGGTAGACGGGTGAAATCTTTCTATATATTATAATTTTTTGTTTTTCAAGTTTAAGTGAACAACGAGCCCCATTGATAATCATGAAACGGAAATTATTTGTAACTTTCTACAAGTAGAACAATGAATAGAACAGGTAGACGGTTGAAATCTTTGTATATGTTGCTTCTATATAGTCTACGAAACCTATATGCAAAGCCTCTAAACAGTAACAATCGCCAATTTTTTGATCTTCAAATTTAAGTGAACAGCGAGCCCCATTGATAATCATGAAATGGAAATTATTTGTAACTTTCCACAAGTAGAACAGTGAATAGTACAGGTAGACGGGTGAAATCTTTCTATATATTATAATTTTTTGTTCTTCAAGTTTAAGTGAACAACGAGCCCCATTGATAATCATGAAACGGAAATTATTTGTAACTTTCGACAAGTAGAACAATGAATGGAACAGGTAGACGGTTGAATTCTTTGTATATATTGATTCTATATAGTCTAAGAAACATATATGCAAAGCATCCAAACAGTACAATTCGCCAATTTATTGTTCTTCAAGTTTAAGTGAACAGCGAGCCCCATTGTTAATCATGAAATGGAAATTATTTGTAACTTTCTACAAGTAGAACAATGAATAGTACAGGTAGACGGGTGAAATCTTTCTATATATTGCTTCTAAATAGTCTAAGAAACATATATGCAAAGCATCCAAACAGTACAATTCGCCAATTTTTTGTTCTTCAAGTTTAAGTGAACAATGAGCCCCAATGGTTAATCCTTTATCGGAAATTATTAGTAATTTTCGACAAGTAGAACAATGAATGGAACAGGTAGACGGTTGAAATCTTTGTATATATTGCTTCTATATAATCTAAGAAACATATATGCAAAGCATCTAAACAGTAACAATCGCCAATTTTTTGATCTTCAAGTTTAAGTGAACTACGAGCCCCATTGTTAATACTTTAACGGAAATTAATTGTAACTTTCTACAAGTAGAACAATGATTGGAACACGTAGACGGTTGAAATCTTTGTATATATTGCTTCCATATAGTCTAAGAAACATATATGCAAAGCATCCAAACAGTACCATTCGCCAATTTTTTGACCTTCAAGTTTAAGTGAACATCGAGCCCCATTGTTAATCCTTTAAAGGAAATTATTTGTAAATTTCGACAAGTAGAACAATGAATGGATCAGGTAGACGGTTGAAATCATTGTATATATTGCTTCTATATAGCCTACGAAACATATATGCAAAGCATCTAAACAGTAACAATCGCCAATTTTTTGATCTTCAAGTTTATGTGAACAGCGAGCCCCATTGATAATCATGAAATGGAAATTATTTGTAACTTTCTACAAGTAGAACAATGAATAGTACAGGTAGACGGGTGAAATCTTTCTATATATTGCTTCTAAATAGTCTAAGAAACACATATGCAAAGCATCCAAACAGTACAATTCGCCAATTTTTTGTTCTTCAAGTTTAAGTGAACTACGAGCCCCATTGTTAATCCTTTAAAGGAAATTATTTGTAAATTTCGACAAGTAGAACAATGAATGGATCAGGTAGACGGTTGAAATCATTGTATATATTGCTTCTATATAGCCTACGAAACATATATGCAAAGCATCCAAACAGTACAATTCGCCAATCTTTTGTTCTTCAAGTTTAAGTGAACTACGAGCCCCATTGTTAATACTTTAACGGAAATTAAGTGTAACTTTCTACAAGTAGAACAATGATTGGAACACGTAGACGGTTGAAATCTTTGTATATATTGCTTCCATATAGTCTAAGAAACATATATGCAAAGCATCCAAACAGTACAATTCGCCAATTATTTCATCTTCATGTTTAAGTGAACTACGAGCCCCATTGTTAATACTTTAACGGAAATTATTTGTAACTTCCGACAAGTAGAACAATGAATGGAACAGGTAGACGGTTGAAATCAATGTATATATTGCTTCTATATAGTCTAAGAAACATATATGCAAAGCATCCTAACAGTACCATTCGCCAATTTTTCGTTCTTCAGGTTTAAGTGAACAATGAGCCCCATTGTTAAACCTTTATCGGAAATTATTTGTAACTTTCGACAAGTAGAACAATGAATGGAACTGGTAGACGGTTGACATCTTTGTATATGTTCCTTCTATATAGTCTATGAAACATATATGCAAAGCATCCAAACAGTACAATTCGCCAATTTATTGTTCTTCAAGTTTAAGTGAACAACGAGCCCCATTGTTAATCCTTTAACGGAAATTAATTGTAACTTTCTACAAGTAGAACAATGATTGGAACACGTAGAGGGTTGAAATCTTTGTATATATTGCTTCCATATCGTCTAAGAAACATGTACGCAGAGCATCCAAACAGTACCATTCGCCAATTTTTTGTTCTTCAAGTTTAAGTGAACAATCAGCCCCAATGGTTAATCCTTTATCGGAAATTATTTGTTATTTTCGACAAGTAGAACAATGAATAGTACAGGTAGATTTGTGAAATCTTTCTACATATTTCTTCTAAATAGTCTAAGAAACATATATGCAAAGCATCCAAACAGTACCAGTCGCCAATTTTTTGTTCTTCAAGTTTAAGTGAACAATGAGCCCCATTGTTAATCCTTTATCGGAAGTTGTTTGTTAATTTCGACAAGTAGAACAATGAATGGAACAGGTAGACGGTTGAAATCATTGTATATATTGCTTCTATATAGCCTACGAAACATATATGCAAACCAGCCAAACAGTACAATTCGCCAATTTTTTGTTCTTCAAGTTTAAGTAAACTACGATCCCCATTGTTAGTCCCTTAACGGAAATTATTTGTAACTTTCGACAAGTAGAACAGTGAATGCAACAGGTAGACGGTTGAAATCTTTGTATATATTGCTTCTATATAGTATAAGAAACATATATGCAAATCATCCAAACAGTAGAATTCGCCAATTTTTTGTTCTTCAAGTTTAAGTGAACAACGAGCCCCATTGTTAATCCTTTATCGGAAATTATTTGTAACTTTCGACAAGTAGAACAATGAATGGAACAGGTAGACGGTTGAAATCAATGTATATATTGCTTCTATGTAGTCTAAGAAACATATATGCAAAGTATCCAAACAGTACCACTCGCCAATTTTTTGTTCTTCAAGTTTAAGTGAACAACGAGCCCCATTGTTAAACCTTTAAAGGAAATTATTTGTAAATTTCGACAAGTAGAACAATGATTGGAACACGTAGACGGTTCAAATCTTTGTATATATTGCTTCCATATAGTCTAAGAAACATATATGCAAATCATCCAAACAGTACAATTCGCCAATTATTTGATCTTCAAGTTTAAGTGAACTACGAGCCCCATTGTTAATACTTTAACGGAAATTATTTGTAAATTTCGACAAGTAGAACAATGAATGGAACAGGTAGCCGGTTGAAATCAATGTATATATTGCTTCTATATAGTCTAAGAAACATATATGCAAAGTATCCAAACAGTACCATTCGCCAATTTTTTGTTCTTCAAGTGTAAGTGAACTACGAGCCCCATTGTTAATCCTTTAAAGGAAATTATTTGTAAATTTCGGCAAGTAGAACAATGAATGGAATAGGTAGACGGTTGAAATCATTGTATATATTGCTTCTATATAGTCTAAGAAACATATATGCAAATCATCCAAACAGTACAATTCGCCAATTTCTTGTTCTTCAAGTTTAAGTAAACTACAATCCCCATTGTTAATCCCTTAACGGAAATTATTTGTAACTTTCGACAAGTAGAACAATGAATGGAACAGGTAGACGGTTGAAATCTTTGTATATATTGCTTCTATATAGTCTAAGAAACATATATGCAAATCATCCAAACAGTACAATTCGCCAATTATTTGATCTTCAAGTTTAAGTGAACTACGAGCCCCATTGTTAATACTTTAACGGAAATTATTTGTAACTTGCGACAAGTAGAACAATGAATGGAACAGGTAGACGGTTGAAATCTTTGTATATATTGCTTCTATATAGTCTAAGAAACATATATGCAAAGCATCCAAACAGTACCATTCGCCAATTTTTTGTTCTTCAAGTTTGAGTGAACTACGAGCCCCATTGTTAATACTTTAACGGAAATTATTTGTAACTTTCGACAAGTAGAACAGTGAATGGAACAGGTAGACGGTTGAAATCTTTTTATATATTGCTTCTTTATAGTCTAAGAAACATATATGCAAAGCATCCAAACAGTACCATTCGCCACTTTTTTGTTCTTCAAGTTTAAGTGAACAACGAGCCCCATTGTTAATCCATTAAAGGAAATTATTTGTAAATTTCGACAAGTAGAACAATGATTGGAACACGTAGACGGTTGAAATCTTTGTATATATTGCTTCCATATAGTCTAAGAAACATATATGCAAAGCATCCAAACAGTACAATTGGCCAATTTCTTGTTCTTCAAGTTTAAGTAAACTACGATCCCCATTGTTAATGCCTTAACGGAAATTATTTGTAACTTTCGACAAGTACAACAATGAATGGAACAGGTAGACTGTTGAATTCTTTGTATATATTGATTCTATATAGTCTAAGAAACATATATGCAAAGCATCCAAACAGTACAATTCGCCAATTTTTTGATCTTCAAGTTTATGTGAACAGCGAGCCCCATTGATAATCATGAAATGGAAATTATTTGTAACTTTCTACAAGTAGAACAATGACTAGTGCAGGTAGACGGGTGAAATCTTTCTATATATTGCTTCTAAATAGTCTAAGAAACACATATGCAAAGCATCCAAACAGTACAATTCGCCAATTTTTTGTTCTTCAAGTTTAAGTGAACTACGAGCCCCATTGTTAATCCTTTAAAGGAAATTATTTGTAAATTTCGACAAGTAGAACAATGAATGGATCAGGTAGACGGTTGAAATCATTGTATATATTGCTTCTATATAGCCTACGAAACATATATGCAAAGCATCCAAACAGTACAATTCGCCAATTTTTTGTTCTTCAAGTTTAAGTGAACTACGAGCCCCATTGTTAATCCTTTAACGGAAATTAATTGTAACTTTCTACAAGTAGAACAATGAATAGAACAGGTAGACGGTTGAAATCTTTGTATATGTTGCTTCTATATAGTCTACGAAACCTATATGCAAAGCCTCTAAACAGTAACAATCGCCAATTTTTTGATCTTCAAATTTAAGTGAACAGCGAGCCCCATTGATAATCATGAAATGGAAATTATTTGTAACTTTCCACAAGTAGAACAGTGAATAGTACAGGTAGACGGGTGAAATCTTTCTATATATTATAATTTTTTGTTCTTCAAGTTTAAGTGAACAACGAGCCCCATTGATAATCATGAAACGGAAATTATTTGTAACTTTCGACAAGTAGAACAATGAATGGAACAGGTAGACGGTTGAATTCTTTGTATATATTGATTCTATATAGTCTAAGAAACATATATGCAAAGCATCCAAACAGTACAATTCGCCAATTTATTGTTCTTCAAGTTTAAGTGAACAGCGAGCCCCATTGTTAATCATGAAATGGAAATTATTTGTAACTTTCTACAAGTAGAACAATGAATAGTACAGGTAGACGGGTGAAATCTTTCTATATATTGCTTCTAAATAGTCTAAGAAACATATATGCAAAGCATCCAAACAGTACAATTCGCCAATTTTTTGTTCTTCAAGTTTAAGTGAACAATGAGCCCCAATGGTTAATACTTTATCGGAAATTATTAGTAATTTTCGACAAGTAGAACAATGAATGGAACAGGTAGACGGTTGAAATCTTTGTATATATTGCTTCTATATAATCTAAGAAACATATATGCAAAGCATCTAAACAGTAACAATCGCCAATTTTTTGATCTTCAAGTTTAAGTGAACTACGAGCCCCATTGTTAATACTTTAACGGAAATTAATTGTAACTTTCTACAAGTAGAACAATGATTGGAACACGTAGACGGTTGAAATCTTTGTATATATTGCTTCCATATAGTCTAAGAAACATATATGCAAAGCATCCAAACAGTACCATTCGCCAATTTTTTGACCTTCAAGTTTAAGTGAACATCGAGCCCCATTGTTAATCCTTTAAAGGAAATTATTTGTAAATTTCGACAAGTAGAACAATGAATGGATCAGGTAGACGGTTGAAATCATTGTATATATTGCTTCTATATAGCCTACGAAACATATATGCAAAGCATCTAAACAGTAACAATCGCCAATTTTTTGATCTTCAAGTTTATGTGAACAGCGAGCCCCATTGATAATCATGAAATGGAAATTATTTGTAACTTTCTACAAGTAGAACAATGAATAGTACAGGTAGACGGGTGAAATCTTTCTATATATTGCTTCTAAATAGTCTAAGAAACACATATGCAAAGCATCCAAACAGTACAATTCGCCAATTTTTTGTTCTTCAAGTTTAAGTGAACTACGAGCCCCATTGTTAATCCTTTAAAGGAAATTATTTGTAAATTTCGACAAGTAGAACAATGAATGGATCAGGTAGACGGTTGAAATCATTGTATATATTGTTTCTATATAGCCTACGAAACATATATGCAAAGCATCCAAACAGTACAATTCGCCAATCTTTTGTTCTTCAAGTTTAAGTGAACTACGAGCCCCATTGTTAATACTTTAACGGAAATTAATTGTAACTTTCTACAAGTAGAACAATGATTGGAACACGTAGACGGTTGAAATCTTTGTATATATTGCTTCCATATAGTCTAAGAAACATATATGCAAAGCATCCAAACAGTACAATTCGCCAATTATTTCATCTTCATGTTTAAGTGAACTACGAGCCCCATTGTTAATACTTTAACGGAAATTATTTGTAACTTCCGACAAGTAGAACAATGAATGGAACAGGTAGACGGTTGAAATCAATGTATATATTGCTTCTATATAGTCTAAGAAACATATATGCAAAGCATCCTAACAGTACCATTCGCCAATTTTTCGTTCTTCAGGTTTAAGTGAACAATGAGCCCCATTGTTAAACCTTTATCGGAAATTATTTGTAACTTTCGACAAGTAGAACAATGAATGGAACTGGTAGACGGTTGACATCTTTGTATATGTTCCTTCTATATAGTCTATGAATCATATATGCAAAGCATCCAAACAGTACAATTCGCCAATTTATTGTTCTTCAAGTTTAAGTGAACAACGAGCCCCATTGTTAATCCTTTAACGGAAATTAATTGTAACTTTCTACAAGTAGAACAATGATTGGAACACGTAGAGGGTTGAAATCTTTGTATATATTGCTTCCATATCGTCTAAGAAACATGTACGCAGAGCATCCAAACAGTACCATTCGCCAATTTTTTGTTCTTCAAGTTTAAGTGAACAATCAGCCCCAATGGTTAATCCTTTATCGGAAATTATTTGTTATTTTCGACAAGTAGAACAATGAATAGTACAGGTAGATTTGTGAAATCTTTCTACATATTTCTTCTAAATAGTCTAAGAAACATATATGCAAAGCATCCAAACAGTACCAGTCGCCAATTTTTTGTTCTTCAAGTTTAAGTGAACAATGAGCCCCATTGTTAATCCTTTATCGGAAGTTGTTTGTTAATTTCAACAAGTAGAACAATGAATGGAACAGGTAGACGGTTGAAATCATTGTATATATTGCTTCTATATAGCCTACGAAACATATATGCAAACCAGCCAAACAGTACAATTCGCCAATTTTTTGTTCTTCAAGTTTAAGTAAACTACGATCCCCATTGTTAGTCCCTTAACGGAAATTATTTGTAACTTTCGACAAGTAGAACAGTGAATGCAACAGGTAGACGGTTGAAATCTTTGTATATATTGCTTCTATATAGTATAAGAAACATATATGCAAATCATCCAAACAGTAGAATTCGCCAATTTTTTGTTCTTCAAGTTTAAGTGAACAACGAGCCCCATTGTTAATCCTTTATCGGAAATTATTTGTAACTTTCGACAAGTAGAACAATGAATGGAACAGGTAGACGGTTGAAATCAATGTATATATTGCTTCTATGTAGTCTAAGAAACATATATGCAAAGTATCCAAACAGTACCACTCGCCAATTTTTTGTTCTTCAAGTTTAAGTGAACAACGAGCCCCATTGTTAAACCTTTAAAGGAAATTATTTGTAAATTTCGACAAGTAGAACAATGATTGGAACACGTAGACGGTTCAAATCTTTGTATATATTGCTTCCATATAGTCTAAGAAACATATATGCAAATCATCCAAACAGTACAATTCGCCAATTATTTGATCTTCAAGTTTAAGTGAACTACGAGCCCCATTGTGAATCCTTTAAAGGAAATTATTTGTAAATTTCGACAAGTAGAACAATGATTGGAACACGTATACGGTTGAAATCTTTGTATATATTGCTTCCATATAGTCTAAGAAACATGTACGCAAAGCATCCAAACAGTACAATTCGCCAATTTTTTGTTCTTCAAGTTTAAGTGAACTACGATCCCCATTGTTAATCCCTTAACGGAAATTATTTGTAACTTTCGACAAGTAGAACAGTGAATGGAACAGGTAGAAGGTTGAAATCTTTGTATATATTGCTTCTATATAGTATAAGAAACATATATGCAAAGCATCCAAACAGTACAATTCGCCAATTTTTTGTTCTTCAAGTTTAAGTAAACTACGATCCCCATTGTTAGTCCCTTAATGGAAATTATTTGTAACTTTCGACAAGTAGAACAGTGAATGGAACAGGTAGACGGTTGAAATCTTTGTATATATTGCTTCTATATAGTCTAAGAAACATATATGCAAAGTATCCAAACAGTACCATTCGCCAATTTTTTGTTCTTCAAGTTTAAGTGAACTACGAGCCCCATTGTTAATACTTTAAAGGAAATTATTTGTAAATTTCGACAAGTAGAACAATGAATGGATCAGGTAGACAGTTGAAATCTTTGTATATATTGCTTCTATATAGTCTAAGAAACATATATGCAAAGCATCCAAACGGTACAATTCGCCAATTTTTTGTTCTTCAAGTTTAAGTAAACTACGATCCCCATTGTTAATCCCTTAACGGAAATTATTTGTAACTTTCGACAAGTAGAACAGTGAATGGAACAGGTAGAAGGTTGAAATCTTTGTATATATTGCTTCTATATAGTATAAGAAACATATATGCAAAGCATCCAAACAGTACAATTCGCCAATTTTTTGTTCTTCAAGTTTAAGTGAACAATGAGCCACAATGGTTAATCCGTTATCGGAAATTATTTGTAACTTTCGACAAGTAGAACAATGAATGGAACAGGTAGACGGTTGAAATCTTTGTATATATTGCTTCTATATAGTCTAAGAAACATATATGCAAAACATCCAAACAGTACAATTCGCCAATTTTTTGATCTTCAAGTTTACGTGAACTACGAGCCCCATTGTTAATACTTTAACGGAAATTATTTGTAACTTGCGACAAGTAGAACAATGAATGGAACAGGTAGACGGTTGAAATCTTTGTATATATTGCTTCTATATAGTCTAAGAAACATATATGCAAAGCATCCAAACAGTACCATTCGCCAATTTTTTGTTCTTCAAGTTTAAGTGAACTACGAGCCCCATTGTTAATACTTTAACGGAAATTATTTCTAACTTTCGACAAGTAGAACAGTGAATGGAACTGGTAGACGGTTGAAATCTTTTTATATATTGCTTCTTTATAGTCTAAGAAACATATATGCAAAGCATCCAAACAGTACCATTCGCCACTTTTTTGTTCTTCAAGTTTAAGTGAACAACGAGCCCCATTGTTAATCCTTTAAAGGAAATTATTTGTAAATTTCGACAAGTAGAACAATGATTGGAACACGTAGACGGTTGAAATCTTTGTATATGTTGCTTCTATATAGTCTAAGAAGCCTATATGCAAAGCATCTAAACAGTAACAATCGCCAATTTTTTGATCTTCAAGTTTAAGTGAACAGCGAGCCCCATTGATAATCATGAAATGGAAATTATTTGTAACTTTCTATTAAGTAGAACAATGAATAGTACAGGTAGACGGTTGAAATCTTTGTATATGTTGCTTCTATATAGTCTAAGAAACATATATGCAAATCATCCAAACAGTACAATTCGCCAATTATTTGATTTTCAAGTTTAAGTGAACTACGAGCCCCATTGTTAATACTTTAACGGAAATTATTTGTAACTTTCGCCAAGTAGAACAGTGAATGGAACAGGTAGACGGTTGAAATCTTTTTATATATTGCTTCTTTATAGTCTAAGAAACATATATGCAAAGCATCCAAAAAGTACCATTCGCCACTTTTTTGTTCTTCAAGTTTAAGTGAACAACGAGCCCCATTGTGAATCCTTTAAAGGAAATTATTTGTAAATTTCGACAAGTAGAACAATGATTGGAACACGTATACGGTTGAAATCTTTGTATATATTGCTTCCATATAGTCTAAGAAACATGTACGCAAAGCATCCAAACAGTACAATTCGCCAATTTTTTGTTCTTCAAGTTTAAGTGAACTACGATCCCCATTGTTAATCCCTTAACGGAAATTATTTGTAACTTTCGACAAGTAGAACAGTGAATGGAACAGGTAGACGGTTGAAATCTTTGTATATATTGCTTCTATATAATATAAGAAACATATATGCAAAGCATCCAAACAGTACCATTCGCCACTTTTTTGTTCTTCAAGTTTAAGTGAACAACGAGCCCCATTGTTAATCCTTTATCGGAAATTATTTGTAACTTTCGACAAGTAGAACAATGAATGGAACAGGTAGACGGTTGAAATCAATGTATATATTGCTTCTATATAGTCTAAGAAACATATATGCAAAGTATCCAAACAGTACCATTCGCCAATTTTTTGTTCTTCAAGTGTAAGTGAACAACGAGCCCCATTGTTAATCCTTTAAAGGAAATTATTTGTAAATTTCGACAAGTAGAACAATGATTGGAACACGTAGACGGTTGAAATCTTTGTATATATTGCTTCCATATAGTCTAAGAAACATATATGCAAAGCATCCAAACAGTACAATTCGCCAATTCTTGTTCTTCAAGTTTAAGTAAACTACGATCCCCATTGTTAATGCCTTAACGGAAATTATTTGTAACTTTCGACAAGTAGAACAATGAATGGAACAGGTAGACGGTTGAAATCTTTGTATATATTGCTTCTATATAATCTAAGAAACATATATGCAAAGAATCCAAACAGTACCATTCGCCAATATTTTGTTCTTCAAGTTTAAGTGAACTACGAGCCCCATTGTTAATCCTTTAAAGGAAATTATTTGTAATTTTCGACAAGCAGAACAATGAATGGAACAGGTAGACGGTTGAATTCTTTGTATATATTCCTTCTATATAGTCTAAGAAACATATATGCAAAGCATCCAAACAGTACCATTCGCCAATTTTTGGTTCTTCAAGTTTAAGTGAACTACGAGCCCCATTGTTAATACTTTAAAGGAAATTATTTGTAACTTTCGACAAGTAAAACAATGAATGGAACAGGTAGACTGTTGAAATCATTGTATATATTGCTTCTATATAGTCTAAGAAACATATATGCAAAGCATCCAAACAGTACAATTCGCCAATTTTTTGTTCTTCAAGTTTAAGTAAACTACGATCCCCATTGTTAATCCCTTAACGGAAATTATTTGTAACTTTCGACAAGTAGAACAGTGAATGGAACAGGTAGACGGTTGAAATCTTTGTATATATTGCTTCTATATAGTATAAGAAACATATATGCAAAGCATCCAAACAGTAGAATTCGCCAATTTTTTGTTCTTCAAGTTTAAGTGAACAATGAGCCCCAATGGTCAATCCGTTATCGGAAATTATTTGTAACTTTCGACAAGTAGAACAATGAATGGAACAGATAGACGGTTGAAATCATTGTATATACTGCTTCTATATAGTCTAAGAAACATATATGCAAAGCATCCAAACAGTACCATTCGCCAATTTTTTGTTCTTCAAGTTTAAGTGAACTACGAGCCCCATTGTTAATCCTTTAAAGGAAATTATTTGTAATTTTCGACAAGCAGAACAATGAATGGAACAGGTAGACGGTTGAAATCTTTGTATATATTGCTTCTATATAATCTAAGAAACATATATGCAAAGCATTCAAACAGTACCATTCGCCGATTTTTTGTTCTTCAAGTTTAAGTGAACAACGAGCCCCATTGATAATCATGAAACGGAAATTATTTGTAACTTTGTACAAGTAGAACAATGAATAGAACAGGTAGACGGTTGAAATCTTTGTATATGTTGCTTCTATATAGTCTAAGAAGCCTATATGCAAAGCATCTAAACAGTAACAATCGCCAATTTTTTGATCTTCAAGTTTAAGTGAACAGCGAGCCCCATTGATAATCATGAAATGGAAATTATTTGTAACTTTCTACAAGTAGAACAATGAATAGTACAGGTAGACGGGTGAAATCTTTCTATATATTGCTTCTAAATAGCCTAAGAAACACATATGCAAAGCATCCAAACAGTACAATTCGCCAATTTTTTGTTCTTCAAGTTTAAGTGAACAATGAGCCCCAATGGTCAATCCGTTATCGGAAATTATTTGTAAATTTCGACAAGTAGAACAATGAATGGAACAGGTAGACGGTTGAAGTCATTGTATATATTGCTTCTATATAGTCTAAGAAACATATATGCAAATCATCCAAACAGTACAATTCGCCAATTATTTGATCTTCAAGTTTAAGTGAACTACGAGCCCCATTGTTAATACTTTAACGGAAATTATTTGTAAATTTCGACAAGTAGAACAATGAATGGAACAGGTAGCCGGTTGAAATCAATGTATATATTGCTTCTATATAGTCTAAGAAACATTTATGCAAAGTATCCAAACAGTACCATTCGCCAATTTTTTGTTCTTCAAGTTTAAGTGAACTACGAGCCCCATTGTTAATCCTTTAAAGGAAATTATTTGTAAATTTCGGCAAGTAGAACAATGAATGGAATAGGTAGACGGTTGAAATCATTGTATATATTGCTTCTATATAGTCTAAGAAACATATATGCAAATCATCCAAACAGTACAATTCGCCAATTTCTTGTTCTTCAAGTTTAAGTGAACTACGAGCCCCATTGTTAATACTTTAACGGAAATTATTTGTAACTTTCGACAAGTAGAACAGTGAATGGAACAGGTAGACGGTTGAAATCTTTTTATATATTGCTTCTTTACAGTCTAAGAAACATATATGCAAAGCATCCAAACAGTACCATTCGCCACTTTTTTGTTCTTCAAGTTTAAGTGAACAACGAGCCCCATTGTTAATCCTTTAAAGGAAATTATTTGTAAATTTCGACAAGTAGAACAATGATTGGAACACGTAGACGGTTGAAATCTTTGTATATATTGCTTCCATATAGTCTAAGAAACATATAAGCAAAGCATCCAAACAGTACAATTCGCCAATTCTTGTTCTTCAAGTTTAAGTAAACTACGATCCCCATTGTTAATGCCTTAACGGAAATTATTTGTAACTTTCGACAAGTAGAACAATGAATGGAACAGGTAGACGGTTGAAATCTTTGTATATATTGCTTCTATATAATCTAAGAAACATAAATGCAAAGAATCCAAACAGTACCATTCGCCAATATTTTGTTCTTCAAGTTTAAGTGAACTACGAGCCCCATTGTTAATCCTTTAAAGGAAATTATTTGTAATTTTCGACAAGCAGAACAATGAATGGAACAGGTAGACGGTTGAATTCTTTGTATATATTCCTTCTATATAGTCTAAGAAACATATATGCAAAGCATCCAAACAGTACCATTCGCCAATTTTTGGTTCTTCAAGTTTAAGTGAACTACGAGCCCCATTGTTAATACTTTAAAGGAAATTATTTGTAACTTTCGACAAGTAAAACAATGAATGGAACAGGTAGACTGTTGAAATCATTGTATATATTGCTTCTATATAGTCTAAGAAACATATATGCAAAGCATCCAAACAGTACAATTCGCCAATTTTTTGTTCTTCAAGTTTAAGTAAACTACGATCCCCATTGTTAATCCCTTAACGGAAATTATTTGTAACTTTCGACAAGTAGAACAGTGAATGGAACAGGTAGACGGTTGAAATCTTTGTATATATTGCTTCTATATAGTATAAGAAACATATATGCAAAGCATCCAAACAGTAGAATTCGCCAATTTTTTGTTCTTCAAGTTTAAGTGAACAATGAGCCCCAATGGTCAATCCGTTATCGGAAATTATTTGTAACTTTCGACAAGTAGAACAATGAATGGAACAGATAGACGGTTGAAATCATTGTATATACTGCTTCTATATAGTCTAAGAAACATATATGCAAAGCATCCAAACAGTACCATTCGCCAATTTTTTGTTCTTCAAGTTTAAGTGAACTACGAGCCCCATTGTTAATCCTTTAAAGGAAATTATTTGTAATTTTCGACAAGCAGAACAATGAATGGAACAGGTAGACGGTTGAAATCTTTGTATATATTGCTTCTATATAATCTAAGAAACATATATGCAAAGCATTCAAACAGTACCATTCGCCGATTTTTTGTTCTTCAAGTTTAAGTGAACAACGAGCCCCATTGATAATCATGAAACGGAAATTATTTGTAACTTTGTACAAGTAGAACAATGAATAGAACAGGTAGACGGTTGAAATCTTTGTATATGTTGCTTCTATATAGTCTAAGAAGCCTATATGCAAAGCATCTAAACAGTAACAATCGCCAATTTTTTGATCTTCAAGTTTAAGTGAACAGCGAGCCCCATTGATAATCATGAAATGGAAATTATTTGTAACTTTCTACAAGTAGAACAATGAATAGTACAGGTAGACGGGTGAAATCTTTCTATATATTGCTTCTAAATAGCCTAAGAAACACATATGCAAAGCATCCAAACAGTACAATTCGCCAATTTTTTGTTCTTCAAGTTTAAGTGAACAATGAGCCCCAATGGTCAATCCGTTATCGGAAATTATTTGTAAATTTCGACAAGTAGAACAATGAATGGAACAGGTAGACGGTTGAAGTCATTGTATATATTGCTTCTATATAGTCTAAGAAACATATATGCAAATCATCCAAACAGTACAATTCGCCAATTATTTGATCTTCAAGTTTAAGTGAACTACGAGCCCCATTGTTAATACTTTAACGGAAATTATTTGTAAATTTCGACAAGTAGAACAATGAATGGAACAGGTAGCCGGTTGAAATCAATGTATATATTGCTTCTATATAGTCTAAGAAACATTTATGCAAAGTATCCAAACAGTACCATTCGCCAATTTTTTGTTCTTCAAGTTTAAGTGAACTACGAGCCCCATTGTTAATCCTTTAAAGGAAATTATTTGTAAATTTCGGCAAGTAGAACAATGAATGGAATAGGTAGACGGTTGAAATCATTGTATATATTGCTTCTATATAGTCTAAGAAACATATATGCAAATCATCCAAACAGTACAATTCGCCAATTTCTTGTTCTTCAAGTTTAAGTGAACTACGAGCCCCATTGTTAATACTTTAACGGAAATTATTTGTAACTTTCGACAAGTAGAACAGTGAATGGAACAGGTAGACGGTTGAAATCTTTTTATATATTGCTTCTTTATAGTCTAAGAAACATATATGCAAAGCATCCAAACAGTACCATTCGCCACTTTTTTGTTCTTCAAGTTTAAGTGAACAACGAGCCCCATTGTTAATCCTTTAAAGGAAATTATTTGTAAATTTCGACAAGTAGAACAATGATTGGAACACGTAGACGGTTGAAATCTTTGTATATATTGCTTCCATATAGTCTAAGAAACATATATGCAAAGCATCCAAACAGTACAATTCGCCAATTTCTTGTTCTTCAAGTTTAAGTAAACTACGATCCCCATTGTTAATGCCTTAACGGAAATTATTTGTAACTTTCGACAAGTACAACAATGAATGGAACAGGTAGACTGTTGAAATCATTGTATATATTGCTTCTATATAGTCTAAGAAACATATATGCAAAGCATCCAAACAGTACAATTCGCCAATTTTTTGTTCTTCAAGTTTAAGTAAACTACGATCCCCATTGTTAGTCCCTTAACGGAAATTATTTGTAACTTTCGACAAGTAGAACAGTGAATGGAACAGGTAGACGGTTGAAATCTTTGTATATATTGCTTCTATATAGTATAAGAAACATATATGCAAATCATCCAAACAGTAGAATTCGCCAATTTTTTGTTCTTCAAGTTTAAGTGAACAATGAGCCCCAATGGTTAATCCGTTATCGGAAATGATTTGTAACTTTCGACAAGTAGAACAATGAATGGAACAGGTAGACGGTTGAAATCTTTGTATATATTGCTTCTATGTAGTCTAAGAAACATATATACAAAGCATCCAAACAGTACCATTCGCCAATTTTTTGTTCTTCAAGTCTAAGTGAACTACGAGCCCCATTGTTAATACTTTAAAGGAAATTATTTGTAAATTTCGACAAGTAGAACAATGAATGGAACAGGTAGACTGTTGAAATCATTGTATATATTGCTTCTATATAGTCTAAGAAACATATATGCAAAGCATCCAAACAGTACAATTCGACAATTTTTTGTTCTTCAAGTTTAGTGAACAATGAGCCCCAATGGTTAATCCTTTATCGGAAATTATTTGTAATTTTCGACAAGTAGAACAATGAACGGAACAGGTAGACGGTTGAAATCATTGTATATATTGCTTCTATATAGTCTAAGAAACATATATGCGAAGCATCCAAACAGTACAATTCGCCAATTTTTTGTTCTTCAAGTTTAGTGAACAATGAGCCCCAATGGTTAATCCTTTATCGGAAATTATTTGTAATTTTCGACAAGTAGAACAATGAATGGAACAGGTTGACGGTTGATATCTTTGTATATATTGCTTCTATATAATCTAAGAAACATATATGCAAAGCATCCAAACAGTACAATTCGCCAATTATTTCATCTTCATGTTTAAGTGAACTACGAGCCCCATTGTTAATCCTTTAAAGGAAATTATTTGTAAATTTCGACAAGTAGAACAATGAATGGATCAGGTAGACGGTTGAAATCATTGTATATATTGCTTCTATATAAACTACGAAACATATATGCAAAGCATCCAAACAGTACAATTCGCCAATTTTTTGTTCTTCAAGTTTAAGTGAACTAAGAGCCCCATTGTTAATCCTTTAACGGAAATTAATAGTAACTTTCTACAATTAGAACAATGAATAGTACAGGTAGACGGGTGAAATCTTTCTATATATTGCTTCTATGTAGTCTAAGAAACATATATGCAAAGAATCCAAACAGTACAATTCGCCAATTTTTTGTTCTTCAAGTTTAAGTGAACAATGAGCCCCAATGGTTAATCCTTTATCGGAAATGATTTGTATCTTTGGACAAGTAGAACAATGAATGGAACAGGTAGACGGTTGATATCTTTGTATATATTGCTTCTATATAATCTAAGAGACATATATGCAAAGCATCCAAACAGTACAATTCGCCAATTATTTCATCTTCATGTTTAAGTGAACTACGAGCCCCATTGTTAATACTTTAACGGAAATTATTTGTAACTTGCGACAAGTAGAACAATGAGTGGAACAGGTAGACGGTTGAAATCAATGTATATATTGCTTCTATATAGTCTAAGAAACATATATGCAAAGCATCCAAACAGTACCATTCGCCAATTTTTTGTACTTCAAGTTTAAGTGAACAATGAGCCCCAATGGTTAATCCTTTATCGGAAATTATTTGTAATTTTCGACAAGTAGAACAATGAATGGAACAGGTAGACGGTTGAAATCATTGTATATATTGCTTCTATATAGTCTAAGAAACATATATGCAAAGCATCCAAATAGTACAATTCGACAATTTATTGTTCTTCAAGTTTAAGTGAACAATGAGCCCCAATGGTTAATCCTTTTTCGGAAATTATTTGTAACTTTCGACAAGTAGAACAATGAATGGAACAGGTAGACGGTTGAAAACATTGTATATATTGCTTCTATATAGTCTAAGAAACATATATGCAAAGCATCCAAACAGTACCATACGCCAATTATTTCATCTTCATGTTTAAGTGAACTACGAGCCCCATTGTTAATACTTTAACGGAAATTATTTGTAACTTCCGACAAGTAGAACAATGAATGGAACAGGTAGACGGTTGAAATCAATGTATATATTGCTTCTATATAGTCTAAGAAACATATATGCAAAGCATCCAAACAGTACCATTCGCCAATTTTTGGTTCTTCAAGTTTAAGTAAACTACGATCCCCATTGTTAATCCCTTAACGGAAATTATTTGTAACTTTCGACAAGTAGAACAACGAATGGAACAGGTAGACGGTTGAAAACATTGTATATATTGCTTCTATATAGTCTAAGAAACATATATGCAAAGCATCCAAATAGTACAATTCGACAATTTATTGTTCTTCAAGTTTAAGTGAACAATGAGCCCCAATGGTTAATCCTTTATCGGAAATTATTTGTAACTTTCGACAAGTAGAACAATGAATGGAACAGGTAGACGGTTGAAATCTTTGTATATATTGCTTCTATATAATCTAAGAAACATATATGCAAAGCATCCAAACAGTACAATTCGCCAATTATTTCATCTTCATGTTTAAGTGAACAACGAGCCCCATTGTTAATATTTTAACGGAAATTATTTGTAACTTCCGACAAGTAGAACAATGAATGGAACAGGTAGACGGTTGAAATCAATGTATATATTGCTTCTATATAGTCTAAGAAACATATATGCAAAGCATCCAAATAGTACCATTCGCCAATTCTTTGTTCTTCAAGTTTAAGTGAACAATGAGCCCCATTGTTAATCCTTTATCGGAAATTATTTGTAAATTTCGACAAGTAGAACAATGAATGGAACAGGTAGACGGTTGAAATCTTTGTATATATTGCTTCTATATAGTCTAAGAAACATATATGCAAAGCATCCAAACAGTACAATTCGACAATTTTTTGTTCTTCAAGTTTAGTGAACAATGAGCCCCAATGGTTAATCCTTTATCGGAAATTATTTGTAACTTTTGACAAGTAGAACAATGAATGGAACAGGTAGACGGTTGAAATCATTGTATATATTGCTTCTATATAGTCTAAGAAACATATATGCAAAGCATCCAAACAGTACAATTCGACAATTTTTTGTTCTTCAAGTTTAAGTGAACAATGAGCCCCAATGGTTAATCCGTTATCGGAAATGATTTGTAACTTTCTACAAGTAGAACAATGAATGGAACAGGTAGACGTTTGAAATCAATGTATATATTGCTTCTATATAGTCTAAGAAACATATATGCAAAGCATCCAAACAGTACCATTCGCCAATTATTTCATCTTCATGTTTAAGTGAACTACGAGCCCCATTGTTAATACTTTAACGGAAATTATTTGTAACTTTCGACAAGTAGAACAATGAATGGAACAGGTAGACGGTTGAAATCTTTGTATATATTGCTTCTATATAATCTAAGAAACATATATGCAAAGAATCCAAACAGTACCATTCGCCAATATTTTGTTCTTCAAGTTTAAGTGAACTACGAGCCCCATTGTTAATCCTTTAAAGGAAATTATTTGTAATTTTCGACAAGCAGAACAATGAATGGAACAGGTAGACGGTTGAATTCTTTGTATATATTCCTTCTATATAGTCTAAGAAACATATATGCAAAGCATCCAAACAGTACCATTCGCCAATTTTTGGTTCTTCAAGTTTAAGTGAACTACGAGCCCCATTGTTAATACTTTAAAGGAAATTATTTGTAACTTTCGACAAGTAAAACAATGAATGGAACAGGTAGACTGTTGAAATCATTGTATATATTGCTTCTATATAGTCTAAGAAACATATATGCAAAGCATCCAAACAGTACAATTCGCCAATTTTTTGTTCTTCAAGTTTAAGTAAACTACGATCCCCATTGTTAATCCCTTAACGGAAATTATTTGTAACTTGCGACAAGTAGAACAATGAGTGGAACAGGTAGACGGTTGAAATCAATGTATATATTGCTTCTATATAGTCTAAGAAACATATATGCAAAGCATCCAAACAGTACCATTCGCCAATTTTTTGTACTTCAAGTTTAAGTGAACAATGAGCCCCAATGGTTAATCCTTTATCGGAAATTATTTGTAATTTTCGACAAGTAGAACAATGAATGGAACAGGTAGACGGTTGAAATCATTGTATATATTGCTTCTATATAGTCTAAGAAACATATATGCAAAGCATCCAAATAGTACAATTCGACAATTTATTGTTCTTCAAGTTTAAGTGAACAATGAGCCCCAATGGTTAATCCTTTTTCGGAAATTATTTGTAACTTTCGACAAGTAGAACAATGAATGGAACAGGTAGACGGTTGAAAACATTGTATATATTGCTTCTATATAGTCTAAGAAACATATATGCAAAGCATCCAAACAGTACCATACGCCAATTATTTCATCTTCATGTTTAAGTGAACTACGAGCCCCATTGTTAATACTTTAACGGAAATTATTTGTAACTTCCGACAAGTAGAACAATGAATGGAACAGGTAGACGGTTGAAATCAATGTATATATTGCTTCTATATAGTCTAAGAAACATATATGCAAAGCATCCAAACAGTACCATTCGCCAATTTTTGGTTCTTCAAGTTTAAGTAAACTACGATCCCCATTGTTAATCCCTTAACGGAAATTATTTGTAACTTTCGACAAGTAGAACAACGAATGGAACAGGTAGACGGTTGAAAACATTGTATATATTGCTTCTATATAGTCTAAGAAACATATATGCAAAGCATCCAAATAGTACAATTCGACAATTTATTGTTCTTCAAGTTTAAGTGAACAATGAGCCCCAATGGTTAATCCTTTATCGGAAATTATTTGTAACTTTCGACAAGTAGAACAATGAATGGAACAGGTAGACGGTTGAAATCTTTGTATATATTGCTTCTATATAATCTAAGAAACATATATGCAAAGCATCCAAACAGTACAATTCGCCAATTATTTCATCTTCATGTTTAAGTGAACAACGAGCCCCATTGTTAATATTTTAACGGAAATTATTTGTAACTTCCGACAAGTAGAACAATGAATGGAACAGGTAGACGGTTGAAATCAATGTATATATTGCTTCTATATAGTCTAAGAAACATATATGCAAAGCATCCAAATAGTACCATTCGCCAATTCTTTGTTCTTCAAGTTTAAGTGAACAATGAGCCCCATTGTTAATCCTTTATCGGAAATTATTTGTAAATTTCGACAAGTAGAACAATGAATGGAACAGGTAGACGGTTGAAATCTTTGTATATATTGCTTCTATATAGTCTAAGAAACATATATGCAAAGCATCCAAACAGTACAATTCGACAATTTTTTGTTCTTCAAGTTTAGTGAACAATGAGCCCCAATGGTTAATCCTTTATCGGAAATTATTTGTAACTTTTGACAAGTAGAACAATGAATGGAACAGGTAGACGGTTGAAATCATTGTATATATTGCTTCTATATAGTCTAAGAAACATATATGCAAAGCATCCAAACAGTACAATTCGACAATTTTTTGTTCTTCAAGTTTAAGTGAACAATGAGCCCCAATGGTTAATCCGTTATCGGAAATGATTTGTAACTTTCTACAAGTAGAACAATGAATGGAACAGGTAGACGGTTGAAATCAATGTATATATTGCTTCTATATAGTCTAAGAAACATATATGCAAAGCATCCAAACAGTACCATTCGCCAATTATTTCATCTTCATGTTTAAGTGAACTACGAGCCCCATTGTTAATACTTTAACGGAAATTATTTGTAACTTCCGACAAGTAGAACAATGAATGGAACAGGTAGACGGTTGAAATCAATGTATATATTGCTTCTATATAGTCTAAGAAACATATATGCAAAGCATCCAAACAGTACCATTCGCCAATTTTTGGTTCTTCAAGTTTAAGTGAACTACGAGCCCCATTGTTAATACTTTAAAGGAAATTATTTGTAACTTTCGACAAGTAAAACAATGAATGGAACAGGTAGACTGTTGAAATCATTGTATATATTGCTTCTATATAGTCTAAGAAACATATATGCAAAGCATCCAAACAGTACAATTCGCCAATTTTTTGTTCTTCAAGTTTAAGTAAACTACGATCCCCATTGTTAATCCCTTAACGGAAATTATTTGTACCTTGCGACAAGTAGAACAATGAGTGGAACAGGTAGACGGTTGAAATCAATGTATATATTGCTTCTATATAGTCTAAGAAACATATATGCAAAGCATCCAAACAGTACCATTCGCCAATTTTTTGTACTTCAAGTTTAAGTGAACAATGAGCCCCAATGGTTAATCCTTTATCGGAAATTATTTGTAATTTTCGACAAGTAGAACAATGAATGGAACAGGTAGACGGTTGAAATCATTGTATATATTGCTTCTATATAGTCTAAGAAACATATATGCAAAGCATCCAAATAGTACAATTCGACAATTTATTGTTCTTCAAGTTTAAGTGAACAATGAGCCCCAATGGTTAATCCTTTTTCGGAAATTATTTGTAACTTTCGACAAGTAGAACAATGAATGGAACAGGTAGACGGTTGAAAACATTGTATATATTGCTTCTATATAGTCTAAGAAACATATATGCAAAGCATCCAAACAGTACCATACGCCAATTATTTCATCTTCATGTTTAAGTGAACTACGAGCCCCATTGTTAATACTTTAACGGAAATTATTTGTAACTTCCGACAAGTAGAACAATGAATGGAACAGGTAGACGGTTGAAATCAATGTATATATTGCTTCTATATAGTCTAAGAAACATATATGCAAAGCATCCAAACAGTACCATTCGCCAATTTTTGGTTCTTCAAGTTTAAGTAAACTACGATCCCCATTGTTAATCCCTTAACGGAAATTATTTGTAACTTTCGACAAGTAGAACAACGAATGGAACAGGTAGACGGTTGAAAACATTGTATATATTGCTTCTATATAGTCTAAGAAACATATATGCAAAGCATCCAAATAGTACAATTCGACAATTTATTGTTCTTCAAGTTTAAGTGAACAATGAGCCCCAATGGTTAATCCTTTATCGGAAATTATTTGTAACTTTCGACAAGTAGAACAATGAATGGAACAGGTAGACGGTTGAAATCTTTGTATATATTGCTTCTATATAATCTAAGAAACATATATGCAAAGCATCCAAACAGTACAATTCGCCAATTATTTCATCTTCATGTTTAAGTGAACAACGAGCCCCATTGTTAATATTTTAACGGAAATTATTTGTAACTTCCGACAAGTAGAACAATGAATGGAACAGGTAGACGGTTGAAATCAATGTATATATTGCTTCTATATAGTCTAAGAAACATATATGCAAAGCATCCAAATAGTACCATTCGCCAATTCTTTGTTCTTCAAGTTTAAGTGAACAATGAGCCCCATTGTTAATCCTTTATCGGAAATTATTTGTAAATTTCGACAAGTAGAACAATGAATGGAACAGGTAGACGGTTGAAATCTTTGTATATATTGCTTCTATATAGTCTAAGAAACATATATGCAAAGCATCCAAACAGTACAATTCGACAATTTTTTGTTCTTCAAGTTTAGTGAACAATGAGCCCCAATGGTTAATCCTTTATCGGAAATTATTTGTAACTTTTGACAAGTAGAACAATGAATGGAACAGGTAGACGGTTGAAATCATTGTATATATTGCTTCTATATAGTCTAAGAAACATATATGCAAAGCATCCAAACAGTACAATTCGACAATTTTTTGTTCTTCAAGTTTAAGTGAACAATGAGCCCCAATGGTTAATCCGTTATCGGAAATGATTTGTAACTTTCTACAAGTAGAACAATGAATGGAACAGGTAGACGGTTGAAATCAATGTATATATTGCTTCTATATAGTCTAAGAAACATATATGCAAAGCATCCAAACAGTACCATTCGCCAATTATTTCATCTTCATGTTTAAGTGAACTACGAGCCCCATTGTTAATACTTTAACGGAAATTATTTGTAACTTCCGACAAGTAGAACAATGAATGGAACAGGTAGACGGTTGAAATCAATGTATATATTGCTTCTATATAGTCTAAGAAACATATATGCAAAGCATCCAAACAGTACCATTCGCCAATTTTTGGTTCTTCAAGTTTAAGTAAACTACGATCCCCATTGTTAATCCCTTAACGGAAATTATTTGTAACTTTCGACAAGTAGAACAATGAATGGAACAGGTAGACGGTTGAAAACATTGTATATATTGCTTCTATATAGTCTAAGAAACATATATGCAAAGCATCCAAATAGTACAATTCGACAATTTATTGTTCTTCAAGTTTAAGTGAACAATGAGCCCCAATGGTTAATCCTTTATCGGAAATTATTTGTAACTTTCGACAAGTAGAACAATGAATGGAACAGGTAGACGGTTGAAATCTTTGTATATATTGCTTCTATATAATCTAAGAAACATATATGCAAAGCATCCAAACAGTACAATTCGCCAATTATTTCATCTTCATGTTTAAGTGAACAACGAGCCCCATTGTTAATATTTTAACGGAAATTATTTGTAACTTCCGACAAGTAGAACAATGAATGGAACAGGTAGACGGTTGAAATCAATGTATATATTGCTTCTATATAGTCTAACAAACATATATGCAAAGCATCCAAACAGTACCATTCGCCAATTCTTTGTTCTTCAAGTTTAAGTGAACAATGAGCCCCATTGTTAATCCTTTATCGGAAATTATTTGTAAATTTCGACAAGTAGAACAATGAATGGAACAGGTAGACGGTTGAAATCTTTGTATATATTGCTTCTATATAGTCTAAGAAACATATATGCAAAGCATCCAAACAGTACAATTCGACAATTTTTTGTTCTTCAAGTTTAGTGAACAATGAGCCCCAATGGTTAATCCTTTATCGGAAATTATTTGTAAATTTTGACAAGTAGAACAATGAATGGAACAGGTAGACGGTTGAAATCATTGTATATATTGCTTCTATATAGTCTAAGAAACATATATGCAGAGCATCCAAACAGTACAATTCGACAATTTTTTGTTCTTCAAGTTTAAGTGAACAATGAGCCCCAATGGTTAATCCGTTATCGGAAATGATTTGTAACTTTCTACAAGTAGAACAATGAATGGAACAGGTAGACGGTTGAAATCAATGTATATATTGCTTCTATATAGTCTAAGAAACATATATGCAAAGCATCCAAACAGTACCATTCGCCAATTTTTTGTACTTCAAGTTTAAGTGAACAATGAGCGCCAATGGTTAATCCTTTATCGGAAAGTATTTGTAATTTTCGACAAGTAGAACAATGAATGGAACAGGTAGACGGTTGAAATCATTGTATATATTGCTTCTATATAGTCTAAGAAACAGATATGCAAAGCATCCAAACAGTACAATTCGACAATTTTTTGTTCTTCAAGTTTAAGTAAACTACGATCCCCATTGTTAATCCCTTAACGGAAATTATTTGTAACTTTCGACAAGTAGAACAATGAATGGAACAGGTAGACGGTTGAAAACATTGTATATATTGCTTCTATATAGTCTAAGAAACATATATGCAAAGCATCCAAACAGTACCATTCGCCAATTATTTCATCTTCATGTTTAAGTGAACTACGAGCCCCATTGTTAATACTTTAACGGAAATTATTTGTAACTTCCGACAAGTAGAACAATGAATGGAACAGGTAGACGGTTGAAATCAATGTATATATTGCTTCTATATAGTCTAAGAAACATATATGCAAAGCATCCAAACAGTACCATTCGCCAATTTTTGGTTCTTCAAGTTTAAGTAAACTACGATCCCCATTGTTAATCCCTTAACGGAAATTATTTGTAACTTTCGACAAGTAGAACAACGAATGGAACAGGTAGACGGTTGAAAACATTGTATATATTGCTTCTATATAGTCTAAGAAACATATATGCAAAGCATCCAAATAGTACAATTCGACAATTTATTGTTCTTCAAGTTTAAGTGAACAATGAGCCCCAATGGTTAATCCTTTATCGGAAATTATTTGTAACTTTCGACAAGTAGAACAATGAATGGAACAGGTAGACGGTTGAAATCTTTGTATATATTGCTTCTATATAATCTAAGAAACATATATGCAAAGCATCCAAACAGTACAATTCGCCAATTATTTCATCTTCATGTTTAAGTGAACAACGAGCCCCATTGTTAATATTTTAACGGAAATTATTTGTAACTTCCGACAAGTAGAACAATGAATGGAACAGGTAGACGGTTGAAATCAATGTATATATTGCTTCTATATAGTCTAAGAAACATATATGCAAAGCATCCAAATAGTACCATTCGCCAATTCTTTGTTCTTCAAGTTTAAGTGAACAATGAGCCCCATTGTTAATCCTTTATCGGAAATTATTTGTAAATTTCGACAAGTAGAACAATGAATGGAACAGGTAGACGGTTGAAATCTTTGTATATATTGCTTCTATATAGTCTAAGAAACATATATGCAAAGCATCCAAACAGTACAATTCGACAATTTTTTGTTCTTCAAGTTTAGTGAACAATGAGCCCCAATGGTTAATCCTTTATCGGAAATTATTTGTAACTTTTGACAAGTAGAACAATGAATGGAACAGGTAGACGGTTGAAATCATTGTATATATTGCTTCTATATAGTCTAAGAAACATATATGCAAAGCATCCAAACAGTACAATTCGACAATTTTTTGTTCTTCAAGTTTAAGTGAACAATGAGCCCCAATGGTTAATCCGTTATCGGAAATGATTTGTAACTTTCTACAAGTAGAACAATGAATGGAACAGGTAGACGGTTGAAATCAATGTATATATTGCTTCTATATAGTCTAAGAAACATATATGCAAAGCATCCAAACAGTACCATTCGCCAATTTTTTGTACTTCAAGTTTAAGTGAACAATGAGCCCCAATGGTTAATCCTTTATCGGAAATTATTTGTAATTTTCGACAAGTAGAACAATGAATGGAACAGGTAGACGGTTGAAATCATTGTATATATTGCTTCTATATAGTCTAAGAAACATATATGCAAAGCATCCAAACAGTACAATTCGACAATTTTTTGTTCTTCAAGTTTAGTGAACAATGAGCCCCAATGGTTAATCCTTTATCGGAAATTATTTGTAACTTTTGACAAGTAGAACAATGAATGGAACAGGTAGACGGTTGAAATCATTGTATATATTGCTTCTATATAGTCTAAGAAACATATATGCAAAGCATCCAAACAGTACAATTCGACAATTTTTTGTTCTTCAAGTTTAAGTGAACAATGAGCCCCAATGGTTAATCCGTTATCGGAAATGATTTGTAACTTTCTACAAGTAGAACAATGAATGGAACAGGTAGACGGTTGAAATCAATGTATATATTGCTTCTATATAGTCTAAGAAACATATATGCAAAGCATCCAAACAGTACCATTCGCCAATTTTTTGTACTTCAAGTTTAAGTGAACAATGAGCCCCAATGGTTAATCCTTTATCGGAAATTATTTGTAATTTTCGACAAGTAGAACAATGAATGGAACAGGTAGACGGTTGAAATCAATGTATATATTGCTTCTATATAGTCTAACAAACATATATGCAAAGCATCCAAACAGTACCATTCGCCAATTCTTTGTTCTTCAAGTTTAAGTGAACAATGAGCCCCATTGTTAATCCTTTATCGGAAATTATTTGTAAATTTCGACAAGTAGAACAATGAATGGAACAGGTAGACGGTTGAAATCTTTGTATATATTGCTTCTATATAGTCTAAGAAACATATATGCAAAGCATCCAAACAGTACAATTCGACAATTTTTTGTTCTTCAAGTTTAGTGAACAATGAGCCCCAATGGTTAATCCTTTATCGGAAATTATTTGTAAATTTTGACAAGTAGAACAATGAATGGAACAGGTAGACGGTTGAAATCATTGTATATATTGCTTCTATATAGTCTAAGAAACATATATGCAAAGCATCCAAACAGTACAATTCGACAATTTTTTGTTCTTCAAGTTTAAGTGAACATTGAGCCCCAATGGTTAATCCGTTATCGGAAATGATTTGTAACTTTCTACAAGTAGAACAATGAATGGAACAGGTAGACGGTTGAAATCAATGTATATATTGCTTCTATATAGTCTAAGAAACATATATGCAAAGCATCCAAACAGTACCATTCGCCAATTTTTTGTACTTCAAGTTTAAGTGAACAATGAGCCCCAATGGTTAATCCTTTATCGGAAATTATTTGTAATTTTCGACAAGTAGAACAATGAATGGAACAGGTAGACGGTTGAAATCATTGTATATATTGCTTCTATATAGTCTAAGAAACAGATATGCAAAGCATCCAAACAGTACAATTCGACAATTTTTTGTTCTTCAAGTTTAAGTAAACTACGATCCCCATTGTTAATCCCTTAACGGAAATTATTTGTAACTTTCGACAAGTAGAACAATGAATGGAACAGGTAGACGGTTGAAAACATTGTATATATTGCTTCTATATAGTCTAAGAAACATATATGCAAAGCATCCAAACAGTACAATTCGACAATTTTTTGTTCTTCAAGTTTAGTGAACAATGAGCCCCAATGGTTAATCCTTTATCGGAAATTATTTGTAACTTTTGACAAGTAGAACAATGAATGGAACAGGTAGACGGTTGAAATCATTGTATATTTTGCTTCTATATAGTCTAAGGAACATATATGCGAAGCATCCAAACAGTACAATTCGACAATTTTTTGTTCTTCAAGTTTAAGTGAACAATGAGCCCCAATGGTTAATCCGTTATCGGAAATGATTTGTAACTTTCTACAAGTAGAACAATGAATGGAACAGGTAGACGGTTGAAATCAATGTATATATTGCTTCTATATAGTCTAAGAAACATATATGCAAAGCATCCAAACAGTACCATTCGCCAATTTTTTGTACTTCAAGTTTAAGTGAACAATGAGCCCCAATGGTTAATCCTTTATCGGAAATTATTTGTAATTTTCGACAAGTAGAACAATGAATGGAACAGGTAGACGGTTGAAATCATTGTATATATTGCTTCTATATAGTCTAAGAAACATATATGCAAAGCATCCAAACAGTACCATTCGCCAATTTTTGGTTCTTCAAGTTTAAGTAAACTACGATCCCCATTGTTAATCCCTTAACGGAAATTATTTGTAACTTTCGACAAGTAGAACAATGAATGGAACAGGTAGACGGTTGAAAACATTGTATATATTGCTTCTATATAGTCTAAGAAACATATATGCAAAGCATCCAAATAGTACAATTCGACAATTTATTGTTCTTCAAGTTTAAGTGAACAATGAGCCCCAATGGTTAATCCTTTATCGGAAATTATTTGTAACTTTCGACAAGTAGAACAATGAATGGAACAGGTAGACGGTTGAAATCTTTGTATATATTGCTTCTATATAATCTAAGAAACATATATGCAAAGCATCCAAACAGTACAATTCGCCAATTATTTCATCTTCATGTTTAAGTGAACAACGAGCCCCATTGTTAATATTTTAACGGAAATTATTTGTAACTTCCGACAAGTAGAACAATGAATGGAACAGGTAGACGGTTGAAATCAATGTATATATTGCTTCTATATAGTCTAACAAACATATATGCAAAGCATCCAAACAGTACCATTCGCCAATTCTTTGTTCTTCAAGTTTAAGTGAACAATGAGCCCCATTGTTAATCCTTTATCGGAAATTATTTGTAAATTTCGACAAGTAGAACAATGAATGGAACAGGTAGACGGTTGAAATCTTTGTATATATTGCTTCTATATAGTCTAAGAAACATATATGCAAAGCATCCAAACAGTACAATTCGACAATTTTTTGTTCTTCAAGTTTAGTGAACAATGAGCCCCAATGGTTAATCCTTTATCGGAAATTATTTGTAAATTTTGACAAGTAGAACAATGAATGGAACAGGTAGACGGTTGAAATCATTGTATATATTGCTTCTATATAGTCTAAGAAACATATATGCAAAGCATCCAAACAGTACAATTCGACAATTTTTTGTTCTTCAAGTTTAAGTGAACATTGAGCCCCAATGGTTAATCCGTTATCGGAAATGATTTGTAACTTTCTACAAGTAGAACAATGAATGGAACAGGTAGACGGTTGAAATCAATGTATATATTGCTTCTATATAGTCTAAGAAACATATATGCAAAGCATCCAAACAGTACCATTCGCCAATTTTTTGTACTTCAAGTTTAAGTGAACAATGAGCCCCAATGGTTAATCCTTTATCGGAAATTATTTGTAATTTTCGACAAGTAGAACAATGAATGGAACAGGTAGACGGTTGAAATCATTGTATATATTGCTTCTATATAGTCTAAGAAACAGATATGCAAAGCATCCAAACAGTACAATTCGACAATTTTTTGTTCTTCAAGTTTAAGTAAACTACGATCCCCATTGTTAATCCCTTAACGGAAATTATTTGTAACTTTCGACAAGTAGAACAATGAATGGAACAGGTAGACGGTTGAAAACATTGTATATATTGCTTCTATATAGTCTAAGAAACATATATGCAAAGCATCCAAACAGTACAATTCGACAATTTTTTGTTCTTCAAGTTTAGTGAACAATGAGCCCCAATGGTTAATCCTTTATCGGAAATTATTTGTAACTTTTGACAAGTAGAACAATGAATGGAACAGGTAGACGGTTGAAATCATTGTATATTTTGCTTCTATATAGTCTAAGGAACATATATGCGAAGCATCCAAACAGTACAATTCGACAATTTTTTGTTCTTCAAGTTTAGTGAACAATGAGCCCCAATGGTTAATCCTTTATCGGAAATTATTTGTAATTTTCGACAAGTAGAACAATGAATGGAACAGGTAGACGGTTGATATCTTTGTATATATTGCTTCTATATAATCTAAGAAACATATATGCAAAGCATCCAAACAGTACAATTCGCCAATTATTTCATCTTCATGATTAAGTGAACTACGAGCCCCATTGTTAATACTTTAACGGAAATTATTTGTAACTTGCGACAAGTAGAACAATGAGTGGAACAGGTAGACGGTTGAAATCAATGTATATATTGCTTCTATATAGTCTAAGAAACATATATGCAAAGCATCCAAACAGTACCATTCGCCAATTTTTTGTTCTTCAAGTTTAAGTGAACAATGAGCCCCAATGGTTAATCCTTTATCGGAAATTATTTGTAATTTTCGACAAGTAGAACAATGAATGGAACAGGTAGACGGTTGAAATCATTGTATATATTGCTCCTATATAGTCTAAGAAACATATATGCAAAGCATCCAAACAGTACAATTCGACAATTTTTTGTTCTTCAAGTTTAAGTGAACAATGAGCCCCAATGGTTCATCCGTTATCGGAAATGATTTGTAACTTTCGACAAGTAGAACAATGAATGGAACAGGTAGACGGTTGAAATCTTTGTATATATTGCTTCTATGTAGTCTAAGAAACATATATGCAAAGCATCCAAACAGTACCATTCGCCAATTTTTTGTTCTTCAAGTCTAAGTGAACTACGAGCCCCATTGTTAATACTTTAAAGGAAATTATTTGTAAATTTCGACAAGTAGAACAATGAATGGAACAGGTAGACTGTTGAAATCATTGTATATATTGCTTCTATATAGTCTAAGAAACATATATGCAAAGCATCCAAACAGTACAATTCGACAATTTTTTGTTCTTCAAGTTTAGTGAACAATGAGCCCCAATGGTTAATCCTTTATCGGAAATTATTTGTAATTTTCGACAAGTAGAACAATGAATGGAACAGGTAGACGGTTGAAATCATTGTATATATTGCTTCTATATAGTCTAAGAAACATATATGCGAAGCATCCAAACAGTACAATTCGCCAATTTTTTGTTCTTCAAGTTTAGTGAACAATGAGCCCCAATGGTTAATCCTTTATCGGAAATTATTTGTAATTTTCGACAAGTAGAACAATGAATGGAACAGGTTGACGGTTGATATCTTTGTATATATTGCTTCTATATAATCTAAGAAACATATATGCAAAGCATCCAAACAGTACAATTCGCCAATTATTTCATCTTCATGTTTAAGTGAACTACGAGCCCCATTGTTAATCCTTTAAAGGAAATTATTTGTAAATTTCGACAAGTAGAACAATGAATGGATCAGGTAGACGGTTGAAATCATTGTATATATTGCTTCTATATAAACTACGAAACATATATGCAAAGCATCCAAACAGTACAATTCGCCAATTTTTTGTTCTTCAAGTTTAAGTGAACTAAGAGCCCCATTGTTAATCCTTTAACGGAAATTAATTGTAACTTTCTACAAGTAGAACAATGAATAGTACAGGTAGACGGGTGAAATCTTTCTATATATTGCTTCTATGTAGTCTAAGAAACATATATGCAAAGAATCCAAACAGTACAATTCGCCAATTTTTTGTTCTTCAAGTTTAAGTGAACAATGAGCCCCAATGGTTAATCCTTTATCGGAAATGATTTGTATCTTTGGACAAGTAGAACAATGAATGGAACAGGTAGACGGTTGAAATCATTGTATATATTGCTTCTATATAGTCTAAGAAACCTATATGCAAAGCATCCAAGCAGTACAATTCGCCAATGTTTTGTTCTTCAAGTTTAAGTGAACAATGAGCCCCATTGTTAATCCTTTATCGGAAATTATTTGTATCTTTCGACAAGTAGAACAATGAGTGGTACAGGTAGACCGTTGAGATCTTTGTATATATTGCTTCTATATAGTCTAAGAAACATATATGCAAAGCATCTAAACAGTAACATTCGCCAATTTTTTGTTCTTCAAGTTTAAGTGAACAACGAACCCCATTGATAATCATGAAATGGAAATTATTTGTAACTTTCTAGAAGTAGAACAATGAATAGTACAGGTAGACGGGTGAAATCTTTCTATATATTGCTTCTATATAGTCTAAGAAACATATATGCAAAGCATCGAAACAGTACAATTCGCCAATTTTTTGTTCTTCAAGTTTAAGTGAACAATGAGCCCCAATGGTTAATCCTTTATCGGAAATTATTTGTATCTTTCGACAAGTAGAACAATGAATGGAACAGGTAGACGGTTGAAATCATTGTATATATTGCTTCTATATAGTCTAAGAAACCTATATGCAAAGCATCTAAACAGTAACATTCGCCAATTTTTTGATCTCCATGTTTAAGAGAACAACGAACCCCATTGATAATCATGAAATGGAAATTATTTGTAACTTTCTACAAGTAGAACAATGAATAGTACAGGTAGACGGGTGAAATCTTTCTATATATTGCTTCTATGTAGTCTAAGAAACATATATGCAAAGAATCCAAACAGTACAATTCGCCAATTTTTTGTTCTTCAAGTATAAGTGAACAATGAGCCCCAATGGTTAATCCTTTATCGGAAATTATTTGTAATTTTCGACAAGTAGAACAATGAATGGAACACGTAGACGGTTGAAATCTTTGTATATATTGCTTCTGTATAGTCTAAGAAACATATATGCAAAGCATCCAAACAGTACAATTCGCCAATTTTTTGTTCTTCAAGTTTAAGTGAACAGCGAGCCCCATTGATGATCATGAAATGGAAATTATTTGTAAATTTCGACAAGTAGAACAATGAATGGAACAGGTAGACGGTTGAAATCTTTGTATATATTGCTTCAATATAATCTAAGAGACACATATGCAAAGCATCCAAACAGTACAATTCGCCAATTATTTCATCTTCATGATTAAGTGAACTACGAGCCCCATTGTTAATCCTTTAAAGGAAATTATTTGTAAATTTCGACAAGTAGAACAATGAATGGATCATGTAGACGGTTGAAATCATTGTATATATTGCTTCTATATAGTCTACGAAACAAATATGCAAAGCATCCAAACAGTACAATTAGCCAATTTTTTGTTTTCCAAGTTTAAGTGAACAATGAGCCCCAATGGTTAATCCTTTATCGGAAATTAATTGTAACTTTCTACAAGTAGAAAAATGATTGGAACACGTAGACGGTTGAAATCTTTTTATATATTGATTCTATATAGTCTAAGAAACATATATGCAAAGCATGCAAACAGTACAATTCGCCAATTTATTGTTCTTCAAGTTTAAGTGAACAGCGAGCCCCATTGATAATCATGAAATGGAAATTATTTGTAACTTTCTACAAGTAGAACAATGAATAGTACAGGTAGACGGGTGAAATCTTTCTATATATTGCTTCTAAATAGTCTAAGAAACATATATGCAAAGCATCTAAACAGTAACAATCGCCAATTTTTTGATCTTCAAATTTAAGTGAACAGCGAGCCCCATTGATAATCATGAAATGGAAATTATTTGTAACTTTCTACAAGTAGAACAATAAATAGTACAGGTAGACGGGTGAAATCTTTCTATATATTGCTTCTAAATAGTCTAAGAAACATATATGCAAAGCATCCAAACAGTACAATTCGCCAATTTTTTGTTCTTCAAGTTTAAGTAAACTACGAGCCCCATTGTTAATCCTTTAAAGGAAATTATTTGTAAATTTCGACAAGTAGAACAATGAATGGATCATGTAGACGGTTGAAATCATTGTATATATTGCTTCTATATAGTCTACGAAACATATATGCAAAGCATGCAAACAGTACAATTCGCCAATTTATTGTTCTTCAAGTTTAAGTGAACAGCGAGCCCCATTGATAATCATGAAATGGAAATTATTTGTACATTTCTACAAGTAGAACAATAAATAGTACAGGTAGACGGGTGAAATCTTTCTAAATATTGCTTCTAAATAGTCTAAGAAACATATATGCAAAGCATCCAAACAGTACAATTCGCCAATTTTTTGTTCTTCAAGTTTAAGTAAACTACGAGCCCCATTGTTAATCCTTTAAAGGAAATTATTTGTAAATTTCGACAAGTAGAACAATGAATGGATCAGGTAGACGGTTGAAATCATTGTATATATTGCTTCTATATAAACTACGAAACATATATGCAAAGCATCCAAACAGTACAATTCGCCAATTTTTTGTTCTTCAAGTTTAAGTGAACTACGAGCCCCATTGTTAATCCTTTAACGGAAATTAATTGTAGCTTTCTACAAGTAGAACAATGATTGGAAGACGTAGACGGTTGAAATATTTGTATATATTGCTTCCATATAGTCTAAGAAACATGTACGCAAAGCATCCAAACAGTACCATTCGCCAATTTTTTGTTCTTCAAGTTTAAGTGAACAATGAGCCCCAATGGTTAATCCTTTATCGGAAATTACTTAAAATTTTCGACAAGTAGAACAATGAATGGAACAGGTAGACGGTTGAAATCTTTGTATATATTGATCTATATAGTCTAAAAAACATATATGCAAAGCATCCAAACAGTCCCATTCGCCAATTTTTTGTTCTTCAAGTTTAAGTGAACAACGAGCCCCATTGTTAATCCTTTAAAGGAAATTATTTGTAAATTTCGACAAGTAGAACAATGTTTGGAACACGTAGACGGTTGAAATCTTTGTATATATTGCTTCCATATAGTCTAAGAAACATGTACGCAAAGCATCCAAACAGTACAATTCGCCAATTTTTTGTTCTTCAAGTTTAGTGAACAATGAGCCCCAATGGTTAATCCTTTATCGGAAATTATTTGTAATTTTCGACAAGTAGAACAATGAATGGAACAGGTAGACGGTTGAAATCTTTCTATATATTGCTTCTAAATAGTCTAAGAAACATATATGCAAAGCATCCAAACAGTACAATTCGCCAATTTTTTGTTCTTCAAGTTTAAGTAAACTACGAGCCCCATTGTTAATCCTTTAAAGGAAATTATTTGTAAATTTCGACAAGTAGAACAATGAATGGATCAGGTAGACGGTTGAAATCATTGTATATATTGCTTCTATATAAACTACGAAACATATATGCAAAGCATCCAAACAGTACAATTCGCCAATTTTTTGTTCTTCAAGTTTAAGTAAACTACGAGCCCCATTGTTAATCCTTTAAAGGAAATTATTTGTAAATTTCGACAAGTAGAACAATGAATGGATCAGGTAGACGGTTGAAATCATTGTATATATTGCTTCTATATAAACTACGAAACATATATGCAAAGCATCCAAACAGTACAATTCGCCAATTTTTTGTTCTTCAAGTTTAAGTGAACTACGAGCCCCATTGTTAATCCTTTATCGGAAATTACTTAAAATTTTCGACAAGTAGAACAATGAATGGAACAGGTAGACGGTTGAAATCTTTGTATATATTGCTTCTATATAGTCTAAGAAACATATATGCAAAGCATCCAAACAGTACAATTCGCCAATTTTTTGATCTTCAAGTTTAAGTGAACAACGAGCCCCTATGGTTAATCCTTTATCGGAAATTATTTGTAACTTTCGACAAGTAGAACAATGAATGGAACAGGTAGACGGTTGAATTCTTTGTATATATTGATTCTATATAGTCTAAGAAACATATATGCAAAGCATCCAAACAGTACAATTCGCCAATTTTTTGATCTTCAAGTTTATGTGAACAGCGAGCCCCATTGATAATCATGAAATGGAAATTATTTGTAACTTTCTACAAGTAGAACAATGACTAGTGCAGGTAGACGGGTGAAATCTTTCTATATATTGCTTCTAAATAGTCTAAGAAACACATATGCAAAGCATCCAAACAGTACAATTCGCCAATTTTTTGTTCTTCAAGTTTAAGTGAACTACGAGCCCCATTGTTAATCCTTTAAAGGAAATTATTTGTAAATTTCGACAAGTAGAACAATGAATGGATCAGGTAGACGGTTGAAATCATTGTATATATTGCTTCTATATAGCCTACGAAACATATATGCAAAGCATCCAAACAGTACAATTCGCCAATTTTTTGTTCTTCAAGTTTAAGTGAACTACGAGCCCCATTGTTAATCCTTTAACGGAAATTAATTGTAACTTTCTACAAGTAGAACAATGATTGGAACACGTAGACGGTTGAAATCTTTGTATATATTGCTTCCATATAGTCTAACAAACATGTACGCAAAGCATCCAAACAGTACCATTCGCCAATTTTTTGTTCTTCAAGTTTAAGTGAACAATGAGCCCCAATGGTTAATCCTTTATCGGAAATTATTTGTAATTTTCGACAAGTAGAACAATGAATGGAACAGGTAGACGGTTGAAATCTTTGTATATATTGCTTCTATATAATCTAAGAAACATATATGCAAAGCATCTAAACAGTAACAATCGCCAATTTTTTGATCTTCAAGTTTAAGTGAACTACGAGCCCCATTGTTAATACTTTAACGGAAATTAATTGTAACTTTCTACAAGTAGAACAATGATTGGAACACGTAGACGGTTGAAATCTTTGTATATATTGCTTCCATATAGTCTAAGAAACATATATGCAAAGCATCCAAACAGTACCATTCGCCAATTTTTTGACCTTCAAGTTTAAGTGAACATCGAGCCCCATTGTTAATCCTTTAAAGGAAATTATTTGTAAATTTCGACAAGTAGAACAATGAATGGATCAGGTAGACGGTTGAAATCATTGTATATATTGCTTCTATATAGCCTACGAAACATATATGCAAAGCATCTAAACAGTAACAATCGCCAATTTTTTGATCTTCAAGTTTATGTGAACAGCGAGCCCCATTGATAATCATGAAATGGAAATTATTTGTAACTTTCTACAAGTAGAACAATGAATAGTACAGGTAGACGGGTGAAATCTTTCTATATATTGCTTCTAAATAGTCTAAGAAACACATATGCAAAGCATCCAAACAGTACAATTCGCCAATTTTTTGTTCTTCAAGTTTAAGTGAACTACGAGCCCCATTGTTAATCCTTTAAAGGAAATTATTTGTAAATTTCGACAAGTAGAACAATGAATGGATCAGGTAGACGGTTGAAATCATTGTATATATTGCTTCTATATAGCCTACGAAACATATATGCAAAGCATCCAAACAGTACAATTCGCCAATTTTTTGTTCTTCAAGTTTAAGTGAACTACGAGCCCCATTGTTAATACTTTAACGGAAATTAATTGTAACTTTCTACAAGTAGAACAATGATTGGAACACGTAGACGGTTGAAATCTTTGTATATATTGCTTCTATATAGTCTAAGAAACATATATGCAAAGCATCCAAATAGTACCATTCGCCAATTCTTTGTTCTTCAAGTTTAAGTGAACAATGAGCCCCATTGTTAATCCTTTATCGGAAATTATTTGTAAATTTCGACAAGTAGAACAATGAATGGAACAGGTAGACGGTTGAAATCTTTGTATATATTGCTTCTATATAGTCTAAGAAACATATATGCAAAGCATCCAAACAGTACAATTCGACAATTTTTTGTTCTTCAAGTTTAGTGAACAATGAGCCCCAATGGTTAATCCTTTATCGGAAATTATTTGTAACTTTTGACAAGTAGAACAATGAATGGAACAGGTAGACGGTTGAAAACATTGTATATATTGCTTCTATATAGTCTAAGAAACATATATGCAAAGCATCCAAACAGTACAATTCGACAATTTTTTGTTCTTCAAGTTTAAGTGAACAATGAGCCCCAATGGTTAATCCGTTATCGGAAATGATTTGTAACTTTCTACAAGTAGAACAATGAATGGAACAGGTAGACGGTTGAAATCAATGTATATATTGCTTCTATATAGTCTAAGAAACATATATGCAAAGCATCCAAACAGTACCATTCGCCAATTATTTCATCTTCATGTTTAAGTGAACTACGAGCCCCATTGTTAATACTTTAACGGAAATTATTTGTAACTTCCGACAAGTAGAACAATGAATGGAACAGGTAGACGGTTGAAATCAATGTATATATTGCTTCTATATAGTCTAAGAAACATATATGCAAAGCATCCAAACAGTACCATTCGCCAATTTTTGGTTCTTCAAGTTTAAGTAAACTACGATCCCCATTGTTAATCCCTTAACGGAAATTATTTGTAACTTTCGACAAGTAGAACAATGAATGGAACAGGTAGACGGTTGAAAACATTGTATATATTGCTTCTATATAGTCTAAGAAACATATATGCAAAGCATCCAAATAGTACAATTCGACAATTTATTGTTCTTCAAGTTTAAGTGAACAATGAGCCCCAATGGTTAATCCTTTATCGGAAATTATTTGTAACTTTCGACAAGTAGAACAATGAATGGAACAGGTAGACGGTTGAAATCTTTGTATATATTGCTTCTATATAATCTAAGAAACATATATGCAAAGCATCCAAACAGTACAATTCGCCAATTATTTCATCTTCATGTTTAAGTGAACAACGAGCCCCATTGTTAATATTTTAACGGAAATTATTTGTAACTTCCGACAAGTAGAACAATGAATGGAACAGGTAGACGGTTGAAATCAATGTATATATTGCTTCTATATAGTCTAACAAACATATATGCAAAGCATCCAAACAGTACCATTCGCCAATTCTTTGTTCTTCAAGTTTAAGTGAACAATGAGCCCCATTGTTAATCCTTTATCGGAAATTATTTGTAAATTTCGACAAGTAGAACAATGAATGGAACAGGTAGACGGTTGAAATCTTTGTATATATTGCTTCTATATAGTCTAAGAAACATATATGCAAAGCATCCAAACAGTACAATTCGACAATTTTTTGTTCTTCAAGTTTAGTGAACAATGAGCCCCAATGGTTAATCCTTTATCGGAAATTATTTGTAAATTTTGACAAGTAGAACAATGAATGGAACAGGTAGACGGTTGAAATCATTGTATATATTGCTTCTATATAGTCTAAGAAACATATATGCAGAGCATCCAAACAGTACAATTCGACAATTTTTTGTTCTTCAAGTTTAAGTGAACAATGAGCCCCAATGGTTAATCCGTTATCGGAAATGATTTGTAACTTTCTACAAGTAGAACAATGAATGGAACAGGTAGACGGTTGAAATCAATGTATATATTGCTTCTATATAGTCTAAGAAACATATATGCAAAGCATCCAAACAGTACCATTCGCCAATTTTTTGTACTTCAAGTTTAAGTGAACAATGAGCGCCAATGGTTAATCCTTTATCGGAAAGTATTTGTAATTTTCGACAAGTAGAACAATGAATGGAACAGGTAGACGGTTGAAATCATTGTATATATTGCTTCTATATAGTCTAAGAAACAGATATGCAAAGCATCCAAACAGTACAATTCGACAATTTTTTGTTCTTCAAGTTTAAGTAAACTACGATCCCCATTGTTAATCCCTTAACGGAAATTATTTGTAACTTTCGACAAGTAGAACAATGAATGGAACAGGTAGACGGTTGAAAACATTGTATATATTGCTTCTATATAGTCTAAGAAACATATATGCAAAGCATCCAAACAGTACCATTCGCCAATTATTTCATCTTCATGTTTAAGTGAACTACGAGCCCCATTGTTAATACTTTAACGGAAATTATTTGTAACTTCCGACAAGTAGAACAATGAATGGAACAGGTAGACGGTTGAAATCAATGTATATATTGCTTCTATATAGTCTAAGAAACATATATGCAAAGCATCCAAACAGTACCATTCGCCAATTTTTGGTTCTTCAAGTTTAAGTAAACTACGATCCCCATTGTTAATCCCTTAACGGAAATTATTTGTAACTTTCGACAAGTAGAACAACGAATGGAACAGGTAGACGGTTGAAAACATTGTATATATTGCTTCTATATAGTCTAAGAAACATATATGCAAAGCATCCAAATAGTACAATTCGACAATTTATTGTTCTTCAAGTTTAAGTGAACAATGAGCCCCAATGGTTAATCCTTTATCGGAAATTATTTGTAACTTTCGACAAGTAGAACAATGAATGGAACAGGTAGACGGTTGAAATCTTTGTATATATTGCTTCTATATAATCTAAGAAACATATATGCAAAGCATCCAAACAGTACAATTCGCCAATTATTTCATCTTCATGTTTAAGTGAACAACGAGCCCCATTGTTAATATTTTAACGGAAATTATTTGTAACTTCCGACAAGTAGAACAATGAATGGAACAGGTAGACGGTTGAAATCAATGTATATATTGCTTCTATATAGTCTAAGAAACATATATGCAAAGCATCCAAATAGTACCATTCGCCAATTCTTTGTTCTTCAAGTTTAAGTGAACAATGAGCCCCATTGTTAATCCTTTATCGGAAATTATTTGTAAATTTCGACAAGTAGAACAATGAATGGAACAGGTAGACGGTTGAAATCTTTGTATATATTGCTTCTATATAGTCTAAGAAACATATATGCAAAGCATCCAAACAGTACAATTCGACAATTTTTTGTTCTTCAAGTTTAGTGAACAATGAGCCCCAATGGTTAATCCTTTATCGGAAATTATTTGTAACTTTTGACAAGTAGAACAATGAATGGAACAGGTAGACGGTTGAAATCATTGTATATATTGCTTCTATATAGTCTAAGAAACATATATGCAAAGCATCCAAACAGTACAATTCGACAATTTTTTGTTCTTCAAGTTTAAGTGAACAATGAGCCCCAATGGTTAATCCGTTATCGGAAATGATTTGTAACTTTCTACAAGTAGAACAATGAATGGAACAGGTAGACGGTTGAAATCAATGTATATATTGCTTCTATATAGTCTAAGAAACATATATGCAAAGCATCCAAACAGTACCATTCGCCAATTTTTTGTACTTCAAGTTTAAGTGAACAATGAGCCCCAATGGTTAATCCTTTATCGGAAATTATTTGTAATTTTCGACAAGTAGAACAATGAATGGAACAGGTAGACGGTTGAAATCATTGTATATATTGCTTCTATATAGTCTAAGAAACATATATGCAAAGCATCCAAACAGTACAATTCGACAATTTTTTGTTCTTCAAGTTTAGTGAACAATGAGCCCCAATGGTTAATCCTTTATCGGAAATTATTTGTAACTTTTGACAAGTAGAACAATGAATGGAACAGGTAGACGGTTGAAATCATTGTATATATTGCTTCTATATAGTCTAAGAAACATATATGCAAAGCATCCAAACAGTACAATTCGACAATTTTTTGTTCTTCAAGTTTAAGTGAACAATGAGCCCCAATGGTTAATCCGTTATCGGAAATGATTTGTAACTTTCTACAAGTAGAACAATGAATGGAACAGGTAGACGGTTGAAATCAATGTATATATTGCTTCTATATAGTCTAAGAAACATATATGCAAAGCATCCAAACAGTACCATTCGCCAATTTTTTGTACTTCAAGTTTAAGTGAACAATGAGCCCCAATGGTTAATCCTTTATCGGAAATTATTTGTAATTTTCGACAAGTAGAACAATGAATGGAACAGGTAGACGGTTGAAATCATTGTATATATTGCTTCTATATAGTCTAAGAAACATATATGCAAAGAATCCAAACAGTACAATTCGACAATTTTTTGTTCTTCAAGTTTAAGTAAACTACGATCCCCATTGTTAATCCCTTAACGGAAATTATTTGTAACTTTCGACAAGTAGAACAATGAATGGAACAGGTAGACGGTTGAAAACATTGTATATATTGCTTCTATATAGTCTAAGAAACATATATGCAAAGCATCCAAACAGTACCATTCGCCAATTATTTCATCTTCATGTTTAAGTGAACTACGAGCCCCATTGTTAATACTTTAACGGAAATTATTTGTAACTTCCGACAAGTAGAACAATGAATGGAACAGGTAGACGGTTGAAATCAATGTATATATTGCTTCTATATAGTCTAAGAAACATATATGCAAAGCATCCAAACAGTACCATTCGCCAATTTTTGGTTCTTCAAGTTTAAGTAAACTACGATCCCCATTGTTAATCCCTTAACGGAAATTATTTGTAACTTTCGACAAGTAGAACAATGAATGGAACAGGTAGACGGTTGAAAACATTGTATATATTGCTTCTATATAGTCTAAGAAACATATATGCAAAGCATCCAAATAGTACAATTCGACAATTTATTGTTCTTCAAGTTTAAGTGAACAATGAGCCCCAATGGTTAATCCTTTATCGGAAATTATTTGTAACTTTCGACAAGTAGAACAATGAATGGAACAGGTAGACGGTTGAAATCTTTGTATATATTGCTTCTATATAATCTAAGAAACATATATGCAAAGCATCCAAACAGTACAATTCGCCAATTATTTCATCTTCATGTTTAAGTGAACAACGAGCCCCATTGTTAATATTTTAACGGAAATTATTTGTAACTTCCGACAAGTAGAACAATGAATGGAACAGGTAGACGGTTGAAATCAATGTATATATTGCTTCTATATAGTCTAACAAACATATATGCAAAGCATCCAAACAGTACCATTCGCCAATTCTTTGTTCTTCAAGTTTAAGTGAACAATGAGCCCCATTGTTAATCCTTTATCGGAAATTATTTGTAAATTTCGACAAGTAGAACAATGAATGGAACAGGTAGACGGTTGAAATCTTTGTATATATTGCTTCTATATAGTCTAAGAAACATATATGCAAAGCATCCAAACAGTACAATTCGACAATTTTTTGTTCTTCAAGTTTAGTGAACAATGAGCCCCAATGGTTAATCCTTTATCGGAAATTATTTGTAAATTTTGACAAGTAGAACAATGAATGGAACAGGTAGACGGTTGAAATCATTGTATATATTGCTTCTATATAGTCTAAGAAACATATATGCAAAGCATCCAAACAGTACAATTCGACAATTTTTTGTTCTTCAAGTTTAAGTGAACAATGAGCCCCAATGGTTAATCCGTTATCGGAAATGATTTGTAACTTTCTACAAGTAGAACAATGAATGGAACAGGTAGACGGTTGAAATCAATGTATATATTGCTTCTATATAGTCTAAGAAACATATATGCAAAGCATCCAAACAGTACCATTCGCCAATTTTTTGTACTTCAAGTTTAAGTGAACAATGAGCCCCAATGGTTAATCCTTTATCGGAAATTATTTGTAATTTTCGACAAGTAGAACAATGAATGGAACAGGTAGACGGTTGAAATCATTGTATATATTGCTTCTATATAGTCTAAGAAACAGATATGCAAAGCATCCAAACAGTACAATTCGACAATTTTTTGTTCTTCAAGTTTAAGTAAACTACGATCCCCATTGTTAATCCCTTAACGGAAATTATTTGTAACTTTCGACAAGTAGAACAATGAATGGAACAGGTAGACGGTTGAAAACATTGTATATATTGCTTCTATATAGTCTAAGAAACATATATGCAAAGCATCCAAACAGTACCATTCGCCAATTATTTCATCTTCATGTTTAAGTGAACTACGAGCCCCATTGTTAATACTTTAACGGAAATTATTTGTAACTTCCGACAAGTAGAACAATGAATGGAACAGGTAGACGGTTGAAATCAATGTATATATTGCTTCTATATAGTCTAAGAAACATATATGCAAAGCATCCAAACAGTACCATTCGCCAATTTTTGGTTCTTCAAGTTTAAGTAAACTACGATCCCCATTGTTAATCCCTTAACGGAAATTATTTGTAACTTCCGACAAGTAGAACAATGAATGGAACAGGTAGACGGTTGAAATCAATGTATATATTGCTTCTATATAGTCTAAGAAACATATATGCAAAGCATCCAAACAGTACCATTCGCCAATTTTTTGTTCTTCAAGTTTAAGTAAACTACGATCCCCATTGTTAATCCCTTAACGGAAATTATTTGTAACTTTCGACAAGTAGAACAATGAATGGAACAGGTAGACGGTTGAAAACATTGTATATATTGCTTCTATATAGTCTAAGAAACATATATGCAAAGCATCCAAATAGTACAATTCGACAATTTATTGTTCTTCAAGTTTAAGTGAACAATGAGCCCCAATGGTTAATCCTTTATCGGAAATTATTTGTAACTTTCGACAAGTAGAACAATGAATGGAACAGGTAGACGGTTGAAATCTTTGTATATATTGCTTCTATATAGTCTAAGAAACATATATGCAAAGCATCCAAACAGTACAATTCGACAATTTTTTGTTCTTCAAGTTTAGTGAACAATGAGCCCCAATGGTTAATCCTTTATCGGAAATTATTTGTAACTTTTGACAAGTAGAACAATGAATGGAACAGGTAGACGGTTGAAATCATTGTATATTTTGCTTCTATATAGTCTAAGGAACATATATGCGAAGCATCCAAACAGTACAATTCGACAATTTTTTGTTCTTCAAGTTTAGTGAACAATGAGCCCCAATGGTTAATCCTTTATCGGAAATTATTTGTAATTTTCGACAAGTAGAACAATGAATGGAACAGGTAGACGGTTGATATCTTTGTATATATTGCTTCTATATAATCTAAGAAACATATATGCAAAGCATCCAAACAGTACAATTCGCCAATTATTTCATCTTCATGATTAAGTGAACTACGAGCCCCATTGTTAATACTTTAACGGAAATTATTTGTAACTTGCGACAAGTAGAACAATGAGTGGAACAGGTAGACGGTTGAAATCAATGTATATATTGCTTCTATATAGTCTAAGAAACATATATGCAAAGCATCCAAACAGTACCATTCGCCAATTTTTTGTTCTTCAAGTTTAAGTGAACAATGAGCCCCAATGGTTAATCCTTTATCGGAAATTATTTGTAATTTTCGACAAGTAGAACAATGAATGGAACAGGTAGACGGTTGAAATCATTGTATATATTGCTTCTATATAGTCTAAGAAACATATATGCAAAGCATCCAAACAGTACAATTCGACAATTTTTTGTTCTTCAAGTTTAAGTGAACAATGAGCCCCAATGGTTAATCCGTTATCGGAAATGATTTGTAACTTTCGACAAGTAGAACAATGAATGGAACAGGTAGACGGTTGAAATCTTTGTATATATTGCTTCTATGTAGTCTAAGAAACATATATGCAAAGCATCCAAACAGTACCATTCGCCAATTTTTTGTTCTTCAAGTCTAAGTGAACTACGAGCCCCATTGTTAATACTTTAAAGGAAATTATTTGTAAATTTCGACAAGTAGAACAATGAATGGAACAGGTAGACTGTTGAAATCATTGTATATATTGCTTCTATATAGTCTAAGAAACATATATGCAAAGCATCCAAACAGTACAATTCGCCAATTTTTTGTTCTTCAAGTTTAAGTGAACAATGAGCCCCACTGGTTAATCCTTTATCGGTAATTATTTGTAACTTTCGACAAGTAGAACAATGAATGGAACACGTAGACGGTTGAAATCCTTGTATATATTGCTTCTATATAGTCTAAGAAACATATATGCAAAGCGTCCAAACAGTACAATTCGCCAATTTTTTGTTCTTCAAATTTAAGTGAACAATGAGCCGCATTGTTAATCCTTTAAAGGAAATTATTTGTAACTTTCGACAAGTAGAACAATGAATAGAACATGTAGACGGTTGAAATCTTTGTATATTTTGCATCTATATAGTCTAAGAAACATATATGCAAAGCATCCAAACAGTACAATTCGCCAATTTTTTGTTCTTCAAGTTTAAGTGAACAATGAGCCCCACTGGTTAATCCTTTATCGGAAATTATTTGTAACTTTCGACAAGTAGAACAATGAATGGAACAGGTAGACGGTTGAAATCTTTGTATATATTGCTTCTATATAGTCTAAGAAACATATATGCAAAGCATTCAAACAGTACAATTCGCCAATTTTTTGTTCTTCAAGTATAGGTGAACAATGAGCCCCAATGTTTAATCCGTTATCGGAAATTATTTGTAACTTTCGACAAGTAGAACAATGAATGGAAAAGGTAGACGGTTGAAATCTTTGTATATATTGCTTCTATATAGTCTAAGAAACATATATGCAAAGCATTCAAACAGTACCATTCGCCAATTTTTTGTTCTTCAAGTTTAAGTGAACAATGAGCCCCATTGTTAATCCTTTATCGGAAATTATTTGTAACTTTCGACAAGTAGAACAATGAATGGAACAGGTAGACGGTTGAAATCTTTGTATATATTGCTTCTATATAGTCTAAGAAACATATATGCAAAGCATCCAAACAGTACCATTCGCCACTTTTTTGTTCTTCAAATTTAAGTGAACAACGAGCCCCATTGTTAATCCTTTAAAGGAAATTATTTGTAAATTTCGACAAGTAGAACAATGAATGGATCATGTAGACGGTTGAAATCATTGTATATATTGCTTCTATATAGTCTACGAAACATATATGCAAAGCATCCAACAGTACAATTCGCCAATTTTTTGTTCTTCAAGTTTAAGTGAACTACGAGCCCCATTGTTAATCCTTTAACGGAAATTAATTGTAACTTTCTACAAGTAGAACAATGATTGGAACACGTAGACGGTTGAAATCTTTGTATATATTGCTTCCATATAGTCTAAGAAACATATATGCAAAGCATCCAAACAGTACAATTCGCCAATTTTTTGTTCTTCAAGTTTAAGTGAACAACGAGCCCCATTGTTAATCCTTTAAAGGAAATTATTTGTAACTTTCGACAAGTAGAACAATGAATAGAACAGGTAGACGGTTGAAATCTTTGTATATTTTGCATCTATATAGTCTAAGAAACATATATGCAAAGCATCCAAACAGTACAATTCGCCAATTTTTTGTTCTTCAAGTTTAAGTGAACAATGAGCCCCAATGGTTAATCCTTTATCGGTAATTATTTGTAACTTTCGACAAGTAGAACAATGAATGGAACACGTAGACGGTTGAAATCCTTGTATATATTGCTTCTATATAGTCTAAGAAACATATATGCAAAGCATCCAAACAGTAAAATTCGCCAATTTTTTGTTCTTCAAGTTTAAGTAAACTACGATCCCCATTGTTAATCCCTTAACGGAAATTATTTGTAACTTTCGACAAGTAGAACAATGAATGGAACAGGTAGACGGTTGAAATCATTGTATATATTGCTTCTATATAGTCTAAGAAACATATATGCAAAGCATCCAAACAGTACAATTCGACAATTTTTTGCTCTTCAAGTTTAAGTGAACTACGAGCCCCATTGTTAATCCTTTAAAGGAAATTATTTGTAAATTTCGGCAAGTAGAACAATGAATAGAATAGGTAGACGGTTGAAATCTTTGTATATATTGCTTCTATAAAGTCTAAGAAACATATATGCAAAGCATCCAAACAGTACAATTCGCCAATTTATTGTTCTTCAAGTTTAAGTGAACAACGAGCCCCATTGTTAATCCTTTAAAGGAAATTATTTGTAACTTTCGACAAGTAGAACAATGAATGGAACAGGTAGACGGTTGAAATCTTTGTATATATTGCTTCTATATAGTCTAAGAAACATATATGCAAAGCATCCAAACAGTACAATTCGCCAATTTTTTGTTCTTCAAGTTTAAGTGAACAATGAGCCCCAATGGTTAATCCTTTATCGGAAATTATTTGTAAATTTCGACAAGTAGAACAATGAATGGAACAGGTAGCCGGTTGAAATCTTTGTATATATTGCTTCTATATAGTCTAAGAAACATATATGCAAAGCATCCAAACAGTACAATTCGCCAATTTTTTGTTCTTCAAGTTTAGGTGAACAATGAGCCCCAATGTTTAATCCGTTATCGGAAATTATTTGTAACTTTCGACAAGTAGAACAATGAATGGAAAAGGTAGACGTTTGAAATCTTTGTATATATTGCTTCTATATAGTCTAAGAAACATATATGCAAAGCATTCAAACAGTACCATTCGCCAATTTTTTGTTCTTCAAGTTTAAGTGAACAATGAGCCCCATTGTTAATCCTTTATCGGAAATTATTTGTAACTTTCGACAAGTAGAACAATGAATGGAACAGGTAGACGGTTGAAATCTTTGTATATATTGCTTCTATATCGTCTAAGAAACATATATGCAAAGCATCCAAACAGTACAATTCGCCAATTTTTTGTTCTTCAAGTTTAAGTGAACAATGAGCCCCAATGTTTAATCCGTTATCGGAAATTATTTGTAACTTTCGACAAGTAGAACAATGAATGGAAAAGGTAGACGGTTGAAATCTTTGAATATATTGCTTCTATATAGTCTAAGAAACATATATGCAAAGCATCCAAACAGTACCATTCGCCAATTTTTTGTTCTTCAAGTTTAAGTGAACAATGAGCCCCATTGTTAATCCTTTATCGGAAATTATTTGTAACTTTCGACAAGTAGAACAATGAATGGAACAGGTAGACGGTTGAAATCTTTGTATATATTGCTTCTATATAGTCTAAGAAACATATATGCAAAGCATCCAAACAGTACCATTCGCCACTTTTTTGTTCTTCAAGTTTAAGTGAACAACGAGCCCCATTGTTAATCCTTTAAAGGAAATTATTTGTAAATTTCGACAAGTAGAACAATGAATGGATCATGTAGACGGTTGAAATCATTGTATATATTGCTTCTATATAGTCTACGAAACATATATGAAAAGCATCCAACAGTACAATTCGCCAATTTTTTGTTCTTCAAGTTTAAGTGAACTACGAGCCCCATTGTTAATCCTTAAACGGAAATTAATTGTAACTTTCTACAAGTAGAACAATGATTGGAACACGTAGACGGTTGAAATCTTTGTATATATTGCTTCCATATAGTCTAAGAAACATATATGCAAAGCATCCAAACAGTACAATTCGCCAATTTTTTGTTCTTCAAGTTTAAGTGAACAACGAGCCCCATTGTTAATCCTTTAACGGAAATTAATTGTAACTTTCTACAAGTAGAACAATGATTGGAACACGTAGACGGTTGAAATCTTTGTATATATTGCTTGCATATAGTCTAAGAAACATATATGCAAAGCATCCAAACAGTACAATTCGCCAATTTTTTGTTCTTCAAGTTTAAGTGAACAACGAGCCCCATTGTTAATCCTTTAAAGGAAATTATTTGTAACTTTCGACAAGTAGAACAATGAATAGAACAGGTAGACGGTTGAAATCTTTGTATATTTTGCATCTATATAGTCTAAGAAACATATATGCAAAGCATCCAAACAGTACAATTCGCCAATTTTTTGTTCTTCAAGTTTAAGTGAACAATGAGCCCCAATGGTTAATCCTTTATCGGTAATTATTTGTAACTTTCGACAAGTAGAACAATGAATGGAACACGTAGACGGTTGAAATCCTTGTATATATTGCTTCTATATAGTCTAAGAAACATATATGCAAAGCATCCAAACAGTAAAATTCGCCAATTTTTTGTTCTTCAAGTTTAAGTAAACTACGATCCCCATTGTTAATCCCTTAACGGAAATTATTTGTAACTTTCGACAAGGAGAACAATGAATGGAACAGGTAGACGGTTGAAATCATTGTATATATTGCTTCTATATAGTCTAAGAAACATATATGCAAAGCATCCAAACAGTACAATTCGACAATTTTTTGCTCTTCAAGTTTAAGTGAACTACGAGCCCCATTGTTAATCCTTTAAAGGAAATTATTTGTAAATTTCGGCAAGTAGAACAATGAATGGAATAGGTAGACGGTTGAAATCTTTGTATATATTGCTTCTATATAGTCTAAGAAACATATATGCAAATCATCCAAACAGTACAATTCGCCAATTTATTGTTCTTCAAGTTTAAGTGAACAACGAGCCCCATTGGTAATCCTTTAAAGGAAATTATTTGTAACTTTCGACAAGTAGAACAATGAATGGAACAGGTAGACGGTTGAAATCATTGTATATATTGCTTCTATATAGTTTAAGAAACATATATGCAAAGCATCCAAACAGTACAATTCGCCAATTTTTTGTTCTTCAAGTTTAAGTGAACAATGAGCCCCAATGGTTAATCCTTTATCGGTAATTATTTGTAACTTTCAACAAGTAGAACAATGAACGGAACAGGTAGACGGTTGAAATCCTTGTATATATTGCTTCCATATAGTCTAAGAAACATGTACGCAAAGCATCCAAACAGTACCATTCGCCAATTTGTTGCTCTTCAAGTTTAAGTGAACTACGAGCCCCATTGTTAATCCTTTAAAGGAAATTATTTGTAAATTTCGGCAAGTAGAACAATGAATGGAAGAGGTAGACGGTTGAAATCATTGTATATATTGCTTCTATATAGTCTAAGAAACATATATGCAAAGCATCCAAACAGTACAATTCGCCAATATTTTGTTCTTCAAGTTTAAGTGAACAATGAGCCCCAATGGTTAATCCGTTTTCGGAAATTATTTGTAAATTTCGTCAAGTAGAACAATGAATGGAACAGGTAGACGGTTGAAATCTTTGTATATATTGCTTCTATATAGTCTAAGAAATATATATGCAAAGCATCCAAACAGTACCATTCGCCAATTTTTTGTCCTTCAAGTTTAAGTGAACAATGAGCCCCATTGTTAATCCTTTATCGGAAATTATTTGTAACTTTCGACAAGTAGAACAATGAATGGAACAGGTAGACGGTTGAAATCCTTGTATATATTGCTTCTATATAGTCTAAGAAACATATATGCAAAGCATCCAAACAGTACAGTTCGCCAATTTTTTGTTCTTCAAGTTTAAGTAAACTACGATCCCCATTGTTAATCCCTTAACGGAAATTATTTGTAACTTTCGACAAGTAGAACAATGAATGGAAATGGTAGACGGTTGAAATCTTTGTATATATTGCTTCTATATAGTCTAAGAAACATATATGAAAAGCATCCAAACAGTAACAATCGCCAATTTTTTGATCTTCAAGTTTAAGTGAACAACGAGCCCCATTGTTAATCCTTTAAAGGAAATTATTTGTAAATTTCGACAAGTAGAACAATGAATGGAACAGGTAGACGGTTGAAATCTTTGTATATATTGCTTCTATATAATCTAAGAAACATATATGCAAAGCATCCAAACAGTACCATTCGCCAATTTTTTGTTCTTCAAGTTTAAGTGAACAGCGAGCCCCATTGATAATCATGAAATGGAAATTATTTGTAACTTTCTACAAGTAGAACAATGAATGGAACAGGTAGACGGTTGAATTCTTTGTATATATTGCTTCTATATAGTCTAAGAAACCTATATGCAAAGCATCTAAACAGTAACAATCGCCAATTTTTTGATCTTCAAGTTTAAGTGAACAGAGAGCCCCATTGATAATCATGAAATGGAAATTATTTGTAACTTTCTACAAGTAGAACAATGAATAGTACAGGTAGACGGTTGAAATCTTTGTATATATTGCTTCTATATAATCTAAGAAACATATATGCAAAGCATCCAAACAGTACCATTCGCCAAATTTTTGTTCTTCAAGTTTAAGTGAACAATGAGCCCCAATTGTTAATCCTTTAAAGGAAATTATTTGTAATTTTCGACAAGCAGAACAATGAATGGAACAGGTAGACGGTTGAATTCTTTGTATATATTGCTTCTATATAGTCTAAGAAACCTATATGCAAAGCATCTAAACAGTAACAATCGCCAATTCTTTGATCTTCAAGTTTAAGTGAACAGAGAGCCCCATTGATAATCATGAAATGGAAATTATTTGTAACTTTCTACAAGTAGAACAATGAATAGTACAGGTAGACGGGTGAAATCTTTCTATATATTGCTTCTAAATAGTCTAAGAAACATATATGCAAAGCATCCAAACAGTAAAATTCGCCAATTTATTGTTCTTCAAGTTTAAGTGAACAACGAGCCCCATTGTTAATCCTTTAAAGGAAATTATTTGTAATTTTCGACAAGCAGAACAATGAATGGAACAGGTAGAAGGTTGAAATCTTAGTATATATTGCTTCTATATAATCTAAGAAACCTATATGCAAAGCATCTAAACAGTAACAATCGCCAATTTTTTGATCTTCAAGTTTAAGTGAACAACGAGCCCCATTGTTAATCCTTTAAAGGAAATTATTTGTAATTTTCGACAAGCAGAACAATGAATGGAACAGGTAGAAGGTTGAAATCTTTGTATATATTGCTTCTATATAATCTAAGAAACCTATATGCAAAGCATCTAAACAGTAACAATCGCCAATTTTTTGATCTTCAAGTTTAAGTGAACAATGAGCCCCATTGTTAATCCTTTATCGGAAATTATTTGTAACTTTCGACAAGTAGAACAATGAATGGAACTGGTAGACGGTTGAAATCTTTTTATATATTGCTTCTATATAGTCTAAGAAACATGTATGCAAAGCATCCAAACAGTACCAGTCGCCAATTTTTTGTTCTTCAAGTTTAAGTGAACAATGAGCCCCAATTGTTAATCCTTTATCGGTAATTATTTGTAACTTTCGACAAGTAGAACAATGAATGGAACAGGTAGACGGTAGAAATCCTTGTATATATTGCTTCTATATAATCTAAGAAACATATATGCAAAGCATCCAAACAGTACCATTCGCCAATTTCTTGTTCTTCAAGTTTAAGTGAACTACGAGCCCCATTGTTAATCCTTTAAAGGAAATTATTTGTAAATTTCGACAAGTAGAACAATGAATGGATCAGGTAGACAGTTGAAATCATTGTATATATTGCTTCTATATAATCTACGAAACATATATGCAAAGCATCCAAACAGTACCATTCGCCAATTTATTGTTCTTCAAGTTTAAGTGAACAACGAGCCCCATTGTTAATCCTTTAAAGGAAATTATTTGTAAATTTCGACAAGTAGAAAAATGAATGGAATAGGTAGACGGTTGAAATCATTGTATATATTGCTTCTATATAGTCTAAGAAACATATATGCAAAGCATCCAAACAGTACAATTCGCCAATTTTTTGTTCTTCAAGTTTAAGTGAACAATGAGCCCCAATGGTTAATCCTTTATCGGAAAATATTTGTAACTTTCGACAAGTAGAACAATGAATGGAACAGGTAGACGGTTGAAATCTTTGTATATATTGCTTCTACATAGTCTAAGAAACATATATGCAAAGCATCCAAACAGTACCATTCGCCAATTTTTTGTTCTTCAAGTTTAAGTGAACAATGAGCCCCAATGGTTAATCCTTTATCGGAAATTATTTGTAATTTTCGACAAGTAGAACAATGAATGGAACACGTAGACGGTTGAAATCTTTGTATATATTGCTTCTATATAGATTAAGAAACATATATGCAAAGCATCCAAACAGTACCATTCGCCAATTTTTTGTTCTTCAAGGTTAAGTGAAAAATGAGCCCCATTGTTAATCCTTTATCGGAAATTATTTGTAACTTTCGACAAGTAGAACAATGAATGGAACAGGTAGACGGTTGAAAACTTTGTATATATTGCTTCTATACAGTCTAAGAAACATGTACGCAAAGCATCCAAACAGTACCATTCGCCAATTTTTTGTTCCTCAAGTTTAAGTGAACAATGAGCCCCATTGTTGATCCTTTATCGGAAATTATTTGTAACTTTCGACAAGTAGAACAATGAATGGAACAGGTAGACGGTTGAAATCATTGTATATGTTGCTTCTATATAGTCTAAGAAACATATGTGCAAATTATCCAAACAGTACAATTCGCCAATTTTTTGTTCTTAAAGTTTAAGTGAACTACGAGCCCCATTGTTAATCCTTTAAAGGAAATTATTTGTAAATTTCGGCAAGTAGAACAATGAATGGAATAGGTAGACTGTTGAAATCATTGTATATATTGCTTCTATATAGTCTAAGAAACATATATGCAAAGCACCCAAACAGTACCATTCGCCAATTTTTTGTTCTTCAAGTTTAAGTGAACTACGAGCCCCATTGTTAATCCATCAACGGAAATTATGTGTAACTTTCGACAAGTAGAACAATGAATGGAACAGGTAGACGGTTGAAATCTTTGTATATATTGCTTCTATATAGTCTAAGAAACATATATGCAAAGCATCCAAACAGTACCATTCGCCAATTTTTTGTTCTTCAAGGTTAAGTGAAAAATGAGCCCCATTGTTAATCCTTTATCGGAAATTATTTGTAACTTTCGACAAGTAGAACAATGAATGGAACAGGTAGACGGTTGAAAACTTTGTATATATTGCTTCTATATAGTCTAAGAAACATGTACGCAAAGCATCCAAACAGTACCATTCGCCAATTTTTTGTTCCTCAAGTTTAAGTGAACAATAAGCCCCATTGTTGATCCTTTATCGGAAATTATTTGTAACTTTCGACAAGTAGAACAATGAATGGAACAGGTAGACGGTTGAAATCTTTGTATATATTGCTTCTATATAGTCTGAGAAACATATATGCAAAGCATCCAAACAGTACCATTCGCCAATTTATTGTTCTTCAAGTTTAAGTGAACAACGAGCCCCATTGTTAATCCTTTAAAGGAAATTATTTGTAAATTTCGACAAGTAGAACAATGAATGGAACACGTAGACGGTTGAAATCTTTGTATATATTGCTTCCATATAGTCTAAGAAACATGTACGCAAAGCATCCAAACAGTACCATTCGCCAATTTTTTGTTCTTCAAGTTTAAGTGAACAATGAGCCCCAATGGTTAATCCTTTATCGGAAATTATTTGTAATTTTCGACAAGTAGAACAATGAGTGGAACAGGTAGACGGTTGAAATCAATGTATATACGCTTCTATATAGTCTAAGAAACATATATGCAAAGCATCCAAACAGTACCATTCGCCAATTTTTTGTTCTTCAAGTTTAAGTGAACAATGAGCCCCATTGTTAATCCTTTATCGGAAATTAATTGTAACTTTCTACAAGTAGAACAATGATTGGAACACGTAGACGGTTGAAATCTTTGTATATATTGCTTCCATATAGTCTAAGAAACATATATGCAAAGCATCCAAGCAGTACCATTCGCCAATTTTTTGTTCTTCAAGTTTAAGTGAACAATGAGCCCCAATGGTTAATCCTTTATCGGAAATTATTTGTAACTTTCGACAAGTAGAACAATGAATGGAACAGGTAGACGGTTGAAATCTTTGTATATATTGCTTCTATATAGTCTAAGAAACATATATGCAAAGCATCCAAACAGTACAATTCGCCAATTTATTGTTCTTCAAGTTTAAGTTAACAACGAGCCCCATTGTTAATCCTTTAAAGGAAATTATTTGTAATTTTCGACAAGTAGAACAATGAATGGAACTGGTAGACGGTTGAAATCTTTGTATATATTGCTTCTATATAATCTAAGAAACATATATGCAAAGCATCTAAACAGTAACAATCGCCAATTTTTTGATCTTCAAGTTTAAGTGAACAGCGAGCCCCAATGATAATCATGAAATGGAAATTATTTGTAACTTTCTACAAGTAGAACAATGAATAGTACAGGTAGACGGGTGAAATCTTTCTATATATTGCTTCTAAATAGTCTAACAAACATCTATGCAAAGCATCCAAACAGTACAATTCGCCAATTTTTTGTTCTTCAAGTTTAAGTAAACTACGATCCCCATTGTTAATCCCTTAACGGAAATTATTTGTAACTTTCGACAAGTAGAACAGTGAATGGAACTGGTAGACCGTTGAAATCTTTGTATATATTGCTTCTATATAGTATAAGAAAGATATAGGCAAAGCATCCAAACAGTACAATTCGCCATTTTTTTGTTCTTCAAGTTTAAGTGAACTACGAGCCCCATTGTTAATCCTTTAACGGAAATTAATTGTAACTTTCTACAAGTAGAACAATGATTGGAACACGTAGACGGTTGAAATCTTTGTATATATTGCTTCCATATAGTCTAAGAAACATATATGCAAAACATCCAAACAGTACCATTCGCCAATTTTTTGTTCTTCAAGTTTAAGTGAACAACGAGCCCCATTGTTAATCCTTTAAAGGAAATTATTTGTAACTTTCGACAAGTAGAACAATGAATGGATCAGGTAGACGGTTGAAATCATTGTATATATTGCTTCTATATAGTCTAAGAAACATATATGCAAAGCATCCAAACAGTACAATTCGCCAATTTTTTGTTCTTCAAGTTTAAGTAAACTACGATCCCCATTGTTAATCCCTTAACGGAAATGATTTGTAACTTTCGACAAGTAGAACAATGAATGGAACATGTAGACGGTTGAAATCATTGTATATATTGCTTCTATATAGTCTAAGAAACATATATGCAAAGCATCCAAACAGTACAATTCGCCAATTTTTTGTTCTTCAAGTTTAAGTAAACTACGATCCCCATTGTTAATCCCTTAACGGAAATTATTTGTAACTTTCGACAAGTAGAACAATGAATGGAACAGGTAGACGGTTGAAATCTTTGTATCTATTGCTTCTATATAGTATAAGAAACATATATGCAAAGCATCCAAACAGTACAATTCGCCAATTTTTTGTTCTTCAAGTTTAAGTAAACTACGATCCCCATTGTTAATCCCTTAACGGAAATTATTTGTAACTTTCGACAAGTAGAACAATGAATGGAACAGGTAGACGGTTGAAATCTTTGTATCTATTGCTTCTATATAGTATAAGAAACATATATGCAAAGCATCCAAACAGTACCATTCGCCAATTTTTTGTTCTTCAAGTTTAAGTGAACTGCGAGCTCCATTGTTAATCCTTTAAAGGAAATTATTTGTAACTTTCGACAAGTTGAACAATGAATGGAACAGGTAGACTGTTGAAAACATTGTATATATTGCTTCTATATAGTCTAAGAAACATTTATGCAAAGCATCCAAACAGTACAAATCGCCAATTTTTTGTTCTTCAAGTTTAAGTAAACTACGATCCCCATTGTTAATCCCTTAACGGAAATTGTTTGTAACTTTCGACAAGTAGAACATTGAATGGAACATGTAGACGGTTGAAATCTTTGTATCTATTGCTTCTATATAGTATAAGAAACATATATGCAAAGCATCCAAACAGTACCATTCGACAATTTTTTTTTCTTCAAGTTTAAGTGAACTACGAGCCCCATTGTTAATCCTTTAAAGGAAATTATTTGTAACTTTCGACAAGTAGAACAATGAATGGAACAGGTAGACTGTTGAAATCATTGAATATATTGCTTCTATATAGTCTAAGAAACATATATGCAAAGCATCCAAACAGTACAATTCGCCAATTATTTCATCTTCAAGTTTAAGTGAACTACGAGCCCCATTGTTAACACTTTAACGGAAATTATTTGTAACTTGCGACAAGTAGAACAATGAGTGGAACAGGTAGACGGTTGAAATCAATGTATATACGCTTCTATATAGTCTAAGAAACATATATGCAAAGCATCCAAACAGTACCATTCGCCAATTTTTTGTTCTTCAAGTTTAAGTGAACAATGAGCCCCATTGTTAATCCTTTATCGGAAATTAATTGTAACTTTCTACAAGTAGAACAATGATTGGAACACGTAGACGGTTGAAATCTTTGTATATATTGCTTCCATATAGTCTAAGAAACATATATGCAAAGCATCCAAACAGTACCATTCGCCAATTTTTTGTTCTTCAAGTTTAAGTGAACAATGAGCCCCAATGGTTAATCCTTTATCGGAAATTATTTGTAACTTTCGACAAGTAGAACAATGAATGGAACAGGTAGACGGTTGAAATCTTTGTATATATTGCTTCTATATAGTCTAAGAAACATATATGCAAAGCATCCAAACAGTACAATTCGCCAATTTTTTGTTCTTCAAGTTTAAGTAAACTACGATCCCCATTGTTAATCCCTTAACGGAAATTATTTGTAACTTTCGACAAGTAGAACAATGAATGGAACAGGTAGACGGTTGAAATCTTTGTATCTATTGCTTCTATATAGTATAAGAAACATATATGCAAAGCATCCAAACAGTACCATTCGCCAATTTTTTGTTCTTCAAGTTTAAGTGAACTGCGAGCTCCATTGTTAATCCTTTAAAGGAAATTATTTGTAACTTTCGACAAGTTGAACAATGAATGGAACAGGTAGACTGTTGAAAACATTGTATATATTGCTTCTATATAGTCTAAGAAACATTTATGCAAAGCATCCAAACAGTACAAATCGCCAATTTTTTGTTCTTCAAGTTTAAGTAAACTACGATCCCCATTGTTAATCCCTTAACGGAAATTGTTTGTAACTTTCGACAAGTAGAACATTGAATGGAACATGTAGACGGTTGAAATCTTTGTATCTATTGCTTCTATATAGTATAAGAAACATATATGCAAAGCATCCAAACAGTACCATTCGACAATTTTTTTTTCTTCAAGTTTAAGTGAACTACGAGCCCCATTGTTAATCCTTTAAAGGAAATTATTTGTAACTTTCGACAAGTAGAACAATGAATGGAACAGGTAGACTGTTGAAATCATTGTATATATTGCTTCTATATAGTCTAAGAAACATATATGCAAAGCATCCAAACAGTACAATTCGCCAATTATTTCATCTTCAAGTTTAAGTGAACTACGAGCCCCATTGTTAACACTTTAACGGAAATTATTTGTAACTTGCGACAAGTAGAACAATGAGTGGAACAGGTAGACGGTTGAAATCAATGTATATACGCTTCTATATAGTCTAAGAAACATATATGCAAAGCATCCAAACAGTACCATTCGCCAATTTTTTGTTCTTCAAGTTTAAGTGAACAATGAGCCCCATTGTTAATCCTTTATCGGAAATTAATTGTAACTTTCTACAAGTAGAACAATGATTGGAACACGTAGACGGTTGAAATCTTTGTATATATTGCTTCCATATAGTCTTAGAAACATATATGCAAAGCATCCAAACAGTACCATTCGCCAATTTTTTGTTCTTCAAGTTTAAGTGAACAATGAGCCCCAATGGTTAATCCTTTATCGGAAATTATTTGTAACTTTCGACAAGTAGAACAATGAATGGAACAGGTAGACGGTTGAAATCTTTGTATATATTGCTTCTATATAGTCTAAGAAACATATATGCAAAGCATCCAAACAGTACAATTCGCCAATTTATTGTTCTTCAAGTTTAAGTTAACAACGAGCCCCATTGTTAATCCTTTAAAGGAAATTATTTGTAATTTTCGACAAGTAGAACAATGAATGGAACTGGTAGACGGTTGAAATCTTTGTATATATTGCTTCTATATAATCTAAGAAACATATATGCAAAGCATCTAAACAGTAACAATCGCCAATTTTTTGATCTTCAAGTTTAAGTGAACAGCGAGCCCCATTGTTAATCCTTTAAAGGAAATTATTTGTAACTTTCGACAAGTAGAACAATGAATGGAACAGGTAGACGGTTGAAATCTTTCTATATATTGCTTGTATATAGTCTAAGAAACATATATGCAAAGCATCCAAACAGTACAACTTGCCAATTTTTTGTACTTCAAGTTTAAGTGAACTACGGGCCCCATTGATAATCATGAAACGGACATTATTTCTATCTTTCTACAAGTAGATCAATGAATGTAACAGGTAGACGGTTGAAATCATTGTATATATTGCTTCTATATAGTCTAAGAAACATATATGCAAAGCATCCAAACAGTACAATTCGCCAATTTTTTGTTCTTCAAGTTTAAGTAAACTACGATCCCCATTGTTAATCCCTTAACGGAAATTATTTGTAACTTTCGACAAGTAGAACAATGAATGGAACAGGTAGACGGTTGAAATCATTGTATATATTGCTTCCATATAGTCTAAGAAACATATATGCAAAGCATCCAAACAGTACCATTCGCCAATTTTTTGTTCTTCAAGTTTAAGTGAACAACGAGCCCCATTGTTAATCCTTTAAAGGAAATTATTTGTAAATTTCGAAAAGTAGAACAATGAATGGAACAGGTAGACGGTTGAAATCTTTGTATATATTGCTTCTATATAATCTAAGAAACCTATATGCAAAGCATCCAAACAGTACCATTCGCCAATTTTTTGTTCTTCAAGTTTAAGTGAACAATGAGCTCCATTGTTAATCCTTTATCGGAAATTATTTGTAACTTTCGACAAGTGGAACAATGAATGGAACAGGTAGACGGTTGAAATCTTTGTATATATTGCTTCTATATAGTCTAAGAAACATATATGCAAAGCATCCAAACAGTACAATTCGCCAATTTTTTGTTCTTCAAGTTTAAGTAAACTACGATCCCCATTGTTAATCCCTTAACGGAAATTATTTGTAACTTTCGACAAGTAGATCAATGAATGTAATAGGTAGACGGTTGAAATCATTGTATATATTGCTTCTATATAGTCTAAGAAACATATATGCAAAGCATCCAAACAGTACAATTCGCCAATTTTTTGTTCTTCAAGTTTAAGTAAACTACGATCCCCATTGTTAATCCCTTAACGGAAATTATTTGTAACTTTCGACAAGTAGAACAATGAATGGAACAGGTAGACGGTTGAAATCATTGTATATATTGCTTCCATATAGTCTAAGAAACATATATGCAAAGCATCCAAACAGTACCATTCGCCAATTTTTTGTTCTTCAAGTTTAAGTGAACAACGAGCCCCATTGTTAACCCTTTAAAGGAAATTATTTGTAAATTTCGAAAAGTAGAACAATGAATGGAACAGGTAGACGGGTGAAATCTTTCTATATATTGCTTCTAAATAGTCTAACAAACATCTATGCAAAGCATCCAAACAGTACAATTCGCCAATTTTTTGTTCTTCAAGTTTAAGTAAACTACGATCCCCATTGTTAATCCCTTAACGGAAATTATTTGTAACTTTCGACAAGTAGAACAGTGAATGGAACTGGTAGACGGTTGAAATCTTTGTATATATTGCTTCTATATAGTATAAGAAAGATATAGGCAAAGCATCCAAACAGTACAATTCACCATTTTTTTGTTCTTCAAGTTTAAGTGAACTACGAGCCCCATTGTTAATCCTTTAACGGAAATTAATTGTAACTTTCTACAAGTCGAACAATGATTGGAACACGTAGACGGTTGAAATCTTTGTATATATTGCTTCCATATAGTCTAAGAAACATATATGCAAAGCATCCAAACAGTACCATTCGCCAATTTTTTGTTCTTCAAGTTTAAGTGAACAACGAGCCCCATTGTTAATCCTTTAAAGGAAATTATTTGTAACTTTCGACAAGTAGAACAATGAATGGAACAGGTAGACGGTTGAAATCTTTCTATATATTGCTTGTATATAGTCTAAGAAACATATATGCAAAGCATCCAAACAGTACAACTTGCCAATTTTTTGTACTTCAAGTTTAAGTGAACTACGGGCCCCATTGATAATCATGAAACGGATATTATTTCTAACTTTCTACAAGTAGATCAATGAATGTAACAGGTAGACGGTTGAAATCATTATATATATTGCTTCTATATAGTCTAAGAAACATATATGCAAAGCATCCAAACAGTACAATTCGCCAATTTTTTGTTCTTCAAGTTTAAGTAAACTACGATCCCCATTGTTAATCCCTTAACGGAAATTATTTGTAACTTTCGACAAGTAGAACAATGAATGGAACAGGTAGACGGTTGAAATCATTGTATATATTGCTTCCATATAATCTAAGAAACATATATGCAAAGGATCCAAACAGTACCATCCGCCAGTTTTTTGTTCTTCAAGTTTAAGTGAACAACGAGCCCCATTGTTAATCCTTTAAAGGAAATTATTTGTAAATTTCGAAATGTAGAACAATGAATGGAACAGGTAGACGGTTGAAATCTTTGTATATATTGCTTCTATATAATCTAAGAAACCTATATGCAAAGCATCCAAACAGTACCATTCGCCAATTTTTTGTTCTTCAAGTTTAAGTGAACAATGAGCTCCATTGTTAATCCTTTATCGGAAATTATTTGTAACTTTCGACAAGTGGAACAATGAATGGAACAGGTAGACGGTTGAAATCTTTGTATATATTGCTTCTATATAGTCTAAGAAACATATATGCAAAGCATCCAAACAGTACAATTCGCCAATTTTTTGTTCTTCAAGTTTAACTGAACAACGAGCCCCATTGTTAATCCTTTAAAGGAAATTAATTGTAAATTACGACAAGTAGAACAATGATTGGAACACGTAGACGGTTGAAATCTTTGTATATATTACTTCCATATGGTCTAAGAAACATATACGCAAAGCATCCAAACAGTTCCATTCGCCAATTTTTTGTTCTTCAAGTTTAAGTGAACAATGAGCTCCATTGTTAATCCTTTATCGGAAATTATTTGTAACTTTCGACAAGTGGAACAATGAATGGAACAGGTAGACGGTTGAAATCTTCGTATATATTGCTTCTATATAGTCTAAGAAACATATATGCAAAGCATCCAAACAGTACAATTCGCCAATTTTTTGTTCTTCAAGTTTAAGTGAACAATGAGCCCCAATGTTTAATCCTTTATCGGAAATTATTTGTAACTTTCGACAAGTAGAACAATGAATGGAACAGTTAGACGGTTGAAATCTTTGTATATATTGCTTCTATATAGTCTAAGAAACATATATGCAAAGCATCCAAACAGTACCATTCGCCAATTTTTTGTTCTTCAAGATTAAGTGAACAACGAGCCCCATTGATAATCATGAAACGGAAATTATTTGTAACTTTCTACAAGTAGACCAATGAATAGAACAGGTAGACGGTTGAAATCGTTGTATATGTTGCTTCTATATAGTCTAAGTAACCTATATGCAAAGCATCTAAACAGTAACAATCGCCAATTTTTTGTTCTTCAAGTTTAAGTGAACTACGAGTCCCATTGTTAATCCTTTAACGGAAATTATTTGTAACTTTCGACAAGTAGAACAATGAATGGAACAGGTAGACGGTTGAAATCTTTCTATATATTGCTTGTATATAGTCTAAGAAACATATATGCAAAGCATCCAAACAGTACAACTTGCCAATTTTTTGTACTTCAAGTTTAAGTGAACTACGGGCCCCATTGATAATCATGAAACGGATATTATTTCTAACTTTCTACAAGTAGATCAATGAATGTAACAGGTAGACGGTTGAAATCATTGTATATATTGCTTCTATATAGTCTAAGAAACATATATGCAAAGCATCCAAACAGTACAATTCGCCAATTTTTTGTTCTTCAAGTTTAAGTAACCTACGATCCCCATTGTTAATCCCTTAACGGAAATTATTTGTAACTTTCGACAAGTAGAACAATGAATGGAACAGGTAGACGGTTGAAATCATTGTATATATTGCTTCCATATAGTCTAAGAAACATATATGCAAAGCATCCAAACAGTACCATTCGCCAATTTTTTGTTCTTCAAGTTTAAGTGAACAACGAGCCCCATTGTTAATCCTTTAAAGGAAATTATTTGTAACTTTCGACAAGTAGAACAATGAATGGAACAGGTAGACGGTTGAAATCTTTCTATATATTGCTTGTATATAGTCTAAGAAACATATATGCAAAGCATCCAAACATTACAACTTGCCAATTTTTTGTACTTCAAGTTTAAGTGAACTACGGGCCCCATTGATAATCATGAAACGGATATTATTTCTAACTTTCTACAAGTAGATCAATGAATGTAACAGGTAGACGGTTGAAATCATTGTATATATTGCTTCTATATAGTCTAAGAAACATATATGCAAAGCATCCAAACAGTACAATTCGCCAATTTTTTGTTCTTCAAGTTTAAGTAAACTACGATCCCCATTGTTAATCCCTTAACGGAAATTATTTGTAACTTTCGACAAGTAGAACAATGAATGGAACAGGTAGACGGTTGAAATCATTGTATATATTGCTTCCATATAGTCTAAGAAACATATATGCAAAGGATCCAAACAGTACCATTCGCCAATTTTTTGTTCTTCAAGTTTAAGTGAACAACGAGCCCCATTGTTAATCCTTTAAAGGAAATTATTTGTATATTTCGAAATGTAGAACAATGAATGGAACAGGTAGACGGTTGAAATCTTCGTATATATTGCTTCTATATAATCTAAGAAACCTATATGCAAAGCATCCAAACAGTACCATTCGCCAATTTTTTGTTCTTCAAGTTTAAGTGAACAATGAGCTCCATTGTTAATCCTTTATCGGAAATTATTTGTAACTTTCGACAAGTGGAACAATGAATGGAACAGGTAGACGGTTGAAATCTTTGTATATATTGCTTCTATATAGTCTAAGAAACATATATGCAAAGCATCCAAACAGTACAATTCGCCAATTTTTTGTTCTTCAAGTTTAACTGAACAACGAGCCCCATTGTTAATCCTTTAAAGGAAATTAATTGTAAATTACGACAAGTAGAACAATGATTGGAACACGTAGACGGTTGAAATCTTTGTATATATTACTTCCATATGGTCTACGAAACATATACGCAAAGCATCCAAACAGTTCCATTCGCCAATTTTTTGTTCTTCAAGTTTAAGTGAACAATGAGCTCCATTGTTAATCCTTTATCGGAAATTATTTGTGACTTTCGACAAGTGGAACAATGAATGGAACAGGTAGACGGTTGAAATCTTTGTATATATTGCTTCTATATAGTCTAAGAAACATATATGCAAAGCATCCAAACAGTACAATTCGCCAATTTTTTGTTCTTCAAGTTTAAGTGAACAATGAGCCCCAATGTTTAATCCTTTATCGGAAATTATTTGTAACTTTCGACAAGTAGAACAATGAATGGAACAGTTAGACGGTTGAAATCTTTGTATATATTGCTTCTATATAGTCTAAGAAACATATATGCAAAGCATCCAAACAGTACCATTCGCCAATTTTTTGTTCTTCAAGATTAAGTGAACAACGAGCCCCATTGATAATCATGAAACGGAAATTATTTGTAACTTTCTACAAGTAGACCAATGAATAGAACAGGTAGACGGTTGAAATCGTTGTATATGTTGCTTCTATATAGTCTAAGAAACCTATATGCAAAGCATCTAAACAGTAACAATCGCCAATTTTTTGTTCTTCAAGTTTAAGTGAACTACGAGTCCCATTGTTAATCCTTTAACGGAAATTATTTGTAACTTTCGACAAGTAGAACAATGAATGGAACAGGTAGACGGTTGAAATCTTTCTATATATTGCTTGTATATAGTCTAAGAAACATATATGCAAAGCATCCAAACAGTACAACTTGCCAATTTTTTGTACTTCAAGTTTAAGTGAACTACGGGCCCCGCTGATAATCATGAAACGGATATTATTTCTAACTTTCGACAAGTAGAACAATGAATGGAACAGGTAGACGGTTGAAATCATTGTATATATTGCTTCCATATAGTCTAAGAAACATATATGCAAAGCATCCAAACAGTACCATTCGCCAATTTTTTGTTCTTCAAGTTTAAGTGAACAACGAGCCCCATTGTTAATCCTTTAAAGGAAATTATTTGTAAATTTCGAAAAGTAGACCAATGAATAGAACAGGTAGACGGTTGAAATCGTTGTATATGTTGCTTCTATATAGTCTAAGAAACCTATATGCAAAGCATCTAAACAGTAATAATCGCCAATTTTTTGTTCTTCAAGTTTAAGTGAACTACGAGTCCCATTGTTAATCCTTTAACGGAAATTATTTGTAACTTTCGACAAGTAGAACAATGAATGGAACAAGTAGACGGTTGAAATCTTTCTATATATTGCTTGTATATAGTCTAAGAAACATATATGCAAAGTATCCAAACAGTACAACTTGCCAATTTTTTGTACTTCAAGTTTAAGTGAACTACGGGCCCCATTGATAATCATGAAACGGATATTATTTCTAACTTTCTACAAGTAGATCAATGAATGTAACAGGTAGACGGTTGAAAACATTGTATATATTGCTTCTATATAGTCTAAGAAACATATATGCAAAGCATCCAAACAGTACAATTCGCCAATTTTTTGTTCTTCAAGTTTAAGTAAACTACGATCCCCATTGTTAATCCCTTAACGGAAATTATTTGTAACTTTCGACAAGTAGATCAATGAATGTAACAGGTAGACGGTTGAAATCATTGTATATATTGCTTCTATATAGTCTAAGAAACATATATGCAAAGCATCCAAACAGTACAATTCGCCAATTTTTTGTTCTTCAAGTTTAAGTAAACTACGATCCCCATTGTTAATCCCTTAACGGAAATTATTTGTAACTTTCGACAAGTAGAACAATGAATGGAACAGGTAGACGGTTGAAATCATTGTATATATTGCTTCCATATAGTCTAAGAAACATATATGCAAAGCATCCAAACAGTACCATTCGCCAATTTTTTGTTCTTCAAGTTTAAGTGAACAACGAGCCCCATTGTTAATCCTTTAAAGGAAATTATTTGTAAATTTCGAAAAGTAGAACAATGAATGGAACAGGTAGACGGGTGAAATCTGTCTATATATTGCTTCTAAATAGTCTAACAAACATCTATGCAAAGCATCCAAACAGTACAATTCGCCAATTTTTTGTTCTTCAAGTTTAAGTAAACTACGATCCCCATTGTTAATCCCTTAACGGAAATTATTTGTAACTTTCGACAAGTGGAACAATGAATGGAACAGGTAGACGGTTGAAATCTTTGTATATATTGCTTCTATATAGTCTAAGAAACATATATGCAAAGCATCCAAACAGTACAATTCGCCAATTTTTTGTTCTTCAAGTTTAAGTGAACAATGAGCCCCAATGTTTAATCCTTTATCGGAAATTATTTGTAACTTTCGACAAGTAGAACAATGAATGGAACAGTTAGACGGTTGAAATCTTTGTATATATTGCTTCTATATAGTCTAAGAAACATATATGCAAAGCATCCAAACAGTACCATTCGCCAATTTTTTGTTCTTCAAGATTAAGTGAACAACGAGCCCCATTGATAATCATGAAACGGAAATTATTTGTAACTTTCTACAAGTAGACCAATGAATAGAACAGGTAGACGGTCGAAATCGTTGTATATGTTGCTTCTATATAGTCTAAGAAACCTATATGCAAAGCATCTAAACAGTAACAATCGCCAATTTTTTGTTCTTCAAGTTTAAGTGAACTACGAGTCCCATTGTTAATCCTTTAACGGAAATTATTTGTAACTTTCGACAAGTAGAACAATGAATGGAACAGGTAGACGGTTGAAATCTTTCTATATATTGCTTGTATATAGTCTAAGAAACATATATGCAAAGCATCCAAACAGTACAACTTGCCAATTTTTTGTACTTCAAGTTTAAGTGAACTACGGGCCCCATTGATAATCATGAAACGGATATTATTTCTAACTTTCTACAAGTAGATCAATGAATGTAACAGGTAGACGGTTGAAATCATTGTATATATTGCTTCTATATAGTCTAAGAAACATATATGCAAAGCATCCAAACAGTACAATTCGCCAATTTTTTGTTCTTCAAGTTTAAGTAAACTACGATCCCCATTGTTAATCCCTTAACGGAAATTATTTGTAACTTTCGACAAGTAGAACAATGAATGGAACAGGTAGACGGTTGAAATCATTGTATATATTGCTTCTATATAGTCTAAGAAACATATATGCAAAGCATCCAAACAGTACAATTCGCCAATTTTTTGTTCTTCAAGTTTAAGTAAACTACGATCCCCATTGTTAATCCCTTAACGGAAATTATTTGTAACTTTCGACAAGTAGAACAATGAATGGAACAGGTAGACGGTTGAAATCATTGTATATATTGCTTCCATATAGTCTAAGAAACATATATGCAAAGCATCCAAACAGTACCATTCGCCAATTTTTTGTTCTTCAAGTTTAAGTGAACAACGAGCCCCATTGATAATCATGAAAGGGAAATTATTTGTAAATTTCGACATGTAGAACAATGATTGGAACACGTAGACGGTTGAAATCTTTGTATATATTGCTTCCATATAGTCTAAGAAACAAATATGCAAAGCATCCAAACAGTACCATCCGCCAATTTTTTGTTCTTCAAGTTTAAGTGAACAATGAGCCCCATTCTAAATCCTTTATCGGAAATTATTTGTAACTTTCGACAAGTAGAACAATGAATGGAACAGGTAGACTGTTGAAATCATTGTATATATTGCTTCTATATAGTCTGAGAAACATGTACGCAAAGCATCCAAACAGTACCATTCGCCAATTTTTTGATCTTCAAGTTTAAGTGAACAGCGAGCCCCATTGATAATCATGAAATGGAAATTATTTGTAACTTTCTACAAGTAGAACAATGAATAGTACAGGTAGACGGGTTAAATCTTTCTATATATTGCTTCTAAATAGTCTAAGAAACATATATGCAAAGCGTCCAAACAGTACAATTCGCCAATTATTTGATCTTGAAGTTTAAGTGAACTACGAGCTCCATTGTTAATACTTTAACGGAAATTATTTGTAACTTGCGACATGTAGAACAATGAATGGAACAGGTAGCCGGTTGAAATCAATGTATATATTGCTACTAAATAGTCTAAGAAACATATATGCAAGGAATCCAAACAGTACAATTCGCCAATTTTTTGTTCTTCAAGTTTAAGTGTACAATGAGCCCCAATGGTTAATCCTTTATCGGAAATTATTTGTAATTTTCGACAAGTAGAACAATGAATGGAACAGGTAGACGGTCGAAATCTTTGTATATATTGCTTCTATATAATCTAAGAAACATATATGCAAAGCATCCAAACAGTACCATTCGCCAATTTTTTGTTCTTCAAGTTTAAGTGAACTACGAGCCCCATTGTTAATCCTTTAAAGGAAATTATTTGTAAATTTCGACAAGTAGAACAATGAATGGAACAGTAAGACTGTTGAAATCATTGTATATATTGGTTCTATATAGTCTAAGAAACATATATGCAAAGCATCCAAACAGTACAATTCGCCAATTTCTTGTTCTTCAAGTTTAAGTCAACTACGATCCCCATTGTTAATCCCTTAACGGAAATTATTTGTAACTTTCGACAAGTAGAACAATGATTGGAACACGTAGACGGTTGAAATCTTTGTATATATAGCTTCCATATAGTCTAAGAAACATGTACGCAAAGCATCCAAACAGTACCATTCGCCAATTTTTCGTTCTTCAAGTGTAAGTGAACAATGAGCCCCAATGGTTAATCCTTTATCGGAAATTATTTGTAATTTTCGACAAGTAGAACAATGAATGGAACAGGTAGACGGTTGAAATCTGTGTATATACTGCTTCTATATAATCTAAGAAACATATATGCAAAGCATCCAAACAGTACCATTCGCCAATTTTTTGTTCTTCAAGTTTAAGTGAACAACGAGCCCCATTGATAATCATGAAACGGAAATTATTTGTAACTTTCGACAAGTAGAACAATGATTGGAACACGTAGACGGTTGAAATCTTTGTATATATAGCTTCCATATAGTCTAAGAAACATGTACGCAAAGCATCCAAACAGTACCATTCGCCAATTTTTCGTTCTTCAAGTGTAAGTGAACAATGAGCCCCAATGGTTAATCCTTTATCGGAAATTATTTGTAATTTTCGACAAGTAGAACAATGAATGGAACAGGTAGACGGTTGAAATCTGTGTATATACTGCTTCTATATAATCTAAGAAACATATATGCAAAGCATCCAAACAGTACCATTCGCCAATTTTTTGTTCTTCAAGTTTAAGTGAACTACGAGCCCCATTGTTAATCCTTTAACGGAAATTAATTGTAACTTTCTACAAGTAGAACAATGATTGGAACACGTAGACGGTAGAAATCTTTGTATATATTGCTTCTATATAGTCTAAGTAACATATATGCAAAGCATCCAAACAGTACAATTCGCCAATTTATTGTTCTTCAAGTTTAAGTGAACAGCGAGCCCCATTGATAATCATGAAATGGAAATTATTTGTAACTTTCTACAAGTAGAACAATGATTGGAACACGTAGAAGGTTGAAATCTTTGTATATATTGCATCCATATAGTCTAAGAAACATGTTCGCAAAGCATCCAAACAGTACCATTCGCCAATTTTTTGTTCTTCAAGTTTAAGTGAACAATGAGCCCCAATGGTTAATCCTTTATCGGAAATTATTTGTAATTTTCGACAAGTAGAACAATGATTGGAACAGGTAGACGGTTGGAATCTTTGTATATATTGCTTCTATATAGTCTATGATACATATATGCAAAGCATCCAAACAGTACAATTCGCCAATTTATTTTTCTTCAAGTTTAAGTGAACTACGATCCCCATTGTTAATCCTTTAAAGGAAATTATTTGTAACTTTCGACAAGTAGAACAATGAATGGAACAGGTAGGCGGTTGAAATCTTTGTATATATTGCTTCTATATATTCTAAGAAACATATATGCAAAGCATCCAAACAGTACCTTTCGCCAATTTTTTGTTCTTCAAGTTTAAGTGAACAACGAGCCCCATTGATAATCATGAAACGGAAATTATTTGTAACTTTCTACAAGTAGAACAATGAATGGAACTGGTAGACGGTTGAAATCATTGTATATATTGCTTCTATATAGTCTACGAAACATATATGCAAAGCATCCAAACAGTACAATTCGCCAATTTTTTGTTCTTCAAGTATAAGTGAACAATGAGCCCCAATGGTTAATCCTTTATCGGAAATTATTTGTAATTTTCGACAAGTAGAACAATGAATGGAACAGGTAGACGGTTGAAATCTCTGTATATATTGCTTCTATATTGTCTAAGAAACATATTGCAAAGCATCCAAGCTGTACAATTCGCCAATTTATTGTTCTTCAAGTTTAAGTGAACAACGAGCCGCATTGTTAATCCTTCAAAGGAAATTATTTGTAAATTTCGGCAAGTAGAACAATGATTGGAACACGTAGACGGTTGAAATCTTTGTATATATTGCTTCCATATAGTCTAAGAAACATGTACGCAAAGCATCCAAACGGTACCATTCGCCAATTTTTTGTTCTTCAAGTTTAAGTGAACAATGAGCCCCAATGGTTAATCCTTTATCGGAAATTATTTGTAATTTTCGACAAGTAGAACAATGATTGGAACAGGTAGACGGTTGGAATCTTTGTATATATTGCTTCTATATAGTCTATGATACATATATGCAAAGCATCCAAACAGTACAATTCGCCAATTTATTTTTCTTCAAGTTTAAGTGAACTACGATCCCCATTGTTAATCCTTTAAAGGAAATTATTTGTAACTTTCGACAAGTAGAACAATGAATGGAACTGGTAGACGGTTGAAATCATTGTATATATTGCTTCTATATAGTCTAAGAAACATATATGCAAAGCATCCAAACAGTACAATTCGCCAATTTTTTGTTCTTCAAGTTTAAGTAAACTACGATCCCCATTGTTAATCCCTTAACGGAAATTATTTGTAACTTTCGACAAGTAGAACAATGAATGGAACAGGTAGACGGTTGAAATCATTGTATATATTGCTTCTATATAGTCTAAGAAACATATATGCAATATATCCAAACAGTACCATACGCCAATTTTTTGTTCTTCAAGTTTAAGTGAACAACGAGCCCTACTGATAATCATGAAACGGAAATTATTCGTATCTTTCTACAAGTAGAACAATGAATTGTACAGGTAGACGGGTGAAGTCTTTCTATATATTGCTTCTATATATTCTAAGAAACATATATGCAAAGCATCCAAACAGTACATTTCGCCAATTTTTTGTTTTTCAAGTTTAAGTGAACTACGAGCCCCATTGTTAATCCTTTAACGGAAATTAATTGTAATTTTCTACAATTAGAACAATGAATGGAACAGGTAGACGGTTGAAATCATTGTATATATTACATCTATATAGTCTAAGAAACATATATGCAAAGCACCCAAACAGTACCATTCGCCAATTTTTTTTCTTCAAGTTTAAGTGAACTACGAGCCCCATTGTTAATCCTTCAACGGAAATTATTTGTAATATTCTACAATTAGAACAATGAATGGAACAGGTAGACGGTTGAAATCTTTGTATATATTGTTTTTATATAGTCTAAGAAACATACCTGCAAAGGATCCAAGTAGTACTATTCGCGAATTTATTGTTCTTCAAGTTTAAGTGAACAACGAGCCCCATTGATAATCATGAAAGGGAAATTATTTGTAACTTTCTACAAATAGAACAATGAATAGAACAGTTAGACTGTTGAAATCTTTGCATATGTTGCTTCTATATAGTCTAAGAAACATATATGCAAAGCATCCAAACAGTACCATTCGCCAATTTTTTGTTCTTCAAGTTTAAGTGATCTACGAGCCCCATTGTTAATCCTTTAAAGGAAATTATTTGTAAATTTCGTCAAGTAGAACAATGAATGGAACAGGTAGACTGTTGAAATCATTGTATATATTGCTTCTATATAGTCTAAGAAACCTATGTGCAAAGAATCTAAACAGTAACATTCGCCAATTTATTGTTCTTCAAGTTTGAGTGAACAACGAGCCCCATTGTTAATCCTTTAAAGGAAATTATTTGTAAATTTCGACAATTAGAACAATGATTGGAACACGTAGACGGTTGAAATCTTTGTATATATTGCTTCCATATAGTCTAAGAAACAAATATGCAAAGCTTCCAAACAGTACCATCCGCCAATTTTTTGTTCTTCAAGTTTAAGTGAACAATGAGCCCCATTCTAAATCCTTTATCGGAAATTATTTGTAACTTTCGACAAGTAGAACAATGAATGGAACAGGTAGACGGTTGAAATCTTCGTATATATTGCTTCTATATAGTCTAAGATACATATATGCAAAGAATCCAAACAGTACCATACGCCAATTTTTTGTTCTTCAAGTTTAAGTCAACAACGAGCCCTATTGATAATCATGAAACGGAAATTATTCGTAACTTTCTACAAGTAGAACAATGAATTGTACAGGTAGACGGGTGAAGTCTTTCTATATATTGCTTCTATATATTCTAAGAAACATATATGCAAAGCATCCAAACAGTACAATTCGCCAATTTTATGATCTTCAAGTTTAAGTGAACAATGAGCCCCAATGGTTAATCCTTTAACGGAAATTAATTGTAATTTTCTACAATTAGAACAATGAATGGAACAGGTAGACGGTTGAAATCATTGTATATATTGCTTCTATATAGTCTAAGAAACATATATGCAAAGCATCCAAACAGTACAATTCGCCAATTTATTGTTCTTCAAGTTTGAGTGAACAACGAGCCCCATTGTTAATCCTTTAAAGGAAATTATTTGTAAATTTCGACAAGTAGAACAATGATTGGAACACGTAGACGGTTGAAATCTTTGTATATATTGCTTCTATATGGTCTAAGAAACATATATGCAAAGCATCCAAACAGTACAATTCGCCAATTTTTTGTTCTTCAAGTTTAAGTGAACAACGAGCCCCATTGATAATCATGAAAGGGAAATTATTTATAAGGTTCTACATGTAGAACAATGAATAGAACAGGTAGTCTGTTGAAATCTTTGTATATATTGCTTCCATATAGTCTGTGAAACATATATGCAAAGCATCCAAATAGTACAATTCGCGAATTTATTGTTCTTCAAGTTTAAGTGAACAACGAGCCCCATTGATAATCATGAAAGGGAAATTATTTGTAAATTTCGACATGTAGAACAATGATTGGAACACGTAGACGGTTGAAATCTTTGTATATATTGCTTCCATATAGTCTAAGAAACAAATATGCAAAGCATCCAAACAGTACCATCCGCCAATTTTTTGTTCTTCCAGTTTAAGTGAACAATGAGCTCCATTCTAAATCCTTTATCGGAAATTATTTGTAACTTTCGACAAGTAGAACAATGAATGGAACAGGTAGACGGTTGAAATCTTCGTATATATTGCTTCTATATAGTCTAAGATACATATATGCAAAGAATCCAAACAGTACCATAGGCCAATTTTTTGTTCTTCAAGTTTAAGTCAACAACGAGCCCTATTGATAATCATGAAACGGAAATTATTCGTAACTTTCTACAAGTAGAACAATGAATTGTACAGGTAGACGGGTGAAGTCTTTCTATATATTGCTTCTATATATTCTAAGAAACATATATGCAAAGCATCCAAACAGTACATTTCGCCAATTTTTTGTTCTTCAAGTTTAAGTGAACTACGAGCCCCATTGTTAATCCTTTAACGGAAATTAATTGTAACTTTCTACAAGTAGAACAATGAATGGAAAAGGTAGACTGTTGAAATCATTGTATATATTGCTTCTATATAGTCTAAGAAACCTATATGCAAAGCATCTAAACAGTAACATTCGCCAATTTTTTGTTTTTCAAGTTTAAGTGTACAACGAGCCCCATTGATAATCATGAAACGGAAATTATTTCTAACTTTCTACAAGTAGAAGAATGAAATGTACAGGTAGGCGGGTGAAGCCTTTCTATATATTGCTTCTATATATTCTAGGAAACATATATGCAAAGCATCCAAACAGTACATTTCGCCAATTTTTTGTTCTTCAAGTTTAAGTGAACTACGAGCCCCATTGTTAATCCTTTAACGGAAATTAATTGTAACTTTCTACAAGTAGAACAATGAATGGAAAAGGTAGACTGTTGAAATCATTGTATATATTGCTTCTATATAGTCTAAGAAACATATATGCAAAGCATCCAAACAGTACAATTCGCCAATTTTTTGATCTTGAAGTTTAAGTGAACAGCGAGCTCCATTGATAATCATGAAATGGAAATTATTTGTAACTTTCTACAAGTAGAACAATGAATAGTACAGGTAGACGGGTGAAGTCTTTCTATATATTGCTTCTATATAGTCTAAGAAACATATATGCAAAGCATCCAAACAGTACAATTCGCCAATTTTTTCTTCTTCATGTTTAAGTGAACAATGAGCCCCAATGGTTAATCCTTTAACGGAAATTAATTGTAATTTTCTACAATTAGAACAATGAATGGAACAGGTGGACGGTTGAAATCATTGTATATATTGCTTCTATATAGTCTAAGAAACATATATGCAAAGCATCCAAACAGTACAATTCGCCAATTTTTTGTTCTTCAAGTTTAAGTGAACAACGAGCCCCATTGATAATCATGAAAGGGAAATTATTTGTAAATTTCGACATGTAGAACAATGATTGGAACACGTAGACGGTTGAAATCAATGTATATATTGCTTCTATATAGTCTAAGAAACATATATGCAAAGCATCCAAACAGTACAATTCGCCAATTTTTTGTTCTTCAAGTTTAAGTGAACAACGAGCCCCATTGATAATCATGAAATGGAAATTATTTGTAACTTTCTACAAGTAGAACAATGAATAGTACAGGTAGACGGGTGAAGTCTTTCTATATATTGCTTCTATATAGTCTAAGAAACATATATGCAAAGCATCCAAACAGTACAATTCGCCAATTTTTTGTTCTTCATGTTTAAGTGAACAATGAGCCCCAATGGTTAATCCTTTAACGGAAATTAATTGTAATTTTCTACAAGTAGAACAATGAATAGTACAGGTAGACGGGTGAAGTCTTTCTATATATTGCTTCTATATAGTCTAAGAAACATATATGCAAAGCATCCAAACAGTACAATTCGCCAATTTTATGTTCTTCAAGTTTAAGTGAACAATGAGCCCCAATGGTTAATCCTTTAACGGAATTTAATTGTAATTTTCTACAATTAGAACAATGATTGGAACACGTAGACGGTTGAAATCTTTGTATATATTGCTTCCATATAGTCTAAGAAACAAATATGCAAAGCATCCAAACAGTACCATCCGCCAATTTTTTGTTCTTCAAGTTTAAGTGAACAATGAGCTCCATTCTAAATCCTTTATCGGAAATTATTTGTAACTTTCGACAAGTAGAACAATGAATGGAACAGGTAGACGGTTGAAATCTTCGTATATATTGCTTCTATATAGTCTAAGATACATATATGCAAAGAATCCAAACAGTACCATAGGCCAATTTTTTGTTCTTCAAGTTTAAGTCAACAACGAGCCCTATTGATAATCATGAAACGGAAATTATTCGTAACTTTCTACAAGTAGAACAATGAATTGTACAGGTAGACGGGTGAAGTCTTTCTATATATTGCTTCTATATATTCTAAGAAACATATATGCAAAGCATCCAAACAGTACATTTCGCCAATTTTTTGTTCTTCAAGTTTAAGTGATCTACGAGCCCCATTGTTAATCCTTTAAAGGAAATTATTTGTAAATTTCGACAAGTAGAACAATGAATGGAACAGGTAGACTGTTGAAATCATTGTATATATTGCTTCTATATAGTCTAAGAAACCTATATGCAAAGCATCTAAACAGTAACATTCGCCAATTTTTTGTTTTTCAAGTTTAAGTGTACAACGAGCCCCATTGATAATCATGAAACGGAAATTATTTCTAACTTTCTACAAGTAGAAGAATGAAATGTACAGGTAGGCGGGTGAAGCCTTTCTATATATTGCTTCTATATATTCTAGGAAACATATATGCAAAGCATCCAAACAGTACATTTCGCCAATTTTTTGTTCTTCTAGTTTATGTGATCTACGAGCCCCATTGTTAATCCTTGAAAGGAAATTATTTGTAAATTTCGACAAGTAGAACAATGAATGGAACAGGTAGACTGTTGAAATCATTGTATATATTGCTTCTATATAGTCTAAGAAACCTATATGCAAAGCATCTAAACAGTAACATTCGCCAATTTTTTGTTTTTCAAGTTTAAGTGTACAACGAGCCCCATTGATAATCATGAAACGGAAATTATTTCTAACTTTCTACAAGTAGAAGAATGAAATGTACAGGTAGGCGGGTGAAGCCTTTCTATATATTGCTTCTATATATTCTAGGAAACATATATGCAAAGCATCCAAACAGTACATTTCGCCAATTTTTTGTTCTTCAAGTTTAAGTGAACTACGAGCCCCATTGTTAATCCTTTAACGGAAATTAATTGTAACTTTCTACAAGTAGAACAATGAATGGAAAAGGTAGACTGTTGAAATCATTGTATATATTGCTTCTATATAGTCTAAGAAACATATATGCAAAGCATCCAAACAGTACAATTCGCCAATTTTTTGATCTTCAAGTTTAAGTGAACAGCGAGCTCCATTGATAATCATGAAATGGAAATTATTTGTAACTTTCTACAAGTAGAACAATGAATAGTACAGGTAGACGGGTGAAGTCTTTCTATATATTGCTTCTATATAGTCTAAGAAACATATATGCAAAGCATCCAAACAGTACAATTCGCCAATTTTTTGTTCTTCATGTTTAAGTGAACAATGAGCCGCAATGGTTAATCCTTTAACGGAAATTAATTGTAATTTTCTACAATTAGAACAATGAATGGAACAGGTAGACGGTTGAAATCATTGTATATATTGCTTCTATATAGTCTAAGAAACATATATGCAATGCATCCAAACAGTACAATTCGCCAATTTTTTGTTCTTCAAGTTTAAGTGAACAACGAGCCCCATTGATAATCATGAAAGGGAAATTATTTGTAAATTTCGACATGTAGAACAATGATTGGAACACGTAGACGGTTGAAATCAATGTATATATTGCTTCTATATAGTCTAAGAAACATATATGCAAAGCATCCAAACAGTACAATTCGCCAATTTTTTGTTCTTCAAGTTTAAGTGAACAACGAGCCCCATTGATAATCATGAAATGGAAATTATTTGTAACTTTCTACAAGTAGAACAATGAATAGTACAGGTAGACGGGTGAAGTCTTTCTATATATTGCTTCTATATAGTCTAAGAAACATATATGCAAAGCATCCAAACAGTACAATTCGCCAATTTTTTGTTCTTCATGTTTAAGTGAACAATGAGCCCCAATGGTTAATCCTTTAACGGAAATTAATTGTAATTTTCTACAAGTAGAACAATGAATAGTACAGGTAGACGGGTGAAGTCTTTCTATATATTGCTTCTATATAGTCTAAGAAACATATATGCAAAGCATCCAAACAGTACAATTCGCCAATTTTATGTTCTTCAAGTTTAAGTGAACAATGAGCCCCAATGGTTAATCCTTTAACGGAATTTAATTGTAATTTTCTACAATTAGAACAATGAATGGAACAGGTAGACGGTTGAAATCATTGTATATATTGCTTCTATATAGTCTAAGAAACATATATGCAAAGCATCCAAACAGTACAATTCGCCAATTTATTGTTCTTCAAGTTTGAGTGAACAACGAGCCCCATTGTTAATCCTTTAAAGGAAATTATTTGTAAATTTCGACAAGTAGAACAATGATTGGAACACGTAGACGGTTGAAATCTTTGTATATATTGCTTCTATATAGTCTAAGAAACATATATGCAAAGCATCCAAACAGTACAATTCGCCAATTTTTTGTTCTTCAAGTTTAAGTGAACAACGAGCCCCATTGATAATCATGAAAGGGAAATTATTTGTAACTTTCTACAAGTAGAACAATGAATAGAACAGGTAGACGGTTGAAATCTTTGTATATGTTGTTTCTATATAGTCTAAGAAACCTATGTGCAAAGCATCTAAACAGTAACATTCGCCAATTTTTTGTTCTTCAAGTTTAAGTGAACTACGAGCCCCATTGTTAATCGTTTAAAGGAAATTATTTGTAAATTTCGACAAGTAGAACAATGAATGGAAAAGGTAGACTGTTGAAATCATTGTATATATTGCTTCTATATAGTCTAAGAAACATATATGCAAAGCATCCAAACAGTACCATTCGCCAATTTTATGTTCTTCAAGTTTAAGTGAACAATGAGCCCCAATGGTTAATCCTTTAACGGAAATTAATTGTAATTTTCTACAATTAGAACAATGAATGGAACAGGTAGACGGTTGTAATCATTGTATATATTGCTTCTATATAGTCTAACAAACATATATACAAAGCATCCAAACAGTACAATTCGCCAATTTATTGTTCTTCAAGTTTGAGTGAACAACGAGCCCCATTGTTAATCCTTTAAAGGAAATTATTTGCAAATTTCGACAAGTAGAACAATGATTGGAACACGTAGACGGTTGAAATCTTTGTATATATTGCTTCTATATAGTCTAAGAAACATATATGCAAAGCATCCAAACAGTACAATTCGCCAATTTATTGTTCTTCAAGTTTAAGTGAACAACGAGCCCCATTGTTAATCCTTTAAAGGAAATTATTTGTAACTTTCGACAAGTAGAACAATGAATGGAACAGGTAGACGGTTGAAATCATTGTATATATTGCTTCTATATAGTCTAAGAAACACATATGCAAAGCATCCAAACAGTACAATTCGACAATTTTTTGCTCTTCAAGTTTAAGTGAACTACGAGCCCCATTGTTAATCCTTTAAAGGAAATTATTTGGAACTTTCGACAAGTAGAACAATGAATGGAACAGGTAGACGGTTGAAATCATTGTATATATTGCTTCTATATAGTCTAAGAAACACATATGCAAAGCATCCAAACAGTACAATTCGACAATTTTTTGCTCTTCAAGTTTAAGTGAACAACGAGCCCCATTGTTAATCCTTTAAAGGAAATTATTTGTAACTTTCGACAAGTAGAACAATGAATGGAACAGGTAGACGGTTGAAATCATTGTATATATTGCTTCTATATAGTCTAAGAAACACATATGCAAAGCATCCAAACAGTACAATTCGACAATTTTTTGCTCTTCAAGTTTAAGTGAACTACGAGCCCCATTGTTAATCCTTTAAAGGAAATTATTTGTAACTTTCGACAAGTAGAACAATGAATGGAACAGGTAGACGGTTGAAATCATTGTATATATTGCTTCTATATAGTCTAAGAAACACATATGCAAAGCATCCAAACAGTACAATTCGACAATTTTTTGCTCTTCAAGTTTAAGTGAACTACGAGCCCCATTGTTAATACTTTAACGGAAATTATTTGTAACTTGCGACAAGTAGAACAATGAATGGAACAGGTAGACGGTTGAAATCAATGTATATATTGCTTCTATATAGTCTAAGAAACATATATGCAAAGCATCCAAACAGTACCATTCGCCAATTTTTTGTTCTTCAAGTTTAAGTGAACAACGAGCCGCATTGTTAATACTTTAAAGGAAATTATTTGTAAATTTCGAAAAGTAGAACAATGATTGGAACACGTAGACGGTTGAAATCTTTGTATATATTGCTTCTATATAATCTAAGAAACATATATGCAAAGCATCCAAACAGAACCATTCGCCAATTTTTTGTTCTTCAAATTTAAGTGAACAACGAGCCCCATTGATAATCATGAAACGGAAATTATTTGTAACTTTCTACAAGTAGAAAAATGAATAGAACAGGTAGACGGTTGAAATCTTTGTATATGTTGCGTCTATATATTCTAAGAAACCTATATGCAAAGCATCTAAACAGTAACAATCGCCAATTTATTGATCGTCAAGTTCAAGTGAACATCGAGCCCCATTGATAATCATGAAATGGAAATTATTTGTAACTTTCTACAAGTAGAACAATGAATAGTACAGGTAGACGGGTGAAATCTTTCTATATATTACTTCTAAATAGTCTAAGAAACATATATACAAAGCATTCAAACAGTACAATTCGCCAATTTATTGTTCTTCAAGTTTGAGTGAACAACGAGCCCCATTGTTAATCCTTTAAAGGAAATTATTTGCAAATTTCGACAAGTAGAACAATGATTGGAACACGTAGACGGTTGAAATCTTTGTATATATTGCTTCTATATAGTCTAAGAAACACATATGCAAAGCATCCAAACAGTACAATTCGACAATTTTTTGCTCTTCAAGTTTAAGTGAACTACGAGCCCCATTGTTAATCCTTTAAAGGAAATTATTTGTAACTTTCGACAAGTAGAACAATGAATGGAACAGGTAGACGGTTGAAATCATTGTATATATTGCTTCTATATAGTCTAAGAAACACATATGCAAAGCATCCAAACAGTACAATTCGACAATTTTTTGCTCTTCAAGTTTAAGTGAACTACGAGCCCCATTGTTAATACTTTAACGGAAATTATTTGTAACTTGCGACAAGTAGAACAATGAATGGAACAGGTAGACGGTTGAAATCAATGTATATATTGCTTCTATATAGTCTAAGAAACATATATGCAAAGCATCCAAACAGTACCATTCGCCAATTTTTTGTTCTTCAAGTTTAAGTGAACAACGAGCCGCATTGTTAATACTTTAAAGGAAATTATTTGTAAATTTCGAAAAGTAGAACAATGATTGGAACACGTAGACGGTTGAAATCTTTGTATATATTGCTTCTATATAATCTAAGAAACATATATGCAAAGCATCCAAACAGAACCATTCGCCAATTTTTTGTTCTTCAAATTTAAGTGAACAACGAGCCCCATTGATAATCATGAAACGGAAATTATTTGTAACTTTCTACAAGTAGAAAAATGAATAGAACAGGTAGACGGTTGAAATCTTTGTATATGTTGCGTCTATATATTCTAAGAAACCTATATGCAAAGCATCTAAACAGTAACAATCGCCAATTTATTGATCGTCAAGTTCAAGTGAACATCGAGCCCCATTGATAATCATGAAATGGAAATTATTTGTAACTTTCTACAAGTAGAACAATGAATAGTACAGGTAGACGGGTGAAATCTTTCTATATATTACTTCTAAATAGTCTAAGAAACATATATACAAAGCATCCAAACAGTACAATTCGCCAATTTATTGTTCTTCAAGTTTGAGTGAACAACGAGCCCCATTGTTAATCCTTTAAAGGAAATTATTTGCAAATTTCGACAAGTAGAACAATGATTGGAACACGTAGACGGTTGAAATCTTTGTATATATTGCTTCTATATAGTCTAAGAAACATATATGCAAAGCATCCAAACAGTACAATTCGCCAATTTATTGTTCTTCAAGTTTAAGTGAACAACGAGCCCCATTGTTAATCCTTTAAAGGAAATTATTTGTAACTTTCGACAAGTAGAACAATGAATGGAACAGGTAGACGGTTGAAATCATTGTATATATTGCTTCTATATAGTCTAAGAAACACATATGCAAAGCATCCAAACAGTACAATTCGACAATTTTTTGCTCTTCAAGTTTAAGTGTACTACGAGCCCCATTGTTAATCCTTTAAAGGAAATTATTTGGAACTTTCGACAAGTAGAACAATGAATGGAACAGGTAGACGGTTGAAATCATTGTATATATTGCTTCTATATAGTCTAAGAAACACATATGCAAAGCATCCAAACAGTACAATTCGACAATTTTTTGCTCTTCAAGTTTAAGTGAACAACGAGCCCCATTGTTAATCCTTTAAAGGAAATTATTTGTAACTTTCGACAAGTAGAACAATGAATGGAACAGGTAGACGGTTGAAATCATTGTATATATTGCTTCTATATAGTCTAAGAAACACATATGCAAAGCATCCAAACAGTACAATTCGACAATTTTTTGCTCTTCAAGTTTAAGTGAACTACGAGCCCCATTGTTAATCCTTTAAAGGAAATTATTTGTAACTTTCGACAAGTAGAACAATGAATGGAACAGGTAGACGGTTGAAATCATTGTATATATTGCTTCTATATAGTCTAAGAAACACATATGCAAAGCATCCAAACAGTACAATTCGACAATTTTTTGCTCTTCAAGTTTAAGTGAACTACGAGCCCCATTGTTTATCCTTTAAAGGAAATTATTTGTAACTTTCGACAAGTAGAACAATGAATGGAACACGTAGACGGTTGAAATCTTTGTATATATTGCTTCTATATAATCTAAGAAACATATATGCAAAGCATCCAAACAGAACCATTCGCCAATTTTTTGTTCTTCAAATTTAAGTGAACAACGAGCCCCATTGATAATCCTTTAAAGGAAATTATTTGTAAATTTCGACAAGTAGAACAATGATTGGAACACGTAGACGGTTGAAATCTTTGTATATATTGCTTCCATATAGTCTAAGAAACATATATGCAAAGCATCCAAACAGTACAATTCGCCAATTTTTTGTTCTTCAAGTTTAAGTGAACAATGAGCCCCAATGGTCAATCCGTTATCGGAAATTATTTGTAAATTTCGACAAGTAGAACAATGAATGGAACAGGTAGACGGTTGAAGTCATTGTATATATTGCTTCTATATAGTCTAAGAAACATATATGCAAATCATCCAAACAGTACAATTCGCCAATTATTTGATCTTCAAGTTTAAGTGAACTACGAGCCCCATTGTTAATACTTTAACGGAAATTATTTGTAAATTTCGACAAGTAGAACAATGAATGGAACAGGTAGCCGGTTGAAATCAATGTATATATTGCTTCTATATAGTCTAAGAAACATTTATGCAAACTATCCAAACAGTACCATTCGCCAATTTTTTGTTCTTCAAGTTTAAGTGAACTACGAGCCCCATTGTTAATCCTTTAAAGGAAATTATTTGTAAATTTCGGCAAGTAGAACAATTAATGGAATAGGTAGACGGTTGAAATCATTGTATATATTGCTTCTATATAGTCTAAGAAACATATATGCAAATCATCCAAACAGTACAATTCGCCAATTTCTTGTTCTTCAAGTTTAAGTGAACTACGAGCCCCATTGTTAATACTTTAACGGAAATTATTTGTAACTTTCGACAAGTAGAACAGTGAATGGAACAGGTAGACGGTTGAAATCTTTTTATATATTGCTTCTTTATAGTCTAAGAAACATATATGCAAAGCATCCAAACAGTACCATTCGCCACTTTTTTGTTCTTCAAGTTTAAGTGAACAACGAGCCCCATTGTTAATCCCTTAAAGGAAATTATTTGTAAATTTCGACAAGTAGAACAATGATTGGAACACGTAGACGGTTGAAATCTTTGTATATATTGCTTCCATATAGTCTAAGAAACATATATGCAAAGCATCCAAACAGTACAATTCGCCAATTTCTTGTTCTTCAAGTTTAAGTAAACTACGATCCCCATTGTTAATGCCTTAACGGAAATTATTTGTAACTTTCGACAAGTACAACAATGAATGGAACAGGTAGACTGTTGAAATCATTGTATATATTGCTTCTATATAGTCTAAGAAACATATATGCAAAGCATCCAAACAGTACAATTCGCCAATTTTTTGTTCTTCAAGTTTAAGTAAACTACGATCCCCATTGTTAGTCCCTTAACGGAAATTATTTGTAACTTTCGACAAGTAGAACAGTGAATGGAACAGGTAGACGGTTGAAATCTTTGTATATATTGCTTCTATATAGTATAAGAAACATATATGCAAATCATCCAAACAGTAGAATTCGCCAATTTTTTGTTCTTCAAGTTTAAGTGAACAATGAGCCCCAATGGTCAATCCGTTATCGGAAATTATTTGTAACTTTCGACAAGTAGAACAATGAATGGAACAGGTAGACGGTTGAAATCATTGTATATACTGCTTCTATATAGTCTAAGAAACATATATGCAAAGCATCCAAATAGTACCATTCGCCAATTTTTTGTTCTTCAAGTTTAAGTGAACTACGAGCCCCATTGTTAATCCTTTAAAGTAAATTATTTGTAATTTTCGACAAGCAGAACAATGAATGGAACAGGTAGACGGTTGAAATCTTTGTATATATTGCTTCTATATAATCTAAGAAACATATATGCAAAGCATTCAAACAGTATCATTCGCCGATTTTTTGTTCTTCAAGTTTAAGTGAACAACGAGCCCCATTGATAATCATGAAACGGAAATTATTTGTAACTTTGTACAAGTAGAACAATGAATAGAACAGGTAGACGGTTGAAATCTTTGTATATGTTGCTTCTATATAGTCTAAGAAGCCTATATGCAAAGCATCTAAACAGTAACAATCGCCAATTTTTTGATCTTCAAGTTTAAGTGAACAGCGAGCCCCATTGATAATCATGAAATGGAAATTATTTGTAACTTTCTATTAAGTAGAACAATGAATAGTACAGGTAGACGGTTGAAATCTTTGTATATGTTGCTTCTATATAGTCTAAGAAACATAAATGCAAATCATCCAAACAGTACAATTCGCCAATTATTTGATTTTCAAGTTTAAGTGAACTACGAGCTCCATTGTTAATACTTTAACGGAAATTATTTGTAACTTTCGCCAAGTAGAACAGTGAATGGAACAGGTAGACGGTTGAAATCTTTTTATATATTGCTTCTTTATAGTCTAAGAAACATATATGCAAAGCATCCAAACAGTACCATTCGCCACTTTTTTGTTCTTCAAGTTTAAGTGAACAACGAGCCCCATTGTGAATCCTTTAAAGGAAATTATTTGTAAATTTCGACAAGTAGAACAATGATTGGAACACGTATACGGTTGAAATCTTTGTATATATTGCTTCCATATAGTCTAAGAAACATTTACGCAAAGCATCCAAACAGTACAATTCGCCAATTTTTTGTTCTTCAAGTTTAAGTGAACTACGATCCCCATTGTTAATCCCTTAACGGAAATTATTTGTAAATTTCGACAAGTAGAACAATGAATGGAACAGGTAGCCGGTTGAAATCAATGTATATATTGCTTCTATATAGTCTAAGAAACATATATGCAAAGTATCCAAACAGTACCATTCGCCAATTTTTTGTTCTTCAATTGTAAGTGAACTACGAGCCCCATTGTTAATCCTTTAAAGGAAATTATTTGTAAATTTCGGCAAGTAGAACAATGAATGGAATAGGTAGACGGTTGAAATCATTGTATATATTGCTTCTATATAGTCTAAGAAACATATATGCAAATCATCCAAACAGTACAATTCGCCAATTTCTTGTTCTTCAAGTTTAAGTAAACTACAATCCCCATTGTTAATCCCTTAACGGAAATTATTTGTAACTTTCGACAAGTAGAACAATGAATGGAACAGGTAGACGGTTGAAATCTTTGTATATATTGCTTCTATATAGTCTAAGAAACATATATGCAAATCATCCAAACAGTACAATTCGCCAATTATTTGATCTTCAAGTTTAAGTGAACTACGAGCCCCATTGTTAATCCTTTAAAGGAAATTATTTGTAACTTGCGACAAGTAGAACAATGAATGGAACAGGTAGACGGTTGAAATCAATGTATATATTGGTTCTATATAGTCTAAGAAACATATATGCAAAGCATCCAAACAGTACCATTCGCCACTTCTTTGTTCTTCAAGTTTAAGTGAACAACGAGCCCCATTGTTAATCCTTTAAAGGAAATTATTTGTAAATTTCGACAAGTAGAACAATGATTGGAACACGTAGACGGTTGAAATCTTTGTATATATTGCTTCCATATAGTCTAAGAAACATATATGCAAAGCATCCAAACAGTACCATTCGCCACTTCTTTGTTCTTCAAGTTTAAGTGAACAACGAGCCCCATTGTTAATCCTTTAAAGGAAATTATTTGTAAATTTCGACAAGTAGAACAATGATTGGAACACGTAGACGGTTGAAATCTTTGTATATATTGCTTCCATATAGTCTAAGAAACATATATGCAAAGCATCCAAACAGTACCATTCGCCACTTCTTTGTTCTTCAAGTTTAAGTGAACAACGAGCCCCATTGTTAATCCTTTAAAGGAAATTATTTGTAAATTTCGACAAGTAGAACAATGATTGGAACACGTAGACGGTTGAAATCTTTGTATATATTGCTTCCATATAGTCTAAGAAACATATATGCAAATCATCCAAACAGTACAATTCGCCAATTATTTGATCTTCAAGTTTAAGTGAACTACGAGCCCCATTGTTAATCCTTTAAAGGAAATTATTTGTAACTTGCGACAAGTAGAACAATGAATGGAACAGGTAGACGGTTGAAATCAATGTATATATTGCTTCTATATAGTCTAAGAAACATATATGCAAATCATCCAAACAGTACAATTCGCCAATTATTTGATCTTCAAGTTTAAGTGAACTACGAGCCCCATTGTTAATCCTTTAAAGGAAATTATTTGTAACTTGCGACAAGTAGAACAATGAATGGAACAGGTAGACGGTTGAAATCAATGTATATATTGCTTCTATATAGTCTAAGAAACATATATGCAAAGCATCCAAACAGTACCATTCGCCACTTCTTTGTTCTTCAAGTTTAAGTGAACAACGAGCCCCATTGTTAATCCTTTAAAGGAAATTATTTGTAAATTTCGACAAGTAGAACAATGATTGGAACACGTAGACGGTTGAAATCTTTGTATATATTGCTTCCATATAGTCTAAGAAACATATATGCAAATCATCCAAACAGTACAATTCGCCAATTATTTGATCTTCAAGTTTAAGTGAACTACGAGCCCCATTGTTAATCCTTTAAAGGAAATTATTTGTAACTTGCGACAAGTAGAACAATGAATGGAACAGGTAGACGGTTGAAATCAATGTATATATTGCTTCTATATAGTCTAAGAAACATATATGCAAATCATCCAAACAGTACAATTCGCCAATTATTTGATCTTCAAGTTTAAGTGAACTACGAGCCCCATTGTTAATACTTTAACGGAACTTATTTGTAACTTTCGACAAGTAGAACAATGAATGGAACAGGTAGACGGTTGAAATCAATGTATATATTGCTTCTATATAGTCTAAGAAACATATATGCAAAGCATCCAAACAGTACCATTCGCCACTTTTTTGTTCTTCAAGTTTAAGTGAACAACGAGCCCCATTGTTAATCCTTTAAAGGAAATTATTTGTAAATTTCGACAAGTAGAACAATGATTGGAACACGTAGACGGTTGAAATATTTGTATATATTGCTTCCATATAGTCTAAGAAACATATATGCAAAGCATCCAAACAGTACCATTCGCCAATTTTTTGTTCTTCAAGTTTAAGTGAACAATGAGACCCATTGTTAATATTTTATCGGAAATTATTTGTAACTTTCGACAAGTAGATCAATGAATGGAACAGGTAGACGGTTGAAATCTTTGTATATATTGCTTCTATATAGTCTAAGAAACATATATGCAAATCATCCAAACAGTACAATTCGCCAATTATTTGATCTTCAAGTTTAAGTGAACTACGAGCCCCATTGTTAATCCTTTAAAGGAAATTATTTGTAAATTTCGGCAAGTAGAACAATGAATGGAATAGGTAGACGGTTGAAATCAATGTATATATTGCTTCTATATAGTCTAAGAAACATATATGCAAATCATCCAAACAGTACAATTCGCCAATTTCTTGTTCTTCAAGTTTAAGTAAACTACAATCCCCACTGTTAATCCCTTAACGGAAATTATTTGTAACTTTCGACAAGTAGAACAATGAATGGAACAGGTAGACGGTTGAAATCTTTGTATATATTGCTTCTATATAGTCTAAGAAACATATATGCAAATCATCCAAACAGTACAATTCGCCAATTATTTGATCTTCAAGTTTAAGTGAACTACGAGCCCCATTGTTAATACTTTAACGGAAATTATTTGTAAATTTCGACAAGTAGAACAATGAATGGAACAGGTAGCCGGTTGAAATCAATGTATATATTGCTTCTATACAGTCTAAGAAACATTGATGCAAAGTATCCAAACAGTACCAATCGCCAATTTTTTGTTCTTCAAGTTTAAGTGAACTACGAGCCCCATTGTTAATCCTTTAAAGGAAATTATTTGTAAATTTCGACAAGTAGAACAATGAATGGAACAGGTAGACTGTTGAAATCCTTGTATATATTGCGTCTATATAGTCTAAGAAACATATCTGCAAATCATCCAAACAGTACAATTCGCCAATTATTTGATCTTCAAGTTTAAGTGAACAACGAGCCCCATTGTTAATCCTTTAAAGGAAATTATTTGTAAATTTCGACAAGTAGTACAATGATTGGAACACGTAGACGGTTGAAATCTTTGTATATATTGCTTCCATATAGTCTAAGAAACATGTACGCAAAGCATCCAAACAGTACCATTCGCCAATTTCTTGTTCTTCAAGTTTAAGTGAACAATGAGCCCCATTGTTAATCCTTTATCGGAAATTATTTGTAACTTTCGACAAGTAGAACAATGAATGGAGAAGGTAGACTGTTGAAATCATTGTATATATTGCTTCTATATAGTCTAAGAAACATTTATGCAAAGCATCCAAACAGTACAATTCGCCAATTTTTTGTTCTTCAAGTTTAAGTAAACTACGATCCCCATTGTTAATCCCTTAACGGAAATTATTTGTAACTTTCGACAAGTAGAACAGTGAATGGAACCGGTAGAAGGTTGAAATCTTTGTATATATTGCTTCTATATAGTATAAGAAACATATATGCAAAGCATCCAAACAGTACAATTCGCCAATTTTTTGTTCTTCAAGTTTAAGTGAACAATGAGCCCCAATGGTTAATCCGTTATCGGAAATTATTTGTAACTTTCGACAAGTAGAACAATGAATGGAACAGGTAGACGGTTGAAATCTTTGTATATATTGCTTCTATATAGTCTAAGAAACATATATGCAAAGCATCCAAACAGTAAAATTCGCCAATTTTTTGTTCTTCAAGTTTAAGTGAACAATGAGCCCCAATGGTTAATCCTTTATCGGTAATTATTTGTAACTTTCGACAAGTAGAACAATGAATGGAACAGGTAGACGGTTGAAATCTATGTATATATTGCTTCTATATAGTCTAAGAAATATATATGCAAAGCATTCAAACAGTACCATACGCCAATTTTTTGTTCTTCAAGCTTAAGTTAACTACGAGCCCCATTGTTAATCCTTTAAAGGAAATTATTTGTAAATTTCGACAAGTAGGACAATGAATGGAACAGGTAGACTGTTGAAATTATTGTATATATTGCTTCTATATAGTCTAAGGAATATATATGCAAAGCATCCAAACAGTACAATTCGCCGATTTTTTGTTCTTCAAGTTTAAGTGAACAATGAGCCCCATTGTTAATCCTTTAAAGGAAATTATTTGTAACTTTCGACAAGTAGAACAATGAATGGAACAGGTAGACGGTTGAAATCTTTGTATATATTGCTTCTATAAAGTCTAAGAAACATATATGCAAATCATCCAAACAGTACAATTCGCCAATTATTTGATCTTCAAGTTTAAGTGAACTACGAGCCCCATTGTTAATATTTTAACGGAAATTATTTGTAACTTGCGACAAGTAGAACAATGAATGCAACAGGTAGACGGTTGAAATCAAGGTATATATTGCTTCTATATAGTCTAAGAAACATATATGCAAAGCATCCAAACAGTACCATTCGCCACTTTTTTGTTCTTCAAGTTTAAGTGAACAACGAGCCACATTGTTAATCCTTTAAAGGAAATTATTTGTAAATTTCGACAAGTAGAACAATGATTGGAACACGTAGACGGTTGAAATCTTTGTATATATTGCTTCCATATAGTCTAAGAAATATGTACGCAAAGCATCCAAACAGTACCATTCGCCAATTTTTTGTTCTTCAAGTTTAAGTGAACAATGAGCCCCAATGGTTAATCCTTTATCGGAAATTATTTGTAATTTTCGACAAGTAGAATAATGAATGGAACAGTTAGACGGTTGAAATATTTGTATATATTGCTTCTATATAATCTAAGAAACATATATGCAAAGCATCTAAACAGTAACAATCGCCGATTTTTTGTTCTTCAAGTTTAAGTGAACAATGAGCCCTAGTGTTAATCCTTTATCGGAAATTATTTGTAACTTTCGACAAGTAGAACAATGAATGGAACAGGTAGACGGTTGAAATCTTTGTATATATTGCTTCTATAAAGTCTAAGAAACATATATGCAAATCATCCAAACAGTACAATTCGCCAATTATTTGATCTTCAAGTTTAAGTGAACTACGAGCCCCATTGTTAATACTTTAACGGAAATTATTTGTAACTTGCGACAAGTAGAACAATGAATGGAACAGGTAGACGGTTGAAATCAATGTATATATTGCTTCTATATAGTCTAAGAAACATATATGCAAAGCATCCAAACAGTACCATTCGCCACTTTTTTGTTCTTCAAGTTTAAGTGAACAACGAGCCCCATTGTTAATCCTTTAAAGGAAATTATTTGTAAATTTCGACAAGTAGAACAATGATTGGAACACGTAGACGGTTGAAATATTTGTATATATTGCTTCCATATAGTCTAAGAAATATGTACGCAAAGCATCCAAACAGTACCATTCGCCAATTTTTTGTTCTTCAAGTTTAAGTGAACAATGAGCCCCAATGGTTAATCCTTTATCGGAAATTATTTGTAATTTTCGACAAGTAGAATAATGAATGGAACAGTTAGACGGTTGAAATATTTGTATATATTGCTTCTATATAATCTAAGAAACATATATGCAAAGCATCTAAACAGTAACAATCGCCGATTTTTTGTTCTTCAAGTTTAAGTGAACAATGAGCCCTAGTGTTAATCCTTTATCGGAAATTATTTGTAACTTTCGACAAGTAGAACAATGAATGGAACAGGTAGACGGTTGAAATCTTTGTATATATTGCTTCTATAAAGTCTAAGAAACATATATGCAAATCATCCAAACAGTACAATTCGCCAATTATTTGATCTTCAAGTTTAAGTGAACTACGAGCCCCATTGTTAATACTTTAACGGAAATTATTTGTAACTTGCGACAAGTAGAACAATGAATGGAACAGGTAGACGGTTGAAATCAATGTATATATTGCTTCTATATAGTCTAAGAAACATATATGCAAAGCATCCAAACAGTACCATTCGCCACTTTTTTGTTCTTCAAGTTTAAGTGAACAACGAGCCCCATTGTTAATCCTTTAAAGGAAATTATTTGTAAATTTCGACAAGTAGAACAATGATTGGAACACGTAGACGGTTGAAATATTTGTATATATTGATTCCATATAGTCTAAGAAACATATATGCAAAGCATCGAAACAGTACCATTCGCCAATTTTTTGTTCTTCAAGTTTAAGTGAACAATGAGACCCATTGTTAATCCTTTATCGGAAATTATTTGTAACTTTCGACAAGTAGATCAATGAATGGAACAGGTAGACGGTTGAAATCTTTGTATATATTGCTTCTATATAGTATAAGAAACATATATGCAAAGCATCCAAACAGTACCATTCGCAAATTTCTTGTTCTTCAAGTTTAAGTGAACAATGAGCCCCATTGTTAATCCTTTATCGGAAATTATTTGTAACTTTCGACAAGTAGAACAATGAATGGAGCAGGTAGACGGTTGAAATCTTTGTATATATTGCTTCTATATAGTCTAAGAAACATATATGCAAATCATCCAAACAGTACAATTCGCCAATTATTTGATCTTCAAGTTTAAGTGAACTACGAGCCCCATTGTTAATCCTTTAAAGGAAATTATTTGTAAATTTCGGCAAGTAGAACAATGAATGGAATAGGTAGACGGTTGAAATCAATGTATATATTGCTTCTATATAGTCTAAGAAACATATATGCAAATCATCCAAACAGTACAATTCGCCAATTTCTTGTTCTTCAAGTTTAAGTAAACTACAATCCCCATTGTTAATCCCTTAACGGAAATTATTTGTAACTTTCGACAAGTAGAACAATGAATGGAACAGGTAGACGGTTGAAATCTTTGTATATATTGCTTCTATATAGTCTAAGAAACATATATGCAAATCATCCAAACAGTACAATTCGCCAATTATTTGATCTTCAAGTTTAAGTGAACTACGATCCCCATTGTTAATACTTTAACGGAAATTATTTGTAAATTTCGACAAGTAGAACAATGAATGGAACAGGTAGCCGGTTGAAATCAATGTATATATTGCTTCTATATAGTCTAAGAAACATTGATGCAAAGTATCCAAACAGTACCAATCGCCAATTTTTTGTTCTTCAAGTTTAAGTGAACTACGAGCCCCATTGTTAATCCTTTAAAGGAAATTATTTGTAAATTTCGACAAGTAGAACAATGAATGGAACAGGTAGACTGTTGAAATCCTTGTATATATTGCGTCTATATAGTCTAAGAAACATATCTGCAAATCATCCAAACAGTACAATTCGCCAATTATTTGATCTTCAAGTTTAAGTGAACTACGAGCCCCAATGGTTAATCCTTTATCGGAAATAATTTGTAACTTTCTACAAGTAGAACAATGAATAGTACAGGTAGACGGTTGAAATCTTTGTATATATTGCTTCTATATAGTATAAGAAACATATATGCAAAGCATCCAAACAGTACCATTCGCAAATTTCTTGTTCTTCAAGTTTAAGTGAACAATGAGCCCCATTGTTAATCCTTTATCGGAAATTATTTGTAACTTTCGACAAGTAGAACAATGAATGGAGCAGGTAGACTGTTGAAATCATTGTATATATTGCTTCTATATAGTCTAAGAAACATATATGCAAAGCATCCAAACAGTACAATTCGCCAATTTTTTGTTCTTCAAGTTTAAGTGAACAATGAGCCCCAATGGTTAATCCGTTATCGGAAATTATTTGTAACTTTCGACAAGTAGAACAATGAATGGAACAGGTAGACGGTTGAAATCTTTGTATATATTGCTTCTATATAGTCTAAGAAACATATATGCAAAGCATCCAAACAGTAAAATTCGCCAATTTTTTGTTCTTCAAGTTTAAGTGAACAATGAGCCCCAATGGTTAATCCTTTATCGGTAATTATTTGTAACTTTCGACAAGTAGAACAATGAATGGAACAGGTAGACGGTTGAAATCTATGTATATATTGCTTCTATATAGTCTAAGAAATATATATGCAAAGCATTCAAACAGTACCATACGCCAATTTTTTGTTCTTCAAGCTTAAGTTAACTACGAGCCCCATTGTTAATCCTTTAAAGGAAATTATTTGTAAATTTCGACAAGTAGGACAATGAATGGAACAGGTAGACTGTTGAAATTATTGTATATATTGCTTCTATATAGTCTAAGGAATATATATGCAAAGCATCCAAACAGTACAATTCGCCGATTTTTTGTTCTTCAAGTTTAAGTGAACAATGAGCCCCATTGTTAATCCTTTAAAGGAAATTATTTGTAACTTTCGACAAGTAGAACAATGAATGGAACAGGTAGACGGTTGAAATCTTTGTATATATTGCTTCTATAAAGTCTAAGAAACATATATGCAAATCATCCAAACAGTACAATTCGCCAATTATTTGATCTTCAAGTTTAAGTGAACTACGAGCCCCATTGTTAATATTTTAACGGAAATTATTTGTAACTTGCGACAAGTAGAACAATGAATGCAACAGGTAGACGGTTGAAATCAAGGTATATATTGCTTCTATATAGTCTAAGAAACATATATGCAAAGCATCCAAACAGTACCATTCGCCACTTTTTTGTTCTTCAAGTTTAAGTGAACAACGAGCCACATTGTTAATCCTTTAAAGGAAATTATTTGTAAATTTCGACAAGTAGAACAATGATTGGAACACGTAGACGGTTGAAATCTTTGTATATATTGCTTCCATATAGTCTAAGAAATATGTACGCAAAGCATCCAAACAGTACCATTCGCCAATTTTTTGTTCTTCAAGTTTAAGTGAACAATGAGCCCCAATGGTTAATCCTTTATCGGAAATTATTTGTAATTTTCGACAAGTAGAATAATGAATGGAACAGTTAGACGGTTGAAATATTTGTATATATTGCTTCTATATAATCTAAGAAACATATATGCAAAGCATCTAAACAGTAACAATCGCCGATTTTTTGTTCTTCAAGTTTAAGTGAACAATGAGCCCTAGTGTTAATCCTTTATCGGAAATTATTTGTAACTTTCGACAAGTAGAACAATGAATGGAACAGGTAGACGGTTGAAATCTTTGTATATATTGCTTCTATAAAGTCTAAGAAACATATATGCAAATCATCCAAACAGTACAATTCGCCAATTATTTGATCTTCAAGTTTAAGTGAACTACGAGCCCCATTGTTAATACTTTAACGGAAATTATTTGTAACTTGCGACAAGTAGAACAATGAATGGAACAGGTAGACGGTTGAAATCAATGTATATATTGCTTCTATATAGTCTAAGAAACATATATGCAAAGCATCCAAACAGTACCATTCGCCACTTTTTTGTTCTTCAAGTTTAAGTGAACAACGAGCCCCATTGTTAATCCTTTAAAGGAAATTATTTGTAAATTTCGACAAGTAAAACAATGATTGGAACACGTAGACGGTTGAAATATTTGTATATATTGCTTCCATATAGTCTAAGAAATATGTACGCAAAGCATCCAAACAGTACCATTCGCCAATTTTTTGTTCTTCAAGTTTAAGTGAACAATGAGCCCCAATGGTTAATCCTTTATCGGAAATTATTTGTAATTTTCGACAAGTAGAATAATGAATGGAACAGTTAGACGGTTGAAATATTTGTATATATTGCTTCTATATAATCTAAGAAACATATATGCAAAGCATCTAAACAGTAACAATCGCCGATTTTTTGTTCTTCAAGTTTAAGTGAACAATGAGCCCTAGTGTTAATCCTTTATCGGAAATTATTTGTAACTTTCGACAAGTAGAACAATGAATGGAACAGGTAGACGGTTGAAATCTTTGTATATATTGCTTCTATAAAGTCTAAGAAACATATATGCAAATCATCCAAACAGTACAATTCGCCAATTATTTGATCTTCAAGTTTAAGTGAACTACGAGCCCCATTGTTAATACTTTAACGGAAATTATTTGTAACTTGCGACAAGTAGAACAATGAATGGAACAGGTAGACGGTTGAAATCAATGTATATATTGCTTCTATATAGTCTAAGAAACATATATGCAAAGCATCCAAACAGTACCATTCGCCACTTTTTTGTTCTTCAAGTTTAAGTGAACAACGAGCCCCATTGTTAATCCTTTAAAGGAAATTATTTGTAAATTTCGACAAGTAGAACAATGATTGGAACACGTAGACGGTTGAAATATTTGTATATATTGATTCCATATAGTCTAAGAAACATATATGCAAAGCATCGAAACAGTACCATTCGCCAATTTTTTGTTCTTCAAGTTTAAGTGAACAATGAGACCCATTGTTAATCCTTTATCGGAAATTATTTGTAACTTTCGACAAGTAGATCAATGAATGGAACAGGTAGACGGTTGAAATCTTTGTATATATTGCTTCTATATAGTATAAGAAACATATATGCAAAGCATCCAAACAGTACCATTCGCAAATTTCTTGTTCTTCAAGTTTAAGTGAACAATGAGCCCCATTGTTAATCCTTTATCGGAAATTATTTGTAACTTTCGACAAGTAGAACAATGAATGGAGCAGGTAGACGGTTGAAATCTTTGTATATATTGCTTCTATATAGTCTAAGAAACATATATGCAAATCATCCAAACAGTACAATTCGCCAATTATTTGATCTTCAAGTTTAAGTGAACTACGAGCCCCATTGTTAATCCTTTAAAGGAAATTATTTGTAAATTTCGGCAAGTAGAACAATGAATGGAATAGGTAGACGGTTGAAATCAATGTATATATTGCTTCTATATAGTCTAAGAAACATATATGCAAATCATCCAAACAGTACAATTCGCCAATTTCTTGTTCTTCAAGTTTAAGTAAACTACAATCCCCATTGTTAATCCCTTAACGGAAATTATTTGTAACTTTCGACAAGTAGAACAATGAATGGAACAGGTAGACGGTTGAAATCTTTGTATATATTGCTTCTATATAGTCTAAGAAACATATATGCAAATCATCCAAACAGTACAATTCGCCAATTATTTGATCTTCAAGTTTAAGTGAACTACGAGCCCCATTGTTAATACTTTAACGGAAATTATTTGTAAATTTCGACAAGTAGAACAATGAATGGAACAGGTAGCCGGTTGAAATCAATGTATATATTGCTTCTATATAGTCTAAGAAACATTGATGCAAAGTATCCAAACAGTACCAATCGCCAATTTTTTGTTCTTCAAGTTTAAGTGAACTACGAGCCCCATTGTTAATCCTTTAAAGGAAATTATTTGTAAATTTCGACAAGTAGAACAATGAATGGAACAGGTAGACTGTTGAAATCCTTGTATATATTGCGTCTATATAGTCTAAGAAACATATCTGCAAATCATCCAAACAGTACAATTCGCCAATTATTTGATCTTCAAGTTTAAGTGAACTACGAGCCCCAATGGTTAATCCTTTATCGGAAATAATTTGTAACTTTCTACAAGTAGAACAATGAATAGTACAGGTAGACGGTTGAAATCTTTGTATATATTGCTTCTATATAGTATAAGAAACATATATGCAAAGCATCCAAACAGTACCATTCGCAAATTTCTTGTTCTTCAATTTTAAGTGAACAATGAGCCCCATTGTTAATCCTTTATCGGAAATTATTTGTAACTTTCGACAAGTAGAACAATGAATGGAGCAGGTAGACTGTTGAAATCATTGTATATATTGCTTCTATATAGTCTAAGAAACATTTATGCAAAGCATCCAAACAGTACAATTCGCCAATTTTTTGTTCTTCAAGTTTAAGTAAACTACGATCCCCATTGTTAATCCCTTAACGGAAATTATTTGTAACTTTCGACAAGTAGAACAGTGAATGGAACAGGTAGAAGGTTGAAATCTTTGTATATATTGCTTCTATATAGTATAAGAAACATATATGCAAAGCATCCAAACAGTACAATTCGCCAATTTTTTGTTCTTCAAGTTTAAGTGAACAATGAGCCCCAATGGTTAATCCGTTATCGGAAATTATTTGTAACTTTCGACAAGTAGAACAATGAATGGAACAGGTAGACGGTTGAAATCTTTGTATATATTGCTTCTATATAGTCTAAGAAACATATATGCAAAGCATCCAAACAGTACAATTCGCCAATTTTTTGTTCTTCAAGTTTAAGTGAACAATGAGCCCCAATGGTTAATCCTTTATCGGTAATTATTTGTAACTTTCGACAAGTAGAACAATGAATGGAACAGGTAGACGGTTGAAATCCTTGTATATATTGCTTCCATATAGTCTAAGAAACATGTACGCAAAGCATCCAAACAGTACCATTCGCCAATTTTTTGTCCTTCAAGTTTAAGTGAACAATGAGCCCCATTGTTAATCCTTTATCGGAAATTATTTGTAACTTTCGACAAGTAGAACAATGAATGGAACAGGTAGACGGTTGAAATCTTTGTATATATTGCTTTTATATAGTCTAAGAAACATATATGCAAAGCATCCAAACAGTACAATGCGCCAATTTTTTGTTCTTCAAGTTTAAGTGAACAATGAGCCCCAATGTTTAATCCTTTATCGGTAATTATTTGTAATTTTCGACAAGTAGAACAAGGAATGGAACAGGTAGACGGTTGAAATCTTTGTATATATTGCTTCTATATAGTATAAGAAACATATATGCAAAGCATCCAAACAGTACAATTCGCCAATTTTTTGTTCTTCACGTTTAAGTGAACAATGAGCCCCAATGGTTAATCCGTTATCGGAAATTATTTGTAAATTTCGACAAGTAGAACAATGAATGGAACAGGTAGACGGTTGAAATCTTTGTATATATTGCTTCTATATAGTCTAAGAAACATATATGCAAAGCATCCAAACAGTACCATTCGCCAATTATTTGTTCTTCAAGTTTAAGTGAACTACGAGCCCCATTGTTAATCCTTTAAAGGAAATTATTTGTAAATTTCGACAAGTAGGACAATGAATGGAACAGGTAGACTGTTGAAATTATTGTATATATTGCTTCTATATAGTCTAAGAAATATATATGCAAAGCATCCAAACAGTACAATTCGCCGATTTTTTGATCTTCAAGTTTAAGTGAACAGCGAGCCCCATTATTAATCCTTTAAAGGAAATTATTTGTAAATTTCGACAAGTAGATCAATGAATGGAACAGGTAGACGGTTGAAATCTTTGTATATATTGCTTCTATATAGTCTAAGAAACATATATGCAAATCATCCAAACAGTACAATTCGCCAATTTTTTGTTCTTCAAGTTTAAGTAAACTACGATCCCCATTGTTAATCCCTTAACGGAAATTATTTGTAACTTTCGACAAGTAGAACAGTGAATGGAACAGGTAGAAGGTTGAAATCTTTGTATATATTGCTTCTATATAGTATAAGAAACATATATGCAAAGCATCCAAACAGTACAATTCGCCAATTTTTTGTTCTTCAAGTTTAAGTGAACAATGAGCCCCAATGGTTAATCCGTTATCGGAAATTATTTGTAACTTTCGACAAGTAGAACAATGAATGGAACAGGTAGACGGTTGAAATCTTTGTATATATTGCTTCTATATAGTCTAAGAAACATATATGCAAAGCATCCAAACAGTACAATTCGCCAATTTTTTGTTCTTCAAGTTTAAGTGAACAATGAGCCCCAATGGTTAATCCTTTATCGGTAATTATTTGTAACTTTCGACAAGTAGAACAATGAATGGAACAGGTAGACGGTTGAAATCCTTGTATATATTGCTTCCATATAGTCTAAGAAACATGTACGCAAAGCATCCAAACAGTACCATTCGCCAATTTTTTGTCCTTCAAGTTTAAGTGAACAATGAGCCCCATTGTTAATCCTTTATCGGAAATTATTTGTAACTTTCGACAAGTAGAACAATGAATGGAACAGGTAGACGGTTGAAATCTTTGTATATATTGCTTTTATATAGTCTAAGAAACATATATGCAAAGCATCCAAACAGTACAATGCGCCAATTTTTTGTTCTTCAAGTTTAAGTGAACAATGAGCCCCAATGTTTAATCCTTTATCGGTAATTATTTGTAATTTTCGACAAGTAGAACAAGGAATGGAACAGGTAGACGGTTGAAATCTTTGTATATATTGCTTCTATATAGTATAAGAAACATATATGCAAAGCATCCAAACAGTACAATTCGCCAATTTTTTGTTCTTCACGTTTAAGTGAACAATGAGCCCCAATGGTTAATCCGTTATCGGAAATTATTTGTAAATTTCGACAAGTAGAACAATGAATGGAACAGGTAGACGGTTGAAATCTTTGTATATATTGCTTCTATATAGTCTAAGAAACATATATGCAAAGCATCCAAACAGTACCATTCGCCAATTATTTGTTCTTCAAGTTTAAGTGAACTACGAGCCCCATTGTTAATCCTTTAAAGGAAATTATTTGTAAATTTCGACAAGTAGATCAATGAATGGAACAGGTAGACGGTTGAAATCTTTGTATATATTGCTTCTATATAGTCTAAGAAACATATATGCAAATCATCCAAACAGTACAATTCGCCAATTATTTGATCTTCAAGTTTAAGTGAACTACGAGCCCCATTGTTAATACTTTAACGGAAATTATTTGTAACTTGCGACAAGTAGAACAATGAATGGAAAAGGTAGACGGTTGAAATCAATGTATATATTGCTTCTTTATAGTCTAAGAAACATATATGCAAAGCATCCAAACAGTACCATTCGCCACTTTTTTGTTCTTCAAGTTTAAGTGAACTACGATCCCCATTGTTAATCCCTTAACGGAAATTATTTGTAACTTTCGACAAGTAGAACAGTGAATGGAACAGGTAGACGGTTGAAATCTTTATATATATTGCTTCTATATAGTATAAGAAACATATATGCAAAGCATCCAAACAGTACAATTCGCCAATTTTTTGTTCTTCAAGTTTAAGTGAACAATGAGCCCCAATGGTTAATCCGTTATCGGAAATTATTTGTAACATTCGACAAGTAGAACAACGAATGGAACAGGTAGACGGTTGAAATCTTTGTATATATTGCTTCTATATAGTCTAAGAAACATATATGCAAAGCATCCAAACAGTACAATTCGCCAATTTTTTGTTCTTCAAGTTTAAGTGAACAATGAGCCCCATTGTTAATCCTTTATCGGAAATTATTTGTAACTTTCGACCAGTAGAACAATGATTGGAACACGTAGACGGTTGAAATCTTTGTATATATTGCTTCCATATAGTCTAAGAAACATATATGCAAAGCATCCAAACAGTACAATTCGCCAATTTTTTGTTCTTCAAGTTTAAGTGAACAACGAGCCCCATTGTTAATCCTTTAAAGGAAATTATTTGAAACTTTCGACAAGTAGAACAATGAATAGAACAGGTAGACGGTTGAAATCTTTGTATATTTTGCATCTATATAGTCTAAGAAACATATATGCAAAGCATCCAAACAGTACAATTCGCCAATTTTTTGTTCTTCAAGTTTAAGTGAACAATGAGCCCCATTGTTAATCCTTTATCGGAAATTATTTGTAACTTTCGACAAGTAGAACAATGATTGGAACACGTAGACGGTTGAAATCTTTGTATATATTGCTTCCATATAGTCTAAGAAACATATATGCAAAGCATCCAAACAGTACAATTCGCCAATTTTTTGTTCTTCAAGTTTAAGTGAACAACGAGCCCCATTGTTAATCCTTTAAAGGAAATTATTTGAAACTTTCGACAAGTAGAACAATGAATGGAACAGGTAGACGGTTGAAATCTTTGTATATATTGCTTCTATAAAGTCTAAGAAACATATATGCAAATCATCCAAACAGTACAATTCGCCAATTATTTGATCTTCAAGTTTAAGTGAACTACGAGCCCCATTGTTAATATTTTAACGGAAATTATTTGTAACTTGCGACAAGTAGAACAATGAATGCAACAGGTAGACGGTTGAAATCAAGGTATATATTGCTTCTATATAGTCTAAGAAACATATATGCAAAGCATCCAAACAGTACCATTCGCCACTTTTTTGTTCTTCAAGTTTAAGTGAACAACGAGCCACATTGTTAATCCTTTAAAGGAAATTATTTGTAAATTTCGACAAGTAGAACAATGATTGGAACACGTAGACGGTTGAAATCTTTGTATATATTGCTTCCATATAGTCTAAGAAATATGTACGCAAAGCATCCAAACAGTACCATTCGCCAATTTTTTGTTCTTCAAGTTTAAGTGAACAATGAGCCCCAATGGTTAATCCTTTATCGGAAATTATTTGTAATTTTCGACAAGTAGAATAATGAATGGAACAGTTAGACGGTTGAAATATTTGTATATATTGCTTCTATATAATCTAAGAAACATATATGCAAAGCATCTAAACAGTAACAATCGCCGATTTTTTGTTCTTCAAGTTTAAGTGAACAATGAGCCCTAGTGTTAATCCTTTATCGGAAATTATTTGTAACTTTCGACAAGTAGAACAATGAATGGAACAGGTAGACGGTTGAAATCTTTGTATATATTGCTTCTATAAAGTCTAAGAAACATATATGCAAATCATCCAAACAGTACAATTCGCCAATTATTTGATCTTCAAGTTTAAGTGAACTACGAGCCCCATTGTTAATACTTTAACGGAAATTATTTGTAACTTGCGACAAGTAGAACAATGAATGGAACAGGTAGACGGTTGAAATCAATGTATATATTGCTTCTATATAGTCTAAGAAACATATATGCAAAGCATCCAAACAGTACCATTCGCCACTTTTTTGTTCTTCAAGTTTAAGTGAACAACGAGCCCCATTGTTAATCCTTTAAAGGAAATTATTTGTAAATTTCGACAAGTAGAACAATGATTGGAACACGTAGACGGTTGAAATATTTGTATATATTGCTTCCATATAGTCTAAGAAATATGTACGCAAAGCATCCAAACAGTACCATTCGCCAATTTTTTGTTCTTCAAGTTTAAGTGAACAATGAGCCCCAATGGTTAATCCTTTATCGGAAATTATTTGTAATTTTCGACAAGTAGAATAATGAATGGAACAGTTAGACGGTTGAAATATTTGTATATATTGCTTCTATATAATCTAAGAAACATATATGCAAAGCATCTAAACAGTAACAATCGCCGATTTTTTGTTCTTCAAGTTTAAGTGAACAATGAGCCCTAGTGTTAATCCTTTATCGGAAATTATTTGTAACTTTCGACAAGTAGAACAATGAATGGAACAGGTAGACGGTTGAAATCTTTGTATATATTGCTTCTATAAAGTCTAAGAAACATATATGCAAATCATCCAAACAGTACAATTCGCCAATTATTTGATCTTCAAGTTTAAGTGAACTACGAGCCCCATTGTTAATACTTTAACGGAAATTATTTGTAACTTGCGACAAGTAGAACAATGAATGGAACAGGTAGACGGTTGAAATCAATGTATATATTGCTTCTATATAGTCTAAGAAACATATATGCAAAGCATCCAAACAGTACCATTCGCCACTTTTTTGTTCTTCAAGTTTAAGTGAACAACGAGCCCCATTGTTAATCCTTTAAAGGAAATTATTTGTAAATTTCGACAAGTAGAACAATGATTGGAACACGTAGACGGTTGAAATATTTGTATATATTGATTCCATATAGTCTAAGAAACATATATGCAAAGCATCGAAACAGTACCATTCGCCAATTTTTTGTTCTTCAAGTTTAAGTGAACAATGAGACCCATTGTTAATCCTTTATCGGAAATTATTTGTAACTTTCGACAAGTAGATCAATGAATGGAACAGGTAGACGGTTGAAATCTTTGTATATATTGCTTCTATATAGTATAAGAAACATATATGCAAAGCATCCAAACAGTACCATTCGCAAATTTCTTGTTCTTCAAGTTTAAGTGAACAATGAGCCCCATTGTTAATCCTTTATCGGAAATTATTTGTAACTTTCGACAAGTAGAACAATGAATGGAGCAGGTAGACGGTTGAAATCTTTGTATATATTGCTTCTATATAGTCTAAGAAACATATATGCAAATCATCCAAACAGTACAATTCGCCAATTATTTGATCTTCAAGTTTAAGTGAACTACGAGCCCCATTGTTAATCCTTTAAAGGAAATTATTTGTAAATTTCGGCAAGTAGAACAATGAATGGAATAGGTAGACGGTTGAAATCAATGTATATATTGCTTCTATATAGTCTAAGAAACATATATGCAAATCATCCAAACAGTACAATTCGCCAATTTCTTGTTCTTCAAGTTTAAGTAAACTACAATCCCCATTGTTAATCCCTTAACGGAAATTATTTGTAACTTTCGACAAGTAGAACAATGAATGGAACAGGTAGACGGTTGAAATCTTTGTATATATTGCTTCTATATAGTCTAAGAAACATATATGCAAATCATCCAAACAGTACAATTCGCCAATTATTTGATCTTCAAGTTTAAGTGAACTACGAGCCCCATTGTTAATACTTTAACGGAAATTATTTGTAAATTTCGACAAGTAGAACAATGAATGGAACAGGTAGCCGGTTGAAATCAATGTATATATTGCTTCTATATAGTCTAAGAAACATTGATGCAAAGTATCCAAACAGTACCAATCGCCAATTTTTTGTTCTTCAAGTTTAAGTGAACTACGAGCCCCATTGTTAATCCTTTAAAGGAAATTATTTGTAAATTTCGACAAGTAGAACAATGAATGGAACAGGTAGACTGTTGAAATCCTTGTATATATTGCGTCTATATAGTCTAAGAAACATATCTGCAAATCATCCAAACAGTACAATTCGCCAATTATTTGATCTTCAAGTTTAAGTGAACTACGAGCCCCAATGGTTAATCCTTTATCGGAAATAATTTGTAACTTTCTACAAGTAGAACAATGAATAGTACAGGTAGACGGTTGAAATCTTTGTATATATTGCTTCTATATAGTATAAGAAACATATATGCAAAGCATCCAAACAGTACCATTCGCAAATTTCTTGTTCTTCAAGTTTAAGTGAACAATGAGCCCCATTGTTAATCCTTTATCGGAAATTATTTGTAACTTTCGACAAGTAGAACAATGAATGGAGCAGGTAGACTGTTGAAATCATTGTATATATTGCTTCTATATAGTCTAAGAAACATTTATGCAAAGCATCCAAACAGTACAATTCGCCAATTTTTTGTTCTTCAAGTTTAAGTGAACTACGAGCCCCATTGTTAATCCTTTAAAGGAAATTATTTCTCAATTTCGACAAGTAGAACAATGAATGGATCATGTAGACGGTTGAAATCATTGTATATATTGCTTTTATATAGTCTAAGAAACATATATGCAAAGCATCCAAACAGTACAATGCGCCAATTTTTTGTTCTTCAAGTTTAAGTGAACAATGAGCCCCAATGTTTAATCCTTTATCGGTAATTATTTGTAATTTTCGACAAGTAGAACAAGGAATGGAACAGGTAGACGGTTGAAATCTTTGTATATATTGCTTCTATATAGTATAAGAAACATATATGCAAAGCATCCAAACCGTACAATTCGCCAATTTTTTGTTCTTCACGTTTAAGTGAACAATGAGCCCCAATGGTTAATCCGTTATCGGAAAATATTTGTAAATTTCGACAAGTAGAACAATGAATGGAACAGGTAGACGGTTGAAATCTTTGTATATATTGCTTCTATATAGTCTAAGAAACATATATGCAAAGCATCCAAACAGTACCATTCGCCAATTATTTGTTCTTCAAGTTTAAGTGAACTACGAGCCCCATTGTTAATCCTTTAAAGGAAATTATTTGTAAATTTCGACAAGTAGGACAATGAATGGAACAGGTAGACTGTTGAAATTATTGTATATATTGCTTCTATATAGTCTAAGAAATATATATGCAAAGCATCCAAACAGTACAATTCGCCGATTTTTTGATCTTCAAGTTTAAGTGAACAGCGAGCCCCATTATTAATCCTTTAAAGGAAATTATTTGTAAATTTCGACAAGTAGAACAATGATTGGAACACGTAGACGGTTGAAATCTTTGTATATATTGCTTCCATATAGTCTAAGAAACATATATGCAAAGCATCCAAACAGTACCATTCGCCAATTTTTTGTTCTTCAAGTTTAAGTGAACAATGAGACCCATTGTTAATCCTTTATCGGAAATTATTTGTAACTTTCGACAAGTAGATCAATGAATGGAACAGGTAGACGGTTGAAATCTTTGTATATATTGCTTCTATATAGTCTAAGAAACATATATGCAAATCATCCAAACAGTACAATTCGCCAATTATTTGATCTTCAAGTTTAAGTGAACTACGAGCCCCATTGTTAATACTTTAACGGAAATTATTTGTAACTTGCGACAAGTAGAACAATGAATGGAAAAGGTAGACGGTTGAAATCAATGTATATATTGCTTCTTTATAGTCTAAGAAACATATATGCAAAGCATCCAAACAGTACCATTCGCCACTTTTTTGTTCTTCAAGTTTAAGTGAACTACGATCCCCATTGTTAATCCCTTAACGGAAATTATTTGTAACTTTCGACAAGTAGAACAGTGAATGGAACAGGTAGACGGTTGAAATCTTTATATATATTGCTTCTATATAGTATAAGAAACATATATGCAAAGCATCCAAACAGTACAATTCGCCAATTTTTTGTTCTTCAAGTTTAAGTGAACAATGAGCCCCAATGGTTAATCCGTTATCGGAAATTATTTGTAACATTCGACAAGTAGAACAACGAATGGAACAGGTAGACGGTTGAAATCTTTGTATATATTGCTTCTATATAGTCTAAGAAACATATATGCAAAGCATCCAAACAGTACAATTCGCCAATTTTTTGTTCTTCAAGTTTAAGTGAACAATGAGCCCCATTGTTAATCCTTTATCGGAAATTATTTGTAACTTTCGACAAGTAGAACAATGATTGGAACACGTAGACGGTTGAAATCTTTGTATATATTGCTTCCATATAGTCTAAGAAACATATATGCAAAGCATCCAAACAGTACAATTCGCCAATTTTTTGTTCTTCAAGTTTAAGTGAACAACGAGCCCCATTGTTAATCCTTTAAAGGAAATTATTTGAAACTTTCGACAAGTAGAACAATGAATAGAACAGGTAGACGGTTGAAATCTTTGTATATTTTGCATCTATATAGTCTAAGAAATATATATGCAAAGCGTCCAAACAGTACAATTCGCCACTTTTTTGTTCTTCAAGTTTAAGTGAACAACGAGCCCCATTGTTAATCCTTTAAAGGAAATTATTTGTAAATTTCGACAAGTAGAACAATGATTGGAACACGTAGACGGTTGAAATATTTGTATATATTGCTTCCATATAGTCTAAGAAACATATATGCAAAGCATCGAAACAGTACCATTCGCCAATTTCTTGTTCTTCAAGTTTAAGTGAACAATGAGCCCCATTGTTAATCCTTTATCGGAAATTATTTGTAACTTTCGACAAGTAGAACAATGAATGGAGCAGGTAGACGGTTGAAATCTTTGTATATATTGCTTCTATATAGTCTAAGAAACATATATGCAAATCATCCAAACAGTACAATTCGCCAATTATTTGATCTTCAAGTTTAAGTGAACTACGAGCCCCATTGTTAATCCTTTAAAGGAAATTATTTGTAAATTTCGGCAAGTAGAACAATGAATGGAATAGGTAGACGGTTGAAATCAATGTATATATTGCTTCTATATAGTCTAAGAAACATATATGCAAATCATCCAAACAGTACAATTCGCCAATTTCTTGTTCTTCAAGTTTAAGTAAACTACAATCCCCATTGTTAATCCCTTAACGGAAATTATTTGTAACTTTCGACAAGTAGAACAATGAATGGAACAGGTAGACGGTTGAAATCTTTGTATATATTGCTTCTATATAGTCTAAGAAACATATATGCAAATCATCCAAACAGTACAATTCGCCAATTATTTGATCTTCAAGTTTAAGTGAACAATGAGCCCCAATGGTTAATCCGTTATCGGAAATTATTTGTAACTTTCGACAAGTAGAACAATGAATGGAACAGGTAGACGGTTGAAATCTTTGTATATATTGCTTCTATATAGTCTAAGAAACATATATGCAAAGCATCCAAACAGTACAATTCGCCAATTTTTTGTTCTTCAAGTTTAAGTGAACAATGAGCCCCAATGGTTAATCCTTTATCGGTAATTATTTGTAACTTTCGACAAGTAGAACAATGAATGGAACAGGTAGACGGTTGAAATCCTTGTATATATTGCTTCCATATAGTCTAAGAAACATGTACGCAAAGCATCCAAACAGTACCATTCGCCAATTTTTTGTCCTTCAAGTTTAAGTGAACAATGAGCCCCATTGTTAATCCTTTATCGGAAATTATTTGTAACTTTCGACAAGTAGAACAATGAATGGAACAGGTAGACGGTTGAAATCTTTGTATATATTGCTTTTATATAGTCTAAGAAACATATATGCAAAGCATCCAAACAGTACAATGCGCCAATTTTTTGTTCTTCAAGTTTAAGTGAACAATGAGCCCCAATGTTTAATCCTTTATCGGTAATTATTTGTAATTTTCGACAAGTAGAACAAGGAATGGAACAGGTAGACGGTTAAAATCTTTGTATATATTGCTTCTATATAGTATAAGAAACATATATGCAAAGCATCCAAACAGTACAATTCGCCAATTTTTTGTTCTTCACGTTTAAGTGAACAATGAGCCCCAATGGTTAATCCGTTATCGGAAATTATTTGTAAATTTCGACAAGTAGAACAATGAATGGAACAGGTAGACGGTTGAAATCTTTGTATATATTGCTTCTATATAGTCTAAGAAACATATATGCAAAGCATCCAAACAGTACCATTCGCCAATTTTTTGTTCTTCAAGTTTAAGTGAACTACGAGCCCCATTGTTAATCCTTTAAAGGAAATTATTTGTAAATTTCGACAAGTAGGACAATGAATGGAACAGGTAGACTGTTGAAATTATTGTATATATTGCTTCTATATAGTCTAAGAAATATATATGCAAAGCATCCAAACAGTACAATTCGCCGATTTTTTGATCTTCAAGTTTAAGTGAACAGCGAGCCCAATTATTAATCCTTTAAAGGAAATTATTTGTAAATTTCGACAAGTAGAACAATGATTGGAACACGTAGACGGTTGAAATCTTTGTATATATTGCTTCCATATAGTCTAAGAAACATATATGCAAAGCATCCAAACAGTACCATTCGCCAATTTTTTGTTCTTCAAGTTTAAGTGAACAATGAGACCCATTGTTAATCCTTTATCGGAAATTATTTGTAACTTTCGACAAGTAGATCAATGAATGGAACAGGTAGACGGTTGAAATCTTTGTATATATTGCTTCTATATAGTCTAAGAAACATATATGCAAATCATCCAAACAGTACAATTCGCCAATTATTTGATCTTCAAGTTTAAGTGAACTACGAGCCCCATTGTTAATACTTTAACGGAAATTATTTGTAACTTGCGACAAGTAGAACAATGAATGGAAAAGGTAGACGGTTGAAATCTTTGTATATATTGCTTTTATATAGTCTAAGAAACATATATGCAAAGCATCCAAACAGTACAATGCGCCAATTTTTTGTTCTTCAAGTTTAAGTGAACAATGAGCCCCAATGTTTAATCCTTTATCGGTAATTATTTGTAATTTTCGACAAGTAGAACAAGGAATGGAACAGGTAGACGGTTGAAATCTTTGTATATATTGCTTCTATATAGTATAAGAAACATATATGCAAAGCATCCAAACAGTACAATTCGCCAATTTTTTGTTCTTCACGTTTAAGTGAACAATGAGCCCCAATGGTTAATCCGTTATCGGAAATTATTTGTAAATTTCGACAAGTAGAACAATGAATGGAACAGGTAGACGGTTGAAATCTTTGTATATATTGCTTCTATATAGTCTAAGAAACATATATGCAAAGCATCCAAACAGTACCATTCGCCAATTTTTTGTTCTTCAAGTTTAAGTGAACTACGAGCCCCATTGTTAATCCTTTAAAGGAAATTATTTGTAAATTTCGACAAGTAGGACAATGAATGGAACAGGTAGACTGTTGAAATTATTGTATATATTGCTTCTATATAGTCTAAGAAATATATATGCAAAGCATCCAAACAGTACAATTCGCCGATTTTTTGATCTTCAAGTTTAAGTGAACAGCGAGCCCAATTATTAATCCTTTAAAGGAAATTATTTGTAAATTTCGACAAGTAGAACAATGATTGGAACACGTAGACGGTTGAAATCTTTGTATATATTGCTTCCATATAGTCTAAGAAACATATATGCAAAGCATCCAAACAGTACCATTCGCCAATTTTTTGTTCTTCAAGTTTAAGTGAACAATGAGACCCATTGTTAATCCTTTATCGGAAATTATTTGTAACTTTCGACAAGTAGATCAATGAATGGAACAGGTAGACGGTTGAAATCTTTGTATATATTGCTTCTATATAGTCTAAGAAACATATATGCAAATCATCCAAACAGTACAATTCGCCAATTATTTGATCTTCAAGTTTAAGTGAACTACGAGCCCCATTGTTAATACTTTAACGGAAATTATTTGTAACTTGCGACAAGTAGAACAATGAATGGAAAAGGTAGACGGTTGAAATCAATGTATATATTGCTTCTTTATAGTCTAAGAAACATATATGCAAAGCATCCAAACAGTACCATTCGCCACTTTTTTGTTCTTCAAGTTTAAGTGAACAACGAGCCCCATTGTTAATCCTTTAAAGGAAATTATTTGTAAATTTCGACAAGTAGAACAATGATTGGAACACGAATACGGTTGAAATCTTTGTATATATTGCTTCCATATAGTCTGAGAAACATGTACGCAAAGCATCCAAACAGTACAATTCGCCAATTTTTTGTTCTTCAAGTTTAAGTGAACTACGATCCCCATTGTTAATCCCTTAACGGAAATTATTTGTAACTTTCGACAAGTAGAACAGTGAATGGAACAGGTAGACGGTTGAAATCTTTATATATATTGCTTCTATATAGTATAAGAAACATATATGCAAAGCATCCAAACAGTACAATTCGCCAATTTTTTGTTCTTCAAGTTTAAGTGAACAATGAGCCCCAATGGTTAATCCGTTATCGGAAATTATTTGTAACATTCGACAAGTAGAACAACGAATGGAACAGGTAGACGGTTGAAATCTTTGTATATATTGCTTCTATATAGTCTAAGAAACATATATGCAAAGCATCCAAACAGTACAATTCGCCAATTTTTTGTTCTTCAAGTTTAAGTGAACAATGAGCCCCATTGTTAATCCTTTATCGGAAATTATTTGTAAATTTCGACAAGTAGAACAATGAATGGAACAGGTAGACGGTTGAAATCTTTGTATATATTGCTTCTATATAGTCTATGAAACATATATGCAAAGCATCCAAACAGTACCATTCGCCAATTTTTTGTTCTTCAAGTTTAAGTGAACTACGAGCCCCATTGTTAATCCTTTAAAGGAAATTATTTGTAAATTTCGACAAGTAGAACAATGAATGGAACAGGTAGACTGTTGAAATTATTGTATATATTGCTTCTATATAGTCTAAGAAACATATATGCAAAGCATCCAAACAGTACCATTCGCCAATTTTTTGTTCTTCAAGTTTAAGTGAACAATGAGACCCATTGTTAATCCTTTATCGGAAATTATTTGTAACTTTCGACAAGTAGATCAATGAATGGAACAGGTAGACGGTTGAAATCTTTGTATATATTGCTTCTATATAGTCTAAGAAACATATATGCAAATCATCCAAACAGTACAATTCGCCAATTATTTGATCTTCAAGTTTAAGTGAACTACGAGCCCCATTGTTAATACTTTAACGGAAATTATTTGTAACTTGCGACAAGTAGAACAATGAATGGAAAAGGTAGACGGTTGAAATCAATGTATATATTGCTTCTTTATAGTCTAAGAAACATATATGCAAAGCATCCAAACAGTACCATTCGCCACTTTTTTGTTCTTCAAGTTTAAGTGAACTACGATCCCCATTGTTAATCCCTTAACGGAAATTATTTGTAACTTTCGACAAGTAGAACAGTGAATGGAACAGGTAGACGGTTGAAATCTTTATATATATTGCTTCTATATAGTATAAGAAACATATATGCAAAGCATCCAAACAGTACAATTCGCCAATTTTTTGTTCTTCAAGTTTAAGTGAACAATGAGCCCCAATGGTTAATCCGTTATCGGAAATTATTTGTAACATTCGACAAGTAGAACAACGAATGGAACAGGTAGACGGTTGAAATCTTTGTATATATTGCTTCTATATAGTCTAAGAAACATATATGCAAAGCATCCAAACAGTACAATTCGCCAATTTTTTGTTCTTCAAGTTTAAGTGAACAATGAGCCCCATTGTTAATCCTTTATCGGAAATTATTTGTAACTTTCGACAAGTAGAACAATGATTGGAACACGTAGACGGTTGAAATCTTTGTATATATTGCTTCCATATAGTCTAAGAAACATATATGCAAAGCATCCAAACAGTACAATTCGCCAATTTTTTGTTCTTCAAGTTTAAGTGAACAACGAGCCCCATTGTTAATCCTTTAAAGGAAATTATTTGAAACTTTCGACAAGTAGAACAATGAATAGAACAGGTAGACGGTTGAAATCTTTGTATATTTTGCATCTATATAGTCTAAGAAATATATATGCAAAGCGTCCAAACAGTACAATTCGCCACTTTTTTGTTCTTCAAGTTTAAGTGAACAACGAGCCCCATTGTTAATCCTTTAAAGGAAATTATTTGTAAATTTCGACAAGTAGAACAATGATTGGAACACGTAGACGGTTGAAATATTTGTATATATTGCTTCCATATAGTCTAAGAAACATATATGCAAAGCATCGAAACAGTACCATTCGCCAATTTCTTGTTCTTCAAGTTTAAGTGAACAATGAGCCCCATTGTTAATCCTTTATCGGAAATTATTTGTAACTTTCGACAAGTAGAACAATGAATGGAGCAGGTAGACGGTTGAAATCTTTGTATATATTGCTTCTATATAGTCTAAGAAACATATATGCAAATCATCCAAACAGTACAATTCGCCAATTATTTGATCTTCAAGTTTAAGTGAACTACGAGCCCCATTGTTAATCCTTTAAAGGAAATTATTTGTAAATTTCGGCAAGTAGAACAATGAATGGAATAGGTAGACGGTTGAAATCAATGTATATATTGCTTCTATATAGTCTAAGAAACATATATGCAAATCATCCAAACAGTACAATTCGCCAATTTCTTGTTCTTCAAGTTTAAGTAAACTACAATCCCCATTGTTAATCCCTTAACGGAAATTATTTGTAACTTTCGACAAGTAGAACAATGAATGGAACAGGTAGACGGTTGAAATCTTTGTATATATTGCTTCTATATAGTCTAAGAAACATATATGCAAATCATCCAAACAGTACAATTCGCCAATTATTTGATCTTCAAGTTTAAGTGAACAATGAGCCCCAATGGTTAATCCGTTATCGGAAATTATTTGTAACTTTCGACAAGTAGAACAATGAATGGAACAGGTAGACGGTTGAAATCTTTGTATATATTGCTTCTATATAGTCTAAGAAACATATATGCAAAGCATCCAAACAGTACAATTCGCCAATTTTTTGTTCTTCAAGTTTAAGTGAACAATGAGCCCCAATGGTTAATCCTTTATCGGTAATTATTTGTAACTTTCGACAAGTAGAACAATGAATGGAACAGGTAGACGGTTGAAATCCTTGTATATATTGCTTCCATATAGTCTAAGAAACATGTACGCAAAGCATCCAAACAGTACCATTCGCCAATTTTTTGTCCTTCAAGTTTAAGTGAACAATGAGCCCCATTGTTAATCCTTTATCGGAAATTATTTGTAACTTTCGACAAGTAGAACAATGAATGGAACAGGTAGACGGTTGAAATCTTTGTATATATTGCTTTTATATAGTCTAAGAAACATATATGCAAAGCATCCAAACAGTACAATGCGCCAATTTTTTGTTCTTCAAGTTTAAGTGAACAATGAGCCCCAATGTTTAATCCTTTATCGGTAATTATTTGTAATTTTCGACAAGTAGAACAAGGAATGGAACAGGTAGACGGTTAAAATCTTTGTATATATTGCTTCTATATAGTATAAGAAACATATATGCAAAGCATCCAAACAGTACAATTCGCCAATTTTTTGTTCTTCACGTTTAAGTGAACAATGAGCCCCAATGGTTAATCCGTTATCGGAAATTATTTGTAAATTTCGACAAGTAGAACAATGAATGGAACAGGTAGACGGTTGAAATCTTTGTATATATTGCTTCTATATAGTCTAAGAAACATATATGCAAAGCATCCAAACAGTACCATTCGCCAATTTTTTGTTCTTCAAGTTTAAGTGAACTACGAGCCCCATTGTTAATCCTTTAAAGGAAATTATTTGTAAATTTCGACAAGTAGGACAATGAATGGAACAGGTAGACTGTTGAAATTATTGTATATATTGCTTCTATATAGTCTAAGAAATATATATGCAAAGCATCCAAACAGTACAATTCGCCGATTTTTTGATCTTCAAGTTTAAGTGAACAGCGAGCCCAATTATTAATCCTTTAAAGGAAATTATTTGTAAATTTCGACAAGTAGAACAATGATTGGAACACGTAGACGGTTGAAATCTTTGTATATATTGCTTCCATATAGTCTAAGAAACATATATGCAAAGCATCCAAACAGTACCATTCGCCAATTTTTTGTTCTTCAAGTTTAAGTGAACAATGAGACCCATTGTTAATCCTTTATCGGAAATTATTTGTAACTTTCGACAAGTAGATCAATGAATGGAACAGGTAGACGGTTGAAATCTTTGTATATATTGCTTCTATATAGTCTAAGAAACATATATGCAAATCATCCAAACAGTACAATTCGCCAATTATTTGATCTTCAAGTTTAAGTGAACTACGAGCCCCATTGTTAATACTTTAACGGAAATTATTTGTAACTTGCGACAAGTAGAACAATGAATGGAAAAGGTAGACGGTTGAAATCTTTGTATATATTGCTTTTATATAGTCTAAGAAACATATATGCAAAGCATCCAAACAGTACAATGCGCCAATTTTTTGTTCTTCAAGTTTAAGTGAACAATGAGCCCCAATGTTTAATCCTTTATCGGTAATTATTTGTAATTTTCGACAAGTAGAACAAGGAATGGAACAGGTAGACGGTTGAAATCTTTGTATATATTGCTTCTATATAGTATAAGAAACATATATGCAAAGCATCCAAACAGTACAATTCGCCAATTTTTTGTTCTTCACGTTTAAGTGAACAATGAGCCCCAATGGTTAATCCGTTATCGGAAATTATTTGTAAATTTCGACAAGTAGAACAATGAATGGAACAGGTAGACGGTTGAAATCTTTGTATATATTGCTTCTATATAGTCTAAGAAACATATATGCAAAGCATCCAAACAGTACCATTCGCCAATTTTTTGTTCTTCAAGTTTAAGTGAACTACGAGCCCCATTGTTAATCCTTTAAAGGAAATTATTTGTAAATTTCGACAAGTAGGACAATGAATGGAACAGGTAGACTGTTGAAATTATTGTATATATTGCTTCTATATAGTCTAAGAAATATATATGCAAAGCATCCAAACAGTACAATTCGCCGATTTTTTGATCTTCAAGTTTAAGTGAACAGCGAGCCCAATTATTAATCCTTTAAAGGAAATTATTTGTAAATTTCGACAAGTAGAACAATGATTGGAACACGTAGACGGTTGAAATCTTTGTATATATTGCTTCCATATAGTCTAAGAAACATATATGCAAAGCATCCAAACAGTACCATTCGCCAATTTTTTGTTCTTCAAGTTTAAGTGAACAATGAGACCCATTGTTAATCCTTTATCGGAAATTATTTGTAACTTTCGACAAGTAGATCAATGAATGGAACAGGTAGACGGTTGAAATCTTTGTATATATTGCTTCTATATAGTCTAAGAAACATATATGCAAATCATCCAAACAGTACAATTCGCCAATTATTTGATCTTCAAGTTTAAGTGAACTACGAGCCCCATTGTTAATACTTTAACGGAAATTATTTGTAACTTGCGACAAGTAGAACAATGAATGGAAAAGGTAGACGGTTGAAATCAATGTATATATTGCTTCTTTATAGTCTAAGAAACATATATGCAAAGCATCCAAACAGTACCATTCGCCACTTTTTTGTTCTTCAAGTTTAAGTGAACAACGAGCCCCATTGTTAATCCTTTAAAGGAAATTATTTGTAAATTTCGACAAGTAGAACAATGATTGGAACACGAATACGGTTGAAATCTTTGTATATATTGCTTCCATATAGTCTGAGAAACATGTACGCAAAGCATCCAAACAGTACAATTCGCCAATTTTTTGTTCTTCAAGTTTAAGTGAACTACGATCCCCATTGTTAATCCCTTAACGGAAATTATTTGTAACTTTCGACAAGTAGAACAGTGAATGGAACAGGTAGACGGTTGAAATCTTTATATATATTGCTTCTATATAGTATAAGAAACATATATGCAAAGCATCCAAACAGTACAATTCGCCAATTTTTTGTTCTTCAAGTTTAAGTGAACAATGAGCCCCAATGGTTAATCCGTTATCGGAAATTATTTGTAACATTCGACAAGTAGAACAACGAATGGAACAGGTAGACGGTTGAAATCTTTGTATATATTGCTTCTATATAGTCTAAGAAACATATATGCAAAGCATCCAAACAGTACAATTCGCCAATTTTTTGTTCTTCAAGTTTAAGTGAACAATGAGCCCCATTGTTAATCCTTTATCGGAAATTATTTGTAAATTTCGACAAGTAGAACAATGAATGGAACAGGTAGACGGTTGAAATCTTTGTATATATTGCTTCTATATAGTCTATGAAACATATATGCAAAGCATCCAAACAGTACCATTCGCCAATTTTTTGTTCTTCAAGTTTAAGTGAACTACGAGCCCCATTGTTAATCCTTTAAAGGAAATTATTTGTAAATTTCGACAAGTAGAACAATGAATGGAACAGGTAGACTGTTGAAATTATTGTATATATTGCTTCTATATAGTCTAAGAAATATATATGCAAAGCATCCAAACAGTACCATTCGCCAATTTTTTGTCCTTCAAGTTTAAGTGAACAATGAGCCCCATTGTTAATCCTTTATCGGAAATTATTTGTAACTTTCGACAAGTAGAACAATGATTGGAACACGTAGACGGTTGAAATCTTTGTATATATTGCTTCCATATAGTCTAAGAAACATATATGCAAAGCATCCAAACAGTACAATTCGCCAATTTTTTGTTCTTCAAGTTTAAGTGAACAACGAGCCCCATTGTTAATCCTTTAAAGGAAATTATTTGAAACTTTCGACAAGTAGAACAATGAATAGAACAGGTAGACGGTTGAAATCTTTGTATATTTTGCATCTATATAGTCTAAGAAATATATATGCAAAGCGTCCAAACAGTACAATTCGCCAATTTTTTGTTCTTCAAATTTAAGTGAACAATGAGCCCCATTGTTAATCCTTTAAAGGAAATTATTTGTAACTTTCGACAAGTAGAACAATGAATAGAACAGGTAGACGGTTGAAATCTTTGTATATTTTGCATCTATATAGTCTAAGAAACATATATGCAAAGCATCCAAACAGTACAATTCGCCAATTTTTTGTTCTTCAAGTTTAAGTGAACAATGAGCCCCACTGGTTAATCCTTTATCGGTAATTATTTGTAACTTTCGACAAGTAGAACAATGAATGGAACAGGTAGACGGTTGAAATCATTGTATATATTGCTTCTATATAGTCTAAGAAACATATATGCAAAGCATCCAAACAGTACAATTCGACAATTTTTTGCTCTTCAAGTTTAAGTGAACTACGAGCCCCATTGTTAATCCTTTAAAGGAAATTATTTGAAACTTTCGACAAGTAGAACAATGAATAGAACAGGTAGACGGTTGAAATCTTTGTATATTTTGCATCTATATAGTCTAAGAAATATATATGCAAAGCATCCAAACAGTACAATTCGCCGATTTTTTGATCTTCAAGTTTAAGTGAACAGCGAGCCCCATTATTAATCCTTTAAAGGAAATTATTTGTAAATTTCGACAAGTAGAACAATGAATGGAACAGGTAGACTGTTGAAATTATTGTATATATTGCTTCTATATAGTCTAAGAAATATATATGCAAAGCATCCAAACAGTACCATTCGCCAATTTTTTGTCCTTCAAGTTTAAGTGAACAATGAGCCCCATTGTTAATCCTTTATCGGAAATTATTTGTAACTTTCGACAAGTAGAACAATGATTGGAACACGTAGACGGTTGAAATCTTTGTATATATTGCTTCCATATAGTCTAAGAAACATATATGCAAAGCATCCAAACAGTACAATTCGCCAATTTTTTGTTCTTCAAGTTTAAGTGAACAACGAGCCCCATTGTTAATCCTTTAAAGGAAATTATTTGAAACTTTCGACAAGTAGAACAATGAATAGAACAGGTAGACGGTTGAAATCTTTGTATATTTTGCATCTATATAGTCTAAGAAATATATATGCAAAGCGTCCAAACAGTACAATTCGCCAATTTTTTGTTCTTCAAATTTAAGTGAACAATGAGCCCCATTGTTAATCCTTTAAAGGAAATTATTTGTAACTTTCGACAAGTAGAACAATGAATAGAACAGGTAGACGGTTGAAATCTTTGTATATTTTGCATCTATATAGTCTAAGAAACATATATGCAAAGCATCCAAACAGTACAATTCGCCAATTTTTTGTTCTTCAAGTTTAAGTGAACAATGAGCCCCACTGGTTAATCCTTTATCGGAAATTATTTGTAACTTTCGACAAGTAGAACAATGAATGGAACAGGTAGACGGTTGAAATCTTTGTATATATTGCTTCTATATAGTCTAAGAAACATATATGCAAAGCATCCAAACAGTACAATTCGCCAATTTTTTGTTCTTCAAGTTTAAGTGAACAATGAGCCCCAATGGTTAATCCTTTATCGGAAATTATTTGTAAATTTCGACAAGTAGAACAATGAATGGAACAGGTAGCCGGTTGAAATCTTTGTATATATTGCTTCTATATAGTCTAAGAAACATATATGCAAAGCATCCAAACAGTACAATTCGCCAATTTTTTGTTCTTCAAGTTTAGGTGAACAATGAGCCCCAATGTTAATCCGTTATCGGAAATTATTTGTAACTTTCGACAAGTAGAACAATGAATGGAAAAGGTAGACGGTTGAAATCTTTGTATATATTGCTTCTATATAGTCTAAGAAACATATATGCAAAGCATTCAAACAGTACCATTCGCCAATTTTTTGTTCTTCAAGTTTAAGTGAACAATGAGCCCCATTGTTAATCCTTTATCGGAAATTATTTGTAACTTTCGACAAGTAGAACAATGAATGGAACAGGTAGACGGTTGAAATCTTTGTATATATTGCTTCTATATAGTCTAAGAAACATATATGCAAAGCATCCAAACAGTACCATTCGCCACTTTTTTGTTCTTCAAATTAAAGTGAACAACGAGCCCCATTGTTAATCCTTTAAAGGAAATTATTTGTAAATTTCGACAAGTAGAACAATGAATGGATCATGTAGACGGTTGAAATCATTGTATATATTGCTTCTATATAGTCTACGAAACATATATGCAAAGCATCCAACAGTACAATTCGCCAATTTTTTGTTCTTCAAGTTTAAGTGAACTACGAGCCCCATTGTTAATCCTTTAACGGAAATTAATTGTAACTTTCTACAAGTAGAACAATGATTGGAACACGTAGACGGTTGAAATCTTTGTATATATTGCTTCCATATAGTCTAAGAAACATATATGCAAAGCATCCAAACAGTACAATTCGCCAATTTTTTGTTCTTCAAGTTTAAGTGAACAACGAGCCCCATTGTTAATCCTTTAAAGGAAATTATTTGTAACTTTCGACAAGTAGAACAATGAATAGAACAGGTAGACGGTTGAAATCTTTGTATATTTTGCATCTATATAGTCTAAGAAACATATATGCAAAGCATCCAAACAGTACAATTCGCCAATTTTTTGTTCTTCAAGTTTAAGTGAACAATGAGCCCCAATGGTTAATCCTTTATCGGTAATTATTTGTAACTTTCGACAAGTAGAACAATGAATGGAACACGTAGACGGTTGAAATCCTTGTATATATTGCTTCTATATAGTCTAAGAAACATATATGCAAAGCATCCAAACAGTAAAATTCGCCAATTTTTTGTTCTTCAAGTTTAAGTAAACTACGATCCCCATTGTTAATCCCTTAACGGAAATTATTTGTAACTTTCGACAAGTAGAACAATGAATGGAACAGGTAGACGGTTGAAATCATTGTATATATTGCTTCTATATAGTCTAAGAAACATATATGCAAAGCATCCAAACAGTACAATTCGACAATTTTTTGCTCTTCAAGTTTAAGTGAACTACGAGCCCCATTGTTAATCCTTTAAAGGAAATTATTTGTAAATTTCGGCAAGTAGAACAATGAATAGAATAGGTAGACGGTTGAAATCTTTGTATATATTGCTTCTATATAGTCTAAGAAACATATATGCAAAGCATCCAAACAGTACAATTCGCCAATTTATTGTTCTTCAAGTTTAAGTGAACAACGAGCCCAATTGTTAATCCTTTAAAGGAAATTATTTGTAACTTTCGACAAGTAGAACAATGAATGGAACAGGTAGACGGTTGAAATCTTTGTATAGATTGCTTCTATATAGTCTAAGAAACCTATATGCAAAGCATCCAAACAGTACAATTCGCCAATTTTTTGTTCTTCAAGTTTAAGTGAACAATGAGCCCCAATGGTTAATCCTTTATCGGAAATTATTTGTAAATTTCGACAAGTAGAACAATGAATGGAACAGGTAGCCGGTTGAAATCTTTGTATATATTGCTTCTATATAGTCTAAGAAACATATATGCAAAGCATCCAAACAGTACAATTCGCCAATTTTTTGTTCTTCATGTTTAGGTGAACAATGAGCCCCAATGTTTAATCCGTTATCGGAAATTATTTGTAACTTTCGACAAGTAGAACAATGAATGGAAAAGGTAGACGGTTGAAATCTTTGTATATATTGCTTCTATATAGTCTAAGAAACATATATGCAAAGCATTCAAACAGTATCATTCGCCAATTTTTTGTTCTTCAAGTTTAAGTGAACAATGAGCCCCATTGTTAATCCTTTATCGGAAATTATTTGTAACTTTCGACAAGTAGAACAATGAATGGAACAGGTAGACGGTTGAAATCTTTGTATATATTGCTTCTATATAGTCTAAGAAACATATATGCAAAGCATCCAAACAGTACAATTCGCCAATTTTTTGTTCTTCAAGTTTAAGTGAACAATGAGCCCCAATGTTTAATCCGTTATCGGAAATTATTTGTAACTTTCGACAAGTAGAACAATGAATGGAAAAGGTAGACGGTTGAAATCTTTGTATATATTGCTTCTATATAGTCTAAGAAACATATATGCAAAGCATCCAAACAGTACAATTCGCCAATTTTTTGTTCTTCAAGTTTAAGTGAACAATGAGCCCCAATGGTTAATCCTTTATCGGAAATTATTTGTAAATTTCGACAAGTAGAACAATGAATGGAACAGGTAGCCGGTTGAAATCTTTGTATATATTGCTTCTATATAGTCTAAGAAACATATATGCAAAGCATCCAAACAGTACAATTCGCCAATTTTTTGTTCTTCATGTTTAGGTGAACAATGAGCCCCAATGTTTAATCCGTTATCGGAAATTATTTGTAACTTTCGACAAGTAGAACAATGAATGGAAAAGGTAGACGGTTGAAATCTTTGTATATATTGCTTCTATATAGTCTAAGAAACATATATGCAAAGCATTCAAACAGTATCATTCGCCAATTTTTTGTTCTTCAAGTTTAAGTGAACAATGAGCCCCATTGTTAATCCTTTATCGGAAATTATTTGTAACTTTCGACAAGTAGAACAATGAATGGAACAGGTAGACGGTTGAAATCTTTGTATATATTGCTTCTATATAGTCTAAGAAACATATATGCAAAGCATCCAAACAGTACAATTCGCCAATTTTTTGTTCTTCAAGTTTAAGTGAACAATGAGCCCCAATGTTTAATCCGTTATCGGAAATTATTTGTAACTTTCGACAAGTAGAACAATGAATGGAAAAGGTAGACGGTTGAAATCTTTGTATATGTTGCTTCTATATAGTCTAAGAAACATATATGCAAAGCATCCAAACAGTACAATTCGCCAATTTTTTGTTCTTCAAGTTTAAGTGAACAATGAGCCCCAATGGTTAATCCTTTATCGGTAATTATTTGTAACTTTCGACAAGTAGAACAATGAATGGAACACGTAGACGGTTGAAATCCTTGTATATATTGCTTCTATATAGTCTAAGAAACATATATGCAAAGCATCCAAACAGTAAAATTCGCCAATTTTTTGTTCTTCAAGTTTAAGTAAACTACGATCCCCATTGTTAATCCCTTAACGGAAATTATTTGTAACTTTCGACAAGTAGAACAATGAATGGAACAGGTAGACGGTTGAAATCATTGTATATATTGCTTCTATATAGTCTAAGAAACATATATGCAAAGCATCCAAACAGTACAATTCGACAATTTTTTGCTCTTCAAGTTTAAGTGAACTACGAGCCCCATTGTTAATCCTTTAAAGGAAATTATTTGTAAATTTCGGCAAGTAGAACAATGAATAGAATAGGTAGACGGTTGAAATCTTTGTATATATTGCTTCTATATAGTCTAAGAAACATATATGCAAAGCATCCAAACAGTACAATTCGCCAATTTATTGTTCTTCAAGTTTAAGTGAACAACGAGCCCCATTGTTAATCCTTTAAAGGAAATTATTTGTAACTTTCGACAAGTAGAACAATGAATGGAACAGGTAGACGGTTGAAATCTTTGTATAGATTGCTTCTATATAGTCTAAGAAACCTATATGCAAAGCATCCAAACATTACAATTCGCCAATTTTTTGTTCTTCAAGTTTAAGTGAACAATGAGCCCCAATGGTTAATCCTTTATCGGAAATTATTTGTAAATTTCGACAAGTAGAACAATGAATGGAACAGGTAGCCGGTTGAAATCTTTGTATATATTGCTTCTATATAGTCTAAGAAACATATATGCAAAGCATCCAAACAGTACAATTCGCCAATTTTTTGTTCTTCATGTTTAGGTGAACAATGAGCCCCAATGTTTAATCCGTTATCGGAAATTATTTGTAACTTTCGACAAGTAGAACAATGAATGGAAAAGGTAGACGGTTGAAATCTTTGTATATATTGCTTCTATATAGTCTAAGAAACATATATGCAAAGCATTCAAACAGTATCATTCGCCAATTTTTTGTTCTTCAAGTTTAAGTGAACAATGAGCCCCATTGTTAATCCTTTATCGGAAATTATTTGTAACTTTCGACAAGTAGAACAATGAATGGAACAGGTAGACGGTTGAAATCTTTGTATATATTGCTTCTATATAGTCTAAGAAACATATATGCAAAGCATCCAAACAGTACAATTCGCCAATTTTTTGTTCTTCAAGTTTAAGTGAACAATGAGCCCCAATGTTTAATCCGTTATCGGAAATTATTTGTAACTTTCGACGAGTAGAACAATGAATGGAAAAGGTAGACGGTTGAAATCTTTGTATATATTGCTTCTATATAGTCTAAGAAACATATATGCAAAGCATCCAAACAGTACCATTCGCCAATTTTTTGTTCTTCAAGTTTAAGTGAACAATGAGCCCCATTGTTAATCCTTTATCGGAAATTATTTGTAACTTTCGACAAGTAGAACAATGAATGGAACAGGTAGACGGTTGAAATCTTTGTATATATTGCTTCTATATAGTCTAAGAAACATATATGCAAAGCATCCAAACAGTACCATTCGCCACTTTTTTGTTCTTCAAGTTTAAGTGAACAACGAGCCCCATTGTTAATCCTTTAAAGGAAATTATTTGTAAATTTCGACAAGTAGAACAATGAATGGATCATGTAGACGGTTGAAATCATTGTATATATTGCTTCTATATAGTCTACGAAACATATATGAAAAGCATCCAACAGTACAATTCGCCAATTTTTTGTTCTTCAAGTTTAAATGAACTACGAGCCCCATTGTTAATCCTTAAACGGAAATTAATTGTAACTTTCTACAAGTAGAACAATGATTGGAACACGTAGACGGTTGAAATCTTTGTATATATTGCTTCCATATAGTCTAAGAAACATATATGCAAAGCATCCAAACAGTACAATTCGCCAATTTTTTGTTCTTCAAGTTTAAGTGAACAACGAGCCCCATTGTTAATCCTTTAAAGGAAATTATTTGAAACTTTCGACAAGTAGAACAATGAATAGAACAGGTAGACGGTTGAAATCTTTGTATATTTTGCATGTATATAGTCTAAGAAATATATATGCAAAGCGTCCAAACAGTACAATTCGCCAATTTTTTGTTCTTCAAATTTAAGTGAACAATGAGCCCCATTGTTAATCCTTTAAAGGAAATTATTTGTAACTTTCGACAAGTAGAACAATGAATAGAACAGGTAGACGGTTGAAATCTTTGTATATTTTGCATCTATATAGTCTAAGAAACATATATGCAAAGCATCCAAACAGTACAATTCGCCAATTTTTTGTTCTTCAAGTTTAAGTGAACAATGAGCCCCACTGGTTAATCCTTTATCGGTAATTATTTGTAACTTTCGACAAGTAGAACAATGAATGGAACACGTAGACGGTTGAAATCCTTGTATATATTGCTTCTATATAGTCTAAGAAACATATATGCAAAGCGTCCAAACAGTACAATTCGCCAATTTTTTGTTCTTCAAATTTAAGTGAACAATGAGCCGCATTGTTAATCCTTTAAAGGAAATTATTTGTAACTTTCGACAAGTAGAACAATGAATTGAACATGTAGACGGTTGAAATCTTTGTATATTTTGCATCTATATAGTCTAAGAAACATATATGCAAAGCATCCAAACAGTACAATTCGCCAATTTTTTGTTCTTCAAGTTTAAGTGAACAATGAGCCCCACTGGTTAATCCTTTATCGGAAATTATTTGTAACTTTCGACAAGTAGAACAATGAATGGAACAGGTAGACGGTTGAAATCTTTGTATATATTGCTTCTATATAGTCTAAGAAACATATATGCAAAGCATCCAAACAGTACCATTCGCCACTTTTTTGTTCTTCAAGTTTAAGTGAACAACGAGCCCCATTGTTAATCCTTTAAAGGAAATTATTTGTAAATTTCGACAAGTAGAACAATGAATGGATCATGTAGACGGTTGAAATCATTGTATATATTGCTTCTATATAGTCTACGAAACATATATGAAAAGCATCCAACAGTACAATTCGCCAATTTTTTGTTCTTCAAGTTTAAATGAACTACGAGCCCCATTGTTAATCCTTAAACGGAAATTAATTGTAACTTTCTACAAGTAGAACAATGATTGGAACACGTAGACGGTTGAAATCTTTGTATATATTGCTTCCATATAGTCTAAGAAACATATATGCAAAGCATCCAAACAGTACAATTCGCCAATTTTTTGTTCTTCAAGTTTAAGTGAACAACGAGCCCCATTGTTAATCCTTTAAAGGAAATTATTTGAAACTTTCGACAAGTAGAACAATGAATAGAACAGGTAGACGGTTGAAATCTTTGTATATTTTGCATGTATATAGTCTAAGAAATATATATGCAAAGCGTCCAAACAGTACAATTCGCCAATTTTTTGTTCTTCAAATTTAAGTGAACAATGAGCCCCATTGTTAATCCTTTAAAGGAAATTATTTGTAACTTTCGACAAGTAGAACAATGAATAGAACAGGTAGACGGTTGAAATCTTTGTATATTTTGCATCTATATAGTCTAAGAAACATATATGCAAAGCATCCAAACAGTACAATTCGCCAATTTTTTGTTCTTCAAGTTTAAGTGAACAATGAGCCCCACTGGTTAATCCTTTATCGGTAATTATTTGTAACTTTCGACAAGTAGAACAATGAATGGAACACGTAGACGGTTGAAATCCTTGTATATATTGCTTCTATATAGTCTAAGAAACATATATGCAAAGCGTCCAAACAGTACAATTCGCCAATTTTTTGTTCTTCAAATTTAAGTGAACAATGAGCCGCATTGTTAATCCTTTAAAGGAAATTATTTGTAACTTTCGACAAGTAGAACAATGAATTGAACATGTAGACGGTTGAAATCTTTGTATATTTTGCATCTATATAGTCTAAGAAACATATATGCAAAGCATCCAAACAGTACAATTCGCCAATTTTTTGTTCTTCAAGTTTAAGTGAACAATGAGCCCCACTGGTTAATCCTTTATCGGAAATTATTTGTAACTTTCGACAAGTAGAACAATGAATGGAACAGGTAGACGGTTGAAATCTTTGTATATATTGCTTCTATATAGTCTAAGAAACATATATGCAAAGCATTCAAACAGTACAATTCGCCAATTTTTTGTTCTTCAAGTATAGGTGAACAATGAGCCCCAATGTTTAATCCGTTATCGGAAATTATTTGTAACTTTCGACAAGTAGAACAATGAATGGAAAAGGTAGACGGTTGAAATCTTTGTATATATTGCTTCTATATAGTCTAAGAAACATATATGCAAAGCATCCAAACAGTACCATTCGCCAATTTTTTGTTCTTCAAGTTTAAGTGAACAATGAGCCCCATTGTTAATCCTTTATCGGAAATTATTTGTAACTTTCGACAAGTAGAACAATGAATGGAACAGGTAGACGGTTGAAATCTTTGTATATATTGCTTCTATATAGTCTAAGAAACATATATGCAAAGCATCCAAACAGTACCATTCGCCACTTTTTTGTTCTTCAAGTTTAAGTGAACAACGAGCCCCATTGTTAATCCTTTAAAGGAAATTATTTGTAAATTTCGACAAGTAGAACAATGAATGGATCATGTAGACGGTTGAAATCATTGTATATATTGCTTCTATATAGTCTACGAAACATATATGAAAAGCATCCAACAGTACAATTCGCCAATTTTTTGTTCTTCAAGTTTAAGTGAACTACGAGCCCCATTGTTAATCCTTAAACGGAAATTAATTGTAACTTTCTACAAGTAGAACAATGATTGGAACACGTAGACGGTTGAAATCTTTGTATATATTGCTTCCATATAGTCTAAGAAACATATATGCAAAGCATCCAAACAGTACAATTCGCCAATTTTTTGTTCTTCAAGTTTAAGTGAACAACGAGCCCCATTGTTAATCCTTTAACGGAAATTAATTGTAACTTTCTACAAGTAGAACAATGATTGGAACACGTAGACGGTTGAAATCTTTGTATATATTGCTTCCATATAGTCTAAGAAACATATATGCAAAGCATCCAAACAGTACAATTCGCCAATTTTTTGTTCTTCAAGTTTAAGTGAACAACGAGCCCCATTGTTAATCCTTTAAAGGAAATTATTTGTAACTTTCGACAAGTAGAACAATGAATAGAACAGGTAGACGGTTGAAATCTTTGTATATTTTGCATCTATATAGTCTAAGAAACATATATGCAAAGCATCCAAACAGTACAATTCGCCAATTTTTTGTTCTTCAAGTTTAAGTGAACAATGAGCCCCAATGGTTAATCCTTTATCGGTAATTATTTGTAACTTTCGACAAGTAGAACAATGAATGGAACACGTAGACGGTTGAAATCCTTGTATATATTGCTTCTATATAGTCTAAGAAACATATATGCAAAGCATCCAAACAGTAAAATTCGCCAATTTTTTGTTCTTCAAGTTTAAGTAAACTACGATCCCCATTGTTAATCCCTTAACGGAAATTATTTGTAACTTTCGACAAGGAGAACAATGAATGGAACAGGTAGACGGTTGAAATCATTGTATATATTGCTTCTATATAGTCTAAGAAACATATATGCAAAGCATCCAAACAGTACAATTCGACAATTTTTTGCTCTTCAAGTTTAAGTGAACTACGAGCCCCATTGTTAATCCTTTAAAGGAAATTATTTGTAAATTTCGGCAAGTAGAACAATGAATGGAATAGGTAGACGGTTGAAATCTTTGTATATATTGCTTCTATATAGTCTAAGAAACATATATGCAAATCATCCAAACAGTACAATTCGCCAATTTATTGTTCTTCAAGTTTAAGTGAACAACGAGCCCCATTGGTAATCCTTTAAAGGAAATTATTTGTAACTTTCGACAAGTAGAACAATGAATGGAACAGGTAGACGGTTGAAATCATTGTATATATTGCTTCTATATAGTTTAAGAAACATATATGCAAAGCATCCAAACAGTACAATTCGCCAATTTTTTGTTCTTCAAGTTTAAGTGAACAATGAGCCCCAATGGTTAATCCTTTATCGGTAATTATTTGTAACTTTCAACAAGTAGAACAATGAACGGAACAGGTAGACGGTTGAAATCCTTGTATATATTGCTTCCATATAGTCTAAGAAACATGTACGCAAAGCATCCAAACAGTACCATTCGCCAATTTGTTGCTCTTCAAGTTTAAGTGAACTACGAGCCCCATTGTTAATCCTTTAAAGGAAATTATTTGTAAATTTCGGCAAGTAGAACAATGAATGGAAGAGGTAGACGGTTGAAATCATTGTATATATTGCTTCTATATAGTCTAAGAAACATATATGCAAAGCATCCAAACAGTACAATTCGCCAATATTTTGTTCTTCAAGTTTAAGTGAACAATGAGCCCCAATGGTTAATCCGTTTTCGGAAATTATTTGTAAATTTCGTCAAGTAGAACAATGAATGGAACAGGTAGACGGTTGAAATCTTTGTATATATTGCTTCTATATAGTCTAAGAAATATATATGCAAAGCATCCAAACAGTACCATTCGCCAATTTTTTGTCCTTCAAGTTTAAGTGAACAATGAGCCCCATTGTTAATCCTTTATCGGAAATTATTTGTAACTTTCGACAAGTAGAACAATGAATGGAACAGGTAGACGGTTGAAATCCTTGTATATATTGCTTCTATATAGTCTAAGAAACATATATGCAAAGCATCCAAACAGTACAGTTCGCCAATTTTTTGTTCTTCAAGTTTAAGTAAACTACGATCCCCATTGTTAATCCCTTAACGGAAATTATTTGTAACTTTCGACAAGTAGAACAATGAATGGAAATGGTAGACGGTTGAAATCTTTGTATATATTGCTTCTATATAGTCTAAGAAACATATATGAAAAGCATCCAAACAGTAACAATCGCCAATTTTTTGATCTTCAAGTTTAAGTGAACAACGAGCCCCATTGTTAATCCTTTAAAGGAAATTATTTGTAAATTTCGACAAGTAGAACAATGAATGGAACAGGTAGACGGTTGAAATCTTTGTATATATTGCTTCTATATAATCTAAGAAACATATATGCAAAGCATCCAAACAGTACCATTCGCCAATTTTTTGTTCTTCAAGTTTAAGTGAACAGCGAGCCCCATTGATAATCATGAAATGGAAATTATTTGTAACTTTCTACAAGTAGAACAATGAATGGAACAGGTAGACGGTTGAATTCTTTGTATATATTGCTTCTATATAGTCTAACAAACCTATATGCAAAGCATCTAAACAGTAACAATCGCCAATTTTTTGATCTTCAAGTTTAAGTGAACAGAGAGCCCCATTGATAATCATGAAATGGAAATTATTTGTAACTTTCTACAAGTAGAACAATGAATAGTACAGGTAGACGGTTGAAATCTTTGTATATATTGCTTCTATATAATCTAAGAAACATATATGCAAAGCATCCAAACAGTACCATTCGCCAAATTTTTGTTCTTCAAGTTTAAGTGAACAATGAGCCCCAATTGTTAATCCTTTAAAGGAAATTATTTGTAATTTTCGACAAGCAGAACAATGAATGGAACAGGTAGACGGTTGAATTCTTTGTATATATTGCTTCTATATAGTCTAAGAAACCTATATGCAAAGCATCTAAACAGTAACAATCGCCAATTCTTTGATCTTCAAGTTTAAGTGAACAGAGAGCCCCATTGATAATCATGAAATGGAAATTATTTGTAACTTTCTACAAGTAGAACAATGAATAGTACAGGTAGACGGGTGAAATCTTTCTATATATTGCTTCTAAATAGTCTAAGAAACATATATGCAAAGCATCCAAACAGTAAAATTCGCCAATTTATTGTTCTTCAAGTTTAAGTGAACAACGAGCCCCATTGTTAATCCTTTAAAGGAAATTATTTGTAATTTTCGACAAGCAGAACAATGAATGGAACAGGTAGAAGGTTGAAATCTTAGTATATATTGCTTCTATATAATCTAAGAAACCTATATGCAAAGCATCTAAACAGTAACAATCGCCAATTTTTTGATCTTCAAGTTTAAGTGAACAACGAGCCCCATTGTTAATCCTTTAAAGGAAATTATTTGTAATTTTCGACAAGCAGAACAATGAATGGAACAGGTAGAAGGTTGAAATCTTTGTATATATTGCTTCTATATAATCTAAGAAACCTATATGCAAAGCATCTAAACAGTAACAATCGCCAATTTTTTGATCTTCAAGTTTAAGTGAACAATGAGCCCCATTGTTAATCCTTTATCGGAAATTATTTGTAACTTTCGACAAGTAGAACAATGAATGGAACAGGTAGACGGTAGAAATCCTTGTATATATTGCTTCTATATAATCTAAGAAACATATATGCAAAGCATCCAAACAGTACCATTCGCCAATTTCTTGTTCTTCAAGTTTAAGTGAACTACGAGCCCCATTGTTAATCCTTTAAAGGAAATTATTTGTAAATTTCGACAAGTAGAACAATGAATGGATCAGGTAGACAGTTGAAATCATTGTATATATTGCTTCTATATAATCTACGAAACATATATGCAAAGCATCCAAACAGTACCATTCGCCAATTTATTGTTCTTCAAGTTTAAGTGAACAACGAGCCCCATTGTTAATCCTTTAAAGGAAATTATTTGTAAATTTCGACAAGTAGAAAAATGAATGGAATAGGTAGACGGTTGAAATCATTGTATATATTGCTTCTATATAGTCTAAGAAACATATATGCAAAGCATCCAAACAGTACAATTCGCCAATTTTTTGTTCTTCAAGTTTAAGTGAACAATGAGCCCCAATGGTTAATCCTTTATCGGAAAATATTTGTAACTTTCGACAAGTAGAACAATGAATGGAACAGGTAGACGGTTGAAATCTTTGTATATATTGCTTCTACATAGTCTAAGAAACATATATGCAAAGCATCCAAACAGTACCATTCGCCAATTTTTTGTTCTTCAAGTTTAAGTGAACAATGAGCCCCAATGGTTAATCCTTTATCGGAAATTATTTGTAATTTTCGACAAGTAGAACAATGAATGGAACACGTAGACGGTTGAAATCTTTGTATATATTGCTTCTATATAGATTAAGAAACATATATGCAAAGCATCCAAACAGTACCATTCGCCAATTTTTTGTTCTTCAAGGTTAAGTGAAAAATGAGCCCCATTGTTAATCCTTTATCGGAAATTATTTGTAACTTTCGACAAGTAGAACAATGAATGGAACAGGTAGACGGTTGAAAACTTTGTATATATTGCTTCTATACAGTCTAAGAAACATGTACGCAAAGCATCCAAACAGTACCATTCGCCAATTTTTTGTTCCTCAAGTTTAAGTGAACAATGAGCCCCATTGTTGATCCTTTATCGGAAATTATTTGTAACTTTCGACAAGTAGAACAATGAATGGAACAGGTAGACGGTTGAAATCATTGTATATGTTGCTTCTATATAGTCTAAGAAACATATGTGCAAATTATCCAAACAGTACAATTCGCCAATTTTTTGTTCTTAAAGTTTAAGTGAACTACGAGCCCCATTGTTAATCCTTTAAAGGAAATTATTTGTAAATTTCGGCAAGTAGAACAATGAATGGAATAGGTAGACTGTTGAAATCATTGTATATATTGCTTCTATATAGTCTAAGAAACATATATGCAAAGCACCCAAACAGTACCATTCGCCAATTTTTTGTTCTTCAAGTTTAAGTGAACTACGAGCCCCATTGTTAATCCATCAACGGAAATTATGTGTAACTTTCGACAAGTAGAACAATGAATGGAACAGGTAGACGGTTGAAATCTTTGTATATATTGCTTCTATATAGTCTAAGAAACATATATGCAAAGCATCCAAACAGTACCATTCGCCAATTTTTTGTTCTTCAAGGTTAAGTGAAAAATGAGCCCCATTGTTAATCCTTTATCGGAAATTATTTGTAACTTTCGACAAGTAGAACAATGAATGGAACAGGTAGACGGTTGAAAACTTTGTATATATTGCTTCTATATAGTCTAAGAAACATGTACGCAAAGCATCCAAACAGTACCATTCGCCAATTTTTTGTTCCTCAAGTTTAAGTGAACAATAAGCCCCATTGTTGATCCTTTATCGGAAATTATTTGTAACTTTCGACAAGTAGAACAATGAATGGAACAGGTAGACGGTTGAAATCTTTGTATATATTGCTTCTATATAGTCTGAGAAACATATATGCAAAGCATCCAAACAGTACCATTCGCCAATTTATTGTTCTTCAAGTTTAAGTGAACAACGAGCCCCATTGTTAATCCTTTAAAGGAAATTATTTGTAAATTTCGACAAGTAGAACAATGAATGGAACACGTAGACGGTTGAAATCTTTGTATATATTGCTTCCATATAGTCTAAGAAACATGTACGCAAAGCATCCAAACAGTACCATTCGCCAATTTTTTGTTCTTCAAGTTTAAGTGAACAATGAGCCCCAATGGTTAATCCTTTATCGGAAATTATTTGTAATTTTCGACAAGTAGAACAATGAGTGGAACAGGTAGACGGTTGAAATCAATGTATATACGCTTCTATATAGTCTAAGAAACATATATGCAAAGCATCCAAACAGTACCATTCGCCAATTTTTTGTTCTTCAAGTTTAAGTGAACAATGAGCCCCATTGTTAATCCTTTATCGGAAATTAATTGTAACTTTCTACAAGTAGAACAATGATTGGAACACGTAGACGGTTGAAATCTTTGTATATATTGCTTCCATATAGTCTAAGAAACATATATGCAAAGCATCCAAGCAGTACCATTCGCCAATTTTTTGTTCTTCAAGTTTAAGTGAACAATGAGCCCCAATGGTTAATCCTTTATCGGAAATTATTTGTAACTTTCGACAAGTAGAACAATGAATGGAACAGGTAGACGGTTGAAATCTTTGTATATATTGCTTCTATATAGTCTAAGAAACATATATGCAAAGCATCCAAACAGTACAATTCGCCAATTTATTGGTCTTCAAGTTTAAGTTAACAACGAGCCCCATTGTTAATCCTTTAAAGGAAATTATTTGTAATTTTCGACAAGTAGAACAATGAATGGAACTGGTAGACGGTTGAAATCTTTGTATATATTGCTTCTATATAATCTAAGAAACATATATGCAAAGCATCTAAACAGTAACAATCGCCAATTTTTTGATCTTCAAGTTTAAGTGAACAGCGAGCCCCAATGATAATCATGAAATGGAAATTATTTGTAACTTTCTACAAGTAGAACAATGAATAGTACAGGTAGACGGGTGAAATCTTTCTATATATTGCTTCTAAATAGTCTAACAAACATCTATGCAAAGCATCCAAACAGTACAATTCGCCAATTTTTTGTTCTTCAAGTTTAAGTAAACTACGATCCCCATTGTTAATCCCTTAACGGAAATGATTTGTAACTTTCGACAAGTAGAACAATGAATGGAACATGTAGACGGTTGAAATCATTGTATATATTGCTTCTATATAGTCTAAGAAACATATATGCAAAGCATCCAAACAGTACAATTCGCCAATTTTTTGTTCTTCAAGTTTAAGTAAACTACGATCCCCATTGTTAATCCCTTAACGGAAATTATTTGTAACTTTCGACAAGTAGAACAATGAATGGAACAGGTAGACGGTTGAAATCTTTGTATCTATTGCTTCTATATAGTATAAGAAACATATATGCAAAGCATCCAAACAGTACAATTCGCCAATTTTTTGTTCTTCAAGTTTAAGTAAACTACGATCCCCATTGTTAATCCCTTAACGGAAATTATTTGTAACTTTCGACAAGTAGAACAATGAATGGAACAGGTAGACGGTTGAAATCTTTGTATCTATTGCTTCTATATAGTATAAGAAACATATATGCAAAGCATCCAAACAGTACCATTCGCCAATTTTTTGTTCTTCAAGTTTAAGTGAACTGCGAGCTCCATTGTTAATCCTTTAAAGGAAATTATTTGTAACTTTCGACAAGTTGAACAATGAATGGAACAGGTAGACTGTTGAAAACATTGTATATATTGCTTCTATATAGTCTAAGAAACATTTATGCAAAGCATCCAAACAGTACAAATCGCCAATTTTTTGTTCTTCAAGTTTAAGTAAACTACGATCCCCATTGTTAATCCCTTAACGGAAATTGTTTGTAACTTTCGACAAGTAGAACATTGAATGGAACATGTAGACGGTTGAAATCTTTGTATCTATTGCTTCTATATAGTATAAGAAACATATATGCAAAGCATCCAAACAGTACCATTCGACAATTTTTTTTTCTTCAAGTTTAAGTGAACTACGAGCCCCATTGTTAATCCTTTAAAGGAAATTATTTGTAACTTTCGACAAGTAGAACAATGAATGGAACAGGTAGACTGTTGAAATCATTGAATATATTGCTTCTATATAGTCTAAGAAACATATATGCAAAGCATCCAAACAGTACAATTCGCCAATTATTTCATCTTCAAGTTTAAGTGAACTACGAGCCCCATTGTTAACACTTTAACGGAAATTATTTGTAACTTGCGACAAGTAGAACAATGAGTGGAACAGGTAGACGGTTGAAATCAATGTATATACGCTTCTATATAGTCTAAGAAACATATATGCAAAGCATCCAAACAGTACCATTCGCCAATTTTTTGTTCTTCAAGTTTAAGTGAACAATGAGCCCCATTGTTAATCCTTTATCGGAAATTAATTGTAACTTTCTACAAGTAGAACAATGATTGGAACACGTAGACGGTTGAAATCTTTGTATATATTGCTTCCATATAGTCTAAGAAACATATATGCAAAGCATCCAAACAGTACCATTCGCCAATTTTTTGTTCTTCAAGTTTAAGTGAACAATGAGCCCCAATGGTTAATCCTTTATCGGAAATTATTTGTAACTTTCGACAAGTAGAACAATGAATGGAACAGGTAGACGGTTGAAATCTTTGTATATATTGCTTCTATATAGTCTAAGAAACATATATGCAAAGCATCCAAACAGTACAATTCGCCAATTTTTTGTTCTTCAAGTTTAAGTAAACTACGATCCCCATTGTTAATCCCTTAACGGAAATTATTTGTAACTTTCGACAAGTAGAACAATGAATGGAACAGGTAGACGGTTGAAATCTTTGTATCTATTGCTTCTATATAGTATAAGAAACATATATGCAAAGCATCCAAACAGTACCATTCGCCAATTTTTTGTTCTTCAAGTTTAAGTGAACTGCGAGCTCCATTGTTAATCCTTTAAAGGAAATTATTTGTAACTTTCGACAAGTTGAACAATGAATGGAACAGGTAGACTGTTGAAAACATTGTATATATTGCTTCTATATAGTCTAAGAAACATTTATGCAAAGCATCCAAACAGTACAAATCGCCAATTTTTTGTTCTTCAAGTTTAAGTAAACTACGATCCCCATTGTTAATCCCTTAACGGAAATTGTTTGTAACTTTCGACAAGTAGAACATTGAATGGAACATGTAGACGGTTGAAATCTTTGTATCTATTGCTTCTATATAGTATAAGAAACATATATGCAAAGCATCCAAACAGTACCATTCGACAATTTTTTTTTCTTCAAGTTTAAGTGAACTACGAGCCCCATTGTTAATCCTTTAAAGGAAATTATTTGTAACTTTCGACAAGTAGAACAATGAATGGAACAGGTAGACTGTTGAAATCATTGTATATATTGCTTCTATATAGTCTAAGAAACATATATGCAAAGCATCCAAACAGTACAATTCGCCAATTATTTCATCTTCAAGTTTAAGTGAACTACGAGCCCCATTGTTAACACTTTAACGGAAATTATTTGTAACTTGCGACAAGTAGAACAATGAGTGGAACAGGTAGACGGTTGAAATCAATGTATATACGCTTCTATATAGTCTAAGAAACATATATGCAAAGCATCCAAACAGTACCATTCGCCAATTTTTTGTTCTTCAAGTTTAAGTGAACAATGAGCCCCATTGTTAATCCTTTATCGGAAATTAATTGTAACTTTCTACAAGTAGAACAATGATTGGAACACGTAGACGGTTGAAATCTTTGTATATATTGCTTCCATATAGTCTTAGAAACATATATGCAAAGCATCCAAACAGTACCATTCGCCAATTTTTTGTTCTTCAAGTTTAAGTGAACAATGAGCCCCAATGGTTAATCCTTTATCGGAAATTATTTGTAACTTTCGACAAGTAGAACAATGAATGGAACAGGTAGACGGTTGAAATCTTTGTATATATTGCTTCTATATAGTCTAAGAAACATATATGCAAAGCATCCAAACAGTACAATTCGCCAATTTATTGTTCTTCAAGTTTAAGTTAACAACGAGCCCCATTGTTAATCCTTTAAAGGAAATTATTTGTAATTTTCGACAAGTAGAACAATGAATGGAACTGGTAGACGGTTGAAATCTTTGTATATATTGCTTCTATATAATCTAAGAAACATATATGCAAAGCATCTAAACAGTAACAATCGCCAATTTTTTGATCTTCAAGTTTAAGTGAACAGCGAGCCCCAATGATAATCATGAAATGGAAATTATTTGTAACTTTCTACAAGTAGAACAATGAATAGTACAGGTAGACGGGTGAAATCTTTCTATATATTGCTTCTAAATAGTCTAACAAACATCTATGCAAAGCATCCAAACAGTACAATTCGCCAATTTTTTGTTCTTCAAGTTTAAGTAAACTACGATCCCCATTGTTAATCCCTTAACGGAAATTATTTGTAACTTTCGACAAGTAGAACAATGAATGGAACAGGTAGACGGTTGAAATCATTGTATATATTGCTTCCATATAGTCTAAGAAACATATATGCAAAGCATCCAAACAGTACCATTCGCCAATTTTTTGTTCTTCAAGTTTAAGTGAACAACGAGCCCCATTGTTAACCCTTTAAAGGAAATTATTTGTAAATTTCGAAAAGTAGAACAATGAATGGAACAGGTAGACGGGTGAAATCTTTCTATATATTGCTTCTAAATAGTCTAACAAACATCTATGCAAAGCATCCAAACAGTACAATTCGCCAATTTTTTGTTCTTCAAGTTTAAGTAAACTACGATCCCCATTGTTAATCCCTTAACGGAAATTATTTGTAACTTTCGACAAGTAGAACAGTGAATGGAACTGGTAGACGGTTGAAATCTTTGTATATATTGCTTCTATATAGTATAAGAAAGATATAGGCAAAGCATCCAAACAGTACAATTCACCATTTTTTTGTTCTTCAAGTTTAAGTGAACTACGAGCCCCATTGTTAATCCTTTAACGGAAATTAATTGTAACTTTCTACAAGTCGAACAATGATTGGAACACGTAGACGGTTGAAATCTTTGTATATATTGCTTCCATATAGTCTAAGAAACATATATGCAAAGCATCCAAACAGTACCATTCGCCAATTTTTTGTTCTTCAAGTTTAAGTGAACAACGAGCCCCATTGTTAATCCTTTAAAGGAAATTATTTGTAACTTTCGACAAGTAGAACAATGAATGGAACAGGTAGACGGTTGAAATCTTTCTATATATTGCTTGTATATAGTCTAAGAAACATATATGCAAAGCATCCAAACAGTACAACTTGCCAATTTTTTGTACTTCAAGTTTAAGTGAACTACGGGCCCCATTGATAATCATGAAACGGATATTATTTCTAACTTTCTACAAGTAGATCAATGAATGTAACAGGTAGACGGTTGAAATCATTATATATATTGCTTCTATATAGTCTAAGAAACATATATGCAAAGCATCCAAACAGTACAATTCGCCAATTTTTTGTTCTTCAAGTTTAAGTAAACTACGATCCCCATTGTTAATCCCTTAACGGAAATTATTTGTAACTTTCGACAAGCAGAACAATGAATGGAACAGGTAGACGGTTGAAATCATTGTATATATTGCTTCCATATAATCTAAGAAACATATATGCAAAGGATCCAAACAGTACCATCCGCCAGTTTTTTGTTCTTCAAGTTTAAGTGAACAACGAGCCCCATTGTTAATCCTTTAAAGGAAATTATTTGTAAATTTCGAAATGTAGAACAATGAATGGAACAGGTAGACGGTTGAAATCTTTGTATATATTGCTTCTATATAATCTAAGAAACCTATATGCAAAGCATCCAAACAGTACCATTCGCCAATTTTTTGTTCTTCAAGTTTAAGTGAACAATGAGCTCCATTGTTAATCCTTTATCGGAAATTATTTGTAACTTTCGACAAGTGGAACAATGAATGGAACAGGTAGACGGTTGAAATCTTTGTATATATTGCTTCTATATAGTCTAAGAAACATATATGCAAAGCATCCAAACAGTACAATTCGCCAATTTTTTGTTCTTCAAGTTTAACTGAACAACGAGCCCCATTGTTAATCCTTTAAAGGAAATTAATTGTAAATTACGACAAGTAGAACAATGATTGGAACACGTAGACGGTTGAAATCTTTGTATATATTACTTCCATATGGTCTAAGAAACATATACGCAAAGCATCCAAACAGTTCCATTCGCCAATTTTTTGTTCTTCAAGTTTAAGTGAACAATGAGCTCCATTGTTAATCCTTTATCGGAAATTATTTGTAACTTTCGACAAGTGGAACAATGAATGGAACAGGTAGACGGTTGAAATCTTCGTATATATTGCTTCTATATAGTCTAAGAAACATATATGCAAAGCATCCAAACAGTACAATTCGCCAATTTTTTGTTCTTCAAGTTTAAGTGAACAATGAGCCCCAATGTTTAATCCTTTATCGGAAATTATTTGTAACTTTCGACAAGTAGAACAATGAATGGAACAGTTAGACGGTTGAAATCTTTGTATATATTGCTTCTATATAGTCTAAGAAACATATATGCAAAGCATCCAAACAGTACCATTCGCCAATTTTTTGTTCTTCAAGATTAAGTGAACAACGAGCCCCATTGATAATCATGAAACGGAAATTATTTGTAACTTTCTACAAGTAGACCAATGAATAGAACAGGTAGACGGTTGAAATCGTTGTATATGTTGCTTCTATATAGTCTAAGTAACCTATATGCAAAGCATCTAAACAGTAACAATCGCCAATTTTTTGTTCTTCAAGTTTAAGTGAACTACGAGTCCCATTGTTAATCCTTTAACGGAAATTATTTGTAACTTTCGACAAGTAGAACAATGAATGGAACAGGTAGACGGTTGAAATCTTTCTATATATTGCTTGTATATAGTCTAAGAAACATATATGCAAAGCATCCAAACAGTACAACTTGCCAATTTTTTGTACTTCAAGTTTAAGTGAACTACGGGCCCCATTGATAATCATGAAACGGATATTATTTCTAACTTTCTACAAGTAGATCAATGAATGTAACAGGTAGACGGTTGAAATCATTGTATATATTGCTTCTATATAGTCTAAGAAACATATATGCAAAGCATCCAAACAGTACAATTCGCCAATTTTTTGTTCTTCAAGTTTAAGTAACCTACGATCCCCATTGTTAATCCCTTAACGGAAATTATTTGTAACTTTCGACAAGTAGAACAATGAATGGAACAGGTAGACGGTTGAAATCATTGTATATATTGCTTCCATATAGTCTAAGAAACATATATGCAAAGCATCCAAACAGTACCATTCGCCAATTTTTTGTTCTTCAAGTTTAAGTGAACAACGAGCCCCATTGTTAATCCTTTAAAGGAAATTATTTGTAACTTTCGACAAGTAGAACAATGAATGGAACAGGTAGACGGTTGAAATCTTTCTATATATTGCTTGTATATAGTCTAAGAAACATATATGCAAAGCATCCAAACAGTACAACTTGCCAATTTTTTGTACTTCAAGTTTAAGTGAACTACGGGCCCCATTGATAATCATGAAACGGATATTATTTCTAACTTTCTACAAGTAGATCAATGAATGTAACAGGTAGACGGTTGAAATCATTGTATATATTGCTTCTATATAGTCTAAGAAACATATATGCAAAGCATCCAAACAGTACAATTCGCCAATTTTTTGTTCTTCAAGTTTAAGTAAACTACGATCCCCATTGTTAATCCCTTAACGGAAATTATTTGTAACTTTCGACAAGTAGAACAATGAATGGAACAGGTAGACGGTTGAAATCATTGTATATATTGCTTCCATATAGTCTAAGAAACATATATGCAAAGGATCCAAACAGTACCATTCGCCAATTTTTTGTTCTTCAAGTTTAAGTGAACAACGAGCCCCATTGTTAATCCTTTAAAGGAAATTATTTGTATATTTCGAAATGTAGAACAATGAATGGAACAGGTAGACGGTTGAAATCTTCGTATATATTGCTTCTATATAATCTAAGAAACCTATATGCAAAGCATCCAAACAGTACCATTCGCCAATTTTTTGTTCTTCAAGTTTAAGTGAACAATGAGCTCCATTGTTAATCCTTTATCGGAAATTATTTGTAACTTTCGACAAGTGGAACAATGAATGGAACAGGTAGACGGTTGAAATCTTTGTATATATTGCTTCTATATAGTCTAAGAAACATATATGCAAAGCATCCAAACAGTACAATTCGCCAATTTTTTGTTCTTCAAGTTTAACTGAACAACGAGCCCCATTGTTAATCCTTTAAAGGAAATTAATTGTAAATTACGACAAGTAGAACAATGATTGGAACACGTAGACGGTTGAAATCTTTGTATATATTACTTCCATATGGTCTACGAAACATATACGCAAAGCATCCAAACAGTTCCATTCGCCAATTTTTTGTTCTTCAAGTTTAAGTGAACAATGAGCTCCATTGTTAATCCTTTATCGGAAATTATTTGTGACTTTCGACAAGTGGAACAATGAATGGAACAGGTAGACGGTTGAAATCTTTGTATATATTGCTTCTATATAGTCTAAGAAACATATATGCAAAGCATCCAAACAGTACAATTCGCCAATTTTTTGTTCTTCAAGTTTAAGTGAACAATGAGCCCCAATGTTTAATCCTTTATCGGAAATTATTTGTAACTTTCGACAAGTAGAACAATGAATGGAACAGTTAGACGGTTGAAATCTTTGTATATATTGCTTCTATATAGTCTAAGAAACATATATGCAAAGCATCCAAACAGTACCATTCGCCAATTTTTTGTTCTTCAAGATTAAGTGAACAACGAGCCCCATTGATAATCATGAAACGGAAATTATTTGTAACTTTCTACAAGTAGACCAATGAATAGAACAGGTAGACGGTTGAAATCGTTGTATATGTTGCTTCTATATAGTCTAAGAAACCTATATGCAAAGCATCTAAACAGTAACAATCGCCAATTTTTTGTTCTTCAAGTTTAAGTGAACTACGAGTCCCATTGTTAATCCTTTAACGGAAATTATTTGTAACTTTCGACAAGTAGAACAATGAATGGAACAGGTAGACGGTTGAAATCTTTCTATATATTGCTTGTATATAGTCTAAGAAACATATATGCAAAGCATCCAAACAGTACAACTTGCCAATTTTTTGTACTTCAAGTTTAAGTGAACTACGGGCCCCGTTGATAATCATGAAACGGATATTATTTCTAACTTTCGACAAGTAGAACAATGAATGGAACAGGTAGACGGTTGAAATCATTGTATATATTGCTTCCATATAGTCTAAGAAACATATATGCAAAGCATCCAAACAGTACCATTCGCCAATTTTTTGTTCTTCAAGTTTAAGTGAACAACGAGCCCCATTGTTAATCCTTTAAAGGAAATTATTTGTAAATTTCGAAAAGTAGACCAATGAATAGAACAGGTAGACGGTTGAAATCGTTGTATATGTTGCTTCTATATAGTCTAAGAAACCTATATGCAAAGCATCTAAACAGTAATAATCGCCAATTTTTTGTTCTTCAAGTTTAAGTGAACTACGAGTCCCATTGTTAATCCTTTAACGGAAATTATTTGTAACTTTCGACAAGTAGAACAATGAATGGAACAAGTAGACGGTTGAAATCTTTCTATATATTGCTTGTATATAGTCTAAGAAACATATATGCAAAGTATCCAAACAGTACAACTTGCCAATTTTTTGTACTTCAAGTTTAAGTGAACTACGGGCCCCATTGATAATCATGAAACGGATATTATTTCTAACTTTCTACAAGTAGATCAATGAATGTAACAGGTAGACGGTTGAAAACATTGTATATATTGCTTCTATATAGTCTAAGAAACATATATGCAAAGCATCCAAACAGTACAATTCGCCAATTTTTTGTTCTTCAAGTTTAAGTAAACTACGATCCCCATTGTTAATCCCTTAACGGAAATTATTTGTAACTTTCGACAAGTAGATCAATGAATGTAACAGGTAGACGGTTGAAATCATTGTATATATTGCTTCTATATAGTCTAAGAAACATATATGCAAAGCATCCAAACAGTACAATTCGCCAATTTTTTGTTCTTCAAGTTTAAGTAAACTACGATCCCCATTGTTAATCCCTTAACGGAAATTATTTGTAACTTTCGACAAGTAGAACAATGAATGGAACAGGTAGACGGTTGAAATCATTGTATATATTGCTTCCATATAGTCTAAGAAACATATATGCAAAGCATCCAAACAGTACCATTCGCCAATTTTTTGTTCTTCAAGTTTAAGTGAACAACGAGCCCCATTGTTAATCCTTTAAAGGAAATTATTTGTAAATTTCGAAAAGTAGAACAATGAATGGAACAGGTAGACGGGTGAAATCTGTCTATATATTGCTTCTAAATAGTCTAACAAACATCTATGCAAAGCATCCAAACAGTACAATTCGCCAATTTTTTGTTCTTCAAGTTTAAGTAAACTACGATCCCCATTGTTAATCCCTTAACGGAAATTATTTGTAACTTTCGACAAGTGGAACAATGAATGGAACAGGTAGACGGTTGAAATCTTTGTATATATTGCTTCTATATAGTCTAAGAAACATATATGCAAAGCATCCAAACAGTACAATTCGCCAATTTTTTGTTCTTCAAGTTTAAGTGAACAATGAGCCCCAATGTTTAATCCTTTATCGGAAATTATTTGTAACTTTCGACAAGTAGAACAATGAATGGAACAGTTAGACGGTTGAAATCTTTGTATATATTGCTTCTATATAGTCTAAGAAACATATATGCAAAGCATCCAAACAGTACCATTCGCCAATTTTTTGTTCTTCAAGATTAAGTGAACAACGAGCCCCATTGATAATCATGAAACGGAAATTATTTGTAACTTTCTACAAGTAGACCAATGAATAGAACAGGTAGACGGTCGAAATCGTTGTATATGTTGCTTCTATATAGTCTAAGAAACCTATATGCAAAGCATCTAAACAGTAACAATCGCCAATTTTTTGTTCTTCAAGTTTAAGTGAACTACGAGTCCCATTGTTAATCCTTTAACGGAAATTATTTGTAACTTTCGACAAGTAGAACAATGAATGGAACAGGTAGACGGTTGAAATCTTTCTATATATTGCTTGTATATAGTCTAAGAAACATATATGCAAAGCATCCAAACAGTACAACTTGCCAATTTTTTGTACTTCAAGTTTAAGTGAACTACGGGCCCCATTGATAATCATGAAACGGATATTATTTCTAACTTTCTACAAGTAGATCAATGAATGTAACAGGTAGACGGTTGAAATCATTGTATATATTGCTTCTATATAGTCTAAGAAACATATATGCAAAGCATCCAAACAGTACAATTCGCCAATTTTTTGTTCTTCAAGTTTAAGTAAACTACGGGCCCCGTTGATAATCATGAAACGGATATTATTTCTAACTTTCGACAAGTAGAACAATGAATGGAACAGGTAGACGGTTGAAATCATTGTATATATTGCTTCCATATAGTCTAAGAAACATATATGCAAAGCATCCAAACAGTACCATTCGCCAATTTTTTGTTCTTCAAGTTTAAGTGAACAACGAGCCCCATTGTTAATCCTTTAAAGGAAATTATTTGTAAATTTCGAAAAGTAGACCAATGAATAGAACAGGTAGACGGTTGAAATCGTTGTATATGTTGCTTCTATATAGTCTAAGAAACCTATATGCAAAGCATCTAAACAGTAATAATCGCCAATTTTTTGTTCTTCAAGTTTAAGTGAACTACGAGTCCCATTGTTAATCCTTTAACGGAAATTATTTGTAACTTTCGACAAGTAGAACAATGAATGGAACAAGTAGACGGTTGAAATCTTTCTATATATTGCTTGTATATAGTCTAAGAAACATATATGCAAAGTATCCAAACAGTACAACTTGCCAATTTTTTGTACTTCAAGTTTAAGTGAACTACGGGCCCCATTGATAATCATGAAACGGATATTATTTCTAACTTTCTACAAGTAGATCAATGAATGTAACAGGTAGACGGTTGAAAACATTGTATATATTGCTTCTATATAGTCTAAGAAACATATATGCAAAGCATCCAAACAGTACAATTCGCCAATTTTTTGTTCTTCAAGTTTAAGTAAACTACGATCCCCATTGTTAATCCCTTAACGGAAATTATTTGTAACTTTCGACAAGTAGATCAATGAATGTAACAGGTAGACGGTTGAAATCATTGTATATATTGCTTCTATATAGTCTAAGAAACATATATGCAAAGCATCCAAACAGTACAATTCGCCAATTTTTTGTTCTTCAAGTTTAAGTAAACTACGATCCCCATTGTTAATCCCTTAACGGAAATTATTTGTAACTTTCGACAAGTAGAACAATGAATGGAACAGGTAGACGGTTGAAATCATTGTATATATTGCTTCCATATAGTCTAAGAAACATATATGCAAAGCATCCAAACAGTACCATTCGCCAATTTTTTGTTCTTCAAGTTTAAGTGAACAACGAGCCCCATTGTTAATCCTTTAAAGGAAATTATTTGTAAATTTCGAAAAGTAGAACAATGAATGGAACAGGTAGACGGGTGAAATCTGTCTATATATTGCTTCTAAATAGTCTAACAAACATCTATGCAAAGCATCCAAACAGTACAATTCGCCAATTTTTTGTTCTTCAAGTTTAAGTAAACTACGATCCCCATTGTTAATCCCTTAACGGAAATTATTTGTAACTTTCGACAAGTAGAACAATGAATGGAACAGGTAGACGGTTGAAATCATTGTATATATTGCTTCCATATAGTCTAAGAAACATATATGCAAAGCATCCAAACAGTACCATTCGCCAATTTTTTGTTCTTCAAGTTTAAGTGAACAACGAGCCCCATTGTTAATCCTTTAAAGGAAATTATTTGTAAATTTCGAAAAGTAGAACAATGAATGGAACAGGTAGACGGGTGAAATCTGTCTATATATTGCTTCTAAATAGTCTAACAAACATCTATGCAAAGCATCCAAACAGTACAATTCGCCAATTTTTTGTTCTTCAAGTTTAAGTAAACTACGATCCCCATTGTTAATCCCTTAACGGAAATTATTTGTAACTTTCGACAAGTGGAACAATGAATGGAACAGGTAGACGGTTGAAATCTTTGTATATATTGCTTCTATATAGTCTAAGAAACATATATGCAAAGCATCCAAACAGTACAATTCGCCAATTTTTTGTTCTTCAAGTTTAAGTGAACAATGAGCCCCAATGTTTAATCCTTTATCGGAAATTATTTGTAACTTTCGACAAGTAGAACAATGAATGGAACAGTTAGACGGTTGAAATCTTTGTATATATTGCTTCTATATAGTCTAAGAAACATATATGCAAAGCATCCAAACAGTACCATTCGCCAATTTTTTGTTCTTCAAGATTAAGTGAACAACGAGCCCCATGGATAATCATGAAACGGAAATTATTTGTAACTTTCTACAAGTAGACCAATGAATAGAACAGGTAGACGGTCGAAATCGTTGTATATGTTGCTTCTATATAGTCTAAGAAACCTATATGCAAAGCATCTAAACAGTAACAATCGCCAATTTTTTGTTCTTCAAGTTTAAGTGAACTACGAGTCCCATTGTTAATCCTTTAACGGAAATTATTTGTAACTTTCGACAAGTAGAACAATGAATGGAACAGGTAGACGGTTGAAATCTTTCTATATATTGCTTGTATATAGTCTAAGAAACATATATGCAAAGCATCCAAACAGTACAACTTGCCAATTTTTTGTACTTCAAGTTTAAGTGAACTACGGGCCCCATTGATAATCATGAAACGGATATTATTTCTAACTTTCTACAAGTAGATCAATGAATGTAACAGGTAGACGGTTGAAATCATTGTATATATTGCTTCTATATAGTCTAAGAAACATATATGCAAAGCATCCAAACAGTACAATTCGCCAATTTTTTGTTCTTCAAGTTTAAGTAAACTACGATCCCCATTGTTAATCCCTTAACGGAAATTATTTGTAACTTTCGACAAGTAGAACAATGAATGGAACAGGTAGACGGTTGAAATCATTGTATATATTGCTTCCATATAGTCTAAGAAACATATATGCAAAGCATCCAAACAGTACCATTCGCCAATTTTTTGTTCTTCAAGTTTAAGTGAACAACGAGCCCCATTGTTAATCCTTTAAAGGAAATTATTTGTAACTTTCGACAAGTAGAACAATGAATGGAACAGGTAGACGGTTGAAATCTTTCTATATATTGCTTGTATATAGTCTAAGAAACATATATGCAAAGCATCCAAACAGTACAACTTGCCAATTTTTTGTACTTCAAGTTTAAGTGAACTACGGGCCCCATTGATAATCATGAAACGGATATTATTTCTAACTTTCTACAAGTAGATCAATGAATGTAACAGGTAGACGGTTGAAAACATTGTATATATTGCTTCTATATAGTCTAAGAAACATATATGCAAAGCATCCAAACAGTACAATTCGCCAATTTTTTGTTCTTCAAGTTTAAGTAAACTACGATCCCCATTGTTAATCCCTTAACGGAAATTATTTGTAACTTTCGACAAGTAGATCAATGAATGTAACAGGTAGACGGTTGAAATCATTGTATATATTGCTTCTATATAGTCTAAGAAACATATATGCAAAGCATCCAAACAGTACAATTCGCCAATTTTTTGTTCTTCAAGTTTAAGTAAACTACGATCCCCATTGTTAATCCCTTAACGGAAATTATTTGTAACTTTCGACAAGTAGAACAATGAATGGAACAGGTAGACGGTTGAAATCATTGTATATATTGCTTCCATATAGTCTAAGAAACATATATGCAAAGCATCCAAACAGTACCATTCGCCAATTTTTTGTTCTTCAAGTTTAAGTGAACAACGAGCCCCATTGTTAATCCTTTAAAGGAAATTATTTGTAAATTTCGAAAAGTAGAACAATGAATGGAACAGGTAGACGGGTGAAATCTGTCTATATATTGCTTCTAAATAGTCTAACAAACATCTATGCAAAGCATCCAAACAGTACAATTCGCCAATTTTTTGTTCTTCAAGTTTAAGTAAACTACGATCCCCATTGTTAATCCTTAACGGAAATTATTTGTAACTTTCGACAAGTGGAACAATGAATGGAACAGGTAGACGGTTGAAATCTTTGTATATATTGCTTCTATATAGTCTAAGAAACATATATGCAAAGCATCCAAACAGTACAATTCGCCAATTTTTTGTTCTTCAAGTTTAAGTGAACAATGAGCCCCAATGTTTAATCCTTTATCGGAAATTATTTGTAACTTTCGACAAGTAGAACAATGAATGGAACAGTTAGACGGTTGAAATCTTTGTATATATTGCTTCTATATAGTCTAAGAAACATATATGCAAAGCATCCAAACAGTACCATTCGCCAATTTTTTGTTCTTCAAGATTAAGTGAACAACGAGCCCCATTGATAATCATGAAACGGAAATTATTTGTAACTTTCTACAAGTAGACCAATGAATAGAACAGGTAGACGGTCGAAATCGTTGTATATGTTGCTTCTATATAGTCTAAGAAACCTATATGCAAAGCATCTAAACAGTAACAATCGCCAATTTTTTGTTCTTCAAGTTTAAGTGAACTACGAGTCCCATTGTTAATCCTTTAACGGAAATTATTTGTAACTTTCGACAAGTAGAACAATGAATGGAACAGGTAGACGGTTGAAATCTTTCTATATATTGCTTGTATATAGTCTAAGAAACATATATGCAAAGCATCCAAACAGTACAACTTGCCAATTTTTTGTACTTCAAGTTTAAGTGAACTACGGGCCCCATTGATAATCATGAAACGGATATTATTTCTAACTTTCTACAAGTAGATCAATGAATGTAACAGGTAGACGGTTGAAATCATTGTATATATTGCTTCTATATAGTCTAAGAAACATATATGCAAAGCATCCAAACAGTACAATTCGCCAATTTTTTGTTCTTCAAGTTTAAGTAAACTACGATCCCCATTGTTAATCCCTTAACGGAAATTATTTGTAACTTTCGACAAGTAGAACAATGAATGGAACAGGTAGACGGTTGAAATCATTGTATATATTGCTTCCATATAGTCTAAGAAACATATATGCAAAGCATCCAAACAGTACCATTCGCCAATTTTTTGTTCTTCAAGTTTAAGTGAACAACGAGCCCCATTGTTAATCCTTTAAAGGAAATTATTTGTAAATTTCGAAAAGTAGAACAATGAATGGAACAGGTAGACGGTTGAAATCTTTGTATATATTGCTTCTATATAATCTAAGAAACCTATATGCAAAGCATCCAAACAGTACCATTCGCCAATTTTTTGTTCTTCAAGTTTAAGTGAACAATGAGCTCCATTGTTAATCCTTTATCGGAAATTATTTGTAACTTTCGACAAGTGGAACAATGAATGGAACAGGTAGACGGTTGAAATCTTTGTATATATTGCTTCTATATAGTCTAAGAAACATATATGCAAAGCATCCAAACAGTACAATTCGCCAATTTTTTGTTCTTCAAGTTTAAGTGAACAATGAGCCCCAATGTTTAATCCTTTATCGGAAATTATTTGTAACTTTCGACAAGTAGAACAATGAATGGAACAGTTAGACGGTTGATATCTTTGTATATATTGCTTCTATATAACCTAAGAAACATATATGCAAAGCATCCAAACAGTACCATTCGCCAATTTTTTGTTCTTCAAGATTAAGTGAACAACGAGCCCCATTGATAATCATGAAACGGAAATTATTTGTAACTTTCTACAAGTAGAACAATGAATAGAACAGGTAGACGGTTGAAATCTTTGTATATGTTGCTTCTATATAGTCTAAGAAACCTATATGCAAAGCATCTAAACAGTAACAATCGCCAATTTTTTGTTCTTCAAGTTTAAGTGAACTACGAGTCCCATTGTTAATCCTTTAACGGAAATTATTTGTAACTTTCGACAAGTAGAACAATGAATGGAACAGGTAGACGGTTGAAATCATTGTATATATTGCTTCCATATAGTCTAAGAAACATATATGCAAAGCATCCAAACAGTACCATTCGCCAATTTTTTGTTCTTCAAGTTTAAGTGAACAACGAGCCCCATTGTTAATCCTTTAAAGGAAATTATTTGTAAATTTCGAAAAGTAGAACAATGAATGGAACAGGTAGACGGTTGAAATCTTTGTATATATTGCTTCTATATAGTCTAAGAAACATATATGCAAAGCATCCAAACAGTACAATTCGCCAATTTTTTGTTCTTCAAGTTTAAGTAAACTACGATCCCCATTGTTAATCCCTTAACGGAAATTATTTGTAACTTTCGACAAGTAGATCAATGAATGTAACAGGTAGACGGTTGAAATCATTGTATATATTGCTTCTATATAGTCTAAGAAACATATATGCAAAGCATCCAAACAGTACAATTCGCCAATTTTTTGTTCTTCAAGTTTAAGTAAACTACGATCCCCATTGTTAATCCCTTAACGGAAATTATTTGTAACTTTCGACAAGTAGAACAATGAATGGAACAGGTAGACGGTTGAAATCATTGTATATATTGCTTCCATATAGTCTAAGAAACATATATGCAAAGCATCCAAACAGTACCATTCGCCAATTTTTTGTTCTTCAAGTTTAAGTGAACAACGAGCCCCATTGATAATCATGAAAGGGAAATTATTTGTAAATTTCGACATGTAGAACAATGATTGGAACACGTAGACGGTTGAAATCTTTGTATATATTGCTACCATATAGTCTAAGAAACAAATATGCAAAGCATCCAAACAGTACCATCCGCCAATTTTTTGTTCTTCAAGTTTAAGTGAACAATGAGCCCCATTCTAAATCCTTTATCGGAAATTATTTGTAACTTTCGACAAGTAGAACAATGAATGGAACAGGTAGACTGTTGAAATCATTGTATATATTGCTTCTATATAGTCTGAGAAACATGTACGCAAAGCATCCAAACAGTACCATTCGCCAATTTTTTGATCTTCAAGTTTAAGTGAACAGCGAGCCCCATTGATAATCATGAAATGGAAATTATTTGTAACTTTCTACAAGTAGAACAATGAATAGTACAGGTAGACGGGTTAAATCTTTCTATATATTGCTTCTAAATAGTCTAAGAAACATATATGCAAAGCGTCCAAACAGTACAATTCGCCAATTATTTGATCTTGAAGTTTAAGTGAACTACGAGCTCCATTGTTAATACTTTAACGGAAATTATTTGTAACTTGCGACATGTAGAACAATGAATGGAACAGGTAGCCGGTTGAAATCAATGTATATATTGCTACTAAATAGTCTAAGAAACATATATGCAAGGAATCCAAACAGTACAATTCGCCAATTTTTTGTTCTTCAAGTTTAAGTGTACAATGAGCCCCAATGGTTAATCCTTTATCGGAAATTATTTGTAATTTTCGACAAGTAGAACAATGAATGGAACAGGTAGACGGTCGAAATCTTTGTATATATTGCTTCTATATAATCTAAGAAACATATATGCAAAGCATCCAAACAGTACCATTCGCCAATTTTTTGTTCTTCAAGTTTAAGTGAACTACGAGCCCCATTGTTAATCCTCTAAAGGAAATTATTTGTAAATTTCGACAAGTAGAACAATGAATGGAACAGTAAGACTGTTGAAATCATTGTATATATTGGTTCTATATAGTCTAAGAAACATATATGCAAAGCATCCAAACAGTACAATTCGCCAATTTCTTGTTCTTCAAGTTTAAGTCAACTACGATCCCCATTGTTAATCCCTTAACGGAAATTATTTGTAACTTTCGACAAGTAGAACAATGATTGGAACACGTAGACGGTTGAAATCTTTGTATATATAGCTTCCATATAGTCTAAGAAACATGTACGCAAAGCATCCAAACAGTACCATTCGCCAATTTTTCGTTCTTCAAGTGTAAGTGAACAATGAGCCCCAATGGTTAATCCTTTATCGGAAATTATTTGTAACTTTCGACAAGTAGAACAATGAATGGAACAGGTAGACGGTTGAAATCTGTGTATATACTGCTTCTATATAATCTAAGAAACATATATGCAAAGCATCCAAACAGTACCATTCGCCAATTTTTTGTTCTTCAAGTTTAAGTGAACTACGAGCCCCATTGTTAATCCTTTAACGGAAATTAATTGTAACTTTCTACAAGTAGAACAATGATTGGAACACGTAGACGGTAGAAATCTTTGTATATATTGCTTCTATATAGTCTAAGTAACATATATGCAAAGCATCCAAACAGTACAATTCGCCAATTTATTGTTCTTCAAGTTTAAGTGAACAGCGAGCCCCATTGATAATCATGAAATGGAAATTATTTGTAACTTTCTACAAGTAGAACAATGATTGGAACACGTAGAAGGTTGAAATCTTTGTATATATTGCATCCATATAGTCTAAGAAACATGTTCGCAAAGCATCCAAACAGTACCATTCGCCAATTTTTTGTTCTTCAAGTTTAAGTGAACAATGAGCCCCAATGGTTAATCCTTTATCGGAAATTATTTGTAATTTTCGACAAGTAGAACAATGATTGGAACAGGTAGACGGTTGGAATCTTTGTATATATTGCTTCTATATAGTCTATGATACATATATGCAAAGCATCCAAACAGTACAATTCGCCAATTTATTTTTCTTCAAGTTTAAGTGAACTACGATCCCCATTGTTAATCCTTTAAAGGAAATTATTTGTAACTTTCGACAAGTAGAACAATGAATGGAACAGGTAGGCGGTTGAAATCTTTGTATATATTGCTTCTATATATTCTAAGAAACATATATGCAAAGCATCCAAACAGTACCTTTCGCCAATTTTTTGTTCTTCAAGTTTAAGTGAACAACGAGCCCCATTGATAATCATGAAACGGAAATTATTTGTAACTTTCTACAAGTAGAACAATGAATGGAACTGGTAGACGGTTGAAATCATTGTATATATTGCTTCTATATAGTCTACGAAACATATATGCAAAGCATCCAAACAGTACAATTCGCCAATTTTTTGTTCTTCAAGTATAAGTGAACAATGAGCCCCAATGGTTAATCCTTTATCGGAAATTATTTGTAATTTTCGACAAGTAGAACAATGAATGGAACAGGTAGACGGTTGAAATCTCTGTATATATTGCTTCTATATTGTCTAAGAAACATATTGCAAAGCATCCAAGCTGTACAATTCGCCAATTTATTGTTCTTCAAGTTTAAGTGAACAACGAGCCGCATTGTTAATCCTTCAAAGGAAATTATTTGTAAATTTCGGCAAGTAGAACAATGATTGGAACACGTAGACGGTTGAAATCTTTGTATATATTGCTTCCATATAGTCTAAGAAACATGTACGCAAAGCATCCAAACGGTACCATTCGCCAATTTTTTGTTCTTCAAGTTTAAGTGAACAATGAGCCCCAATGGTTAATCCTTTATCGGAAATTATTTGTAATTTTCGACAAGTAGAACAATGATTGGAACAGGTAGACGGTTGGAATCTTTGTATATATTGCTTCTATATAGTCTATGATACATATATGCAAAGCATCCAAACAGTACAATTCGCCAATTTATTTTTCTTCAAGTTTAAGTGAACTACGATCCCCATTGTTAATCCTTTAAAGGAAATTATTTGTAACTTTCGACAAGTAGAACAATGAATGGAACTGGTAGACGGTTGAAATCATTGTATATATTGCTTCTATATAGTCTAAGAAACATATATGCAAAGCATCCAAACAGTACAATTCGCCAATTTTTTGTTCTTCAAGTTTAAGTAAACTACGATCCCCATTGTTAATCCCTTAACGGAAATTATTTGTAACTTTCGACAAGTAGAACAATGAATGGAACAGGTAGACGGTTGAAATCATTGTATATATTGCTTCTATATAGTCTAAGAAACATATATGCAATATATCCAAACAGTACCATACGCCAATTTTTTGTTCTTCAAGTTTAAGTGAACAACGAGCCCTATTGATAATCATGAAACGGAAATTATTCGTATCTTTCTACAAGTAGAACAATGAATTGTACAGGTAGACGGGTGAAGTCTTTCTATATATTGCTTCTATATATTCTAAGAAACATATATGCAAAGCATCCAAACAGTACATTTCGCCAATTTTTTGTTTTTCAAGTTTAAGTGAACTACGAGCCCCATTGTTAATCCTTTAACGGAAATTAATTGTAATTTTCTACAATTAGAACAATGAATGGAACAGGTAGACGGTTGAAATCATTGTATATATTACATCTATATAGTCTAAGAAACATATATGCAAAGCACCCAAACAGTACCATTCGCCAATTTTTTTTCTTCAAGTTTAAGTGAACTACGAGCCCCATTGTTAATCCTTCAACGGAAATTATTTGTAATATTCTACAATTAGAACAATGAATGGAACAGGTAGACGGTTGAAATCTTTGTATATATTGTTTTTATATAGTCTAAGAAACATACCTGCAAAGGATCCAAGTAGTACTATTCGCGAATTTATTGTTCTTCAAGTTTAAGTGAACAACGAGCCCCATTGATAATCATGAAAGGGAAATTATTTGTAACTTTCTACAAATAGAACAATGAATAGAACAGTTAGACTGTTGAAATCTTTGCATATGTTGCTTCTATATAGTCTAAGAAACATATATGCAAAGCATCCAAACAGTACCATTCGCCAATTTTTTGTTCTTCAAGTTTAAGTGATCTACGAGCCCCATTGTTAATCCTTTAAAGGAAATTATTTGTAAATTTCGTCAAGTAGAACAATGAATGGAACAGGTAGACTGTTGAAATCATTGTATATATTGCTTCTATATAGTCTAAGAAACCTATGTGCAAAGAATCTAAACAGTAACATTCGCCAATTTATTGTTCTTCAAGTTTGAGTGAACAACGAGCCCCATTGTTAATCCTTTAAAGGAAATTATTTGTAAATTTCGACAATTAGAACAATGATTGGAACACGTAGACGGTTGAAATCTTTGTATATATTGCTTCCATATAGTCTAAGAAACAAATATGCAAAGCTTCCAAACAGTACCATCCGCCAATTTTTTGTTCTTCAAGTTTAAGTGAACAATGAGCCCCATTCTAAATCCTTTATCGGAAATTATTTGTAACTTTCGACAAGTAGAACAATGAATGGAACAGGTAGACGGTTGAAATCTTCGTATATATTGCTTCTATATAGTCTAAGATACATATATGCAAAGAATCCAAACAGTACCATACGCCAATTTTTTGTTCTTCAAGTTTAAGTCAACAACGAGCCCTATTGATAATCATGAAACGGAAATTATTCGTAACTTTCTACAAGTAGAACAATGAATTGTACAGGTAGACGGGTGAAGTCTTTCTATATATTGCATCTATATATTCTAAGAAACATATATGCAAAGCATCCAAACAGTACAATTCGCCAATTTTATGATCTTCAAGTTTAAGTGAACAATGAGCCCCAATGGTTAATCCTTTAACGGAAATTAATTGTAATTTTCTACAATTAGAACAATGAATGGAACAGGTAGACGGTTGAAATCATTGTATATATTGCTTCTATATAGTCTAAGAAACATATATGCAAAGCATCCAAACAGTACAATTCGCCAATTTATTGTTCTTCAAGTTTGAGTGAACAACGAGCCCCATTGTTAATCCTTTAAAGGAAATTATTTGTAAATTTCGACAAGTAGAACAATGATTGGAACACGTAGACGGTTGAAATCTTTGTATATATTGCTTCTATATGGTCTAAGAAACATATATGCAAAGCATCCAAACAGTACAATTCGCCAATTTTTTGTTCTTCAAGTTTAAGTGAACAACGAGCCCCATTGATAATCATGAAAGGGAAATTATTTATAAGGTTCTACATGTAGAACAATGAATAGAACAGGTAGTCTGTTGAAATCTTTGTATATATTGCTTCCATATAGTCTGTGAAACATATATGCAAAGCATCCAAATAGTACAATTCGCGAATTTATTGTTCTTCAAGTTTAAGTGAACAACGAGCCCCATTGATAATCATGAAAGGGAAATTATTTGTAAATTTCGACATGTAGAACAATGATTGGAACACGTAGACGGTTGAAATCTTTGTATATATTGCTTCCATATAGTCTAAGAAACAAATATGCAAAGCATCCAAACAGTACCATCCGCCAATTTTTTGTTCTTCCAGTTTAAGTGAACAATGAGGTCCATTCTAAATCCTTTATCGGAAATTATTTGTAACTTTCGACAAGTAGAACAATGAATGGAACAGGTAGACGGTTGAAATCTTCGTATATATTGCTTCTATATAGTCTAAGATACATATATGCAAAGAATCCAAACAGTACCATAGGCCAATTTTTTGTTCTTCAAGTTTAAGTCAACAACGAGCCCTATTGATAATCATGAAACGGAAATTATTCGTAACTTTCTACAAGTAGAACAATGAATTGTACAGGTAGACGGGTGAAGTCTTTCTATATATTGCTTCTATATATTCTAAGAAACATATATGCAAAGCATCCAAACAGTACATTTCGCCAATTTTTTGTTCTTCAAGTTTAAGTGAACTACGAGCCCCATTGTTAATCCTTTAACGGAAATTAATTGTAACTTTCTACAAGTAGAACAATGAATGGAAAAGGTAGACTGTTGAAATCATTGTATATATTGCTTCTATATAGTCTAAGAAACCTATATGCAAAGCATCTAAACAGTAACATTCGCCAATTTTTTGTTTTTCAAGTTTAAGTGTACAACGAGCCCCATTGATAATCATGAAACGGAAATTATTTCTAACTTTCTACAAGTAGAAGAATGAAATGTACAGGTAGGCGGGTGAAGCCTTTCTATATATTGCTTCTATATATTCTAGGAAACATATATGCAAAGCATCCAAACAGTACATTTCGCCAATTTTTTGTTCTTCAAGTTTAAGTGAACTACGAGCCCCATTGTTAATCCTTTAACGGAAATTAATTGTAACTTTCTACAAGTAGAACAATGAATGGAAAAGGTAGACTGTTGAAATCATTGTATATATTGCTTCTATATAGTCTAAGAAACATATATGCAAAGCATCCAAACAGTACAATTCGCCAATTTTTTGATCTTGAAGTTTAAGTGAACAGCGAGCTCCATTGATAATCATGAAATGGAAATTATTTGTAACTTTCTACAAGTAGAACAATGAATAGTACAGGTAGACGGGTGAAGTCTTTCTATATATTGCTTCTATATAGTCTAAGAAACATATATGCAAAGCATCCAAACAGTACAATTCGCCAATTTTTTCTTCTTCATGTTTAAGTGAACAATGAGCCCCAATGGTTAATCCTTTAACGGAAATTAATTGTAATTTTCTACAATTAGAACAATGAATGGAACAGGTAGACGGTTGAAATCATTGTATATATTGCTTCTATATAGTCTAAGAAACATATATGCAAAGCATCCAAACAGTACAATTCGCCAATTTTTTGTTCTTCAAGTTTAAGTGAACAACGAGCCCCATTGTTAATCATGAAAGGGAAATTATTTGTAAATTTCGACATGTAGAACAATGATTGGAACACGTAGACGGTTGAAATCAATGTATATATTGCTTCTATATAGTCTAAGAAACATATATGCAAAGCATCCAAACAGTACAATTCGCCAATTTTTTGTTCTTCAAGTTTAAGTGAACAACGAGCCCCATTGATAATCATGAAATGGAAATTATTTGTAACTTTCTACAAGTAGAACAATGAATAGTACAGGTAGACGGGTGAAGTCTTTCTATATATTGCTTCTATATAGTCTAAGAAACATATATGCAAAGCATCCAAACAGTACAATTCGCCAATTTTTTGTTCTTCATGTTTAAGTGAACAATGAGCCCCAATGGTTAATCCTTTAACGGAAATTAATTGTAATTTTCTACAAGTAGAACAATGAATAGTACAGGTAGACGGGTGAAGTCTTTCTATATATTGCTTCTATATAGTCTAAGAAACATATATGCAAAGCATCCAAACAGTACAATTCGCCAATTTTATGTTCTTCAAGTTTAAGTGAACAATGAGCCCCAATGGTTAATTCTTTAACGGAATTTAATTGTAATTTTCTACAATTAGAACAATGATTGGAACACGTAGACGGTTGAAATCTTTGTATATATTGCTTCCATATAGTCTAAGAAACAAATATGCAAAGCATCCAAACAGTACCATCCGCCAATTTTTTGTTCTTCAAGTTTAAGTGAACAATGAGCTCCATTCTAAATCCTTTATCGGAAATTATTTGTAACTTTCGACAAGTAGAACAATGAATGGAACAGGTAGACGGTTGAAATCTTCGTATATATTGCTTCTATATAGTCTAAGATACATATATGCAAAGAATCCAAACAGTACCATAGGCCAATTTTTTGTTCTTCAAGTTTAAGTCAACAACGAGCCCTATTGATAATCATGAAACGGAAATTATTCGTAACTTTCTACAAGTAGAACAATGAATTGTACAGGTAGACGGGTGAAGTCTTTCTATATATTGCTTCTATATATTCTAAGAAACATATATGCAAAGCATCCAAACAGTACATTTCGCCAATTTTTTGTTCTTCAAGTTTAAGTGATCTACGAGCCCCATTGTTAATCCTTTAAAGGAAATTATTTGTAAATTTCGACAAGTAGAACAATGAATGGAACAGGTAGACTGTTGAAATCATTGTATATATTGCTTCTATATAGTCTAAGAAACCTATATGCAAAGCATCTAAACAGTAACATTCGCCAATTTTTTGTTTTTCAAGTTTAAGTGTACAACGAGCCCCATTGATAATCATGAAACGGAAATTATTTCTAACTTTCTACAAGTAGAAGAATGAAATGTACAGGTAGGCGGGTGAAGCCTTTCTATATATTGCTTCTATATATTCTAGGAAACATATATGCAAAGCATCCAAACAGTACATTTCGCCAATTTTTTGTTCTTCTAGTTTATGTGATCTACGAGCCCCATTGTTAATCCTTGAAAGGAAATTATTTGTAAATTTCGACAAGTAGAACAATGAATGGAACAGGTAGACTGTTGAAATCATTGTATATATTGCTTCTATATAGTCTAAGAAACCTATATGCAAAGCATCTAAACAGTACCATTCGCCAATTTTTTGTTTTTCAAGTTTAAGTGTACAACGAGCCCCATTGATAATCATGAAACGGAAATTATTTCTAACTTTCTACAAGTAGAAGAATGAAATGTACAGGTAGGCGGGTGAAGCCTTTCTATATATTGCTTCTATATATTCTAGGAAACATATATGCAAAGCATCCAAACAGTACATTTCGCCAATTTTTTGTTCTTCAAGTTTAAGTGAACTACGAGCCCCATTGTTAATCCTTTAACGGAAATTAATTGTAACTTTCTACAAGTAGAACAATGAATGGAAAAGGTAGACTGTTGAAATCATTGTATATATTGCTTCTATATAGTCTAAGAAACATATATGCAAAGCATCCAAACAGTACAATTCGCCAATTTTTTGATCTTCAAGTTTAAGTGAACAGCGAGCTCCATTGATAATCATGAAATGGAAATTATTTGTAACTTTCTACAAGTAGAACAATGAATAGTACAGGTAGACGGGTGAAGTCTTTCTATATATTGCTTCTATATAGTCTAAGAAACATATATGCAAAGCATCCAAACAGTACAATTCGCCAATTTTTTGTTCTTCATGTTTAAGTGAACAATGAGCCCCAATGGTTAATCCTTTAACGGAAATTAATTGTAATTTTCTACAATTAGAACAATGAATGGAACAGGTAGACGGTTGAAATCATTGTATATATTGCTTCTATATAGTCTAAGAAACATATATGCAATGCATCCAAACAGTACAATTCGCCAATTTTTTGTTCTTCAAGTTTAAGTGAACAACGAGCCCCATTGATAATCATGAAAGGGAAATTATTTGTAAATTTCGACATGTAGAACAATGATTGGAACACGTAGACGGTTGAAATCAATGTATATATTGCTTCTATATAGTCTAAGAAACATATATGCAAAGCATCCAAACAGTACAATTCGCCAATTTTTTGTTCTTCAAGTTTAAGTGAACAACGAGCCCCATTGATAATCATGAAATGGAAATTATTTGTAACTTTCTACAAGTAGAACAATGAATAGTACAGGTAGACGGGTGAAGTCTTTCTATATATTGCTTCTATATAGTCTAAGAAACCTATGTGCAAAGCATCTAAACAGTAACATTCGCCAATTTTTTGTTCTTCAAGTTTAAGTGAACTACGAGCCCCATTGTTAATCGTTTAAAGGAAATTATTTGTAAATTTCGACAAGTAGAACAATGAATGGAAAAGGTAGACTGTTGAAATCATTGTATATATTGCTTCTATATAGTCTAAGAAACATATATGCAAAGCATCCAAACAGTACCATTCGCCAATTTTATGTTCTTCAAGTTTAAGTGAACAATGAGCCCCAATGGTTAATCCTTTAACGGAAATTAATTGTAATTTTCTACAATTAGAACAATGAATGGAACAGGTAGACGGTTGTAATCATTGTATATATTGCTTCTATATAGTCTAACAAACATATATACAAAGCATCCAAACAGTACAATTCGCCAATTTATTGTTCTTCAAGTTTGAGTGAACAACGAGCCCCATTGTTAATCCTTTAAAGGAAATTATTTGCAAATTTCGACAAGTAGAACAATGATTGGAACACGTAGACGGTTGAAATCTTTGTATATATTGCTTCTATATAGTCTAAGAAACATATATGCAAAGCATCCAAACAGTACAATTCGCCAATTTATTGTTCTTCAAGTTTAAGTGAACAACGAGCCCCATTGTTAATCCTTTAAAGGAAATTATTTGTAACTTTCGACAAGTAGAACAATGAATGGAACAGGTAGACGGTTGAAATCATTGTATATATTGCTTCTATATAGTCTAAGAAACACATATGCAAAGCATCCAAACAGTACAATTCGACAATTTTTTGCTCTTCAAGTTTAAGTGAACTACGAGCCCCATTGTTAATCCTTTAAAGGAAATTATTTGGAACTTTCGACAAGTAGAACAATGAATGGAACAGGTAGACGGTTGAAATCATTGTATATATTGCTTCTATATAGTCTAAGAAACACATATGCAAAGCATCCAAACAGTACAATTCGACAATTTTTTGCTCTTCAAGTTTAAGTGAACAACGAGCCCCATTGTTAATCCTTTAAAGGAAATTATTTGTAACTTTCGACAAGTAGAACAATGAATGGAACAGGTAGACGGTTGAAATCATTGTATATATTGCTTCTATATAGTCTAAGAAACACATATGCAAAGCATCCAAACAGTACAATTCGACAATTTTTTGCTCTTCAAGTTTAAGTGAACTACGAGCCCCATTGTTAATACTTTAACGGAAATTATTTGTAACTTGCGACAAGTAGAACAATGAATGGAACAGGTAGACGGTTGAAATCAATGTATATATTGCTTCTATATAGTCTAAGAAACATATATGCAAAGCATCCAAACAGTACCATTCGCCAATTTTTTGTTCTTCAAGTTTAAGTGAACAACGAGCCGCATTGTTAATACTTTAAAGGAAATTATTTGTAAATTTCGAAAAGTAGAACAATGATTGGAACACGTAGACGGTTGAAATCTTTGTATATATTGCTTCTATATAATCTAAGAAACATATATGCAAAGCATCCAAACAGAACCATTCGCCAATTTTTTGTTCTTCAAATTTAAGTGAACAACGAGCCCCATTGATAATCATGAAACGGAAATTATTTGTAACTTTCTACAAGTAGAAAAATGAATAGAACAGGTAGACGGTTGAAATCTTTGTATATGTTGCGTCTATATATTCTAAGAAACCTATATGCAAAGCATCTAAACAGTAACAATCGCCAATTTATTGATCGTCAAGTTCAAGTGAACATCGAGCCCCATTGATAATCATGAAATGGAAATTATTTGTAACTTTCTACAAGTAGAACAATGAATAGTACAGGTAGACGGGTGAAATCTTTCTATATATTACTTCTAAATAGTCTAAGAAACATATATACAAAGCATCCAAACAGTACAATTCGCCAATTTATTGTTCTTCAAGTTTGAGTGAACAACGAGCCCCATTGTTAATCCTTTAAAGGAAATTATTTGCAAATTTCGACAAGTAGAACAATGATTGGAACACGTAGACGGTTGAAATCTTTGTATATATTGCTTCTATATAGTCTAAGAAACATATATGCAAAGCATCCAAACAGTACAATTCGCCAATTTATTGTTCTTCAAGTTTAAGTGAACAACGAGCCCCATTGTTAATCCTTTAAAGGAAATTATTTGTAACTTTCGACAAGTAGAACAATGAATGGAACAGGTAGACGGTTGAAATCATTGTATATATTGCTTCTATATAGTCTAAGAAACACATATGCAAAGCATCCAAACAGTACAATTCGACAATTTTTTGCTCTTCAAGTTTAAGTGAACTACGAGCCCCATTGTTAATCCTTTAAAGGAAATTATTTGGAACTTTCGACAAGTAGAACAATGAATGGAACAGGTAGACGGTTGAAATCATTGTATATATTGCTTCTATATAGTCTAAGAAACACATATGCAAAGCATCCAAACAGTACAATTCGACAATTTTTTGCTCTTCAAGTTTAAGTGAACAACGAGCCCCATTGTTAATCCTTTAAAGGAAATTATTTGTAACTTTCGACAAGTAGAACAATGAATGGAACAGGTAGACGGTTGAAATCATTGTATATATTGCTTCTATATAGTCTAAGAAACACATATGCAAAGCATCCAAACAGTACAATTCGACAATTTTTTGCTCTTCAAGTTTAAGTGAACTACGAGCCCCATTGTTAATCCTTTAAAGGAAATTATTTGTAACTTTCGACAAGTAGAACAATGAATGGAACAGGTAGACGGTTGAAATCATTGTATATATTGCTTCTATATAGTCTAAGAAACACATATGCAAAGCATCCAAACAGTACAATTCGACAATTTTTTGCTCTTCAAGTTTAAGTGAACTACGAGCCCCATTGTTTATCCTTTAAAGGAAATTATTTGTAACTTTCGACAAGTAGAACAATGAATGGAACACGTAGACGGTTGAAATCTTTGTATATATTGCTTCTATATAATCTAAGAAACATATATGCAAAGCATCCAAACAGAACCATTCGCCAATTTTTTGTTCTTCAAATTTAAGTGAACAACGAGCCCCATTGATAATCCTTTAAAGGAAATTATTTGTAAATTTCGACAAGTAGAACAATGATTGGAACACGTAGACGGTTGAAATCTTTGTATATATTGCTTCCATATAGTCTAAGAAACATATATGCAAAGCATCCAAACAGTACAATTCGCCAATTTTTTGTTCTTCAAGTTTAAGTGAACAATGAGCCCCAATGGTCAATCCGTTATCGGAAATTATTTGTAAATTTCGACAAGTAGAACAATGAATGGAACAGGTAGACGGTTGAAGTCATTGTATATATTGCTTCTATATAGTCTAAGAAACATATATGCAAATCATCCAAACAGTACAATTCGCCAATTATTTGATCTTCAAGTTTAAGTGAACTACGAGCCCCATTGTTAATACTTTAACGGAAATTATTTGTAAATTTCGACAAGTAGAACAATGAATGGAACAGGTAGCCGGTTGAAATCAATGTATATATTGCTTCTATATAGTCTAAGAAACATTTATGCAAACTATCCAAACAGTACCATTCGCCAATTTTTTGTTCTTCAAGTTTAAGTGAACTACGAGCCCCATTGTTAATCCTTTAAAGGAAATTATTTGTAACTTTCTACAAGTAGAACAATGAATAGTACAGGTAGACGGGTGAAATCTTTCTATATATTACTTCTAAATAGTCTAAGAAACATATATACAAAGCATCCAAACAGTACAATTCGCCAATTTATTGTTCTTCAAGTTTGAGTGAACAACGAGCCCCATTGTTAATCCTTTAAAGGAAATTATTTGCAAATTTCGACAAGTAGAACAATGATTGGAACACGTAGACGGTTGAAATCTTTGTATATATTGCTTCTATATAGTCTAAGAAACATATATGCAAAGCATCCAAACAGTACAATTCGCCAATTTATTGTTCTTCAAGTTTAAGTGAACAACGAGCCCCATTGTTAATCCTTTAAAGGAAATTATTTGTAAATTTCGACAAGTAGAACAATGATTGGAACACGTAGACGGTTGAAATCCTTGTATATATTGCGTCTATATAGTCTAAGAAACATATATGCAAAGCATCCAAACAGTACAATTCGCCAATTTATTGTTCTTCAAGTTTAAGTGAACTACGAGCCCCATTGTTAATCCTTTAAAGGAAATTATTTGTAAATTTCGGCAAGTAGAACAATGAATGGAATAGGTAGACGGTTGAAATCATTGTATATATTGCTTCTATATAGTCTAAGAAACATATATGCAAATCATCCAAACAGTACAATTCGCCAATTTCTTGTTCTTCAAGTTTAAGTGAACTACGAGCCCCATTGTTAATACTTTAACGGAAATTATTTGTAACTTTCGACAAGTAGAACAGTGAATGGAACAGGTAGACGGTTGAAATCTTTTTATATATTGCTTCTTTATAGTCTAAGAAACATATATGCAAAGCATCCAAACAGTACCATTCGCCACTTTTTTGTTCTTCAAGTTTAAGTGAACAACGAGCCCCATTGTTAATCCCTTAAAGGAAATTATTTGTAAATTTCGACAAGTAGAACAATGATTGGAACACGTAGACGGTTGAAATCTTTGTATATATTGCTTCCATATAGTCTAAGAAACATATATGCAAAGCATCCAAACAGTACAATTCGCCAATTTCTTGTTCTTCAAGTTTAAGTAAACTACGATCCCCATTGTTAATGCCTTAACGGAAATTATTTGTAACTTTCGACAAGTACAACAATGAATGGAACAGGTAGACTGTTGAAATCATTGTATATATTGCTTCTATATAGTCTAAGAAACATATATGCAAAGCATCCAAACAGTACAATTCGCCAATTTTTTGTTCTTCAAGTTTAAGTAAACTACGATCCCCATTGTTAGTCCCTTAACGGAAATTATTTGTAACTTTCGACAAGTAGAACAGTGAATGGAACAGGTAGACGGTTGAAATCTTTGTATATATTGCTTCTATATAGTATAAGAAACATATATGCAAATCATCCAAACAGTAGAATTCGCCAATTTTTTGTTCTTCAAGTTTAAGTGAACAATGAGCCCCAATGGTCAATCCGTTATCGGAAATTATTTGTAACTTTCGACAAGTAGAACAATGAATGGAACAGGTAGACGGTTGAAATCATTGTATATACTGCTTCTATATAGTCTAAGAAACATATATGCAAAGCATCCAAATAGTACCATTCGCCAATTTTTTGTTCTTCAAGTTTAAGTGAACTACGAGCCCCATTGTTAATCCTTTAAAGTAAATTATTTGTAATTTTCGACAAGCAGAACAATGAATGGAACAGGTAGACGGTTGAAATCTTTGTATATATTGCTTCTATATAATCTAAGAAACATATATGCAAAGCATTCAAACAGTATCATTCGCCGATTTTTTGTTCTTCAAGTTTAAGTGAACAACGAGCCCCATTGATAATCATGAAACGGAAATTATTTGTAACTTTGTACAAGTAGAACAATGAATAGAACAGGTAGACGGTTGAAATCTTTGTATATGTTGCTTCTATATAGTCTAAGAAGCCTATATGCAAAGCATCTAAACAGTACAATTCGCCAATTATTTGATTTTCAAGTTTAAGTGAACTACGAGCCCCATTGTTAATACTTTAACGGAAATTATTTGTAACTTTCGCCAAGTAGAACAGTGAATGGAACAGGTAGACGGTTGAAATCTTTTTATATATTGCTTCTTTATAGTCTAAGAAACATATATGCAAAGCATCCAAACAGTACCATTCGCCACTTTTTTGTTCTTCAAGTTTAAGTGAACAACGAGCCCCATTGTGAATCCTTTAAAGGAAATTATTTGTAAATTTCGACAAGTAGAACAATGATTGGAACACGTATACGGTTGAAATCTTTGTATATATTGCTTCCATATAGTCTAAGAAACATTTACGCAAAGCATCCAAACAGTACAATTCGCCAATTTTTTGTTCTTCAAGTTTAAGTGAACTACGATCCCCATTGTTAATCCCTTAACGGAAATTATTTGTAAATTTCGACAAGTAGAACAATGAATGGAAGAGGTAGCCGGTTGAAATCAATGTATATATTGCTTCTATATAGTCTAAGAAACATATATGCAAAGTATCCAAACAGTACCATTCGCCAATTTTTTGTTCTTCAATTGTAAGTGAACTACGAGCCCCATTGTTAATCCTTTAAAGGAAATTATTTGTAAATTTCGGCAAGTAGAACAATGAATGGAATAGGTAGACGGTTGAAATCATTGTATATATTGCTTCTATATAGTCTAAGAAACATATATGCAAATCATCCAAACAGTACAATTCGCCAATTTCTTGTTCTTCAAGTTTAAGTAAACTACAATCCCCATTGTTAATCCCTTAACGGAAATTATTTGTAACTTTCGACAAGTAGAACAATGAATGGAACAGGTAGACGGTTGAAATCTTTGTATATATTGCTTCTATATAGTCTAAGAAACATATATGCAAATCATCCAAACAGTACAATTCGCCAATTATTTGATCTTCAAGTTTAAGTGAACTACGAGCCCCATTGTTAATCCTTTAAAGGAAATTATTTGTAACTTGCGACAAGTAGAACAATGAATGGAACAGGTAGACGGTTGAAATCAATGTATATATTGGTTCTATATAGTCTAAGAAACATATATGCAAAGCATCCAAACAGTACCATTCGCCACTTCTTTGTTCTTCAAGTTTAAGTGAACAACGAGCCCCATTGTTAATCCTTTAAAGGAAATTATTTGTAAATTTCGACAAGTAGAACAATGATTGGAACACGTAGACGGTTGAAATCTTTGTATATATTGCTTCCATATAGTCTAAGAAACATATATGCAAAGCATCCAAACAGTACCATTCGCCACTTCTTTGTTCTTCAAGTTTAAGTGAACAACGAGCCCCATTGTTAATCCTTTAAAGGAAATTATTTGTAAATTTCGACAAGTAGAACAATGATTGGAACACGTAGACGGTTGAAATCTTTGTATATATTGCTTCCATATAGTCTAAGAAACATATATGCAAAGCATCCAAACAGTACCATTCGCCACTTCTTTGTTCTTCAAGTTTAAGTGAACAACGAGCCCCATTGTTAATCCTTTAAAGGAAATTATTTGTAAATTTCGACAAGTAGAACAATGATTGGAACACGTAGACGGTTGAAATCTTTGTATATATTGCTTCCATATAGTCTAAGAAACATATATGCAAATCATCCAAACAGTACAATTCGCCAATTATTTGATCTTCAAGTTTAAGTGAACTACGAGCCCCATTGTTAATCCTTTAAAGGAAATTATTTGTAACTTGCGACAAGTAGAACAATGAATGGAACAGGTAGACGGTTGAAATCAATGTATATATTGCTTCTATATAGTCTAAGAAACATATATGCAAATCATCCAAACAGTACAATTCGCCAATTATTTGATCTTCAAGTTTAAGTGAACTACGAGCCCCATTGTTAATCCTTTAAAGGAAATTATTTGTAACTTGCGACAAGTAGAACAATGAATGGAACAGGTAGACGGTTGAAATCAATGTATATATTGCTTCTATATAGTCTAAGAAACATATATGCAAAGCATCCAAACAGTACCATTCGCCACTTCTTTGTTCTTCAAGTTTAAGTGAACAACGAGCCCCATTGTTAATCCTTTAAAGGAAATTATTTGTAAATTTCGACAAGTAGAACAATGATTGGAACACGTAGACGGTTGAAATCTTTGTATATATTGCTTCCATATAGTCTAAGAAACATATATGCAAATCATCCAAACAGTACAATTCGCCAATTATTTGATCTTCAAGTTTAAGTGAACTACGAGCCCCATTGTTAATCCTTTAAAGGAAATTATTTGTAACTTGCGACAAGTAGAACAATGAATGGAACAGGTAGACGGTTGAAATCAATGTATATATTGCTTCTATATAGTCTAAGAAACATATATGCAAATCATCCAAACAGTACAATTCGCCAATTATTTGATCTTCAAGTTTAAGTGAACTACGAGCCCCATTGTTAATACTTTAACGGAACTTATTTGTAACTTTCGACAAGTAGAACAATGAATGGAACAGGTAGACGGTTGAAATCAATGTATATATTGCTTCTATATAGTCTAAGAAACATATATGCAAAGCATCCAAACAGTACCATTCGCCACTTTTTTGTTCTTCAAGTTTAAGTGAACAACGAGCCCCATTGTTAATCCTTTAAAGGAAATTATTTGTAAATTTCGACAAGTAGAACAATGATTGGAACACGTAGACGGTTGAAATATTTGTATATATTGCTTCCATATAGTCTAAGAAACATATATGCAAAGCATCCAAACAGTACCATTCGCCAATTTTTTGTTCTTCAAGTTTAAGTGAACAATGAGACCCATTGTTAATCCTTTATCGGAAATTATTTGTAACTTTCGACAAGTAGATCAATGAATGGAACAGGTAGACGGTTGAAATCTTTGTATATATTGCTTCTATATAGTCTAAGAAACATATATGCAAATCATCCAAACAGTACAATTCGCCAATTATTTGATCTTCAAGTTTAAGTGAACTACGAGCCCCATTGTTAATCCTTTAAAGGAAATTATTTGTAAATTTCGGCAAGTAGAACAATGAATGGAATAGGTAGACGGTTGAAATCAATGTATATATTGCTTCTATATAGTCTAAGAAACATATATGCAAATCATCCAAACAGTACAATTCGCCAATTTCTTGTTCTTCAAGTTTAAGTAAACTACAATCCCCACTGTTAATCCCTTAACGGAAATTATTTGTAACTTTCGACAAGTAGAACAATGAATGGAACAGGTAGACGGTTGAAATCTTTGTATATATTGCTTCTATATAGTCTAAGAAACATATATGCAAATCATCCAAACAGTACAATTCGCCAATTATTTGATCTTCAAGTTTAAGTGAACTACGAGCCCCATTGTTAATACTTTAACGGAAATTATTTGTAAATTTCGACAAGTAGAACAATGAATGGAACAGGTAGCCGGTTGAAATCAATGTATATATTGCTTCTATACAGTCTAAGAAACATTGATGCAAAGTATCCAAACAGTACCAATCGCCAATTTTTTGTTCTTCAAGTTTAAGTGAACTACGAGCCCCATTGTTAATCCTTTAAAGGAAATTATTTGTAAATTTCGACAAGTAGAACAATGAATGGAACAGGTAGACTGTTGAAATCCTTGTATATATTGCGTCTATATAGTCTAAGAAACATATCTGCAAATCATCCAAACAGTACAATTCGCCAATTATTTGATCTTCAAGTTTAAGTGAACAACGAGCCCCATTGTTAATCCTTTAAAGGAAATTATTTGTAAATTTCGACAAGTAGTACAATGATTGGAACACGTAGACGGTTGAAATCTTTGTATATATTGCTTCCATATAGTCTAAGAAACATGTACGCAAAGCATCCAAACAGTACCATTCGCCAATTTCTTGTTCTTCAAGTTTAAGTGAACAATGAGCCCCATTGTTAATCCTTTATCGGAAATTATTTGTAACTTTCGACAAGTAGAACAATGAATGGAGAAGGTAGACTGTTGAAATCATTGTATATATTGCTTCTATATAGTCTAAGAAACATTTATGCAAAGCATCCAAACAGTACAATTCGCCAATTTTTTGTTCTTCAAGTTTAAGTAAACTACGATCCCCATTGTTAATCCCTTAACGGAAATTATTTGTAACTTTCGACAAGTAGAACAGTGAATGGAACAGGTAGAAGGTTGAAATCTTTGTATATATTGCTTCTATATAGTATAAGAAACATATATGCAAAGCATCCAAACAGTACAATTCGCCAATTTTTTGTTCTTCAAGTTTAAGTGAACAATGAGCCCCAATGGTTAATCCGTTATCGGAAATTATTTGTAACTTTCGACAAGTAGAACAATGAATGGAACAGGTAGACGGTTGAAATCTTTGTATATATTGCTTCTATATAGTCTAAGAAACATATATGCAAAGCATCCAAACAGTAAAATTCGCCAATTTTTTGTTCTTCAAGTTTAAGTGAACAATGAGCCCCAATGGTTAATCCTTTATCGGTAATTATTTGTAACTTTCGACAAGTAGAACAATGAATGGAACAGGTAGACGGTTGAAATCTATGTATATATTGCTTCTATATAGTCTAAGAAATATATATGCAAAGCATTCAAACAGTACCATACGCCAATTTTTTGTTCTTCAAGCTTAAGTTAACTACGAGCCCCATTGTTAATCCTTTAAAGGAAATTATTTGTAAATTTCGACAAGTAGGACAATGAATGGAACAGGTAGACTGTTGAAATTATTGTATATATTGCTTCTATATAGTCTAAGGAATATATATGCAAAGCATCCAAACAGTACAATTCGCCGATTTTTTGTTCTTCAAGTTTAAGTGAACAATGAGCCCCATTGTTAATCCTTTAAAGGAAATTATTTGTAACTTTCGACAAGTAGAACAATGAATGGAACAGGTAGACGGTTGAAATCTTTGTATATATTGCTTCTATAAAGTCTAAGAAACATATATGCAAATCATCCAAACAGTACAATTCGCCAATTATTTGATCTTCAAGTTTAAGTGAACTACGAGCCCCATTGTTAATATTTTAACGGAAATTATTTGTAACTTGCGACAAGTAGAACAATGAATGCAACAGGTAGACGGTTGAAATCAAGGTATATATTGCTTCTATATAGTCTAAGAAACATATATGCAAAGCATCCAAACAGTACCATTCGCCACTTTTTTGTTCTTCAAGTTTAAGTGAACAACGAGCCACATTGTTAATCCTTTAAAGGAAATTATTTGTAAATTTCGACAAGTAGAACAATGATTGGAACACGTAGACGGTTGAAATCTTTGTATATATTGCTTCCATATAGTCTAAGAAATATGTACGCAAAGCATCCAAACAGTACCATTCGCCAATTTTTTGTTCTTCAAGTTTAAGTGAACAATGAGCCCCAATGGTTAATCCTTTATCGGAAATTATTTGTAATTTTCGACAAGTAGAATAATGAATGGAACAGTTAGACGGTTGAAATATTTGTATATATTGCTTCTATATAATCTAAGAAACATATATGCAAAGCATCTAAACAGTAACAATCGCCGATTTTTTGTTCTTCAAGTTTAAGTGAACAATGAGCCCTAGTGTTAATCCTTTATCGGAAATTATTTGTAACTTTCGACAAGTAGAACAATGAATGGAACAGGGAGACGGTTGAAATCTTTGTATATATTGCTTCTATAAAGTCTAAGAAACATATATGCAAATCATCCAAACAGTACAATTCGCCAATTATTTGATCTTCAAGTTTAAGTGAACTACGAGCCCCATTGTTAATACTTTAACGGAAATTATTTGTAACTTGCGACAAGTAGAACAATGAATGGAACAGGTAGACGGTTGAAATCAATGTATATATTGCTTCTATATAGTCTAAGAAACATATATGCAAAGCATCCAAACAGTACCATTCGCCACTTTTTTGTTCTTCAAGTTTAAGTGAACAACGAGCCCCATTGTTAATCCTTTAAAGGAAATTATTTGTAAATTTCGACAAGTAGAACAATGATTGGAACACGTAGACGGTTGAAATATTTGTATATATTGCTTCCATATAGTCTAAGAAATATGTACGCAAAGCATCCAAACAGTACCATTCGCCAATTTTTTGTTCTTCAAGTTTAAGTGAACAATGAGCCCCAATGGTTAATCCTTTATCGGAAATTATTTGTAATTTTCGACAAGTAGAATAATGAATGGAACAGTTAGACGGTTGAAATATTTGTATATATTGCTTCTATATAATCTAAGAAACATATATGCAAAGCATCTAAACAGTAACAATCGCCGATTTTTTGTTCTTCAAGTTTAAGTGAACAATGAGCCCTAGTGTTAATCCTTTATCGGAAATTATTTGTAACTTTCGACAAGTAGAACAATGAATGGAACAGGTAGACGGTTGAAATCTTTGTATATATTGCTTCTATAAAGTCTAAGAAACATATATGCAAATCATCCAAACAGTACAATTCGCCAATTATTTGATCTTCAAGTTTAAGTGAACTACGAGCCCCATTGTTAATACTTTAACGGAAATTATTTGTAACTTGCGACAAGTAGAACAATGAATGGAACAGGTAGACGGTTGAAATCAATGTATATATTGCTTCTATATAGTCTAAGAAACATATATGCAAAGCATCCAAACAGTACCATTCGCCACTTTTTTGTTCTTCAAGTTTAAGTGAACAACGAGCCCCATTGTTAATCCTTTAAAGGAAATTATTTGTAAATTTCGACAAGTAGAACAATGATTGGAACACGTAGACGGTTGAAATATTTGTATATATTGATTCCATATAGTCTAAGAAACATATATGCAAAGCATCGAAACAGTACCATTCGCCAATTTTTTGTTCTTCAAGTTTAAGTGAACAATGAGACCCATTGTTAATCCTTTATCGGAAATTATTTGTAACTTTCGACAAGTAGATCAATGAATGGAACAGGTAGACGGTTGAAATCTTTGTATATATTGCTTCTATATAGTATAAGAAACATATATGCAAAGCATCCAAACAGTACCATTCGCAAATTTCTTGTTCTTCAAGTTTAAGTGAACAATGAGCCCCATTGTTAATCCTTTATCGGAAATTATTTGTAACTTTCGACAAGTAGAACAATGAATGGAGCAGGTAGACGGTTGAAATCTTTGTATATATTGCTTCTATATAGTCTAAGAAACATATATGCAAATCATCCAAACAGTACAATTCGCCAATTATTTGATCTTCAAGTTTAAGTGAACTACGAGCCCCATTGTTAATCCTTTAAAGGAAATTATTTGTAAATTTCGGCAAGTAGAACAATGAATGGAATAGGTAGACGGTTGAAATCAATGTATATATTGCTTCTATATAGTCTAAGAAACATATATGCAAATCATCCAAACAGTACAATTCGCCAATTTCTTGTTCTTCAAGTTTAAGTAAACTACAATCCCCATTGTTAATCCCTTAACGGAAATTATTTGTAACTTTCGACAAGTAGAACAATGAATGGAACAGGTAGACGGTTGAAATCTTTGTATATATTGCTTCTATATAGTCTAAGAAACATATATGCAAATCATCCAAACAGTACAATTCGCCAATTATTTGATCTTCAAGTTTAAGTGAACTACGAGCCCCATTGTTAATACTTTAACGGAAATTATTTGTAAATTTCGACAAGTAGAACAATGAATGGAACAGGTAGCCGGTTGAAATCAATGTATATATTGCTTCTATATAGTCTAAGAAACATTGATGCAAAGTATCCAAACAGTACCAATCGCCAATTTTTTGTTCTTCAAGTTTAAGTGAACTACGAGCCCCATTGTTAATCCTTTAAAGGAAATTATTTGTAAATTTCGACAAGTAGAACAATGAATGGAACAGGTAGACTGTTGAAATCCTTGTATATATTGCGTCTATATAGTCTAAGAAACATATCTGCAAATCATCCAAACAGTACAATTCGCCAATTATTTGATCTTCAAGTTTAAGTGAACTACGAGCCCCAATGGTTAATCCTTTATCGGAAATAATTTGTAACTTTCTACAAGTAGAACAATGAATAGTACAGGTAGACGGTTGAAATCTTTGTATATATTGCTTCTATATAGTATAAGAAACATATATGCAAAGCATCCAAACAGTACCATTCGCAAATTTCTTGTTCTTCAAGTTTAAGTGAACAATGAGCCCCATTGTTAATCCTTTATCGGAAATTATTTGTAACTTTCGACAAGTAGAACAATGAATGGAGCAGGTAGACTGTTGAAATCATTGTATATATTGCTTCTATATAGTCTAAGAAACATATATGCAAAGCATCCAAACAGTACAATTCGCCAATTTTTTGTTCTTCAAGTTTAAGTGAACAATGAGCCCCAATGGTTAATCCGTTATCGGAAATTATTTGTAACTTTCGACAAGTAGAACAATGAATGGAACAGGTAGACGGTTGAAATCTTTGTATATATTGCTTCTATATAGTCTAAGAAACATATATGCAAAGCATCCAAACAGTAAAATTCGCCAATTTTTTGTTCTTCAAGTTTAAGTGAACAATGAGCCCCAATGGTTAATCCTTTATCGGTAATTATTTGTAACTTTCGACAAGTAGAACAATGAATGGAACAGGTAGACGGTTGAAATCTATGTATATATTGCTTCTATATAGTCTAAGAAATATATATGCAAAGCATTCAAACAGTACCATACGCCAATTTTTTTTTCTTCAAGCTTAAGTTAACTACGAGCCCCATTGTTAATCCTTTAAAGGAAATTATTTGTAAATTTCGACAAGTAGGACAATGAATGGAACAGGTAGAATGTTGAAATTATTGTATATATTGCTTCTATATAGTCTAAGGAATATATATGCAAAGCATCCAAACAGTACAATTCGCCGATTTTTTGTTCTTCAAGTTTAAGTGAACAATGAGCCCCATTGTTAATACTTTAACGGAAATTATTTGTAACTTGCGACAAGTAGAACAATGAATGGAACAGGTAGACGGTTGAAATCAATGTATATATTGCTTCTATATAGTCTAAGAAACATATATGCAAAGCATCCAAACAGTACCATTCGCCACTTTTTTGTTCTTCAAGTTTAAGTGAACAACGAGCCCCATTGTTAATCCTTTATCGGAAATTATTTGTAACTTTCGACAAGTAGAACAATGAATGGAGCAGGTAGACGGTTGAAATCTTTGTATATATTGCTTCTATAAAGTCTAAGAAACATATATGCAAATCATCCAAACAGTACAATTCGCCAATTATTTGATCTTCAAGTTTAAGTGAACTACGAGCCCCATTGTTAATATTTTAACGGAAATTATTTGTAACTTGCGACAAGTAGAACAATGAATGCAACAGGTAGACGGTTGAAATCAAGGTATATATTGCTTCTATATAGTCTAAGAAACATATATGCAAAGCATCCAAACAGTACCATTCGCCACTTTTTTGTTCTTCAAGTTTAAGTGAACAACGAGCCACATTGTTAATCCTTTAAAGGAAATTATTTGTAAATTTCGACAAGTAGAACAATGATTGGAACACGTAGACGGTTGAAATCTTTGTATATATTGCTTCCATATAGTCTAAGAAATATGTACGCAAAGCATCCAAACAGTACCATTCGCCAATTTTTTGTTCTTCAAGTTTAAGTGAACAATGAGCCCCAATGGTTAATCCTTTATCGGAAATTATTTGTAATTTTCGACAAGTAGAATAATGAATGGAACAGTTAGACGGTTGAAATATTTGTATATATTGCTTCTATATAATCTAAGAAACATATATGCAAAGCATCTAAACAGTAACAATCGCCGATTTTTTGTTCTTCAAGTTTAAGTGAACAATGAGCCCTAGTGTTAATCCTTTATCGGAAATTATTTGTAACTTTCGACAAGTAGAACAATGAATGGAACAGGTAGACGGTTGAAATCTTTGTATATATTGCTTCTATAAAGTCTAAGAAACATATATGCAAATCATCCAAACAGTACAATTCGCCAATTATTTGATCTTCAAGTTTAAGTGAACTACGAGCCCCATTGTTAATACTTTAACGGAAATTATTTGTAACTTGCGACAAGTAGAACAATGAATGGAACAGGTAGACGGTTGAAATCAATGTATATATTGCTTCTATATAGTCTAAGAAACATATATGCAAAGCATCCAAACAGTACCATTCGCCACTTTTTTGTTCTTCAAGTTTAAGTGAACAACGAGCCCCATTGTTAATCCTTTAAAGGAAATTATTTGTAAATTTCGACAAGTAGAACAATGATTGGAACACGTAGACGGTTGAAATATTTGTATATATTGCTTCCATATAGTCTAAGAAATATGTACGCAAAGCATCCAAACAGTACCATTCGCCAATTTTTTGTTCTTCAAGTTTAAGTGAACAATGAGCCCCAATGGTTAATCCTTTATCGGAAATTATTTGTAATTTTCGACAAGTAGAATAATGAATGGAACAGTTAGACGGTTGAAATATTTGTATATATTGCTTCTATATAATCTAAGAAACATATATGCAAAGCATCTAAACAGTAACAATCGCCGATTTTTTGTTCTTCAAGTTTAAGTGAACAATGAGCCCTAGTGTTAATCCTTTATCGGAAATTATTTGTAACTTTCGACAAGTAGAACAATGAATGGAACAGGTAGACGGTTGAAATCTTTGTATATATTGCTTCTATAAAGTCTAAGAAACATATATGCAAATCATCCAAACAGTACAATTCGCCAATTATTTGATCTTCAAGTTTAAGTGAACTACGAGCCCCATTGTTAATACTTTAACGGAAATTATTTGTAACTTGCGACAAGTAGAACAATGAATGGAACAGGTAGACGGTTGAAATCAATGTATATATTGCTTCTATATAGTCTAAGAAACATATATGCAAAGCATCCAAACAGTACCATTCGCCACTTTTTTGTTCTTCAAGTTTAAGTGAACAACGAGCCCCATTGTTAATCCTTTAAAGGAAATTATTTGTAAATTTCGACAGGTAGAACAATGATTGGAACACGTAGACGGTTGAAATATTTGTATATATTGATTCCATATAGTCTAAGAAACATATATGCAAAGCATCGAAACAGTACCATTCGCCAATTTTTTGTTCTTCAAGTTTAAGTGAACAATGAGACCCATTGTTAATCCTTTATCGGAAATTATTTGTAACTTTCGACAAGTAGATCAATGAATGGAACAGGTAGACGGTTGAAATCTTTGTATATATTGCTTCTATATAGTATAAGAAACATATATGCAAAGCATCCAAACAGTACCATTCGCAAATTTCTTGTTCTTCAAGTTTAAGTGAACAATGAGCCCCATTGTTAATCCTTTATCGGAAATTATTTGTAACTTTCGACAAGTAGAACAATGAATGGAGCAGGTAGACGGTTGAAATCTTTGTATATATTGCTTCTATATAGTCTAAGAAACATATATGCAAATCATCCAAACAGTACAATTCGCCAATTATTTGATCTTCAAGTTTAAGTGAACTACGAGCCCCATTGTTAATCCTTTAAAGGAAATTATTTGTAAATTTCGGCAAGTAGAACAATGAATGGAATAGGTAGACGGTTGAAATCAATGTATATATTGCTTCTATATAGTCTAAGAAACATATATGCAAATCATCCAAACAGTACAATTCGCCAATTTCTTGTTCTTCAAGTTTAAGTAAACTACAATCCCCATTGTTAATCCCTTAACGGAAATTATTTGTAACTTTCGACAAGTAGAACAATGAATGGAACAGGTAGACGGTTGAAATCTTTGTATATATTGCTTCTATATAGTCTAAGAAACATATATGCAAATCATCCAAACAGTACAATTCGCCAATTATTTGATCTTCAAGTTTAAGTGAACTACGAGCCCCATTGTTAATACTTTAACGGAAATTATTTGTAAATTTCGACAAGTAGAACAATGAATGGAACAGGTAGCCGGTTGAAATCAATGTATATATTGCTTCTATATAGTCTAAGAAACATTGATGCAAAGTATCCAAACAGTACCAATCGCCAATTTTTTGTTCTTCAAGTTTAAGTGAACTACGAGCCCCATTGTTAATCCTTTAAAGGAAATTATTTGTAAATTTCGACAAGTAGAACAATGAATGGAACAGGTAGACTGTTGAAATCCTTGTATATATTGCGTCTATATAGTCTAAGAAACATATCTGCAAATCATCCAAACAGTACAATTCGCCAATTATTTGATCTTCAAGTTTAAGTGAACTACGAGCCCCAATGGTTAATCCTTTATCGGAAATAATTTGTAACTTTCTACAAGTAGAACAATGAATAGTACAGGTAGACGGTTGAAATCTTTGTATATATTGCTTCTATATAGTATAAGAAACATATATGCAAAGCATCCAAACAGTACCATTCGCAAATTTCTTGTTCTTCAAGTTTAAGTGAACAATGAGCCCCATTGTTAATCCTTTATCGGAAATTATTTGTAACTTTCGACAAGTAGAACAATGAATGGAGCAGGTAGACTGTTGAAATCATTGTATATATTGCTTCTATATAGTCTAAGAAACATTTATGCAAAGCATCCAAACAGTACAATTCGCCAATTTTTTGTTCTTCAAGTTTAAGTAAACTACGATCCCCATTGTTAATCCCTTAACGGAAATTATTTGTAACTTTCGACAAGTAGAACAGTGAATGGAACAGGTAGAAGGTTGAAATCTTTGTATATATTGCTTCTATATAGTATAAGAAACATATATGCAAAGCATCCAAACAGTACAATTCGCCAATTTTTTGTTCTTCAAGTTTAAGTGAACAATGAGCCCCAATGGTTAATCCGTTATCGGAAATTATTTGTAACTTTCGACAAGTAGAACAATGAATGGAACAGGTAGACGGTTGAAATCTTTGTATATATTGCTTCTATATAGTCTAAGAAACATATATGCAAAGCATCCAAACAGTACAATTCGCCAATTTTTTGTTCTTCAAGTTTAAGTGAACAATGAGCCCCAATGGTTAATCCTTTATCGGTAATTATTTGTAACTTTCGACAAGCAGAACAATGAATGGAACAGGTAGACGGTTGAAATCCTTGTATATATTGCTTCCATATAGTCTAAGAAACATGTACGCAAAGCATCCAAACAGTACCATTCGCCAATTTTTTGTCCTTCAAGTTTAAGTGAACAATGAGCCCCATTGTTAATCCTTTATCGGAAATTATTTGTAACTTTCGACAAGTAGAACAATGAATGGAACAGGTAGACGGTTGAAATCTTTGTATATATTGCTTTTATATAGTCTAAGAAACATATATGCAAAGCATCCAAACAGTACAATGCGCCAATTTTTTGTTCTTCAAGTTTAAGTGAACAATGAGCCCCAATGTTTAATCCTTTATCGGTAATTATTTGTAATTTTCGACAAGTAGAACAAGGAATGGAACAGGTAGACGGTTGAAATCTTTGTATATATTGCTTCTATATAGTATAAGAAACATATATGCAAAGCATCCAAACAGTACAATTCGCGAATTTTTTGTTCTTCACGTTTAAGTGAACAATGAGCTCCAATGGTTAATCCGTTATCGGAAATTATTTGTAAATTTCGACAAGTAGAACAATGAATGGAACAGGTAGACGGTTGAAATCTTTGTATATATTGCTTCTATATAGTCTAAGAAACATATATGCAAAGCATCCAAACAGTACCATTCGCCAATTATTTGTTCTTCAAGTTTAAGTGAACTACGAGCCCCATTGTTAATCCTTTAAAGGAAATTATTTGTAAATTTCGACAAGTAGGACAATGAATGGAACAGGTAGACTGTTGAAATTATTGTATATATTGCTTCTATATAGTCTAAGAAATATATATGCAAAGCATCCAAACAGTACAATTCGCCGATTTTTTGATCTTCAAGTTTAAGTGAACAGCGAGCCCCATTATTAATCCTTTAAAGGAAATTATTTGTAAATTTCGACAAGTAGAACAATGATTGGAACACGTAGACGGTTGAAATCTTTGTATATATTGCTTCCATATAGTCTAAGAAACATATATGCAAAGCATCCAAACAGTACCATTCGCCAATTTTTTGTTCTTCAAGTTTAAGTGAACAATGAGACCCATTGTTAATCCTTTATCGGAAATTATTTGTAACTTTCGACAAGTAGATCAATGAATGGAACAGGTAGACGGTTGAAATCTTTGTATATATTGCTTCTATATAGTCTAAGAAACATATATGCAAATCATCCAAACAGTACAATTCGCCAATTATTTGATCTTCAAGTTTAAGTGAACTACGAGCCCCATTGTTAATACTTTAACGGAAATTATTTGTAACTTGCGACAAGTAGAACAATGAATGGAAAAGGTAGACGGTTGAAATCAATGTATATATTGCTTCTTTATAGTCTAAGAAACATATATGCAAAGCATCCAAACAGTACCATTCGCCACTTTTTTGTTCTTCAAGTTTAAGTGAACTACGATCCCCATTGTTAATCCCTTAACGGAAATTATTTGTAACTTTCGACAAGTAGAACAGTGAATGGAACAGGTAGACGGTTGAAATCTTTATATATATTGCTTCTATATAGTATAAGAAACATATATGCAAAGCATCCAAACAGTACAATTCGCCAATTTTTTGTTCTTCAAGTTTAAGTGAACAATGAGCCCCAATGGTTAATCCGTTATCGGAAATTATTTGTAACATTCGACAAGTAGAACAACGAATGGAACAGGTAGACGGTTGAAATCTTTGTATATATTGCTTCTATATAGTCTAAGAAACATATATGCAAAGCATCCAAACAGTACAATTCGCCAATTTTTTGTTCTTCAAGTTTAAGTGAACAATGAGCCCCATTGTTAATCCTTTATCGGAAATTATTTGTAACTTTCGACAAGTAGAACAATGATTGGAACACGTAGACGGTTGAAATCTTTGTATATATTGCTTCCATATAGTCTAAGAAACATATATGCAAAGCATCCAAACAGTACAATTCGCCAATTTTTTGTTCTTCAAGTTTAAGTGAACAACGAGCCCCATTGTTAATCCTTTAAAGGAAATTATTTGAAACTTTCGACAAGTAGAACAATGAATAGAACAGGTAGACGGTTGAAATCTTTGTATATTTTGCATCTATATAGTCTAAGAAATATATATGCAAAGCGTCCAAACAGTACAATTCGCCACTTTTTTGTTCTTCAAGTTTAAGTGAACAACGAGCCCCATTGTTAATCCTTTAAAGGAAATTATTTGTAAATTTCGACAAGTAGAACAATGATTGGAACAGGTAGACGGTTGAAATCTTTGTATATATTGCTTCTATATAGTCTAAGAAACATATATGCAAATCATCCAAACAGTACAATTCGCCAATTATTTGATCTTCAAGTTTAAGTGAACAATGAGCCCCAATGGTTAATCCGTTATCGGAAATTATTTGTAACTTTCGACAAGTAGAACAATGAATGGAACAGGTAGACGGTTGAAATCTTTGTATATATTGCTTCTATATAGTCTAAGAAACATATATGCAAAGCATCCAAACAGTACAATTCGCCAATTTTTTGTTCTTCAAGTTTAAGTGAACAACGAGCCCCATTGTTAATCCTTTAAAGGAAATTATTTGTAAATTTCGGCAAGTAGAACAATGAATGGAATAGGTAGACGGTTGAAATCAATGTATATATTGCTTCTATATAGTCTAAGAAACATATATGCAAATCATCCAAACAGTACAATTCGCCAATTTCTTGTTCTTCAAGTTTAAGTAAACTACAATCCCCATTGTTAATCCCTTAACGGAAATTATTTGTAACTTTCGACAAGTAGAACAATGAATGGAACAGGTAGACGGTTGAAATCTTTGTATATATTGCTTCTATATAGTCTAAGAAACATATATGCAAATCATCCAAACAGTACAATTCGCCAATTATTTGATCTTCAAGTTTAAGTGAACAATGAGCCCCAATGGTTAATCCGTTATCGGAAATTATTTGTAACTTTCGACAAGTAGAACAATGAATGGAACAGGTAGACGGTTGAAATCTTTGTATATATTGCTTCTATATAGTCTAAGAAACATATATGCAAAGCATCCAAACAGTACAATTCGCCAATTTTTTGTTCTTCAAGTTTAAGTGAACAATGAGCCCCAATGGTTAATCCTTTATCGGTAATTATTTGTAACTTTCGACAAGTAGAACAATGAATGGAACAGGTAGACGGTTGAAATCCTTGTATATATTGCTTCCATATAGTCTAAGAAACATGTACGCAAAGCATCCAAACAGTACCATTCGCCAATTTTTTGTCCTTCAAGTTTAAGTGAACAATGAGCCCCATTGTTAATCCTTTATCGGAAATTATTTGTAACTTTCGACAAGTAGAACAATGAATGGAACAGGTAGACGGTTGAAATCTTTGTATATATTGCTTTTATATAGTCTAAGAAACATATATGCAAAGCATCCAAACAGTACAATGCGCCAATTTTTTGTTCTTCAAGTTTAAGTGAACAATGAGCCCCAATGTTTAATCCTTTATCGGTAATTATTTGTAATTTTCGACAAGTAGAACAAGGAATGGAACAGGTAGACGGTTGAAATCTTTGTATATATTGCTTCTATATAGTATAAGAAACATATATGCAAAGCATCCAAACAGTACAATTCGCCAATTTTTTGTTCTTCACGTTTAAGTGAACAATGAGCCCCAATGGTTAATCCGTTATCGGAAATTATTTGTAAATTTCGACAAGTAGAACAATGAATGGAACAGGTAGACGGTTGAAATCTTTGTATATATTGCTTCTATATAGTCTAAGAAACATATATACAAAGCATCCAAACAGTACCATTCGCCAATTTTTTGTTCTTCAAGTTTAAGTGAACTACGAGCCCCATTGTTAATCCTTTAAAGGAAATTATTTGTAAATTTCGACAAGTAGGACAATGAATGGAACAGGTAGACTGTTGAAATTATTGTATATATTGCTTCTATATAGTCTAAGAAATATATATGCAAAGCATCCAAACAGTACAATTCGCCGATTTTTTGATCTTCAAGTTTAAGTGAACAGCGAGCCCAATTATTAATCCTTTAAAGGAAATTATTTGTAAATTTCGACAAGTAGAACAATGATTGGAACACGTAGACGGTTGAAATCTTTGTATATATTGCTTCCATATAGTCTAAGAAACATATATGCAAAGCATCCAAACAGTACCATTCGCCAATTTTTTGTTCTTCAAGTTTAAGTGAACAATGAGACCCATTGTTAATCCTTTATCGGAAATTATTTGTAACTTTCGACAAGTAGATCAATGAATGGAACAGGTAGACGGTTGAAATCTTTGTATATATTGCTTCTATATAGTCTAAGAAACATATATGCAAATCATCCAAACAGTACAATTCGCCAATTATTTGATCTTCAAGTTTAAGTGAACTACGAGCCCCATTGTTAATACTTTAACGGAAATTATTTGTAACTTGCGACAAGTAGAACAATGAATGGAAAAGGTAGACGGTTGAAATCTTTGTATATATTGCTTTTATATAGTCTAAGAAACATATATGCAAAGCATCCAAACAGTACAATGCGCCAATTTTTTGTTCTTCAAGTTTAAGTGAACAATGAGCCCCAATGTTTAATCCTTTATCGGTAATTATTTGTAATTTTCGACAAGTAGAACAAGGAATGGAACAGGTAGACGGTTGAAATCTTTGTATATATTGCTTCTATATAGTATAAGAAACATATATGCAAAGCATCCAAACAGTACAATTCGCCAATTTTTTGTTCTTCACGTTTAAGTGAACAATGAGCCCCAATGGTTAATCCGTTATCGGAAATTATTTGTAAATTTCGACAAGTAGAACAATGAATGGAACAGGTAGACGGTTGAAATCTTTGTATATATTGCTTCTATATAGTCTAAGAAACATATATGCAAAGCATCCAAACAGTACCATTCGCCAATTTTTTGTTCTTCAAGTTTAAGTGAACTACGAGCCCCATTGTTAATCCTTTAAAGGAAATTATTTGTAAATTTCGACAAGTAGGACAATGAATGGAACAGGTAGACTGTTGAAATTATTGTATATATTGCTTCTATATAGTCTAAGAAATATATATGCAAAGCATCCAAACAGTACAATTCGCCGATTTTTTGATCTTCAAGTTTAAGTGAACAGCGAGCCCAATTATTAATCCTTTAAAGGAAATTATTTGTAAATTTCGACAAGTAGAACAATGATTGGAACACGTAGACGGTTGAAATCTTTGTATATATTGCTTCCATATAGTCTAAGAAACATATATGCAAAGCATCCAAACAGTACCATTCGCCAATTTTTTGTTCTTCAAGTTTAAGTGAACAATGAGACCCATTGTTAATCCTTTATCGGAAATTATTTGTAACTTTCGACAAGTAGATCAATGAATGGAACAGGTAGACGGTTGAAATCTTTGTATATATTGCTTCTATATAGTCTAAGAAACATATATGCAAATCATCCAAACAGTACAATTCGCCAATTATTTGATCTTCAAGTTTAAGTGAACTACGAGCCCCATTGTTAATACTTTAACGGAAATTATTTGTAACTTGCGACAAGTAGAACAATGAATGGAAAAGGTAGACGGTTGAAATCAATGTATATATTGCTTCTTTATAGTCTAAGAAACATATATGCAAAGCATCCAAACAGTACCATTCGCCACTTTTTTGTTCTTCAAGTTTAAGTGAACAACGAGCCCCATTGTTAATCCTTTAAAGGAAATTATTTGTAAATTTCGACAAGTAGAACAATGATTGGAACACGTATACGGTTGAAATCTTTGTATATATTGCTTCCATATAGTCTGAGAAACATGTACGCAAAGCATCCAAACAGTACAATTCGCCAATTTTTTGTTCTTCAAGTTTAAGTGAACTACGATCCCCATTGTTAATCCCTTAACGGAAATTATTTGTAACTTTCGACAAGTAGAACAGTGAATGGAACAGGTAGACGGTTGAAATCTTTATATATATTGCTTCTATATAGTATAAGAAACATATATGCAAAGCATCCAAACAGTACCATTCGCCACTTTTTTGTTCTTCAAGTTTAAGTGAACTACGATCCCCATTGTTAATCCCTTAACGGAAATTATTTGTAACTTTCGACAAGTAGAACAGTGAATGGAACAGGTAGACGGTTGAAATCTTTATATATATTGCTTCTATATAGTATAAGAAACATATATGCAAAGCATCCAAACAGTACAATTCGCCAATTTTTTGTTCTTCAAGTTTAAGTGAACAATGAGCCCCAATGGTTAATCCGTTATCGGAAATTATTTGTAACATTCGACAAGTAGAACAACGAATGGAACAGGTAGACGGTTGAAATCTTTGTATATATTGCTTCTATATAGTCTAAGAAACATATATGCAAAGCATCCAAACAGTACAATTCGCCAATTTTTTGTTCTTCAAGTTTAAGTGAACAATGAGCCCCATTGTTAATCCTTTATCGGAAATTATTTGTAACTTTCGACAAGTAGAACAATGATTGGAACACGTAGACGGTTGAAATCTTTGTATATATTGCTTCCATATAGTCTAAGAAACATATATGCAAAGCATCCAAACAGTACAATTCGCCAATTTTTTGTTCTTCAAGTTTAAGTGAACAACGAGCCCCATTGTTAATCCTTTAAAGGAAATTATTTGAAACTTTCGACAAGTAGAACAATGAATAGAACAGGTAGACGGTTGAAATCTTTGTATATTTTGCATCTATATAGTCTAAGAAATATATATGCAAAGCGTCCAAACAGTACAATTCGCCACTTTTTTGTTCTTCAAGTTTAAGTGAACAACGAGCCCCATTGTTAATCCTTTAAAGGAAATTATTTGTAAATTTCGACAAGTAGAACAATGATTGGAACAGGTAGACGGTTGAAATCTTTGTATATATTGCTTCTATATAGTCTAAGAAACATATATGCAAATCATCCAAACAGTACAATTCGCCAATTATTTGATCTTCAAGTTTAAGTGAACAATGAGCCCCAATGGTTAATCCGTTATCGGAAATTATTTGTAACTTTCGACAAGTAGAACAATGAATGGAACAGGTAGACGGTTGAAATCTTTGTATATATTGCTTCTATATAGTCTAAGAAACATATATGCAAAGCATCCAAACAGTACAATTCGCCAATTTTTTGTTCTTCAAGTTTAAGTGAACAACGAGCCCCATTGTTAATCCTTTAAAGGAAATTATTTGTAAATTTCGGCAAGTAGAACAATGAATGGAATAGGTAGACGGTTGAAATCAATGTATATATTGCTTCTATATAGTCTAAGAAACATATATGCAAATCATCCAAACAGTACAATTCGCCAATTTCTTGTTCTTCAAGTTTAAGTAAACTACCATCCCCATTGTTAATCCCTTAACGGAAATTATTTGTAACTTTCGACAAGTAGAACAATGAATGGAACAGGTAGACGGTTGAAATCTTTGTATATATTGCTTCTATATAGTCTAAGAAACATATATGCAAATCATCCAAACAGTACAATTCGCCAATTATTTGATCTTCAAGTTTAAGTGAACAATGAGCCCCAATGGTTAATCCGTTATCGGAAATTATTTGTAACTTTCGACAAGTAGAACAATGAATGGAACAGGTAGACGGTTGAAATCTTTGTATATATTGCTTCTATATAGTCTAAGAAACATATATGCAAAGCATCCAAACAGTACAATTCGCCAATTTTTTGTTCTTCAAGTTTAAGTGAACAATGAGCCCCAATGGTTAATCCTTTATCGGTAATTATTTGTAACTTTCGACAAGTAGAACAATGAATGGAACAGGTAGACGGTTGAAATCCTTGTATATATTGCTTCCATATAGTCTAAGAAACATGTACGCAAAGCATCCAAACAGTACCATTCGCCAATTTTTTGTCCTTCAAGTTTAAGTGAACAATGAGCCCCAATGTTTAATCCTTTATCGGTAATTATTTGTAATTTTCGACAAGTAGAACAAGGAATGGAACAGGTAGACGGTTGAAATCTTTGTATATATTGCTTCTATATAGTATAAGAAACATATATGCAAAGCATCCAAACAGTACAATTCGCCAATTTTTTGTTCTTCACGTTTAAGTGAACAATGAGCCCCAATGGTTAATCCGTTATCGGAAATTATTTGTAAATTTCGACAAGTAGAACAATGAATGGAACAGGTAGACGGTTGAAATCTTTGTATATATTGCTTCTATATAGTCTAAGAAACATATATGCAAAGCATCCAAACAGTACCATTCGCCAATTTTTTGTTCTTCAAGTTTAAGTGAACTACGAGCCCCATTGTTAATCCTTTAAAGGAAATTATTTGTAAATTTCGACAAGTAGGACAATGAATGGAACAGGTAGACTGTTGAAATTATTGTATATATTGCTTCTATATAGTCTAAGAAATATATATGCAAAGCATCCAAACAGTACAATTCGCCGATTTTTTGATCTTCAAGTTTAAGTGAACAGCGAGCCCAATTATTAATCCTTTAAAGGAAATTATTTGTAAATTTCGACAAGTAGAACAATGATTGGAACACGTAGACGGTTGAAATCTTTGTATATATTGCTTCCATATAGTCTAAGAAACATATATGCAAAGCATCCAAACAGTACCATTCGCCAATTTTTTGTTCTTCAAGTTTAAGTGAACAATGAGACCCATTGTTAATCCTTTATCGGAAATTATTTGTAACTTTCGACAAGTAGATCAATGAATGGAACAGGTAGACGGTTGAAATCTTTGTATATATTGCTTCTATATAGTCTAAGAAACATATATGCAAATCATCCAAACAGTACAATTCGCCAATTATTTGATCTTCAAGTTTAAGTGAACTACGAGCCCCATTGTTAATACTTTAACGGAAATTATTTGTAACTTGCGACAAGTAGAACAATGAATGGAAAAGGTAGACGGTTGAAATCAATGTATATATTGCTTCTTTATAGTCTAAGAAACATATATGCAAAGCATCCAAACAGTACCATTCGCCACTTTTTTGTTCTTCAAGTTTAAGTGAACAACGAGCCCCATTGTTAATCCTTTAAAGGAAATTATTTGTAAATTTCGACAAGTAGAACAATGATTGGAACACGTATACGGTTGAAATCTTTGTATATATTGCTTCCATATAGTCTGAGAAACATGTACGCAAAGCATCCAAACAGTACAATTCGCCAATTTTTTGTTCTTCAAGTTTAAGTGAACTACGATCCCCATTGTTAATCCCTTAACGGAAATTATTTGTAACTTTCGACAAGTAGAACAGTGAATGGAACAGGTAGACGGTTGAAATCTTTATATATATTGCTTCTATATAGTATAAGAAACATATATGCAAAGCATCCAAACAGTACAATTCGCCAATTTTTTGTTCTTCAAGTTTAAGTGAACAATGAGCCCCAATGGTTAATCCGTTATCGGAAATTATTTGTAACATTCGACAAGTAGAACAACGAATGGAACAGGTAGACGGTTGAAATCTTTGTATATATTGCTTCTATATAGTCTAAGAAACATATATGCAAAGCATCCAAACAGTACAATTCGCCAATTTTTTGTTCTTCAAGTTTAAGTGAACAATGAGCCCCATTGTTAATCCTTTATCGGAAATTATTTGTAAATTTCGACAAGTAGAACAATGAATGGAACAGGTAGACGGTTGAAATCTTTGTATATATTGCTTCTATATAGTCTATGAAACATATATGCAAAGCATCCAAACAGTACCATTCGCCAATTTTTTGTTCTTCAAGTTTAAGTGAACTACGAGCCCCATTGTTAATCCTTTAAAGGAAATTATTTGTAAATTTCGACAAGTAGAACAATGAATGGAACAGGTAGACTGTTGAAATTATTGTATATATTGCTTCTATATAGTCTAAGAAATATATATGCAAAGCATCCAAACAGTACCATTCGCCAATTTTTTGTCCTTCAAGTTTAAGTGAACAATGAGCCCCATTGTTAATCCTTTATCGGAAATTATTTGTAACTTTCGACAAGTAGAACAATGATTGGAACACGTAGACGGTTGAAATCTTTGTATATATTGCTTCCATATAGTCTAAGAAACATATATGCAAAGCATCCAAACAGTACAATTCGCCAATTTTTTGTTCTTCAAGTTTAAGTGAACAACGAGCCCCATTGTTAATCCTTTAAAGGAAATTATTTGAAACTTTCGACAAGTAGAACAATGAATAGAACAGGTAGACGGTTGAAATCTTTGTATATTTTGCATCTATATAGTCTAAGAAATATATATGCAAAGCGTCCAAACAGTACAATTCGCCAATTTTTTGTTCTTCAAATTTAAGTGAACAATGAGCCCCATTGTTAATCCTTTAAAGGAAATTATTTGTAACTTTCGACAAGTAGAACAATGAATAGAACAGGTAGACGGTTGAAATCTTTGTATATTTTGCATCTATATAGTCTAAGAAACATATATGCAAAGCATCCAAACAGTACAATTCGCCAATTTTTTGTTCTTCAAGTTTAAGTGAACAATGAGCCCCACTGGTTAATCCTTTATCGGTAATTATTTGTAACTTTCGACAAGTAGAACAATGAATGGAACAGGTAGACGGTTGAAATCATTGTATATATTGCTTCTATATAGTCTAAGAAACATATATGCAAAGCATCCAAACAGTACAATTCGACAATTTTTTGCTCTTCAAGTTTAAGTGAACTACGAGCCCCATTGTTAATCCTTTAAAGGAAATTATTTGAAACTTTCGACAAGTAGAACAATGAATAGAACAGGTAGACGGTTGAAATCTTTGTATATTTTGCATCTATATAGTCTAAGAAACATATATGCAAAGCGTCCAAACAGTACAATTCGCCAATTTTTTGTTCTTCAAATTTAAGTGAACAATGAGCCGCATTGTTAATCCTTTAAAGGAAATTATTTGTAACTTTCGACAAGTAGAACAATGAATAGAACATGTAGACGGTTGAAATCTTTGTATATTTTGCATCTATATAGTCTAAGAAACATATATGCAAAGCATCCAAACAGTACAATTCGCCAATTTTTTGTTCTTCAAGTTTAAGTGAACAATGAGCCCCACTGGTTAATCCTTTATCGGAAATTATTTGTAACTTTCGACAAGTAGAACAATGAATGGAACAGGTAGACGGTTGAAATCTTTGTATATATTGCTTCTATATAGTCTAAGAAACATATATGCAAAGCATCCAAACAGTACAATTCGCCAATTTTTTGTTCTTCAAGTTTAAGTGAACAATGAGCCCCAATGGTTAATCCTTTATCGGAAATTATTTGTAAATTTCGACAAGTAGAACAATGAATGGAACAGGTAGCCGGTTGAAATCTTTGTATATATTGCTTCTATATAGTCTAAGAAACATATATGCAAAGCATCCAAACAGTACAATTCGCCAATTTTTTGTTCTTCAAGTTTAGGTGAACAATGAGCCCCAATGTTTAATCCGTTATCGGAAATTATTTGTAACTTTCGACAAGTAGAACAATGAATGGAAAAGGTAGACGGTTGAAATCTTTGTATATATTGCTTCTATATAGTCTAAGAAACATATATGCAAAGCATTCAAACAGTACCATTCGCCAATTTTTTGTTCTTCAAGTTTAAGTGAACAATGAGCCCCATTGTTAATCCTTTATCGGAAATTATTTGTAACTTTCGACAAGTAGAACAATGAATGGAACAGGTAGACGGTTGAAATCTTTGTATATATTGCTTCTATATAGTCTAAGAAACATATATGCAAAGCATCCAAACAGTACCATTCGCCACTTTTTTGTTCTTCAAATTTAAGTGAACAACGAGCCCCATTGTTAATCCTTTAAAGGAAATTATTTGTAAATTTCGACAAGTAGAACAATGAATGGATCATGTAGACGGTTGAAATCATTGTATATATTGCTTCTATATAGTCTACGAAACATATATGCAAAGCATCCAACAGTACAATTCGCCAATTTTTTGTTCTTCAAGTTTAAGTGAACTACGAGCCCCATTGTTAATCCTTTAACGGAAATTAATTGTAACTTTCTACAAGTAGAACAATGATTGGAACACGTAGACGGTTGAAATCTTTGTATATATTGCTTCCATATAGTCTAAGAAACATATATGCAAAGCATCCAAACAGTACAATTCGCCAATTTTTTGTTCTTCAAGTTTAAGTGAACAACGAGCCCCATTGTTAATCCTTTAAAGGAAATTATTTGTAACTTTCGACAAGTAGAACAATGAATAGAACAGGTAGACCGTTGAAATCTTTGTATATTTTGCATCTATATAGTCTAAGAAACATATATGCAAAGCATCCAAACAGTACAATTCGCCAATTTTTTGTTCTTCAAGTTTAAGTGAACAATGAGCCCCAATGGTTAATCCTTTATCGGTAATTATTTGTAACTTTCGACAAGTAGAACAATGAATGGAACACGTAGACGGTTGAAATCCTTGTATATATTGCTTCTATATAGTCTAAGAAACATATATGCAAAGCATCCAAACAGTAAAATTCGCCAATTTTTTGTTCTTCAAGTTTAAGTAAACTACGATCCCCATTGTTAATCCCTTAACGGAAATTATTTGTAACTTTCGACAAGTAGAACAATGAATGGAACAGGTAGACGGTTGAAATCATTGTATATATTGCTTCTATATAGTCTAAGAAACATATATGCAAAGCATCCAAACAGTACAATTCGACAATTTTTTGCTCTTCAAGTTTAAGTGAACTACGAGCCCCATTGTTAATCCTTTAAAGGAAATTATTTGTAAATTTCGGCAAGTAGAACAATGAATAGAATAGGTAGACGGTTGAAATCTTTGTATATATTGCTTCTATATAGTCTAAGAAACATATATGCAAAGCATCCAAACAGTACAATTCGCCAATTTATTGTTCTTCGAGTTTAAGTGAACAACGAGCCCCATTGTTAATCCTTTAAAGGAAATTATTTGTAACTTTCGACAAGTAGAACAATGAATGGAACAGGTAGACGGTTGAAATCTTTGTATAGATTGCTTCTATATAGTCTAAGAAACCTATATGCAAAGCATCCAAACAGTACAATTCGCCAATTTTTTGTTCTTCAAGTTTAAGTGAACAATGAGCCCCAATGGTTAATCCTTTATCGGAAATTATTTGTAAATTTCGACAAGTAGAACAATGAATGGAACAGGTAGCCGGTTGAAATCTTTGTATATATTGTTTCTATATAGTCTAAGAAACATATATGCAAAGCATCCAAACAGTACAATTCGCCAATTTTTTGTTCTTCATGTTTAGGTGAACAATGAGCCCCAATGTTTAATCCGTTATCGGAAATTATTTGTAACTTTCGACAAGTAGAACAATGAATGGAAAAGGTAGACGGTTGAAATCTTTGTATATATTGCTTCTATATAGTCTAAGAAACATATATGCAAAGCATTCAAACAGTATCATTCGCCAATTTTTTGTTCTTCAAGTTTAAGTGAACAATGAGCCCCATTGTTAATCCTTTATCGGAAATTATTTGTAACTTTCGACAAGTAGAACAATGAATGGAACAGGTAGACGGTTGAAATCTTTGTATATATTGCTTCTATATAGTCTAAGAAACATATATGCAAAGCATCCAAACAGTACAATTCGCCAATTTTTTGTTCTTCAAGTTTAAGTGAACAATGAGCCCCAATGTTTAATCCGTTATCGGAAATTATTTGTAACTTTCGACAAGTAGAACAATGAATGGAAAAGGTAGACGGTTGAAATCTTTGTATATATTGCTTCTATATAGTCTAAGAAACATATATGCAAAGCATCCAAACAGTACCATTCGCCAATTTTTTGTTCTTCAAGTTTAAGTGAACTACGAGCCCCATTGTTAATCCTTTAAAGGAAATTATTTGTAAATTTCGACAAGTAGGACAATGAATGGAACAGGTAGACTGTTGAAATTATTGTATATATTGCTTCTATATAGTCTAAGAAATATATATGCAAAGCATCCAAACAGTACAATTCGCCGATTTTTTGATCTTCAAGTTTAAGTGAACAGCGAGCCCAATTATTAATCCTTTAAAGGAAATTATTTGTAAATTTCGACAAGTAGAACAATGATTGGAACACGTAGACGGTTGAAATCTTTGTATATATTGCTTCCATATAGTCTAAGAAACATATATGCAAAGCATCCAAACAGTACCATTCGCCAATTTTTTGTTCTTCAAGTTTAAGTGAACAATGAGACCCATTGTTAATCCTTTATCGGAAATTATTTGTAACTTTCGACAAGTAGATCAATGAATGGAACAGGTAGACGGTTGAAATCTTTGTATATATTGCTTCTATATAGTCTAAGAAACATATATGCAAATCATCCAAACAGTACAATTCGCCAATTATTTGATCTTCAAGTTTAAGTGAACTACGAGCCCCATTGTTAATACTTTAACGGAAATTATTTGTAACTTGCGACAAGTAGAACAATGAATGGAAAAGGTAGACGGTTGAAATCTTTGTATATATTGCTTTTATATAGTCTAAGAAACATATATGCAAAGCATCCAAACAGTACAATGCGCCAATTTTTTGTTCTTCAAGTTTAAGTGAACAATGAGCCCCAATGTTTAATCCTTTATCGGTAATTATTTGTAATTTTCGACAAGTAGAACAAGGAATGGAACAGGTAGACGGTTGAAATCTTTGTATATATTGCTTCTATATAGTATAAGAAACATATATGCAAAGCATCCAAACAGTACAATTCGCCAATTTTTTGTTCTTCACGTTTAAGTGAACAATGAGCCCCAATGGTTAATCCGTTATCGGAAATTATTTGTAAATTTCGACAAGTAGAACAATGAATGGAACAGGTAGACGGTTGAAATCTTTGTATATATTGCTTCTATATAGTCTAAGAAACATATATGCAAAGCATCCAAACAGTACCATTCGCCAATTTTTTGTTCTTCAAGTTTAAGTGAACTACGAGCCCCATTGTTAATCCTTTAAAGGAAATTATTTGTAAATTTCGACAAGTAGGACAATGAATGGAACAGGTAGACTGTTGAAATTATTGTATATATTGCTTCTATATAGTCTAAGAAATATATATGCAAAGCATCCAAACAGTACAATTCGCCGATTTTTTGATCTTCAAGTTTAAGTGAACAGCGAGCCCAATTATTAATCCTTTAAAGGAAATTATTTGTAAATTTCGACAAGTAGAACAATGATTGGAACACGTAGACGGTTGAAATCTTTGTATATATTGCTTCCATATAGTCTAAGAAACATATATGCAAAGCATCCAAACAGTACCATTCGCCAATTTTTTGTTCTTCAAGTTTAAGTGAACAATGAGACCCATTGTTAATCCTTTATCGGAAATTATTTGTAACTTTCGACAAGTAGATCAATGAATGGAACAGGTAGACGGTTGAAATCTTTGTATATATTGCTTCTATATAGTCTAAGAAACATATATGCAAATCATCCAAACAGTACAATTCGCCAATTATTTGATCTTCAAGTTTAAGTGAACTACGAGCCCCATTGTTAATACTTTAACGGAAATTATTTGTAACTTGCGACAAGTAGAACAATGAATGGAAAAGGTAGACGGTTGAAATCAATGTATATATTGCTTCTTTATAGTCTAAGAAACATATATGCAAAGCATCCAAACAGTACCATTCGCCACTTTTTTGTTCTTCAAGTTTAAGTGAACAACGAGCCCCATTGTTAATCCTTTAAAGGAAATTATTTGTAAATTTCGACAAGTAGAACAATGATTGGAACACGTATACGGTTGAAATCTTTGTATATATTGCTTCCATATAGTCTGAGAAACATGTACGCAAAGCATCCAAACAGTACAATTCGCCAATTTTTTGTTCTTCAAGTTTAAGTGAACTACGATCCCCATTGTTAATCCCTTAACGGAAATTATTTGTAACTTTCGACAAGTAGAACAGTGAATGGAACAGGTAGACGGTTGAAATCTTTATATATATTGCTTCTATATAGTATAAGAAACATATATGCAAAGCATCCAAACAGTACAATTCGCCAATTTTTTGTTCTTCAAGTTTAAGTGAACAATGAGCCCCAATGGTTAATCCGTTATCGGAAATTATTTGTAACATTCGACAAGTAGAACAACGAATGGAACAGGTAGACGGTTGAAATCTTTGTATATATTGCTTCTATATAGTCTAAGAAACATATATGCAAAGCATCCAAACAGTACAATTCGCCAATTTTTTGTTCTTCAAGTTTAAGTGAACAATGAGCCCCATTGTTAATCCTTTATCGGAAATTATTTGTAAATTTCGACAAGTAGAACAATGAATGGAACAGGTAGACGGTTGAAATCTTTGTATATATTGCTTCTATATAGTCTATGAAACATATATGCAAAGCATCCAAACAGTACCATTCGCCAATTTTTTGTTCTTCAAGTTTAAGTGAACTACGAGCCCCATTGTTAATCCTTTAAAGGAAATTATTTGTAAATTTCGACAAGTAGAACAATGAATGGAACAGGTAGACTGTTGAAATTATTGTATATATTGCTTCTATATAGTCTAAGAAATATATATGCAAAGCATCCAAACAGTACCATTCGCCAATTTTTTGTCCTTCAAGTTTAAGTGAACAATGAGCCCCATTGTTAATCCTTTATCGGAAATTATTTGTAACTTTCGACAAGTAGAACAATGATTGGAACACGTAGACGGTTGAAATCTTTGTATATATTGCTTCCATATAGTCTAAGAAACATATATGCAAAGCATCCAAACAGTACAATTCGCCAATTTTTTGTTCTTCAAGTTTAAGTGAACAACGAGCCCCATTGTTAATCCTTTAAAGGAAATTATTTGAAACTTTCGACAAGTAGAACAATGAATAGAACAGGTAGACGGTTGAAATCTTTGTATATTTTGCATCTATATAGTCTAAGAAATATATATGCAAAGCGTCCAAACAGTACAATTCGCCAATTTTTTGTTCTTCAAATTTAAGTGAACAATGAGCCCCATTGTTAATCCTTTAAAGGAAATTATTTGTAACTTTCGACAAGTAGAACAATGAATAGAACAGGTAGACGGTTGAAATCTTTGTATATTTTGCATCTATATAGTCTAAGAAACATATATGCAAAGCATCCAAACAGTACAATTCGCCAATTTTTTGTTCTTCAAGTTTAAGTGAACAATGAGCCCCACTGGTTAATCCTTTATCGGTAATTATTTGTAACTTTCGACAAGTAGAACAATGAATGGAACAGGTAGACGGTTGAAATCATTGTATATATTGCTTCTATATAGTCTAAGAAACATATATGCAAAGCATCCAAACAGTACAATTCGACAATTTTTTGCTCTTCAAGTTTAAGTGAACTACGAGCCCCATTGTTAATCCTTTAAAGGAAATTATTTGAAACTTTCGACAAGTAGAACAATGAATAGAACAGGTAGACGGTTGAAATCTTTGTATATTTTGCATCTATATAGTCTAAGAAACATATATGCAAAGCGTCCAAACAGTACAATTCGCCAATTTTTTGTTCTTCAAATTTAAGTGAACAATGAGCCGCATTGTTAATCCTTTAAAGGAAATTATTTGTAACTTTCGACAAGTAGAACAATGAATAGAACATGTAGACGGTTGAAATCTTTGTATATTTTGCATCTATATAGTCTAAGAAACATATATGCAAAGCATCCAAACAGTACAATTCGCCAATTTTTTGTTCTTCAAGTTTAAGTGAACAATGAGCCCCACTGGTTAATCCTTTATCGGAAATTATTTGTAACTTTCGACAAGTAGAACAATGAATGGAACAGGTAGACGGTTGAAATCTTTGTATATATTGCTTCTATATAGTCTAAGAAACATATATGCAAAGCATCCAAACAGTACAATTCGCCAATTTTTTGTTCTTCAAGTTTAAGTGAACAATGAGCCCCAATGGTTAATCCTTTATCGGAAATTATTTGTAAATTTCGACAAGTAGAACAATGAATGGAACAGGTAGCCGGTTGAAATCTTTGTATATATTGCTTCTATATAGTCTAAGAAACATATATGCAAAGCATCCAAACAGTACAATTCGCCAATTTTTTGTTCTTCAAGTTTAGGTGAACAATGAGCCCCAATGTTTAATCCGTTATCGGAAATTATTTGTAACTTTCGACAAGTAGAACAATGAATGGAAAAGGTAGACGGTTGAAATCTTTGTATATATTGCTTCTATATAGTCTAAGAAACATATATGCAAAGCATTCAAACAGTACCATTCGCCAATTTTTTGTTCTTCAAGTTTAAGTGAACAATGAGCCCCATTGTTAATCCTTTATCGGAAATTATTTGTAACTTTCGACAAGTAGAACAATGAATGGAACAGGTAGACGGTTGAAATCTTTGTATATATTGCTTCTATATAGTCTAAGAAACATATATGCAAAGCATCCAAACAGTACCATTCGCCACTTTTTTGTTCTTCAAATTTAAGTGAACAACGAGCCCCATTGTTAATCCTTTAAAGGAAATTATTTGTAAATTTCGACAAGTAGAACAATGAATGGATCATGTAGACGGTTGAAATCATTGTATATATTGCTTCTATATAGTCTACGAAACATATATGCAAAGCATCCAACAGTACAATTCGCCAATTTTTTGTTCTTCAAGTTTAAGTGAACTACGAGCCCCATTGTTAATCCTTTAACGGAAATTAATTGTAACTTTCTACAAGTAGAACAATAATTGGAACACGTAGACGGTTGAAATCTTTGTATATATTGCTTCCATATAGTCTAAGAAACATATATGCAAAGCATCCAAACAGTACAATTCGCCAATTTTTTGTTCTTCAAGTTTAAGTGAACAACGAGCCCCATTGTTAATCCTTTAAAGGAAATTATTTGTAACTTTCGACAAGTAGAACAATGAATAGAACAGGTAGACCGTTGAAATCTTTGTATATTTTGCATCTATATAGTCTAAGAAACATATATGCAAAGCATCCAAACAGTACAATTCGCCAATTTTTTGTTCTTCAAGTTTAAGTGAACAATGAGCCCCAATGGTTAATCCTTTATCGGTAATTATTTGTAACTTTCGACAAGTAGAACAATGAATGGAACACGTAGACGGTTGAAATCCTTGTATATATTGCTTCTATATAGTCTAAGAAACATATATGCAAAGCATCCAAACAGTACAATTCGACAATTTTTTGCTCTTCAAGTTTAAGTGAACTACGAGCCCCATTGTTAATCCTTTAAAGGAAATTATTTGTAAATTTCGGCAAGTAGAACAATGAATAGAATAGGTAGACGGTTGAAATCTTTGTATATATTGCTTCTATATAGTCTAAGAAACATATATGCAAAGCATCCAAACAGTACAATTCGCCAATTTATTGTTCTTCGAGTTTAAGTGAACAACGAGCCCCATTGTTAATCCTTTAAAGGAAATTATTTGTAACTTTCGACAAGTAGAACAATGAATGGAACAGGTAGACGGTTGAAATCTTTGTATAGATTGCTTCTATATAGTCTAAGAAACCTATATGCAAAGCATCCAAACAGTACAATTCGCCAATTTTTTGTTCTTCAAGTTTAAGTGAACAATGAGCCCCAATGGTTAATCCTTTATCGGAAATTATTTGTAAATTTCGACAAGTAGAACAATGAATGGAACAGGTAGCCGGTTGAAATCTTTGTATATATTGTTTCTATATAGTCTAAGAAACATATATGCAAAGCATCCAAACAGTACAATTCGCCAATTTTTTGTTCTTCATGTTTAGGTGAACAATGAGCCCCAATGTTTAATCCGTTATCGGAAATTATTTGTAACTTTCGACAAGTAGAACAATGAATGGAAAAGGTAGACGGTTGAAATCTTTGTATATATTGCTTCTATATAGTCTAAGAAACATATATGCAAAGCATTCAAACAGTATCATTCGCCAATTTTTTGTTCTTCAAGTTTAAGTGAACAATGAGCCCCATTGTTAATCCTTTATCGGAAATTATTTGTAACTTTCGACAAGTAGAACAATGAATGGAACAGGTAGACGGTTGAAATCTTTGTATATATTGCTTCTATATAGTCTAAGAAACATATATGCAAAGCATCCAAACAGTACAATTCGCCAATTTTTTGTTCTTCAAGTTTAAGTGAACAATGAGCCCCAATGTTTAATCCGTTATCGGAAATTATTTGTAACTTTCGACAAGTAGAACAATGAATGGAAAAGGTAGACGGTTGAAATCTTTGTATATATTGCTTCTATATAGTCTAAGAAACATATATGCAAAGCATCCAAACAGTACCATTCGCCAATTTTTTGTTCTTCAAGTTTAAGTGAACAATGAGCCCCATTGTTAATCCTTTATCGGAAATTATTTGTAACTTTCGACAAGTAGAACAATGAATGGAACAGGTAGACGGTTGAAATCTTTGTATATATTGCTTCTATATAGTCTAAGAAACATATATGCAAAGCATCCAAACAGTACCATTCGCCAATTTTTTGTTCTTCAAGTTTAAGTGAACAATGAGCCCCAATGGTTAATCCTTTATCGGTAATTATTTGTAACTTTCGACAAGTAGAACAATGAATGGAACACGTAGACGGTTGAAATCCTTGTATATATTGCTTCTATATAGTCTAAGAAACATATATGCAAAGCATCCAAACAGTAAAATTCGCCAATTTTTTGTTCTTCAAGTTTAAGTAAACTACGATCCCCATTGTTAATCCCTTAACGGAAATTATTTGTAACTTTCGACAAGTAGAACAATGAATGGAACAGGTAGACGGTTGAAATCATTGTATATATTGCTTCTATATAGTCTAAGAAACATATATGCAAAGCATCCAAACAGTACAATTCGACAATTTTTTGCTCTTCAAGTTTAAGTGAACTACGAGCCCCATTGTTAATCCTTTAAAGGAAATTATTTGTAAATTTCGGCAAGTAGAACAATGAATAGAATAGGTAGACGGTTGAAATCTTTGTATATATTGCTTCTATATAGTCTAAGAAACATATATGCAAAGCATCCAAACAGTACAATTCGCCAATTTATTGTTCTTCAAGTTTAAGTGAACAACGAGCCCCATTGTTAATCCTTTAAAGGAAATTATTTGTAACTTTCGACAAGTAGAACAATGAATGGAACAGGTAGACGGTTGAAATCTTTGTATATATTGCTTCTATATAGTCTAAGAAACATATATGCAAAGCATCCAAACAGTACAATTCGCCAATTTTTTGTTCTTCAAGTTTAAGTGAACAATGAGCCCCAATGGTTAATCCTTTATCGGAAATTATTTGTAAATTTCGACAAGTAGAACAATGAATGGAACAGGTAGCCGGTTGAAATCTTTGTATATATTGCTTCTATATAGTCTAAGAAACATATATGCAAAGCATCCAAACAGTACAATTCGCCAATTTTTTGTTCTTCAAGTTTAGGTGAACAATGAGCCCCAATGTTTAATCCGTTATCGGAAATTATTTGTAACTTGCGACAAGTAGAACAATGAATGGAACAGGTAGACGGTTGAAATCAATGTATATATTGCTTCTATATAGTCTAAGAAACATATATGCAAAGCATTCAAACAGTACCATTCGCCAATTTTTTGTTCTTCAAGTTTAAGTGAACAATGAGCCCCATTGTTAATCCTTTATCGGAAATTATTTGTAACTTTCGACAAGTAGAACAATGAATGGAACAGGTAGACGGTTGAAATCTTTGTATATATTGCTTCTATATAGTCTAAGAAACATATATGCAAAGCATCCAAACAGTACAATTCGCCAATTTTTTGTTCTTCAAGTTTAAGTGAACAATGAGCCCCAATGTTTAATCCGTTATCGGAAATTATTTGTAACTTTCGACAAGTAGAACAATGAATGGAAAAGGTAGACGGTTGAAATCTTTGTATATATTGCTTCTATATAGTCTAAGAAACATATATGCAAAGCATCCAAACAGTACCATTCGCCAATTTTTTGTTCTTCAAGTTTAAGTGAACAATGAGCCCCATTGTTAATCCTTTATCGGAAATTATTTGTAACTTTCGACAAGTAGAACAATGAATGGAACAGGTAGACGGTTGAAATCTTTGTATATATTGCTTCTATATAGTCTAAGAAACATATATGCAAAGCATCCAAACAGTACCATTCGCCACTTTTTTGTTCTTCAAGTTTAAGTGAACAACGAGCCCCATTGTTAATCCTTTAAAGGAAATTATTTGTAAATTTCGACAAGTAGAACAATGAATGGATCATGTAGACGGTTGAAATCATTGTATATATTGCTTCTATATAGTCTACGAAACATATATGAAAAGCATCCAACAGTACAATTCGCCAATTTTTTGTTCTTCAAGTTTAAGTGAACTACGAGCCCCATTGTTAATCCTTAAACGGAAATTAATTGTAACTTTCTACAAGTAGAACAATGATTGGAACACGTAGACGGTTGAAATCTTTGTATATATTGCTTCCATATAGTCTAAGAAACATATATGCAAAGCATCCAAACAGTACAATTCGCCAATTTTTTGTTCTTCAAGTTTAAGTGAACAACGAGCCCCATTGTTAATCCTTTAACGGAAATTAATTGTAACTTTCTACAAGTAGAACAATGATTGGAACACGTAGACGGTTGAAATCTTTGTATATATTGCTTCCATATAGTCTAAGAAACATATATGCAAAGCATCCAAACAGTACAATTCGCCAATTTTTTGTTCTTCAAGTTTAAGTGAACAACGAGCCCCATTGTTAATCCTTTAAAGGAAATTATTTGTAACTTTCGACAAGTAGAACAATGAATAGAACAGGTAGACGGTTGAAATCTTTGTATATTTTGCATCTATATAGTCTAAGAAACATATATGCAAAGCATCCAAACAGTACAATTCGCCAATTTTTTGTTCTTCAAGTTTAAGTGAACAATGAGCCCCAATGGTTAATCCTTTATCGGTAATTATTTGTAACTTTCGACAAGTAGAACAATGAATGGAACACGTAGACGGTTGAAATCCTTGTATATATTGCATCTATATAGTCTAAGAAACATATATGCAAAGCATCCAAACAGTAAAATTCGCCAATTTTTTGTTCTTCAAGTTTAAGTAAACTACGATCCCCATTGTTAATCCCTTAACGGAAATTATTTGTAACTTTCGACAAGGAGAACAATGAATGGAACAGGTAGACGGTTGAAATCATTGTATATATTGCTTCTATATAGTCTAAGAAATATATATGCAAAGCATCCAAACAGTACAATTCGACAATTTTTTGCTCTTCAAGTTTAAGTGAACTACGAGCCCCATTGTTAATCCTTTAAAGGAAATTATTTGTAAATTTCGGCAAGTAGAACAATGAATGGAATAGGTAGACGGTTGAAATCTTTGTATATATTGCTTCTATATAGTCTAAGAAACATATATGCAAATCATCCAAACAGTACAATTCGCCAATTTATTGTTCTTCAAGTTTAAGTGAACAACGAGCCCCATTGGTAATCCTTTAAAGGAAATTATTTGTAACTTTCGACAAGTAGAACAATGAATGGAACAGGTAGACGGTTGAAATCATTGTATATACTGCTTCTATATAGTCTAAGAAACATATATGCAAAGCATCCAAACAGTACAATTCGCCAATTTTTTGTTCTTCAAGTTTAAGTGAACAATGAGCCCCAATGGTTAATCCTTTATCGGTAATTATTTGTAACTTTCAACAAGTAGAACAATGAACGGAACAGGTAGACGGTTGAAATCCTTGTATATATTGCTTCCATATAGTCTAAGAAACATGTACGCAAAGCATCCAAACAGTACCATTCGCCAATTTTTTGCTCTTCAAGTTTAAGTGAACTACGAGCCCCATTGTTAATCATTTAAAGGAAATTATTTGTAAATTTCGGCAAGTAGAACAATGAATGGAAGAGGTAGACGGTTGAAATCATTGTATATATTGCTTCTATATAGTCTAAGAAACATATATGCAAAGCATCCAAACAGTACAATTCGCCAATATTTTGTTCTTCAAGTTTAAGTGAACAATGAGCCCCAATGGTTAATCCGTTATCGGAAATTATTTGTAAATTTCGTCAAGTAGAACAATGAATGGAACAGGTAGACGGTTGAAATCTTTGTATATATTGCTTCTATATAGTCTAAGAAATATATATGCAAAGCATCCAAACAGTACCATTCGCCAATTTTTTGTCCTTCAAGTTTAAGTGAACAATGAGCCCCATTGTTAATCCTTTATCGGAAATTATTTGTAACTTTCGACAAGTAGAACAATGAATGGAACAGGTAGACGGTTGAAATCCTTGTATATATTGCTTCTATATAGTCTAAGAAACATATATGCAAAGCATCCAAACAGTACAGTTCGCCAATTTTTTGTTCTTCAAGTTTAAGTAAACTACGATCCCCATTGTTAATCCCTTAACGGAAATTATTTGTAACTTTCGACAAGTAGAACAATGAATGGAAAAGGTAGACGGTTGAAATCTTTGTATATATTGCTTCTATATAGTCTAAGAAACATATATGAAAAGCATCCAAACAGTAACAATCGCCAATTTTTTGATCTTCAAGTTTAAGTGAACAACGAGCCCCATTGTTAATCCTTTAAAGGAAATTATTTGTAAATTTCGACAAGTAGAACAATGAATGGAACAGGTAGACGGTTGAAATCTTTGTATATATTGCTTCTATATAATCTAAGAAACATATATGCAAAGCATCCAAACAGTACCATTCGCCAATTTTTTGTTCTTCAAGTTTAAGTGAACAGCGAGCCCCATTGATAATCATGAAATGGAAATTATTTGTAACTTTCTACAAGTAGAACAATGAATGGAACAGGTAGACGGTTGAATTCTTTGTATATATTGCTTCTATATAGTCTAAGAAACCTATATGCAAAGCATCTAAACAGTAACAATCGCCAATTTTTTGATCTTCAAGTTTAAGTGAACAGAGAGCCCCATTGATAATCATGAAATGGAAATTATTTGTAACTTTCTACAAGTAGAACAATGAATAGTACAGGTAGACGGTTGAAATCTTTGTATATATTGCTTCTATATAATCTAAGAAACATATATGCAAAGCATCCAAACAGTACCATTCGCCAAATTTTTGTTCTTCAAGTTTAAGTGAACAATGAGCCCCAATTGTTAATCCTTTAAAGGAAATTATTTGTAATTTTCGACAAGCAGAACAATGAATGGAACAGGTAGACGGTTGAATTCTTTGTATATATTGCTTCTATATAGTCTAAGAAACCTATATGCAAAGCATCTAAACAGTAACAATCGCCAATTCTTTGATCTTCAAGTTTAAGTGAACAGAGAGCCCCATTGATAATCATGAAATGGAAATTATTTGTAACTTTCTACAAGTAGAACAATGAATAGTACAGGTAGACGGGTGAAATCTTTCTATATATTGCTTCTAAATAGTCTAAGAAACATATATGCAAAGCATCCAAACAGTAAAATTCGCCAATTTATTGTTCTTCAAGTTTAAGTGAACAACGAGCCCCATTGTTAATCCTTTAAAGGAAATTATTTGTAATTTTCGACAAGCAGAACAATGAATGGAACAGGTAGAAGGTTGAAATCTTAGTATATATTGCTTCTATATAATCTAAGAAACCTATATGCAAAGCATCTAAACAGTAACAATCGCCAATTTTTTGATCTTCAAGTTTAAGTGAACAACGAGCCCCATTGTTAATCCTTTAAAGGAAATTATTTGTAATTTTCGACAAGCAGAACAATGAATGGAACAGGTAGAAGGTTGAAATCTTTGTATATATTGCTTCTATATAATCTAAGAAACCTATATGCAAAGCATCTAAACAGTAACAATCGCCAATTTTTTGATCTTCAAGTTTAAGTGAACAATGAGCCCCATTGTTAATCCTTTATCGGAAATTATTTGTAACTTTCGACAAGTAGAACAATGAATGGAACTGGTAGACGGTTGAAATCTTCTTATATATTGCTTCTATATAGTCTAAGAAACATGTATGCAAAGCATCCAAACAGTACCAGTCGCCAATTTTTTGTTCTTCAAGTTTAAGTGAACAATGAGCCCCAATTGTTAATCCTTTATCGGTAATTATTTGTAACTTTCGACAAGTAGAACAATGAATGGAACAGGTAGACGGTAGAAATCCTTGTATATATTGCTTCTATATAATCTAAGAAACATATATGCAAAGCATCCAAACAGTACCATTCGCCAATTTCTTGTTCTTCAAGTTTAAGTGAACTACGAGCCCCATTGTTAATCCTTTAAAGGAAATTATTTGTAAATTTCGACAAGTAGAACAATGAATGGATCAGGTAGACGGTTGAAATCATTGTATATATTGCTTCTATATAATCTACGAAACATATATGCAAAGCATCCAAACAGTACCATTCGCCAATTTATTGTTCTTCAAGTTTAAGTGAACAACGAGCCCCATTGTTAATCCTTTAAAGGAAATTATTTGTAAATTTCGACAAGTAGAAAAATGAATGGAATAGGTAGACGGTTGAAATCATTGTATATATTGCTTCTATATAGTCTAAGAAACATATATGCAAAGCATCCAAACAGTACAATTCGCCAATTTTTTGTTCTTCAAGTTTAAGTGAACAATGAGCCCCAATGATTAATCCTTTATCGGAAAATATTTGTAACTTTCGACAAGTAGAACAATGAATGGAACAGGTAGACGGTTGAAATCTTTGTATATATTGCTTCTACATAGTCTAAGAAACATATATGCAAAGCATCCAAACAGTACCATTCGCCAATTTTTTGTTCTTCAAGTTTAAGTGAACAATGAGCCCCAATGGTTAATCCTTTATCGGAAATTATTTGTAATTTTCGACAAGTAGAACAATGAATGGAACATGTAAACGGTTGAAATCTTTGGATATATTGCTTCTATATAACCTAAGAAACATATATGCAAAGCATCCAAACAGTACCATTCGCCAATTTTTTGTTCTTCAAGGTTAAGTGAACAATGAGCCACATTGTTAATCCTTTAAAGGAAATTATTTATAACTTTCGACAAGTAGAACAATGAATGGAACAGGTAGACTGTTGAAATCATTGTATATATTGCTTCTATATAGTCTAAGAAACATGTACGCAAAGCATCCAAACAGTACCATTCGCCAATTTTTTGTTCCTCAAGTTTAAGTGAACAATGAGCCCCATTGTTGATCCTTTATCGGAAATTATTTGTAACTTTCGACAAGTAGAACAATGAATGGAACAGGTAGACGGTTGAAATCTTTGTATATATTGCTTCTATATAGTCTGAGAAACATATATGCAAAGCATCCAAACAGTACCATTCGCCAATTTTTTGTTCTTCAAGTTTAAGTGAACTACGAGCCCCATTGTTAATCCATCAACGGAAATTATGTGTAACTTTCGACTAGTAGAACAATGAATGGAACAGGTAGACGGTTGAAATCTTTGTATATATTGCTTCTATATAGTCTAAGAAACATATATGCAAAGCATCCAAACAGTACCATTCGCCAATTTTTTGTTCTTCAAGGTTAAGTGAAAAATGAGCCCCATTGTTAATCCTTTATCGGAAATTATTTGTAACTTTCGACAAGTAGAACAATGGATGGAACAGGTAGACGGTTGAAAACTTTGTATATATTGCTTCTATATAGTCTAAGAAACATGTACGCAAAGCATCCAAACAGTACCATTCGCCAATTTTTTGTTCCTCAAGTTTAAGTGAACAATAAGCCCCATTGTTGATCCTTTATCGGAAATTATTTGTAACTTTCGACAAGTAGAACAATGAATGGAACAGGTAGACGGTTGAAATCTTTGTATATATTGCTTCTATATAGTCTGAGAAACATATATGCAAAGCATCCAAACAGTACCATTCGCCAATTTATTGTTCTTCAAGTTTAAGTGAACAACGAGCCCCATTGTTAATCCTTTAAAGGAAATTATTTGTAAATTTCGACAAGTAGAACAATGAATGGAACACGTAGACGGTTGAAATCTTTGTATATATTGCTTCCATATAGTCTAAGAAACATGTACGCAAAGCATCCAAACAGTACCATTCGCCAATTTTTTGTTCTTCAAGTTTAAGTGAACAATGAGCCCCAATGGTTAATCCTTTATCGGAAAGTATTTGTAATTTTCGACAAGTAGAACAATGAATGGAACATGTAAACGGTTGAAATCTTTGGATATATTGCTTCTATATAACCTAAGAAACATATATGCAAAGCATCCAAACAGTACCATTCGCCAATTTTTTGTTCTTCAAGGTTAAGTGAACAATGAGCCACATTGTTAATCCTTTAAAGGAAATTATTTATAACTTTCGACAAGTAGAACAATGAATGGAACAGGTAGACTGTTGAAATCATTGTATATATTGCTTCTATATAGTCTAAGAAACATGTACGCAAAGCATCCAAACAGTACCATTCGCCAATTTTTTGTTCCTCAAGTTTAAGTGAACAATGAGCCCCATTGTTGATCCTTTATCGGAAATTATTTGTAACTTTCGACAAGTAGAACAATGAATGGAACAGGTAGACGGTTGAAATCTTTGTATATATTGCTTCTATATAGTCTGAGAAACATATATGCAAAGCATCCAAACAGTACCATTCGCCAATTTATTGTTCTTCAAGTTTAAGTGAACAATGAGCCCCAATGGTTAATCCTTTATCGGAAATTATTTGTAATTTTCGACAAGTAGAACAATGATTGGAACACGTAGACGGTTGAAATATTTGTATATATTGCTTCCATATAGTCTAAGAAACATATATGCAAAGCATCCAAACAGTACCATTCGCCAATTTTTTGTTCTTCAAGGTTAAGTGAACAACGAGCCCCATTGATAATCATGAAACGGAAATTATTTGTAACTTTCGACATGTAGAACAATGAATGAAACTGGTAGACGGTTGCAATCTTTGTATATGTTGCTTCCATATAGTCTAAGAAACATATATGCAAAGCATCCAAACAGTACAATTCGCCAATTTTTTGTTCTTCAAGTTTAAGTGAACAATGAGCCCCAATGGTTAATCCTTTATCGGAAATTATTTGTAACTTTCGACAAGTAGAACAATGAATGGAACAGGTAGACGGTTGAAATCTTTGTATATATTGCTTCTATATAGTCTGAGAAACAAATATGCAAAGCATCCAAACAGTACCATTCGCCAATTTATTGTTCTTCAAGTTTAAGTGAACAACGAGCCCCATTGTTAATCCATTAAAGGAAATTATTTGTAAATTTCGACAAGTAGAACAATGATTGGAACACGTAGACGGTTGAAATCTTTGGATATATTGCTTCTATATAACCTAAGAAACATATATGCAAAGCATCCAAACAGTACCATTCGCCAATTTTTTGTTCTTCAAGGTTAAGTGAACAATGAGCCACATTGTTAATCCTTTATCGGAAACTATTTGTAACTTTCTACAAGTAGAACAATAATTGGAACACGTAGACGGTTGAAATCTTTGTATATATTGCTTCTATATAGACTAAGAAACATATATGCAAAGCATCCAAACAGTACCATTCGCCAATTTTTTGTTCTTCAAATTTAAGTGAACAACGAGCCCCATTGATAATCATGAAACGGAAATTATTTGTAACTTTCGACATGTAGAACAATGAATGGAACAGGTAGATGGTTGAAATCATTATATATATTGCTTCCATATAGTCTAAGAAACATATATGCAAAGCATCCAAACAGTACCATTCGCCAATTTATTGTTCTTCAAGTTTAAGTGAACAACGAGCCCCATTGTTAATCCTTTAAAGGAAATTATTTGTAAATTTCGACAAGTAGAACAATGATTGGAACACGTAGACGGTTGAAATCTTTGTATATATTGCTTCCGTATAGTCTAAGAAACATATATGCAAAGCATCCAAACAGTACCATTCGCCTATTTTTTGTTCTTCAAGGTTAAGTGAACAATGAGCCCGATTGTTAATACTTTATCGGAAATTATTTGTAAATTTCGACAAGTAGAACAATGATTGGAACACGTGGACGGTTGAAATATTTGTATATATTGCTTCCATATAGTCTAAGAAACATATATGCAAAGCATCCAAACAGTACAATTCGCCAATTTTTTGTTCTTCAAGTTTAAGTGAACAATGAGCCCCAATGGTTAATCCTTTATCGGAAATTATTTGTAACTTTCGACAAGTAGAACAATGAATGGAACAGGTAGACGGTTGAAATCTTTGTATATATTGCTTCTATATAGTCTAAGAAACATATATGCAAAGCATCCAAACGGTACAATTTGCCAATTTTTGGTTTTTCAAGTTTAATTGAACTACGAGCCCCATTGTTAATCCTTTAAAGGAAATTATTTGTAAATTTCGACAAGTAGAACAATGAATGGATCATGTAGACGGTTGAAATCATTGTATATATTGCTTCTATATAGTCTACGAAACATATATGCAAAGCATCCAAACAGTACAATTCGCCAATTTTTTTGTTCTTCATGTTTAAGTGAACTACGAGCCCCATTGTTAATCCTTTATCGGAAATTATTTGTAATTTTCGACAAGTAGAACAATGAATGGAACAGGTAGACGGTTGAAATCTTTGTATATATTGCTTCTATATAGTCTGAGAAACATATATGCAAAGCATCCAAACAGTACCATTCGCCAATTTTTTGTTCTTCAAGGTTAAGTGAACAATGAGCCACATTGTTAATCCTTTATCGGAAACTATTTGTAACTTTCTACAAGTAGAACAATAATTGGAACACGTAGACGGTTGAAATCTTTGTATATATTGCTTCTATATAGACTAAGAAACATATATGCAAAGCATCCAAACAGTACCATTCGCCAATTTTTTGTTCTTCAAATTTAAGTGAACAACGAGCCCGATTGTTAATCCTTTATCGGAAATTATTTCTAACTTTCGACAAGTAGAACAATGAATGGAACACGTAGACGGTTGAAATCTTTGTATATATTGCTTCCATATAGTCTAAGAAACATGTACGCAAAGCATCCAAACAGTACCATTCGCCACTTTTTTGTTCTTCAAGTTTAAGTGAACAATGAGCCCCAATGGTTAATCCTTTATCGGAAATTATTTGTAATTTTCGACAAGTAGAACAATGAATGGAACACGTAGACGGTTGAAATCTTTGTATATATGGCTTCTATATAGACTAAGAAACATATATGCAATGCATCCAAATAGTACAATTCGCCAATTTATTGTTCTTCAAGTTTAAGTGAACAACGAGCCCCATTGTTAATCCTTTAAATAGAAATTATTTGTAAATTTCGACAAGTAGAACAATGATTAGAACACGTAGATGGTTGAAATCTTTGGATATATTGCTTCTATATAACCTAAGAAACATATATGCAAAGCATCCAAACAGTACCATTCGCCAATTTTTTGTTCTTCAAGGTTAAGTGAACAATGAGCCACATTGTTAATCCTTTATCGGAAACTATTTGTAACTTTCTACAAGTAGAACAATAATTGGAACACGTAGACGGTTGAAATCTTTGTATATATTGCTTCTATATAGACTAAGAAACATATATGCAAAGCATCCAAACAGTACCATTCGCCAATTTTTTGTTCTTCAAATTTAAGTGAACAACGAGCCCCATTGATAATCATGAAACGGAAATTATTTGTAACTTTCGACATGAAGAACAATGAATGGAACAGGTAGATGGTTGAAATCATTATATATATTGCTTCTATATAGTCTAAGAAACATATATGCATAGCATCCACACAGTACAATTCGCCAATTTATTGTTCTTCAAGTTTAAGTGAACAACGAGCCCCATTGTTAATCCTTTAAAGGAAATTATTTGTAAATTTCGACAAGCAGAACAATGATTGGAACACGTAGACGGTTGAAATATTATTATATATTGCTTCCATATAGTCTAAGAAACATATATGCAAAGCATCCAAACAGAACCATTCGCCAATTTTTTGTTCTTCAAGGTTAAGTGAACAATGAGCCCGATTGTTAATCCTTTATCGGAAATTATTTGTAACTTTCGACAAGTAGAACAATGAATGGAACAGGTAGACGGTTGAAATCTTTGTATATATTGCTTCTATATAGTCTAAGAAACATATATGCAAAGCATCCAAACAGTACAATTCGCCGATTTTTGGTTTTTCAAGTTTAATTGAACTACGAGCCCCATTGTTAATCCTTTAAAGGAAATTATTTGTAAATTTCGACAAGTAGAACAATGAATGGATCATGTAGACGGTTGAAATCATTGTATATATTGCTTCTATATAGTCTAAGAAACATTTATGCAAAGCATCCAAACAGTACGATTCGACAATTTATTGTTCTTCAAGTTTAAGTGAACAACGAGCCCCATTGTTAATCCTTTAAAGGAAATTATTTGTAAATTTCGACAAGCAGAACAATGATTGGAACACGTAGACGGTTGAAATATTATTATATATTGCTTCCATATAGTCTAAGAAACATATATGCAAAGCATCCAAACAGTACAATTCGCCAATTTTTTGTTCTTCAAGTTTAAGTGAACAATGAGCCCCATTGATAATCATGAAAGGGAAATTATTTGTAACTTTCTTCAAATAGAACAATGAATAGAACAGTTAGACTGTTGAAATCTTTGTATATATTGCTTCTATATAGTCTAAGAAACATTTATGCAAAGCATCCAAACAGTACGATTCGACAATTTTTTGTTCTTCAAGTTTAAGTGAACAACGAGCCCCATTGATAATCATGAAAAGGAAATTATTTGTAACTTTCTACAAGTAGAACAATGAATGGAACAGGTAGACGGTTGAAATCATTGTATAGATTGCTTCTATATAGTCTAAGAAACATATACGCAAAGCATCCAAACAGTACAATTCGCCAATTTTTTTGTTCTTCAAGTTTAAGTGAACTACGAGCCCCATTGTTAATCCTTTATCGGAAATTATTTGTAATTTTCGACAAATAGAACAATGAATGGAACAGGTAGACGGTTGAATTCTTTGTATATATTGCTTCTATATAGTCTAAGAAACATATATGCAAAGCATCCAAACAGTACCATTCGCCAATTTTTTGTTCTTCAAGGTTAAGTGAAAAATGAGCCCCATTGTTAATCCTTTATCGGAAATTATTTGTAACTTTCGACAAGGAGAACAATGAATGGAACAGGTAGACGGCTGAAAACTTTGTATATATTGCTTTTATATAGTCTAAGAAACATGTACGCAAAGCATCCAAACAGTACCATTCGCCAATTTTTTGTTCCTCAAGTTTAAGTGAACAATCAGCCCCATTGTTAATCCTTTATCGGAAATTATCTGTAACTTTCGACAAGTAGAACATTGAATGGAACAGGTAGACGGTTGAAATCTTTGTATCTATTGCTTCTATATAGTATAAGAAACATATATGCAAAGCATCCAAACAGTACCATTCGCCAATTTTTTGTTCTTCAAGTTTAAGTGAACTGCGAGCTCCATTGTTAATCCTTTAAAGGAAATTATTTATAACTTTCGACAAGTAGAACAATGAATGGAACAGGTAGACTGTTGAAATCATTGTATATATTGCTTCTATATAGTCTAAGAAACATATATGCAGAGCATCCAAACAGTACAATTCGCCAATTATTTGTTCTTCAAGTTTAAGTGAACAACGAGCCCCATTGATAATCATGAAACGGAAATTATTTGTAACTTTCGACATGTAGAACAATGAATGGAACAGGTAGAAGGTTGAAATTATTATATATATTGCTTCTATATAGTCTAAGAAACATATATGCATAGCATCCACACAGTACAATTCGCCAATTTATTGTTCTTCAAGTTTAAGTGAACAACGAGCCCCATTGTTAATCCTTTAAAGGAAATTATTTGTAAATTTCGACAAGTAGAACAATGATTGGAACACGTAGACGGTTGAAATCTTTGTATATATTGCTTCCGTATAGTCTAAGAAACATATATGCAAAGCATCCAAACAGTACCATTCGCCAATTTTTTGTTCTTCAAGGTTAAGTGAACAATGAGCCCGATTGTTAATACTTTATCCGAAATTATTTGTAAATTTCGACAAGTAGAACAATGACTGGAACACGTGGACGGTTGAAATCTTTGTATACATTGCTTCCATATAGTCTAAGAAACATATATGCAAAGCATCCAAACAGTACAATTCGCCAATTTTTTGTTCTTCAAGTTTAAGTGAACAATGAGCCCCAATGGTTAATCCTTTATCGGAAATTATTTGTAACTTTCGACAAGTAGAACAATGAATGGAACAGGTAGACGGTTGAAATCTTTGTATATATTGCTTCTATATAGTCTGAGAAACATATGTGCAAAGCATCCAAACAGTACCATTCGCCAATTTATTGTTCTTCAAGTTTAAGTGAACAACGACCCCCATTGTTAATCCTTTAAAGGAAATTATTTGTAAATTTCGACAAGTAGAACAATGATTGGAACACGTAGACGGTTGAAATCTTTGTATATATTGCTTCCGTATAGTCTAAGTAACATATATGCAAAGCATCCAAACAGTACCATTCGCCAATTTTTTGTTCTTCAAGGTTAAGAGAACAATGAGCCCGATTGTTAATACTTTATCGGAAATTATTTGTAAATTTCGACAAGTAGAACAATGATTGGAACACGTGGACGGTTGAAATATTTGTATATATTGCTTCCATATAGTCTAAGAAACATATATGCAAAGCATCCAAACAGTACAATTCGCCAATTTTTTGTTCTTCAAGTTTAAGTGAACAATGAGCCCCAATGGTTAATCCTTTATCGGAAATTATTTGTAACTTTCGACAAGTAGAACAATGAATGGAACAGGTAGACGGTTGAAATCATTGTATATATTGCTTCTATATAGTCTGAGAAACATATATGCAAAGCATCCAAACAGTACCATTCGCCAATTTATTGTTCTTCAAGTTTAAGTGAACAACGACCCCCATTGTTAATCCTTTAAAGGAAATTATTTGTAAATTTCGACAAGTAGAACAATGATTGGAACACGTGGACGGTTGAAATATTTGTATATATTGCTTCCATATAGTCTAAGAAACATATATGCAAAGCATCCAAACAGTACAATTCGCCAATTTTTTGTTCTTCAAGTTTAAGTGAACAATGAGCCCCAATGGTTAATCCTTTATCGGAAATTATTTGAAACTTTCGACAAGTAGAACAATGAATGGAACAGGTAGACGGTTGAAATCTTTGTATATATTGCTTCTATATAGTCTAAGAAACATATATGCAAAGCATCCAAACGGTACAATTCGCCAATTTTTGGTTTTTCAAGTTTAATTGAACTACGAGCCCCATTGTTAATCCTTTAAAGGAAATTATTTGTAAATTTCGGCAAGTAGAACAATGAATGGATCATGTAGACGGTTGAAATCATTGTATATATTGCTTCTATATAGTCTACGAAATATATATGCAAAGCATCCAAACAGTACAATTCGCCAATTTTTTTGTTCTTCAAGTTTAAGTGAACTACGAGCCCCATTGTTAATCCTTTATCGGAAATTATTTGTAATTTTCGACAAGTAGAACAATGAATGGAACAGGTAGACGATTGAAATCTTTGTATATATTGCTTCTATATAGTCTGAGAAACATATATGCAAAGCATCCAAACAGTACCATTCGCCAATTTTTTGTTCTTCAAGGTTAAGTGAACAATGAGCCCGATTGTTAATCCTTTATCGGAAATTATTTCTAACTTTCGACAAGTAGAACAATGAATGGAACACGTAGACGGTTGAAATCTTTGTATATATTGCTTCCATATAGTCTAAGAAACATGTACGCAAAGCATCCAAACAGTACCATTCGCCACTTTTTTGTTCTTCAAGTTTAAGTGAACAATGAGCCCCAATGGTTAATCCTTTATCGGAAATTATTTGTAATTTTCGACAAGTAGAACAATGATTGGAACACGTAGACGGTTGAAATCTTTGGATATATTGCTTCTATATAACCTAAGAAACATATATGCAAAGCATCCAAACAGTACCATTCGCCAATTTTTTGTTCTTCAAGGTTAAGTGAACAATGAGCCACATTGTTAATCCTTTATCGGAAAGTATTTGTAACTTTCTACATGTAGAACAATAATTGGAACACGTAGACGGTTGAAATCTTTGTATATATTGCTTCTATATAGACTAAGAAACATATATGCAAAGCATCCAAACAGTACCATTCGCCAATTTTTTGTTCTTCAAGTTTAAGTGAACAACGAGCCCCATTGATAATCATGAAACGGAAATTATTTGTAACTTTCGACATCTAGAACAATGAATGGAACAGGTAGATGGTTGAAATCATTATATATATTGCTTCTATATAGTCTAAGAAACATATATGCATAGCATCCACACAGTACAATTCGCCAATTTATTGTTCTTCAAGTTTAAGTGAACAACGAGCCCCATTGTTAATCCTTTAAAGGAAATTATTTGTAAATTTCGACAAGTAGAACAATGATTGGTACACGTGGACGGTTGAAATCTTTGTATATATTGCTTCAATATAGTCTAAGAAACATATATGCAAAGCATCCAAACAGTACAATTCGCCAATTTTTTGTTCTTCAAGTCTAAGTGAACAATGAGCCCCAATGGTTAATCCTTTATCGGAAATTATTTGTAACTTTCGACAAGTAGAACAATGAATGGAACAGGTAGACGGTTGAAATCTTTGTATATATTGCTTCTATATAGTCTAAGAAACTTATATGCAAAGCATCCAAACAGTACAATTCGCCAATTTTTGGTTTTTCAAGTTTAATTGAACTACGAGCCCCATTGTTAATCCTTTAAAGGAAATTATTTGTAAATTTCGACAAGTAGAACAATGAATGGATCATGTAGACGGTTGAAATCATTGTATATATTGCTTCTATATAGTCTAAGAAACATTTATGCAAAGCATCCAAACAGTACGATTCGACAATTTATTGTTCTTCAAGTTTAAGTGAACAACGAGCCCCATTGTTAATCCTTTAAAGGAAATTATTTGTAAATTTGGACAAGCAGAACAATGATTGGAACACGTAGACGGTTGAAATATTATTATATATTGCTTCCATATAGTCTAAGGAACATATATGCAAAGCATCCAAACAGTACAATTCGCCAATTTTTTGTTCTTCAAGTTTAAGTGAACAATGAGCCCCATTGATAATCATGAAAGGGAAATTATTTGTAACTTTCTTCAAATAGAACAATGAATAGAACAGTTAGACTGTTGAAATCTTTGTATATATTGCTTCTATATAGTCTAAGAAACATTTATGCAAAGCATCCAAACAGTACGATTCGACAATTTTTTGTTCTTCAAGTTTAAGTGAACAACGAGCCCCATTGATAATCATGAAAAGGAAATTATTTGTAACTTTCTACAAGTAGAACAATGAATAGAACATGTAGACGGTTGAAATCTTTCTATATATTGCTTCTATATAGTCTAAGAAACATATATGCAAAGCATCCAAACAGTACCATTCGCCAATTTTTTGTTCTTCAAGGTTAAGTGAACAATGAGCCCGATTGTTAATACTTTATCCGAAATTATTTGTAAATTTCGACAAGTAGAACAATGACTGGAACACGTGGACGGTTGAAATCTTTGTATATATTGCTTCCATATAGTCTAAGAAACATATATGCAAAGCATCCAAACAGTACAATTCGCCAATTTTTTGTTCTTCAAGTTTAAGTGAACAATGAGCCCCAATGGTTAATCCTTTATCGGAAATTATTTGTAACTTGCGACAAGTAGAACAATGAGTGGAACAGGTAGACGGTTAAAATCAATGTATATATTGCTTCTATATAGTCTAAGAAACATATATGCAAAGCATCCAAACAGTACCATTCGCCAATTTTTTGTTCTTCAAGTTTAAGTGAACAATGAGCCCCATTGTGAATCCTTTAAAGGAAATTATTTGTAAATTTCGACGAGTAGAACAATGATTGGCACACGTAGACGGTTGAAATCAATGTATATATTGCTTCCATATAGTCTAAGAAACATATATGCAAAGCATCCAAACAGTACAATTCGCCAATTTTTTGTTCTTCAAGTTTAAGTAAACTACGATCCCCATTGTTAATCCCTTAACGGAAATTATTTGTAACTTTCGACAAGTAGAACAATGAATGGAACAGGTAGACGGTTGAAATCTTTGTATCTATTGCTTCTATATAGTATAAGAAACATATATGCAAAGCATCCAAACAGTACCATTCGATAATTTTTTGTTCTTCAAGTTTAAGTGAACTGCGAGCTCCATTGTTAATCCTTTAAAGGAAATTATTTGTAACTTTCGACAAGTTGAACAATGAATGGAACAGGTAGACTGTTGAAAACATTGTATATATTGCTTCTATATAGTCTAAGAAACATATATGCAAAGCATCCAAAGAGTACCATTCGCCAATTTTTTGTTCTTCAAGTTTAAGTGAACAACGAGCCCCATCGTTAATCCATTAAAGGAAATTATTTGTAAATTTCGAAAAGTAGAACAATGATTGGAACACGTAGACGGTTGAAATCTTTGTATATATTGCTTCCATATAGTCTAAGAAACTTGTACGCAAAGCATCCAAACAGTACCATTCGCCATTTTTTTGTTATTCAAGTTTAAGTGAACAATGAGCCCCAATGGTTAATCCTTTATCGGAAATTATTTGTAACTTTCGACAAGTAGAACAATGTATGGATCAGGTAGACGGTTGAAATCTTTGTATATATTGCTTCTATATAGTCTAATAAACTTATATGCAAAGCATCCAAACAGTACAATTCGCCAATTTTTTGTTCTTCAAGTTTAAGTAAACTACGATCCCCATTGTTAATCCCTTAACGGAAATTATTTGTAACTTTCGACAAGTAGAACAATGAATGGAACAGGTAGACGGTTGAAATCATTGTATATATTGCTTCCATATAGTCTAAGAAACATATATGCAAAGGATCCAAACAGTACCATTCGCCAATTTTTTGTTCTTCAAGTTTAAGTGAACAACGAGCCCCATTGTTAATCCTTTAAAGGAAATTATTTGTAAATTTCGACAAGTAGAACAATGAATGGATCAGGTAGACGGTTGAAATCATTGTATATATTGCTTCTATATAGTCTAAGAAACATATATGCAAAGCATCCAAACAGTACAATTCGCCAATTTTTTGTTCTTCAAGTTTAAGTAAACTACGATCCCCATTGTTAATCCCTTAACGGAAATGATTTGTAACTTTCGACAAGTAGAACAATGAATGGAACATGTAGACGGTTGAAATCATTGTATATATTGCTTCTATATAGTCTAAGAAACATATATGCAAAGCATCCAAACAGTACAATTCGCCAATTTTTTGTTCTTCAAGTTTAAGTAAACTAGGATCCCCATTGTTAATCCCTTAACGGAAATTATTTGTAACTTTCGACAAGTAGAACAATGAATGGAACAGGTAGACGGTTGAAATCTTTGTATCTATTGCTTCTATATAGTATAAGAAACATATATGCAAAGCATCCAAACAGTACCATTCGATAATTTTTTGTTCTTCAAGTTTAAGTGAACTGCGAGCTCCATTGTTAATCCTTTAAAGGAAATTATTTGTAACTTTCGACAAGTTGAACAATGAATGGAACAGGTAGACTGTTGAAAACATTGTATATATTGCTTCTATATAGTCTAAGAAACATTTATGCAAAGCATCCAAACAGTACAAATCGCCAATTTTTTGTTCTTCAAGTTTAAGTAAACTACGATCCCCATTGTTAATCCCTTAACGGAAATTGTTTGTAACTTTCGACAAGTAGAACATTGAATGGAACATGTAGACGGTTGAAATCTTTGTATCTATTGCTTCTATATAGTATAAGAAACATATATGCAAAGCATCCAAACAGTACCATTCGACAATTTTTTTTTCTTCAAGTTTAAGTGAACTACGAGCCCCATTGTTAATCCTTTAAAGGAAATTATTTGTAACTTTCGACAAGTAGAACAATGAATGGAACAGGTAGACTGTTGAAATCATTGAATATATTGCTTCTATATAGTCTAAGAAACATATATGCAAAGCATCCAAACAGTACAATTCGCCAATTATTTCATCTTCAAGTTTAAGTGAACTACGAGCCCCATTGTTAACACTTTAACGGAAATTATTTGTAACTTGCGACAAGTAGAACAATGAGTGGAACAGGTAGACGGTTGAAATCAATGTATATACGCTTCTATATAGTCTAAGAAACATATATGCAAAGCATCCAAACAGTACCATTCGCCAATTTTTTGTTCTTCAAGTTTAAGTGAACAATGAGCCCCATTGTTAATCCTTTATCGGAAATTAATTGTAACTTTCTACAAGTAGAACAATGATTGGAACACGTAGACGGTTGAAATCTTTGTATATATTGCTTCCATATAGTCTTAGAAACATATATGCAAAGCATCCAAACAGTACCATTCGCCAATTTTTTGTTCTTCAAGTTTAAGTGAACAATGAGCCCCAATGGTTAATCCTTTATCGGAAATTATTTGTAACTTTCGACAAGTAGAACAATGAATGGAACAGGTAGACGGTTGAAATCTTTGTATATATTGCTTCTATATAGTCTAAGAAACATATATGCAAAGCATCCAAACAGTACAATTCGCCAATTTATTGTTCTTCAAGTTTAAGTTAACAACGAGCCCCATTGTTAATCCTTTAAAGGAAATTATTTGTAATTTTCGACAAGTAGAACAATGAATGGAACTGGTAGACGGTTGAAATCTTTGTATATATTGCTTCTATATAATCTAAGAAACATATATGCAAAGCATCTAAACAGTAACAATCGCCAATTTTTTGATCTTCAAGTTTAAGTGAACAGCGAGCCCCAATGATAATCATGAAATGGAAATTATTTGTAACTTTCTACAAGTAGAACAATGAATAGTACAGGTAGACGGGTGAAATCTTTCTATATATTGCTTCTAAATAGTCTAACAAACATCTATGCAAAGCATCCAAACAGTACAATTCGCCAATTTTTTGTTCTTCAAGTTTAAGTAAACTACGATCCCCATTGTTAATCCCTTAACGGAAATTATTTGTAACTTTCGACAAGTAGAACAGTGAATGGAACTGGTAGACGGTTGAAATCTTTGTATATATTGCTTCTATATAGTATAAGAAAGATATAGGCAAAGCATCCAAACAGTACAATTCGCCATTTTTTTGTTCTTCAAGTTTAAGTGAACTACGAGCCCCATTGTTAATCCTTTAACGGAAATTAATTGTAACTTTCTACAAGTAGAACAATGATTGGAACACGTAGACGGTTGAAATCTTTGTATATATTGCTTCCATATAGTCTAAGAAACATATATGCAAAACATCCAAACAGTACCATTCGCCAATTTTTTGTTCTTCAAGTTTAAGTGAACAACGAGCCCCATTGTTAATCCTTTAAAGGAAATTATTTGTAACTTTCGACAAGTAGAACAATGAATGGATCAGGTAGACGGTTGAAATCATTGTATATATTGCTTCTATATAGTCTAAGAAACATATATGCAAAGCATCCAAATAGTACAATTCGCCAATTTTTTGTTCTTCAAGTTTAAGTAAACTACGATCCCCATTGTTAATCCCTTAACGGAAATGATTTGTAACTTTCGACAAGTAGAACAATGAATGGAACATGTAGACGGTTGAAATCATTGTATATATTGCTTCTATATAGTCTAAGAAACATATATGCAAAGCATCCAAACAGTACAATTCGCCAATTTTTTGTTCTTCAAGTTTAAGTAAACTACGATCCCCATTGTTAATCCCTTAACGGAAATTATTTGTAACTTTCGACAAGTAGAACAATGAATGGAACAGGTAGACGGTTGAAATCTTTGTATCTATTGCTTCTATATAGTATAAGAAACATATATGCAAAGCATCCAAATAGTACCATTCGATAATTTTTTGTTCTTCAAGTTTAAGTGAACTGCGAGCTCCATTGTTAATCCTTTAAAGGAAATTATTTGTAACTTTCGACAAGTTGAACAATGAATGGAACAGGTAGACTGTTGAAAACATTGTATATATTGCTTCTATATAGTCTAAGAAACATTTATGCAAAGCATCCAAACAGTACAAATCGCCAATTTTTTGTTCTTCAAGTTTAAGTAAACTACGATCCCCATTGTTAATCCCTTAACGGAAATTGTTTGTAACTTTCGACAAGTAGAACATTGAATGGAACATGTAGACGGTTGAAATCTTTGTATCTATTGCTTCTATATAGTATAAGAAACATATATGCAAAGCATCCAAACAGTACCATTCGACAATTTTTTTTTCTTCAAGTTTAAGTGAACTACGAGCCCCATTGTTAATCCTTTAAAGGAAATTATTTGTAACTTTCGACAAGTAGAACAATGAATGGAACAGGTAGACTGTTGAAATCATTGAATATATTGCTTCTATATAGTCTAAGAAACATATATGCAAAGCATCCAAACAGTACAATTCGCCAATTATTTCATCTTCAAGTTTAAGTGAACTACGAGCCCCATTGTTAACACTTTAACGGAAATTATTTGTAACTTGCGACAAGTAGAACAATGAGTGGAACAGGTAGACGGTTGAAATCAATGTATATACGCTTCTATATAGTCTAAGAAACATATATGCAAAGCATCCAAACAGTACCATTCGCCAATTTTTTGTTCTTCAAGTTTAAGTGAACAATGAGCCCCATTGTTAATCCTTTAAAGGAAATTATTTGTAACTTTCGACAAGTAGAACAATGAATGGAACAGGTAGACTGTTGAAATCATTGAATATATTGCTTCTATATAGTCTAAGAAACATATATGCAAAGCATCCAAACAGTACAATTCGCCAATTATTTCATCTTCAAGTTTAAGTGAACTACGAGCCCCATTGTTAACACTTTAACGGAAATTATTTGTAACTTGCGACAAGTAGAACAATGAGTGGAACAGGTAGACGGTTGAAATCAATGTATATACGCTTCTATATAGTCTAAGAAACATATATGCAAAGGATCCAAACAGTACCATTCGCCAATTTTTTGTTCTTCAAGTTTAAGTGAACAACGAGCCCCATTGTTAATCCTTTAAAGGAAATTATTTGTAAATTTCGAAATGTAGAACAATGAATGGAACAGGTAGACGGTTGAAATCTTTGTATATATTGCTTCTATATAATCTAAGAAACCTATATGCAAAGCATCCAAACAGTACCATTCGCCAATTTTTTGTTCTTCAAGTTTAAGTGAACAATGAGCTCCATTGTTAATCCTTTATCGGAAATTATTTGTAACTTTCGACAAGTGGAACAATGAATGGAACAGGTAGACGGTTGAAATCTTTGTATATATTGCTTCTATATAGTCTAAGAAACATATATGCAAAGCATCCAAACAGTACAATTCGCCAATTTTTTGTTCTTCAAGTTTAACTGAACAACGAGCCCCATTGTTAATCCTTTAAAGGAAATTAATTGTAAATTACGACAAGTAGAACAATGATTGGAACACGTAGACGGTTGAAATCTTTGTATATATTACTTCCATATGGTCTAAGAAACATATACGCAAAGCATCCAAACAGTTCCATTCGCCAATTTTTTGTTCTTCAAGTTTAAGTGAACAATGAGCTCCATTGTTAATCCTTTATCGGAAATTATTTGTAACTTTCTACAAGTAGACCAATGAATAGAACAGGTAGACGGTTGAAATCGTTGTATATGTTGCTTCTATATAGTCTAAGAAACCTATATGCAAAGCATCTAAACAGTAAGAATCGCCAATTTTTTGTTCTTCAAGTTTAAGTGAACTACGAGTCCCATTGTTAATCCTTTAACGGAAATTATTTGTAACTTTCGACAAGTAGAACTATGAATGGAACAGGTAGACGGTTGAAATCTTTCTATATATTGCTTGTATATAGTCTAAGAAACATATATGCAAAGCATCCAAACAGTACAACTTGCCAATTTTTTGTACTTCAAGTTTAAGTGAACTACGGGCCCCATTGATAATCATGAAACGGATATTATTTCTAACTTTCTACAAGTAGATCAATGAATGTAACAGGTAGACGGTTGAAATCATTGTATATATTGCTTCTATATAGTCTAAGAAACATATATGCAAAGGATCCAAACAGTACAATTCGCCAATTTTTTGTTCTTCAAGTTTAAGTAAACTACGATCCCCATTGTTAATCCCTTAACGGAAATTATTTGTAACTTTCGACAAGTAGAACAATGAATGGAACAGGTAGACGGTTGAAATCATTGTATATATTGCTTCCATATAGTCTAAGAAACATATATGCAAAGCATCCAAACAGTACCATTCGCCAATTTTTTGTTCTTCAAGTTTAAGTGAACAACGAGCCCCATTGTTAATCCTTTAAAGGAAATTATTTGTAACTTTCGACAAGTAGAACAATGAATGGAACAGGTAGACGGTTGAAATCTTTCTATATATTGCTTGTATATAGTCTAAGAAACATATATGCAAAGCATCCAAACAGTACAACTTGCCAATTTTTTGTACTTCAAGTTTAAGTGAACTACGGGCCCCATTGATAATCATGAAACGGATATTATTTCTAACTTTCTACAAGTAGATCAATGAATGTAACAGGTAGACGGTTGAAATCATTGTATATATTGCTTCTATATAGTCTAAGAAACATATATGCAAAGCATCCAAACAGTACAATTCGCCAATTTTTTGTTCTTCAAGTTTAAGTAAACTACGATCCCCATTGTTAATCCCTTAACGGAAATTATTTGTAACTTTCGACAAGTAGAACAATGAATGGAACAGGTAGACGGTTGAAATCATTGTATATATTGCTTCCATATAGTCTAAGAAACATATATGCAAAGGATCCAAACAGTACCATTCGCCAATTTTTTGTTCTTCAAGTTTAAGTGAACAACGAGCCCCATTGTTAATCCTTTAAAGGAAATTATTTGTAAATTTCGAAATGTAGAACAATGAATGGAACAGGTAGACGGTTGAAATCTTTGTATATATTGCTTCTATATAATCTAAGAAACCTATATGCAAAGCATCCAAACAGTACCATTCGCCAATTTTTTGTTCTTCAAGTTTAAGTGAACAATGAGCTCCATTGTTAATCCTTTATCGGAAATTATTTGTAACTTTCGACAAGTAGAACAATGAATGGAACAGTTAGACGGTTGAAATCTTTGTATATGTTGCTTCTATATAGTCTAAGAAACATATATGCAAAGCATCCAAACAGTACCATTCGCCAATTTTTTGTTCTTCAAGATTAAGTGAACAACGAGCCCCATTGATAATCATGAAACGGAAATTATTTGTAACTTTCTACAAGTAGACCAATGAATAGAACAGGTAGACGGTTGAAATCGTTGTATATGTTGCTTCTATATAGTCTAAGAAACCTATATGCAAAGCATCTAAACAGTAACAATCGCCAATTTTTTGTTCTTCAAGTTTAAGTGAACTACGAGTCCCATTGTTAATCCTTTAACGGAAATTATTTGTAACTTTCGACAAGTAGAACAATGAATGGAACAGGTAGACGGTTGAAATCTTTCTATATATTGCTTGTATATAGTCTAAGAAACATATATGCAAAACATCCAAACAGTACAACTTGCCAATTTTTTGTACTTCAAGTTTAAGTGAACTACGGGCCCCGTTGATAATCATGAAACGGATATTATTTCTAACTTTCGACAAGTAGAACAATGAATGGAACAGGTAGACGGTTGAAATCATTGTATATATTGCTTCCATATAGTCTAAGAAACATATATGCAAAGCATCCAAACAGTACCATTCGCCAATTTTTTGTTCTTCAAGTTTAAGTGAACAACGAGCCCCATTGTTAATCCTTTAAAGGAAATTATTTGTAACTTTCGACAAGTAGAACTATGAATGGAACAGGTAGACGGTTGAAATCTTTCTATATATCGCTTGTATATAGTCTAAGAAACATATATGCAAAGCATCCAAACAGTACAACTTGCCAATTTTTTGTACTTCAAGTTTAAGTGAACTACGGGCCCCATTGATAATCATGAAACGGATATTATTTCTAACTTTCTACAAGTAGATCAATGAATGTAACAGGTAGACGGTTGAAATCATTGTATATATTGCTTCTATATAGTCTAAGAAACATATATGCAAAGCATCCAAACAGTACAATTCGCCAATTTTTTGTTCTTCAAGTTTAAGTAAACTACGATCCCCATTGTTAATCCCTTAACGGAAATTATTTGTAACTTTCGACAAGTAGAACAATGAATGGAACAGGTAGACGGTTGAAATCATTGTATATATTGCTTCCATATAGTCTAAGAAACATATATGCAAAGGATCCAAACAGTACCATTCGCCAATTTTTTGTTCTTCAAGTTTAAGTGAACAACGAGCCCCATTGTTAATCCTTTAAAGGAAATTATTTGTAAATTTCGAAATGTAGAACAATGAATGGAACAGGTAGACGGTTGAAATCTTTGTATATATTGCTTCTATATAATCTAAGAAACCTATATGCAAAGCATCCAAACAGTACCATTCGCCAATTTTTTGTTCTTCAAGTTTAAGTGAACAATGAGCTCCATTGTTAATCCTTTATCGGAAATTATTTGTAACTTTCGACAAGTAGAACAATGAATGGAACAGTTAGACGGTTGAAATCTTTGTATATGTTGCTTCTATATAGTCTAAGAAACATATATGCAAAGCATCCAAACAGTACCATTCGCCAATTTTTTGTTCTTCAAGATTAAGTGAACAACGAGCCCCATTGATAATCATGAAACGGAAATTATTTGTAACTTTCTACAAGTAGACCAATGAATAGAACAGGTAGACGGTTGAAATCGTTGTATATGTTGCTTCTATATAGTCTAAGAAACCTATATGCAAAGCATCTAAACAGTAACAATCGCCAATTTTTTGTTCTTCAAGTTTAAGTGAACTACGAGTCCCATTGTTAATCCTTTAACGGAAATTATTTGTAACTTTCGACAAGTAGAACAATGAATGGAACAGGTAGACGGTTGAAATCTTTCTATATATTGCTTGTATATAGTCTAAGAAACATATATGCAAAGCATCCAAACAGTACAACTTGCCAATTTTTTGTACTTCAAGTTTAAGTGAACTACGGGCCCCATTGATAATCATGAAACGGATATTATTTCTAACTTTCTACAAGTAGATCAATGAATGTAACAGGTAGACGGTTGAAATCATTGTATATATTGCTTCTATATAGTCTAAGAAACATATATGCAAAGCATCCAAACAGTACAATTCGCCAATTTTTTGTTCTTCAAGTTTAAGTAAACTACGATCCCCATTGTTAATCCCTTAACGGAAATTATTTGTAACTTTCGACAAGTAGAACAATGAATGGAACAGGTAGACGGTTGAAATCATTGTATATATTGCTTCCATATAGTCTAAGAAACATATATGCAAAGCATCCAAACAGTACCATTCGCCAATTTTTTGTTCTTCAAGTTTAAGTGAACAACGAGCCCCATTGTTAATCCTTTAAAGGAAATTATTTGTAAATTTCGAAAAGTAGAACAATGAATGGAACAGGTAGACGGGTGAAATCTGTCTATATATTGCTTCTAAATAGTCTAACAAACATCTATGCAAAGCATCCAAACAGTACAATTCGCCAATTTTTTGTTCTTCAAGTTTAAGTAAACTACGATCCCCATTGTTAATCCCTTAACGGAAATTATTTGTAACTTTCGACAAGTGGAACAATGAATGGAACAGGTAGACGGTTGAAATCTTTGTATATATTGCTTCTATATAGTCTAAGAAACATATATGCAAAGCATCCAAACAGTACAATTCGCCAATTTTTTGTTCTTCAAGTTTAAGTGAACAATGAGCCCCAATGTTTAATCCTTTATCGGAAATTATTTGTAACTTTCGACAAGTAGAACAATGAATGGAACAGTTAGACGGTTGAAATCTTTGTATATATTGCTTCTATATAGTCTAAGAAACATATATGCAAAGCATCCAAACAGTACCATTCGCCAATTTTTTGTTCTTCAAGATTAAGTGAACAACGAGCCCCATTGATAATCATGAAACGGAAATTATTTGTAACTTTCTACAAGTAGACCAATGAATAGAACAGGTAGACGGTTGAAATCGTTGTATATGTTGCTTCTATATAGTCTAAGAAACCTATATGCAAAGCATCTAAACAGTAACAATCGCCAATTTTTTGTTCTTCAAGTTTAAGTGAACTACGAGTCCCATTGTTAATCCTTTAACGGAAATTATTTGTAACTTTCGACAAGTAGAACAATGAATGGAACAGGTAGACGGTTGAAATCTTTCTATATATTGCTTGTATATAGTCTAAGAAACATATATGCAAAGCATCCAAACAGTACAACTTGCCAATTTTTTGTACTTCAAGTTTAAGTGAACTACGGGCCCCATTGATAATCATGAAACGGATATTATTTCTAACTTTCTACAAGTAGATCAATGAATGTAACAGGTAGACGGTTGAAATCATTGTATATATTGCTTCTATATAGTCTAAGAAACATATATGCAAAGCATCCAAACAGTACAATTCGCCAATTTTTTGTTCTTCAAGTTTAAGTAAACTACGATCCCCATTGTTAATCCCTTAACGGAAATTATTTGTAACTTTCGACAAGTAGAACAATGAATGGAACAGGTAGACGGTTGAAATCATTGTATATATTGCTTCCATATAGTCTAAGAAACATATATGCAAAGCATCCAAACAGTACCATTCGCCAATTTTTTGTTCTTCAAGTTTAAGTGAACAACCAGCCCCATTGTTAATCCTTTAAAGGAAATTATTTGTAAATTTCGAAAAGTAGAACAATGAATGTAACAGGTAGACGGTTGAAATCATTGTATATATTGCTTCTATATAGTCTAAGAAACATATATGCAAAGCATCCAAACAGTACAATTCGCCAATTTTTTGTTCTTCAAGTTTAAGTGAACTACGAGCCCCATTGTTAATCCTTTAAAGGAAATTATTTGTAACTTTCGACAAGTAGAACAATGAATGGAACAGGTAGACTGTTGAAATCATTGTATATATTGCTTCTATATAGTCTAAGAAACATATATGAAAAGCATCCAAACAGTACAATTCGCCAATTATTTCATCTTCAAGTTTAAGTGAACTACGAGCCCCATTGTTAACACTTTAACGGAAATTATTTGTAACTTGCGACAAGTAGAACAATGAGTGGAACAGGTAGACGGTTGAAATCAATGTATATACGCTTCTATATAGTCTAAGAAACATATATGCAAAGCATCCAAACAGTACCATTCGCCAATTTTTTGTTCTTCAAGTTTAAGTGAACAATGAGCCCCATTGTTAATCCTTTATCGGAAATTAATTGTAACTTTCTACAAGTAGAACAATGATTGGAACACGTAGACGGTTGAAATCTTTGTATATATTGCTTCCATATAGTCTAAGAAACATATATGCAAAGCATCCAAACAGTACCATTCGCCAATTTTTTGTTCTTCAAGTTTAAGTGAACAATGAGCCCCAATGGTTAATCCTTTATCGGAAATTATTTGTAACTTTCGACAAGTAGAACAATGAATGGAACAGGTAGACGGTTGAAATCTTTGTATATATTGCTTCTATATAGTCTAAGAAACATATATGCAAAGCATCCAAACAGTACAATTCGCCAATTTATTGTTCTTCAAGTTTAAGTTAACAGCGAGCCCCAATGATAATCATGAAATGGAAATTATTTGTAACTTTCTACAAGTAGAACAATGAATAGTACAGGTAGACGGGTGAAATCTTTCTATATATTGCTTCTAAATAGTCTAACAAACATCTATGCAAAGCATCCAAACAGTACAATTCGCCAATTTTTTGTTCTTCAAGTTTAAGTAAACTACGATCCCCATTGTTAATCCCTTAACGGAAATTATTTGTAACTTTCGACAAGTAGAACAATGAATGGAACAGTTAGACGGTTGAAATCTTTGTATATATTGCTTCTATATAGTCTAAGAAACATATATGCAAAGCATCCAAACAGTACCATTCGCCAATTTTTTGTTCTTCAAGATTAAGTGAACAACGAGCCCCATTGATAATCATGAAACGGAAATTATTTGTAACTTTCTACAAGTAGACCAATGAATAGAACAGGTAGACGGTTGAAATCGTTGTATATGTTGCTTCTATATAGTCTAAGAAACCTATATGCAAAGCATCTAAACAGTAAGAATCGCCAATTTTTTGTTCTTCAAGTTTAAGTGAACTACGAGTCCCATTGTTAATCCTTTATCGGAAATTATTTGTAACTTTCGACAAGTGGAACAATGAATGGAACAGGTAGACGGTTGAAATCTTTGTATATATTGCTTCTATATAGTCTAAGAAACATATATGCAAAGCATCCAAACAGTACAATTCGCCAATTTTTTGTTCTTCAAGTTTAACTGAACAACGAGCCCCATTGTTAATCCTTTAAAGGAAATTAATTGTAAATTACGACAAGTAGAACAATGATTGGAACACGTAGACGGTTGAAATCTTTGTATATATTACTTCCATATGGTCTAAGAAACATATACGCAAAGCATCCAAACAGTTCCATTCGCCAATTTTTTGTTCTTCAAGTTTAAGTGAACAATGAGCTCCATTGTTAATCCTTTATCGGAAATTATTTGTAACTTTCGACAAGTGGAACAATGAATGGAACAGGTAGACGGTTGAAATCTTTGTATATATTGCTTCTATATAGTCTAAGAAACATATATGCAAAGCATCCAAACAGTACCATTCGCCAATTTTTTGTTCTTCAAGATTAAGTGAACAACGAGCCCCATTGATAATCATGAAACGGATATTATTTCTAACTTTCTACAAGTAGATCAATGAATGTAACAGGTAGACGGTTGAAATCATTGTATATATTGCTTCTATATAGTCTAAGAAACATATATGCAAAGCATCCAAACAGTACAATTCGCCAATTTTTTGTTCTTCAAGTTTAAGTAAACTACGATCCCCATTGTTAATCCCTTAACGGAAATTATTTGTAACTTTCGACAAGTAGAACAATGAATGGAACAGGTAGACGGTTGAAATCATTGTATATATTGCTTCCATATAGTCTAAGAAACATATATGCAAAGCATCCAAACAGTACCTTTCGCCAATTTTTTGTTCTTCAAGTTTAAGTGAACAACGAGCCCCATTGTTAATCCTTTAAAGGAAATTATTTGTAAATTTCGAAAAGTAGAACAATGAATGGAACAGGTAGACGGTTGAAATCTTTGTATATATTGCTTCTATATAATCTAAGAAACCTATATGCAAAGCATCCAAACAGTACCATTCGCCAATTTTTTGTTCTTCAAGTTTAAGTGAACAATGAGCTCCATTGTTAATCCTTTATCGGAAATTATTTGTAACTTTCGACAAGTGGAACAATGAATGGAACAGGTAGACGGTTGAAATCTTTGTATATATTGCTTCTATATAGTCTAAGAAACATATATGCAAAGCATCCAAACAGTACAATTCGCCAATTTTTTGTTCTTCAAGTTTAAGTGAACAATGAGCCCCAATGTTTAATCCTTTATCGGAAATTATTTGTAACTTTCGACAAGTAGAACAATGAATGGAACAGTTAGACGGTTGAAATCTTTGTATATATTGCTTCTATATAACCTAAGAAACATATATGCAAAGCATCCAAACAGTACCATTCGCCAATTTTTTGTTCTTCAAGATTAAGTGAACAACGAGCCCCATTGATAATCATGAAACGGAAATTATTTGTAACTTTCTACAAGTAGAACAATGAATAGAACAGGTAGACGGTTGAAATCTTTGTATATGTTGCTTCTATATAGTCTAAGAAACCTATATGCAAAGCATCTAAACAGTAACAATCGCCAATTTTTTGTTCTTCAAGTTTAAGTGAACTACGAGTCCCATTGTTAATCCTTTAACGGAAATTATTTGTAACTTTCGACAAGTAGAACAATGAATGGAACAGGTAGACGGTTGAAATCATTGTATATATTGCTTCCATATAGTCTAAGAAACATATATGCAAAGCATCCAAACAGTACCATTCGCCAATTTTTTGTTCTTCAAGTTTAAGTGAACAACGAGCCCCATTGTTAATCCTTTAAAGGAAATTATTTGTAAATTTCGAAAAGTAGAACAATGAATGGAACAGGTAGACGGGTGAAATCTTTCTATATATTGCTTCTAAATAGTCTAACAAACATCTATGCAAAGGATCCAAACAGTACAATTCGCCAATTTTTTGTTCTTCAAGTTTAAGTAAACTACGATCCCCACTGTTAATCCCTTAACGGAAATTATTTGTAACTTTCGACAAGTAGAACAGTGAATGGAACTGGTAGACGGTTGAAATCTTTGTATATATTGCTTCTATATAGTATAAGAAAGATATAGGCAAAGCATCCAAACAGTACAATTCACCATTTTTTTGTTCTTCAAGTTTAAGTGAACTACGAGCCCCATTGTTAATCCTTTAACGGAAATTAATTGTAACTTTCTACAAGTAGAACAATGATTGGAACACGTAGACGGTTGAAATCTTTGTATATATTGCTTCCATATAGTCTAAGAAACATATATGCAAAGCATCCAAACAGTACCATTCGCCAATTTTTTGTTCTTCAAGTTTAAGTGAACAACGAGCCCCATTGTTAATCCTTTAAAGGAAATTATTTGTAACTTTCGACAAGTAGAACAATGAATGGAACAGGTAGACGGTTGAAATCTTTCTATATATTGCTTGTATATAGTCTAAGAAACATATATGCAAAGCATCCAAACAGTACAACTTGCCAATTTTTTGTACTTCAAGTTTAAGTGAACTACGGGCCCCATTGATAATCATGAAACGGATATTATTTCTAACTTTCTACAAGTAGATCAATGAATGTAACAGGTAGACGGTTGAAATCATTATATATATTGCTTCTATATAGTCTAAGAAACATATATGCAAAGCATCCAAACAGTACAATTCGCCAATTTTTTGTTCTTCAAGTTTAAGTAAACTACGATCCCCATTGTTAATCCCTTAACGGAAATTATTTGTAACTTTCGACAAGTAGAACAATGAATGGAACAGGTAGACGGTTGAAATCATTGTATATATTGCTTCCATATAATCTAAGAAACATATATGCAAAGCATCCAAACAGTACCATTCGCCAATTTTTTGTTCTTCAAGTTTAAGTGAACAACGAGCCCCATTGTTAATCCTTTAAAGGAAATTATTTGTAAATTTCGAAATGTAGAACAATGAATGGAACAGGTAGACGGTTGAAATCTTCGTATATATTGCTTCTATATAATCTAAGAAACCTATATGCAAAGCATCCAAACAGTACCATTCGCCAATTTTTTGTTCTTCAAGTTTAAGTGAACAATGAGCTCCATTGTTAATCCTTTATCGGAAATTATTTGTAACTTTCGACAAGTGGAACAATGAATGGAACAGGTAGACGGTTGAAATCTTTGTATATATTGCTTCTATATAGTCTAAGAAACATATATGCAAAGCATCCAAACAGTACAATTCGCCAATTTTTTGTTCTTCAAGTTTAACTGAACAACGAGCCCCATTGTTAATCCTTTAAAGGAAATTAATTGTAAATTACGACAAGTAGAACAATGATTGGAACACGTAGACGGTTGAAATCTTTGTATATATTACTTCCATATGGTCTAAGAAACATATACGCAAAGCATCCAAACAGTTCCATTCGCCAATTTTTTGTTCTTCAAGTTTAAGTGAACAATGAGCTCCATTGTTAATCCTTTATCGGAAATTATTTGTGACTTTCGACAAGTGGAACAATGAATGGAACAGGTAGACGGTTGAAATCTTTGTATATATTGCTTCTATATAGTCTAAGAAACATATATGCAAAGCATCCAAACAGTACAATTCGCCAATTTTTTGTTCTTCAAGTTTAAGTGAACAATGAGCCCCAATGTTTAATCCTTTATCGGAAATTATTTGTAACTTTCGACAAGTAGAACAATGAATGGAACAGTTAGACGGTTGAAATCTTTGTATATATTGCTTCTATATAGTCTAAGAAACATATATGCAAAGCATCCAAACAGTACCATTCGCCAATTTTTTGTTCTTCAAGATTAAGTGAACAACGAGCCCCATTGATAATCATGAAACGGAAATTATTTGTAACTTTCTACAAGTAGACCAATGAATAGAACAGGTAGACGGTTGAAATCGTTGTATATGTTGCTTCTATATAGTCTAAGAAACCTATATGCAAAGCATCTAAACAGTAACAATCGCCAATTTTTTGTTCTTCAAGTTTAAGTGAACTACGAGTCCCATTGTTAATCCTTTAACGGAAATTATTTGTAACTTTCGACAAGTAGAACAATGAATGGAACAGGTAGACGGTTGAAATCTTTCTATATATTGCTTGTATATAGTCTAAGAAACATATATGCAAAGCATCCAAACAGTACAACTTGCCAATTTTTTGTACTTCAAGTTTAAGTGAACTACGGGCCCCGTTGATAATCATGAAACGGATATTATTTCTAACTTTCGACAAGTAGAACAATGAATGGAACAGGTAGACGGTTGAAATCATTGTATATATTGCTTCCATATAGTCTAAGAAACATATATGCAAAGCATCCAAACAGTACCATTCGCCAATTTTTTGTTCTTCAAGTTTAAGTGAACAACGAGCCCCATTGTTAATCCTTTAAAGGAAATTATTTGTAAATTTCGAAAAGTAGACCAATGAACAGAACAGGTAGACGGTTGAAATCGTTGTATATGTTGCTTCTAAATAGTCTAAGAAACCTATATGCAAAGCATCTAAACAGTAATAATCGCCAATTTTTTGTTCTTCAAGTTTAAGTGAACTACGAGTCCCATTGTTAATCCTTTAACGGAAATTATTTGTAACTTTCGACAAGTAGAACAATGAATGGAACAAGTAGACGGTTGAAATCTTTCTATATATTGCTTGTATATAGTCTAAGAAACATATATGCAAAGTATCCAAACAGTACAACTTGCCAATTTTTTGTACTTCAAGTTTAAGTGAACTACGGGCCCCATTGATAATCATGAAACGGATATTATTTCTAACTTTCTACAAGTAGATCAATGAATGTAACAGGTAGACGGTTGAAAACATTGTATATATTGCTTCTATATAGTCTAAGAAACATATATGCAAAGCATCCAAACAGTACAATTCGCCAATTTTTTGTTCTTCAAGTTTAAGTAAACTACGATCCCCATTGTTAATCCCTTAACGGAAATTATTTGTAACTTTCGACAAGTAGATCAATGAATGTAACAGGTAGACGGTTGAAATCATTGTATATATTGCTTCTATATAGTCTAAGAAACATATATGCAAAGCATCCAAACAGTACAATTCGCCAATTTTTTGTTCTTCAAGTTTAAGTAAACTACGATCCCCATTGTTAATCCCTTAACGGAAATTATTTGTAACTTTCGACAAGTAGAACAATGAATGGAACAGGTAGACGGTTGAAATCATTGTATATATTGCTTCCATATAGTCTAAGAAACATATATGCAAAGCATCCAAACAGTACCATTCGCCAATTTTTTGTTCTTCAAGTTTAAGTGAACAACGAGCCCCATTGTTAATCCTTTAAAGGAAATTATTTGTAAATTTCGAAAAGTAGAACAATGAATGGAACAGGTAGACGGGTGAAATCTGTCTATATATTGCTTCTAAATAGTCTAACAAACATCTATGCAAAGCATCCAAACAGTACAATTCGCCAATTTTTTGTTCTTCAAGTTTAAGTAAACTACGATCCCCATTGTTAATCCCTTAACGGAAATTATTTGTAACTTTCGACAAGTGGAACAATGAATGGAACAGGTAGACGGTTGAAATCTTTGTATATATTGCTTCTATATAGTCTAAGAAACATATATGCAAAGCATCCAAACAGTACAATTCGCCAATTTTTTGTTCTTCAAGTTTAAGTGAACAATGAGCCCCAATGTTTAATCCTTTATCGGAAATTATTTGTAACTTTCGACAAGTAGAACAATGAATGGAACAGTTAGACGGTTGAAATCTTTGTATATATTGCTTCTATATAGTCTAAGAAACATATATGCAAAGCATCCAAACAGTACCATTCGCCAATTTTTTGTTCTTCAAGATTAAGTGAACAACGAGCCCCATTGATAATCATGAAACGGAAATTATTTGTAACTTTCTACAAGTAGACCAATGAATAGAACAGGTAGACGGTCGAAATCGTTGTATATGTTGCTTCTATATTGTCTAAGAAACATATTGCAAAGCATCCAAGCTGTACAATTCGCCAATTTATTGTTCTTCAAGTTTAAGTGAACAACGAGCCGCATTGTTAATCCTTCAAAGGAAATTATTTGTAAATTTCGGCAAGTAGAACAATGATTGGAACACGTAGACGGTTGAAATCTTTGTATATATTGCTTCCATATAGTCTAAGAAACATGTACGCAAAGCATCCAAACAGTACAACTTGCCAATTTTTTGTACTTCAAGTTTAAGTGAACTACGGGCCCCATTGATAATCATGAAACGGATATTATTTCTAACTTTCTACAAGTAGATCAATGAATGTAACAGGTAGACGGTTGAAATCATTGTATATATTGCTTCTATATAGTCTAAGAAACATATATGCAAAGCATCCAAACAGTACAATTCGCCAATTTTTTGTTCTTCAAGTTTAAGTAAACTACGATCCCCATTGTTAATCCCTTAACGGAAATTATTTGTAACTTTCGACAAGTAGAACAATGAATGGAACAGGTAGACGGTTGAAATCATTGTATATATTGCTTCCATATAGTCTAAGAAACATATATGCAAAGCATCCAAACAGTACCATTCGCCAATTTTTTGTTCTTCAAGTTTAAGTGAACAACGAGCCCCATTGTTAATCCTTTAAAGGAAATTATTTGTAAATTTCGAAAAGTAGAACAATGAATGGAACAGGTAGACGGTTGAAATCTTTGTATATATTGCTTCTATATAATCTAAGAAAGCTATATGCAAAGCATCCAAACAGTACCATTCGCCAATTTTTTGTTCTTCAAGTTTAAGTGAACAATGAGCTCCATTGTTAATCCTTTATCGGAAATTATTTGTAACTTTCGACAAGTGGAACAATGAATGGAACAGGTAGACGGTTGAAATCTTTGTATATATTGCTTCTATATAGTCTAAGAAACATATATGCAAAGCATCCAAACTGTACAATTCGCCAATTTTTTGTTCTTCAAGTTTAAGTGAACAATGAGCCCCAATGTTTAATCCTTTATCGGAAATTATTTGTAACTTTCGACAAGTAGAACAATGAATGGAACAGTTAGACGGTTGAAATCTTTGTATATATTGCTTCTATATAACCTAAGAAACATATATGCAAAGCATCCAAACAGTACCATTCGCCAATTTTTTGTTCTTCAAGATTAAGTGAACAACGAGCCCCATTGATAATCATGAAACGGAAATTATTTGTAACTTTCTACAAGTAGACCAATGAATAGAACAGGTAGACGGTTGAAATCGTTGTATATGTTGCTTCTATATAGTCTAAGTAACCTATATGCAAAGCATCTAAACAGTAACAATCGCCAATTTTTTGTTCTTCAAGTTTAAGTGAACTACGAGTCCCATTGTTAATCCTTTAACGGAAATTATTTGTAACTTTCGACAAGTAGAACAATGAATGGAACAGGTAGACGGTTGAAATCTTTCTATATATTGCTTGTATATAGTCTAAGAAACATATATGCAAAGCATCCAAACAGTACAACTTGCCAATTTTTTGTACTTCAAGTTTAAGTGAACTACGGGCCCCATTGATAATCATGAAACGGATATTATTTCTAACTTTCTACAAGTAGATCAATGAATGTAACAGGTAGACGGTTGAAATCATTGTATATATTGCTTCTATATAGTCTAAGAAACATATATGCAAAGCATCCAAACAGTACAATTCGCCAATTTTTTGTTCTTCAAGTTTAAGTAACCTACGATCCCCATTGTTAATCCCTTAACGGAAATTATTTGTAACTTTCGACAAGTAGAACAATGAATGGAACAGGTAGACGGTTGAAATCATTGTATATATTGCTTCCATATAGTCTAAGAAACATATATGCAAAGCATCCAAACAGTACCATTCGCCAATTTTTTGTTCTTCAAGTTTAAGTGAACAACGAGCCCCATTGTTAATCCTTTAAAGGAAATTATTTGTAACTTTCAACAAGTAGAACAATGAATGGAACAGGTAGACGGTTGAAATCTTTCTATATATTGCTTGTATATAGTCTAAGAAACATATATGCAAAGCATCCAAACAGTACAACTTGCCAATTTTTTGTACTTCAAGTTTAAGTGAACTACGGGCCCCATTGATAATCATGAAACGGATATTATTTCTAACTTTCTACAAGTAGATCAATGAATGTAACAGGTAGACGGTTGAAATCATTGTATATATTGCTTCTATATAGTCTAAGAAACATATATGCAAAGCATCCAAACAGTACAATTCGCCAATTTTTTGTTCTTCAAGTTTAAGTAAACTACGATCCCCATTGTTAATCCCTTAACGGAAATTATTTGTAACTTTCGACAAGTAGAACAATGAATGGAACAGGTAGACGGTTGAAATCATTGTATATATTGCTTCCATATAGTCTAAGAAACATATATGCAAAGCATCCAAACAGTACCATTCGCCAATTTTTTGTTCTTCAAGTTTAAGTGAACAACGAGCCCCATTGTTAATCCTTTAAAGGAAATTATTTGTAAATTTCGAAAAGTAGAACAATGAATGGAACAGGTAGACGGTTGAAATCTTTGTATATATTGCTTCTATATAATCTAAGAAACCTATATGCAAAGCATCCAAACAGTACCATTCGCCAATTTTTTGTTCTTCAAGTTTAAGTGAACAATGAGCTCCATTGTTAATCCTTTATCGGAAATTATTTGTAACTTTCGACAAGTGGAACAATGAATGGAACAGGTAGACGGTTGAAATCTTTGTATATATTGCTTCTATATAGTCTAAGAAACATATATGCAAAGCATCCAAACAGTACAATTCGCCAATTTTTTGTTCTTCAAGTTTAAGTGAACAATGAGCCCCAATGTTTAATCCTTTATCGGAAATTATTTGTAACTTTCGACAAGTAGAACAATGAATGGAACAGTTAGACGGTTGAAATCTTTGTATATATTGCTTCTATATAACCTAAGAAACATATATGCAAAGCATCCAAACAGTACCATTCGCCAATTTTTTGTTCTTCAAGATTAAGTGAACAACGAGCCCCATTGATAATCATGAAACGGAAATTATTTGTAACTTTCTACAAGTAGAACAATGAATAGAACAGGTAGACGGTTGAAATCTTTGTATATGTTGCTTCTATATAGTCTAAGAAACCTATATGCAAAGCATCTAAACAGTAACAATCGCCAATTTTTTGTTCTTCAAGTTTAAGTGAACTACGAGTCCCATTGTTAATCCTTTAACGGAAATTATTTGTAACTTTCGACAAGTAGAACAATGAATGGAACAGGTAGACGGTTGAAATCATCGTATATATTGCTTCCATATAGTCTAAGAAACATATATGCAAAGCATCCAAACAGTACCATTCGCCAATTTTTTGTTCTTCAAGTTTAAGTGAACAACGAGCCCCATTGTTAATCCTTTAAAGGAAATTATTTGTAAATTTCGAAAAGTAGAACAATGAATGGAACAGGTAGACGGTTGAAATCTTTGTATATATTGCTTCTATATAGTCTAAGAAACATATATGCAAAGCATCCAAACAGTACAATTCGCCAATTTTTTGTTCTTCAAGTTTAAGTAAACTACGATCCCCATTGTTAATCCCTTAACGGAAATTATTTGTAACTTTCGACAAGTAGATCAATGAATGTAACAGGTAGACGGTTGAAATCATTGTATATATTGCTTCTATATAGTCTAAGAAACATATATGCAAAGCATCCAAACAGTACAATTCGCCAATTTTTTGTTCTTCAAGTTTAAGTAAACTACGATCCCCATTGTTAATCCCTTAACGGAAATTATTTGTAACTTTCGACAAGTAGAACAATGAATGGAGCAGGTAGACGGTTGAAATCATTGTATATATTGCTTCCATATAGTCTAAGAAACATATATGCAAAGCATCCAAACAGTACCATTCGCCAATTTTTTGTTCTTCAAGTTTAAGTGAACAACGAGCCCCATTGTTAATCCTTTAAAGGAAATTATTTGTAAATTTCGAAAAGTAGAACAATGAATGGAACAGGTAGACGGGTGAAATCTTTCTATATATTGCTTCTAAATAGTCTAACAAACATCTATGCAAAGCATCCAAACAGTACAATTCGCCAATTTTTTGTTCTTCAAGTTTAAGTAAACTACGATCCCCATTGTTAATCCCTTAACGGAAATTATTTGTAACTTTCGACAAGTAGAACAGTGAATGGAACTGGTAGACGGTTGAAATCTTTGTATATATTGCTTCTATATAGTATAAGAAAGATATAGGCAAAGCATCCAAACAGTACAATTCACCATTTTTTTGTTCTTCAAGTTTAAGTGAACTACGAGCCCCATTGTTAATCCTTTAACGGAAATTAATTGTAACTTTCTACAAGTAGAACAATGATTGGAACACGTAGACGGTTGAAATCTTTGTATATATTGCTTCCATATAGTCTAAGAAACATATATGCAAAGCATCCAAACAGTACCATTCGCCAATTTTTTGTTCTTCAAGTTTAAGTGAACAACGAGCCCCATTGTTAATCCTTTAAAAGAAATTATTTGTAACTTTCGACAAGTAGAACAATGAATGGAACAGGTAGACGGTTGAAATCTTTCTATATATTGCTTGTATATAGTCTAAGAAACATATATGCAAAGCATCCAAACAGTACAACTTGCCAATTTTTTGTACTTCAAGTTTAAGTGAACTACGGGCCCCATTGATAATCATGAAACGGATATTATTTCTAACTTTCTACAAGTAGATCAATGAATGTAACAGGTAGACGGTTGAAATCATTGTATATATTGCTTCTATATAGTCTAAGAAACATATATGCAAAGCATCCAAACAGTACAATTCGCCAATTTTTTGTTCTTCAAGTTTAAGTAAACTACGATCCCCATTGTTAATCCCTTAACGGAAATTATTTGTAACTTTCGACAAGTAGAACAATGAATGGAACAGGTAGACGGTTGAAATCATTGTATATATTGCTTCCATATAATCTAAGAAACATATATGCAAAGGATCCAAACAGTACCATTCGCCAATTTTTTGTTCTTCAAGTTTAAGTGAACAACGAGCCCCATTGTTAATCCTTTAAAGGAAATTATTTGTAAATTTCGAAATGTAGAACAATGAATGGAACAGGTAGACGGTTGAAATCTTTGTATATATTGCTTCTATATAATCTAAGAAACCTATATGCAAAGCATCCAAACAGTACCATTCGCCAATTTTTTGTACTTCAAGTTTAAGTGAACAATGAGCTCCATTGTTAATCCTTTATCGGAAATTATTTGTAACTTTCGACAAGTGGAACAATGAATGGAACAGGTAGACGGTTGAAATCTTTGTATATATTGCTTCTATATAGTCTGAGAAACATATATGCAAAGCATCCAAACAGTACAATTCGCCAATTTTTTGTTCTTCAAGTTTAACTGAACAACGAGCCCCATTGTTAATCCTTTAAAGGAAATTAATTGTAAATTACGACAAGTAGAACAATGATTGGAACACGTAGACGGTTGAAATCTTTGTATATATTACTTCCATATGGTCTAAGAAACATATACGCAAAGCATCCAAACAGTTCCATTCGCCAATTTTTTGTTCTTCAAGTTTAAGTGAACAATGAGCTCCATTCTAAATCCTTTATCGGAAATTATTTGTAACTTTCGACAAGTAGAACAATGAATGGAACAGGTAGACGGTTGAAATCTTCGTATATATTGCTTCTATATAGTCTAAGATACATATATGCAAAGAATCCAAACAGTACCATAGGCCAATTTTTTGTTCTTCAAGTTTAAGTCAACAACGAGCCCTATTGATAATCATGAAACGGAAATTATTCGTAACTTTCTACAAGTAGAACAATGAATTGTACAGGTAGACGGGTGAAGTCTTTCTATATATTGCTTCTATATATTCTAAGAAACATATATGCAAAGCATCCAAACAGTACATTTCGCCAATTTTTTGTTCTTCAAGTTTAAGTGATCTACGAGCCCCATTGTTAATCCTTTAAAGGAAATTATTTGTAAATTTCGACAAGTAGAACAATGAATGGAACAGGTAGACGGTTGTAATCATTGTATATATTGCTTCTATATAGTCTAACAAACATATATACAAAGCATCCAAACAGTACAATTCGCCAATTTATTGTTCTTCAAGTTTGAGTGAACAACGAGCCCCATTGTTAATCCTTTAAAGGAAATTATTTGCAAATTTCGACAAGTAGAACAATGATTGGAACACGTAGACGGTTGAAATCTTTGTATATATTGCTTCTATATAGTCTAAGAAACATATATGCAAAGCATCCAAACAGTACAATTCGCCAATTTATTGTTCTTCAAGTTTAAGTGAACAACGAGCCCCATTGTTAATCCTTTAAAGGAAATTATTTGTAACTTTCGACAAGTAGAACAATGAATGGAACAGGTAGACGGTTGAAATCATTGTATATATTGCTTCTATATAGTCTAAGAAACACATATGCAAAGCATCCAAACAGTACAATTCGACAATTTTTTGCTCTTCAAGTTTAAGTGAACTACGAGCCCCATTGTTAATCCTTTAAAGGAAATTATTTGGAACTTTCGACAAGTAGAACAATGAATGGAACAGGTAGACGGTTGAAATCATTGTATATATTGCTTCTATATAGTCTAAGAAACACATATGCAAAGCATCCAAACAGTACAATTCGACAATTTTTTGCTCTTCAAGTTTAAGTGAACAACGAGCCCCATTGTTAATCCTTTAAAGGAAATTATTTGTAACTTTCGACAAGTAGAACAATGAATGGAACAGGTAGACGGTTGAAATCATTGTATATATTGCTTCTATATAGTCTAAGAAACACATATGCAAAGCATCCAAACAGTACAATTCGACAATTTTTTGCTCTTCAAGTTTAAGTGAACTACGAGCCCCATTGTTTATCCTTTAAAGGAAATTATTTGTAACTTTCGACAAGTAGAACAATGAATGGAACAGGTAGACAGTTGAAATCATTGTATATATTGCTTCTATATAGTCTAAGAAACACATATGCAAAGCATCCAAACAGTACAATTCGACAATTTTTTGCTCTTCAAGTTTAAGTGAACTACGAGCCCCATTGTTAATACTTTAACGGAAATTATTTGTAACTTGCGACAAGTAGAACAATGAATGGAACAGGTAGACGGTTGAAATCAATGTATATATTGCTTCTATATAGTCTAAGAAACATATATGCAAAGCATCCAAACAGTACCATTCGCCAATTTTTTGTTCTTCAAGTTTAAGTGAACAACGAGCCGCATTGTTAATACTTTAAAGGAAATTATTTGTAAATTTCGAAAAGTAGAACAATGATTGGAACACGTAGACGGTTGAAATCTTTGTATATATTGCTTCTATATAATCTAAGAAACATATATGCAAAGCATCCAAACAGAACCATTCGCCAATTTTTTGTTCTTCAAATTTAAGTGAACAACGAGCCCCATTGATAATCATGAAACGGAAATTATTTGTAACTTTCTACAAGTAGAACAATGAATAGAACAGGTAGATGGTTGAAATCTTTGTATATGTTGCGTCTATATATTCTAAGAAACCTATATGCAAAGCATCTAAACAGTAACAATCGCCAATTTATTGATCTTCAAGTTCAAGTGAACATCGAGCCCCATTGATAATCATGAAATGGAAATTATTTGTAACTTTCTACAAGTAGAACAATGAATAGTACAGGTAGACGGGTGAAATCTTTCTATATATTACTTCTAAATAGTCTAAGAAACATATATGCAAAGCATCGAAACAGTACAATTCGCCAATTTTTAGTTCTTCAAGTTTAAGTGAACTACGAGCCCCATTGTTAATCCTTTAAAGGAAATTATTTGTAAATTTCGACAAGTAGAACAATGATTGGAACACGTAGACGGTTGAAATTTTTGTATATATTGCTTCCATATAGTCTAAGAAACATATATGCAAAGCATCCAAACAGTACCATTCGCCAATTTTTTGTTCTTCAAGTTTAAGTGAACAATGAGCCCCATTGTTAACCGTTTATCGGAAATTATTTGTAAATTTCGACAAGTAGAACAATGTATGGAACAGGTAGACTGTTGAAATCATTGTATATATTGCTTCTATATAGTCCAAGAAACTTATATGCAAAGCGTCCAAACAGTACAATTCGCCAATTTTTTGCTCTTCAAGTTTAAGTGAACTACGAGCCCCATTGTTAATCCTTTAAAGGAAATTAATTGTAAATTTCGGCAAGTAGAACAATGATTGGAACACGTAGACGGTTAAAATCTTTGTATATGTTGCGTCTATATATTCTAAGAAACCTATATGCAAAGCATCCAAACAGTACCATTCGCCAATTTTTTGTTCTTCAAGTTTAAGTGAACAACGAGCCCCATTGATAATCATGAAAGGGAAATTATTTATAAGGTTCTACAAGTAGAGCAATGAATAGAACAGGTAGTCTGTTGAAATCTTTGTATGTATTGCTTCCATATAGTCTATGAAACATATATGCAAAGCATCCAAATAGTACAATTCGCGAAATTATTGTTCTTCAAGTTTAAGTGAACAATGAGCCCCATTCTAAATCCTTTATCGGAAATTATTTGTAACTTTCGACAAGTAGAACAATGATTGGAACAGGTAGACGGTTGAAATCTTCGTATATATTGCTTCTATATAGTCTAAGATACATATATGCAAAGAATCCAAACAGTACCATACGCCAATTTTTTGTTCTTCATGTTTAAGTCAACAACGAGCCCTATTGATAATCATGAAAGGGAAATTATTTGTAAATTTCGACATGTAGAACATTGATTGGAACACGTAGACGGTTGAAATCTTTGTATATATTGCTTCCATATAGTCTAAGAAACAAATATGCAAAGCATCCAAACAGTACCATCCGCCAATTTTTTGTTCTTCAAGTTTAAGTGAACAATGAGCCCCATTCTAAATCCTTTATCGGAAATTATTTGTAACTTTCGACAAGTAGAACAATGAATGGAATAGGTAGACGGTTGAAATCTTCGTATATATTGCTTCTATATAGTCTAAGATACATATATGCAAAGAATCCAAACAGTACCATACGCCAATTTTTTGTTCTTCATGTTTAAGTCAACAACGAGCCCTATTGATAATCATGAAACGGAAATTATTCGTAACTTTCTACAAGTAGAACAATGAATTGTACAGGTAGACGGGTGAAGTCTTTCTATATATTGCTTCTATATATTCTAAGAAACATATATGCAAAGCATCCAAACAGTACATTTCGCCAATTTCTTGTTCTTCAAGTTTAAGTGATCTACGAGCCCCATTGTTAATCCTTTAAAGGAAATTATTTGTAAATTTCGACAAGTAGAACAATGAATGGAACAGGTAGACTGTTGAAATCATTGTATATATTGCTTCTATATAGTCTAAGAAACCTATATGCAAAGCATCCAAACAGTACAATTCGCCAATTTTTTGTTCATCATGTTTAAGTGAACAACGAGCCCCATTGATAATCATGAAACGGAAATTATTTGTAACTTTCTACAAGTAGAACAATGAATAGAACAGGTAGACGGTTGAAATCTTTGTATATGATGTTTCTATATAGTCTAAGAAACCTATGTGCAAAGCATCTAAACAGTAACATTCGCCAATTTTTTGTTCTTCAAGTTTAAGTGAACTACGAGCCCCATTGTTAATCGTTTAAAGGAAATTATTTGTAAATTTCGACAAGTAGAACAATGAATGGAAAAGGTAGACTGTTGAAATCATTGTATATATTGCTTCTATATAGTCTAAGAAACATATATGCAAAGCATCCAAACAGTACCATTCGCCAATTTTATGTTCTTCAAGTTTAAGTGAACAATGAGCCCCAATGGTTAATCCTTTAACGGAAATTAATTGTAATTTTCTACAATTAGAACAATGAATGGAACAGGTAGACGGTTGTAATCTTTGTATATATTGCTTCTATATAGTCTAAGAAACATATATGCAAAGCATCCAAACAGTACAATTCGCCAATTTTTTGTTCTTCAAGTTTAAGTAAACTACGATCCCCATTGTTAATCCATTAACGGAAATTATTTGTAACTTTCGACAAGTAGAACAATGAATGGAACAGGTAGACGGTTGAAATCATTGTATATATTGCTTCTATATAGTCTAAGAAGCATATATGCAAAGCATCCAAACAGTACAATTCGACAATTTTTTGTTGTTCAAGTTTAGTGAACAATAAGCCCCAATGGTTAATCCTTTATCGGAAATTATTTGTAATTTTCGACAAGTAGAACAATGAATGGATCAGGTAGACGATTGAAATCATTGTATATGTTGCGTCTATATAGTCTAAGAAACACATATGCAAAGCATCCAAACAGTACAATTCGACAATTTCTTGCTCTTCAAGTTTATATGAACAACGAGCCCCATTGTTAATCCTTTAAAGGAAATTATTTGTAACTTTCGACAAGTAGAACAATGAATGGAACAGGTAGACGGTTGAAATCATTGTATATATTGCTTCTATATAGTCTAAGAAACACATATGCAAAGCATCCAAACAGTACAATTCGACAATTTTTTGCTCTTCAAGTTTAAGTGAACTACGAGCCCCATTGTTAATCCTTTAAAGGAAATTATTTGTAACTTGCGACAAGTAGAACAATGAATGGAACAGGCAGACGGTTGAAATCAATGTATATATTGTTTCTATATAGTCTAAGAAACATATATGCAAAGCATCCAAACAGTACCATTCGCCAATTTTTTGTTCTTCAAGTTTAAGTGAACAACAAGCCGCATTGTTAATCCTTTAAAGGAAATTATTTGTAAATTTCGAAAAGTAGAACAATGATTGGAACACGTAGACGGTTGAAATCTTTGTATATATTGCTTCTATATAATCTAAGAAACATATATGCAAAGCATCCAAACAGAACCATTCGCCAATTTTTTGTTCTTCAAATTTAAGTGAACAACGAGCCCCATTGATAATCATGAAACGGAAATTATTTGTAACTTTCTACAAGTTGAACAATGAATAGAACAGGTAGACGGTTGAAATCTTTGTATATGTTGCGTCTATATATTCTAAGAAACCTATATGCAAAGCATCTAAACAGTAACAATCGCCAATTTATTGATCTTCAAGTTTAAGTGAACATCGAGCCCCATTGATAATCATGAAATGGAAATTATTTGTAACTTTCTACAAGTAGAACAATGAATAGTACAGGTAGACGGGTGAAATCTTTCTATATATTACTTCTAAATAGTCTAAGAAACATATATGCAAAGCATCGAAACAGTACAATTCGCCAATTTTTAGTTCTTCAAGTTTAAGTGAACTGCGAGCCCCATTGTTAATCCTTTAAAGGAAATTATTTGTAAATTTCGACAAGTAGAACAATGATTGGAACACGTAGACGGTTGAAATTTTTGTATATATTGCTTCCATATAGTCTAAGAAACATATATGCAAAGCATCCAAACAGTACCATTCGCCAATTTTTTGTTCTTCAAGTTTAAGTGAACAATGAGCCCCATTGTTAATCGTTTATCGGAAATTATTTGTAAATTTCGACAAGTAGAACAATGTATGGAACAGATAGACTGTTGAAATCATTGTATATATTGCTTCTATATAGTCCAAGAAACTTATATGCAAAGCGTCCAAACAGTACAATTCGCCAATTTTTTGCTCTTCAAGTTTAAGTGAACTACGAGCCCCATTGTTAATCCTTTAAAGGAAATTAATTGTAAATTTCGGCAAGTAGAACTATGAATGGAATAGGTAGACGGTTGTAATCATTGTATATATTGCTTCTATATAGTCTAAGAAACATATATGCAAAGCATCCAAACAGTACAATTCGCCAATTTTTTGTTCTTCAAGTTTAAGTGAACAACAAGCCCCATTGATAATCATGAAACGGAAATTATTTGTAACTTTCTACAAGTAGAACAATGAATAGAACAGGTAGACGGTTGAAATCTTTGTATATGTTGCTTCTATATAGTCTAAGAAACCTATATGCAAAGCATCTAAACAGTAACAATCGCCAATTTTTTGATCTTCAAGTTTAAGTGAACAATGAGACCCATTGTTAATCCTTTATCGGAAATTATTTGTAACTTTCGACAAGTAGAACAATTAATGGAACAGGTAGACGGTTGAAATCTTTGTATATATTGCTTCTATATAGTCTAAGAAACATATATGCAAAGCATCCAAACAGTACAATTCGCCAATTTTTTGTTCTACAAGTTTAAGTGAACAATGAGCCCCATTGTTAATCCTTTATCGGAAATAATTTGTAAATTTCGACAAGTAGAACAATGAATGGAACAGGTAGACGGTTGAAATCCTTGTATATATTGCGTCCATATAGTCTAAGAAACATGAACGCAAAGCATCCAAACAGTACCATTCGCCAATTTTTTGTCCTTCAAGTTTAAGTGAGCAATGAGCCCCATTGTTAATCCTTTATCTGAAATTATTTGTAACTTGCGACAAGTAGAACAATTAATGGAACAGGTAGACGGTTGTAATCTTTGTATATATTGCTTCTATATAGTCTAAGAAACATATATGCAAAGCATCCAAACAGTACAATTTGCCAATTTTTTGTTCTTCAAGTTTAAGTGAACAATGAGCCCCAATGGTTAATCCTTTATCGGTAATTATTTGCAAATATCGACAAGTAGAACAATGAATGGAACAGGTAGACGGTTGAAATCCTTGTATACATTGCTTCCATATAGTCTAAGAAACATGTACGCAAAGCATCCAAACAGTACCATTCGCCAATTTTTTGTCCTTCAAGTTTAAGTGAACAATGAGCCCCATTGTGAATCCTTTATCGGAAATTATTTATAACTTTCGACAAGTAGAACAATGAATGGAACAGGTCGACGGTTGAAATCTTTGTATATATTGCTTCTATATAATCTAAGAAACATATATGCAAAGCATCTAAACAGTAACAATCTCCAATTTTTTTATCTTCAAGTTTAAGTGAACAGCGAGCCCCATTGATAATCATGAAATGGAAATTATTTGTAACTCTCTACAAGTAGAACAATGAATAGTACAGGTAGACGGGTGATATCTTTCTAAATATTGCTTCTAAATAGTCTAAGAAACATCTATGCAAAGCATCCAAACAGTACAATTCGCCAATTTTTTGTTCTTCAAGTTTAAGTGAACTACGAGCCCCATTGTTAATACTTTAAAAGAAATTATTTGTAAATTTCGACAAGTAGAACAATGAATGGATCATGTAGACGGTCGAAATCATTGTATATATTGCTTCTATATAGTCTACGAAACATATATGCAAAGCATCCAAACAGTACAATTCGCCAATTTTTTGTTCTACAAGTTTAAGTGAACAATGAGCCCCATTGTTAATCCTTTATCGGAAATTATTTGTAAATTTCGACAAGTAGAACAATGAATGGAACAGGTAGACTGTTGAAATCATTGTATATATTGCTTCTATGTAGTCTAAGAAACATATATGCAAAGCATCCAAACAGTACCATTCGCCAATTTTTTGTTCTTCAAGTCTAAGTGAACTACGAGCCCCATTGTTAATACTTTAAAGGAAATTATTTGTAAATTTCGACAAGTAGAACAATGAATGGAATAGGTAGACGGTTGAAATCATTGTATATATTGTTTCTATATAGTGTAAGAAACATATCTGCAAATCTTCCAAACAGTACAATTCGCCAATTTTTTGTTCTTCAAGTTTAAGTGAACAATGAGCCCCAATGGTTAAGCCTTTATCGGAAATTACTAGTAATTTTCGACAAGTAGAACAATGAATGGAACAGGTAGACGGTTGAAATCAATGTATATATTGCTTCCATATAGTCTAAGAAACATGTACGCAAAGCATCCAAACAGTTCAATTCGCCAATTTTTTGTTCTTCAAGTTTAAGTGAACAACGAGCCCCATTGATAATCATGAAACGGAAATTATTTATAACTTTCTACAAGTAGAACAATGAATAGAACAGGTAGACGGTTGAAATCATTGTATATATTGCTTCTATATAGTCTACGAAACATATATGCAAAGCATCCAAACAGTACAATTCGCCAATTTTTTGTTCTTCAAGTATAAGTGAACAATGAGCCCCAATGGTTAATCCTTTATCGGAAATTATTTGTAATTTTCGACAAGTAGAACAATGAATGGAACAGGTAGACGGTTGAAATCTCTGTATATATTGCTTCTATATTGTCTAAGAAACATATTGCAAAGCATCCAAGCTGTACAATTCGCCAATTTATTGTTCTTCAAGTTTAAGTGAACAACGAGCCGCATTGTTAATCCTTCAAAGGAAATTATTTGTAAATTTCGGCAAGTAGAACAATGATTCTAACACGTAGACGGTTGAAATCTTTGTATATATTGCTTCCATATAGTCTAAGAAACATGTACGCAAAGCATCCAAACGGTACCATTCGCCAATTTTTTGTTCTTCAAGTTTAAGTGAACAATGAGCCCCAATGGTTAATCCTTTATCGGAAATTATTTGTAATTTTCGACAAGTAGAACAATGATTGGAACAGGTAGACGGTTGGAATCTTTGTATATATTGCTTCTATATAGTCTATGATACATATATGCAAAGCATCCAAACAGTACAATTCGCCAATTTATTTTTCTTCAAGTTTAAGTGAACTACGATCCCCATTGTTAATCCTTTAAAGGAAATTATTTGTAACTTTCGACAAGTAGAACAATGAATGGAACAGGTAGGCGGTTGAAATCTTTGTATATATTGCTTCTATATATTCTAAGAAACATATATGCAAAGCATCCAAACAGTACCTTTCGCCAATTTTTTGTTCTTCAAGTTTAAGTGAACAACGAGCCCCATTGATAATCATGAAACGGAAATTATTTGTAACTTTCTACAAGTAGAACAATGAATGGAACTGGTAGACGGTTGAAATCATTGTATATATTGCTTCTATATAGTCTACGAAACATATATGCAAAGCATCCAAACAGTACAATTCGCCAATTTTTTGTTCTTCAAGTATAAGTGAACAATGAGCCCCAATGGTTAATCCTTTATCGGAAATTATTTGTAATTTTCGACAAGTAGAACAATGAATGGAACAGGTAGACGGTTGAAATCTCTGTATATATTGCTTCTATATTGTCTAAGAAACATATTGCAAAGCATCCAAGCTGTACAATTCGCCAATTTATTGTTCTTCAAGTTTAAGTGAACAACGAGCCGCATTGTTAATCCTTCAAAGGAAATTATTTGTAAATTTCGGCAAGTAGAACAATGATTGGAACACGTAGACGGTTGAAATCTTTGTATATATTGCTTCCATATAGTCTAAGAAACATGTACGCAAAGCATCCAAACGGTACCATTCGCCAATTTTTTGTTCTTCAAGTTTAACTGAACAATGAGCCCCAATGGTTAATCCTTTATCGGAAATTATTTATAATTTTCGACAAGTAGAACAATGAACGGAACAGGTAGACGGTTGAAATCTTTGTATATATTGCTTCTATATAATCTAAGAAACATATATGCAAAGCATCCAAACAGTAACATTCGCCAATTTTTTGTTCTTCAAGTTTAAGTGAACAACGAGCCCCATTGATAATCATGAAACGGAAATTAATTGTAAATTTCGGCAAGTAGAACAATGATTGGAACACGTAGACGGTTAAAATCTTTGTATATGTTGCGTCTATATATTCTAAGAAACCTATATGCAAAGCATCCAAACAGTACCATTCGCCAATTTTTTGTTCTTCAAGTTTAAGTGAACAACGAGCCCCATTGATAATCATGAAAGGGAAATTATTTATAAGGTTCTACAAGTAGAGCAATGAATAGAACAGGTAGTCTGTTGAAATCTTTGTATGTATTGCTTCCATATAGTCTATGAAACATATATGCAAAGCATCCAAATAGTACAATTCGCGAAATTATTGTTCTTCAAGTTTAAGTGAACAATGAGCCCCATTCTAAATCCTTTATCGGAAATTATTTGTAACTTTCGACAAGTAGAACAATGAATGGAACAGGTAGACGGTTGAAATCTTTGTATATATTGCGTCTATATAGTCTAAGAAACATATAGGCAAAGCATCCAAACATTACCATTCGCCAATTTTTTGTTGTTCAAGTTTAAGTGAACTACGAGCCCCATTGTTAATCATTTAAAGGAAATTATTTGTAAATTTCGACAAGTAGAACAATGAATGGAACAGGTAGACGGTTGAAATCAATGTATATATTGCTTCTATATAGTCTAAGAAACATATATGCAAAGCATCCAAACAGTACCATTCGCCAATTTTTTGGTCTTCAAGTTTAAGTGAACAATGAGCCCCAATGGTTAATCCTTTATCGGAAATTATTTGTAATTTTCGACAAGTAGAACAATGAATGGAACAGGTAGACGGTTGAAATCCTTGTATATATTGCGTCTATATAGTCTACGAAACATATATGCAAAGCATCCAAACAGTACAATTCGCCAATTTTTTGATCTTCAAGTTTAAGTGAACAGCGAGCCCCATTGATAATCATGAAATGGAAATTATTTGTAACTTTCTACAAGTAGAACGATGAATAGTACAGGTAGACGGGTTAAATCTTTCTATATATTGCTTCTAAATAGTCTAAGAAACATATATGCAAAGCATCCAAATAGTACAATTCGCCAATTTTTTGTTCTTCAAGTTTAAGTGAACTACGAGCCCCAATGGTTAATCCTTTATAGGAAATTATTTGTAACTTTCGACAAGTAGAACAATGAATGGATCAGGTAGACGGTTGAACTCATTGTATATATTGCTTCTATATAATCTACGAAACATATATGCAAAGCATCCAAACAGTACAATTCGCCAATTATTTCATCTTCATGTTTAAGTGAACTACGAGCCCCATTGTTAATACTTTAACGGAAATTATTTGGAACTTGCGACAAGTAGAACAATGAGTGGAACAGGTAGACGGTTGAAATCAATGTAGATATTGCTTCTATATAGTCTAAGAAACATATATGCAAAGCATCCAAACAGTACCATTCGCCAATTTTTTGTTCTTCAAGTTTAAGTGAACAATGAGCCCCAATGGTTAATCCTTTATCGGAAATTATTTGTAATTTTCGACAAGTAGAACAATGAATGGAACAGGTCGGCGGTTGAAATCATTGTATATATTGCTTCTATATAGTCTAAGAAACATATATGCAAAGCATCCAAACAGTACAAATCGACAATTTTTTGTTCTTCAAGTTTAAGTGAACAATGAGCCCCAATGGTTAATCCGTTATCGGAAATGATTTGTAACTTTCGACAAGTAGAACAATGAATGGAACAGGTAGACGATTGAAATCTTTGTATATATTGCTTCTATGTAGTCTAAGAAACATATATGCAAAGCATCCAAACAGTACCATTCGCCAATTTTTTGTTCTTCAAGTCTAAGTGAACTACGAGCCCCATTGTTAATACTTTAAAGGAAATTATTTGTAAATTTCGACAAGTAGAACAATGAATGGAATAGGTAGACGGTTGAAATCATTGTATATATTGTTTCTATATAGTGTAAGAAACATATCTGCAAATCTTCCAAACAGTACAATTCGCCAATTTTTTGTTCTTCAAGTTTAAGTGAACAATGAGCCCCAATGGTTAATCCTTTATCGGAAATTACTAGTAATTTTCGACAAGTAGAACAATGAATGGAACAGGTAGACGGTTGAAATCAATGTATATATTGCTTCCATATAGTCTAAGAAACATGTACGCAAAGCATCCAAACAGTTCAATTCGCCAATTTTTTGTTCTTCAAGTTTAAGTGAACAACGAGCCCCATTGATAATCATGAAACGGAAATTATTTATAACTTTCTACATGTAGAACAATGAATAGAACAGGTAGACGGTTGAAATCTTTGTATATGTTGCTTCTATATAGTCTAAGAAACATATATGCAAAGAATCCAAACAGTACAATTCCCCAATTTTTTGTTCTTCAAGTTTAAGTGAACTACGAGCCCCATTGTTAATCCTTTAAAGGAAATTATTTGTAACTTTCGACAAGTAGAACAATGAATGGAACAGGTAGACTGTTGAAATCATTGTATATATTGCTTCTATATAGTCTAAGAAACATATATGCAAAGCATCCAAACAGTACAATTCGCCAATTTATTGTTCTTCAAGTTTAAGTGAACAACGAGCCCCATTGTTAATACTTTAACGGAAATTATTTGTAACTTGCGACAAGTAGAACAATGAATGGAACAGGTAGCCGGTTGAAATCAATGTATATATTGTTCTATATAGTCTAAGAAACATATATGCAAAGCATCCAAACAGTACCATTCGCCAATTTTTCTTTCTTCAAGTTTAAGTGAACAACGAGCCCCAATGGTTAATCCTTTATCGGAAATTATTTGTAACTTTCGACAAGTAGAACAATGAATGGAACAGGTAGACGGTTGAAATCTTTGTATATATTGCGTCTATATAGTCTAAGAAACATATATGCAAAGCATCCAAACAGTACCATTCTCAAATTTTTTGTTCTTCAAGTTTAAGTGAACTACGAGCCCCATTGTTAATCCTTTAAAGGAAATTATTTGTAAATTTCAACAACTAGAACAATGAATGGAACAGGTAGACGGTTGAAATCAATGTATATATTGCTTCTATATAGTCTAAGAAACATATATGCAAAGCATCCAAACAGTACCATTCGCCAATTTTTTGTTCTTCAAGGTTAAGTGAGCAATGAGCCGCAATTGTTAATCCTTTATCGGAAATTATTTGTAATTTTCGACAAGTAGAACAAAGAATGGAACAGGTAGACGGTTGAAATCTTTGTATATATTGCTTCTATAGAGTCTAAGAAACATATATGCAAAGCATCCAAACAGTACAATTCGCCAATTTATTGTTCTTCAAGTTTAAGTGAACAACGAGCCCCATTGTTAATCCTTTAAAGGAAATTATTTGTAAATTTCGACAAGTAGAACAATGAATGGAACAGGTAGACGGTCGAAATCTTTGTATATATTGCTTCTATATAATTTAAGAAACATATATGCAAAGCATCCAAACAGTACCATTCGCCAATTTTTTGTTCTTCAAGTTTAAGTGAACTACGAGCCCCATTGTTAATCCTTTAAAGGAAATTATTTGTAAATTTCGACAAGTAGAACATAGAATGGAACAGGTAGACTGTTGAAATCATTGTATATATTGCTTCTATATAGTCTAAGAAACATGTACGCAAAGCATCCAAACAGTACCATTCGCCAATTTTTTGATCTTCAAGTTTAAGTGAACAGCGAGCCCCATTGATAATCATGAAATGGAAATTATTTGTAACTTTCTACAAGTAGAACAATGAATAGTACAGGTAGACGGGTTAAATCTTTCTATATATTGCTTCTAAATAGTCTAAGAAACATATATGCAAAGCGTCCAAACAGTACAATTCGCCAATTATTTGATCTTGAAGTTTAAGTGAACTACGAGCTCCATTGTTAATACTTTAACGGAAATTATTTGTAACTTGCGACAAGTAGAACAATGAATGGAACAGGTAGCCGGTTGAAATCAATGTATATATTGCTTCTAAATAGTCTAAGAAACATATATGCAAAGAATCCAAACAGTACAATTCGCCAATTTTTTGTTCTTCAAGTTTAAGTGAACAATGAGCCCCAATGGTTAATCCTTTATCGGAAATTATTTGTAATTTTCGACAAGTAGAACAATGAATGGAACAGGTAGACGGTCGAAATCTTTGTATATATTGCTTCTATAGAGTCTAAGAAACATATATGCAAAGCATCCAAACAGTACAATTCGCCAATTTATTGTTCTTCAAGTTTAAGTGAACAACGAGCCCCATTGTTAATCCTTTAAAGGAAATTATTTGTAAATTTCGACAAGTAGAACAATGAATGGAACAGGTAGACGGTCGAAATCTTTGTATATATTGCTTCTATATAATTTAAGAAACATATATGCAAAGCATCCAAACAGTACCATTCGCCAATTTTTTGTTCTTCAAGTTTAAGTGAACTACGAGCCCCATTGTTAATCCTTTAAAGGAAATTATTTGTAAATTTCGACAAGTAGAACATAGAATGGAACAGGTAGACTGTTGAAATCATTGTATATATTGCTTCTATATAGTCTAAGAAACATGTACGCAAAGCATCCAAACAGTACCATTCGCCAATTTTTTGATCTTCAAGTTTAAGTGAACAGCGAGCCCCATTGATAATCATGAAATGGAAATTATTTGTAAATTTCGACAAGTAGAACAATGAATGGAACAGTAAGACTGTTGAAATCATTGTATATATTGGTTCTATATAGTCTAAGAAACATATATGCAAAGCATCCAAACAGTACAATTCGCCAATTTCTTGTTCTTCAAGTTTAAGTCAACTACGATCCCCATTGTTAATCCCTTAACGGAAATTATTTGTAACTTTCGACAAGTAGAACAATGATTGGAACACGTAGACGGTTGAAATCTTTGTATATATAGCTTCCATATAGTCTAAGAAACATGTACGCAAAGCATCCAAACAGTACCATTCGCCAATTTTTTGTTCTTCAAGTGTAAGTGAACAATGAGCCCCAATGGTTAATCCTTTATCGGAAATTATTTGTAATTTTCGACAAGTAGAACAATGAATGGAACAGGTAGACGGTTGAAATCTGTGTATATACTGCTTCTATATAATCTAAGAAACATATATGCAAAGCATCCAAACAGTACCATTCGCCAATTTTTTGTTCTTCAAGTTTAAGTGAACTACGAGCCCCATTGTTAATCCATTAACGGAAATTAATTGTAACTTTCTACAAGTAGAACAATGATTGGAACACGTAGACGGTAGAAATCTTTGTATATATTGCTTCTATATAGTATAAGAAACATATATGCAAAGCATCCAAACAGTACAATTCGCCAATTTATTGTTCTTCAAGTTTAAGTGAACAGCGAGCCCCATTGATAATCATGAAATGGAAATTATTTGTAACTTTCTACAAGTAGAACAATGATTGGAACACGTAGAAGGTTGAAATCTTTGTATATATTGCATCCATATAGTCTAAGAAACATGTTCGCAAAGCATCCAAACAGTACCATTCGCCAATTTTTTGTTCTTCAAGTTTAAGTGAACAATGAGCCCCAATGGTTAATCCTTTATCGGAAATTATTTGTAATTTTCGACAAGTAGAACAATGATTGGAACAGGTAGACGGTTGGAATCTTTGTATATATTGCTTCTATATAGTCTATGATACATATATGCAAAGCATCCAAACAGTACAATTCGCCAATTTATTTTTCTTCAAGTTTAAGTGAACTACGATCCCCATTGTTAATCCTTTAAAGGAAATTATTTGTAACTTTCGACAAGTAGAACAATGAATGGAACAGGTAGGCGGTTGAAATCTTTGTATATATTGCTTCTATATATTCTAAGAAACATATATGCAAAGCATCCAAACAGTACCTTTCGCCAATTTTTTGTTCTTCAAGTTTAAGTGAACAACGAGCCCCATTGATAATCATGAAACGGAAATTATTTGTAACTTTCTACAAGTAGAACAATGAATGGAACTGGTAGACGGTTGAAATCATTGTATATATTGCTTCTATATAGTCTACGAAACATATATGCAAAGCATCCAAACAGTACAATTCGCCAATTTTTTGTTCTTCATGTATAAGTGAACAATGAGCCCCAATGGTTAATCCTTTATCGGAAATTATTTGTAATTTTCGACAAGTAGAACAATGAATGGAACAGGTAGACGGTTGAAATCTCTGTATATATTGCTTCTATATTGTCTAAGAAACATATTGCAAAGCATCCAAGCTGTACAATTCGCCAATTTATTGTTCTTCAAGTTTAAGTGAACAACGAGCCGCATTGTTAATCCTTCAAAGGAAATTATTTGTAAATTTCGGCAAGTAGAACAATGATTGGAACACGTAGACGGTTGAAATCTTTGTATATATTGCTTCCATATAGTCTAAGAAACATGTACGCAAAGCATCCAAACGGTACCATTCGCCAATTTTTTGTTCTTCAAGTTTAAGTGAACAATGAGCCCCAATGGTTAATCCTTTATCGGAAATTATTTGTAATTTTCGACAAGTAGAACAATGATTGGAACAGGTAGACGGTTGGAATCTTTGTATATATTGCTTCTATATAGTCTATGATACATATATGCAAAGCATCCAAACAGTACAATTCGCCAATTTATTTTTCTTCAAGTTTAAGTGAACTACGATCCCCATTGTTAATCCTTTAAAGGAAATTATTTGTAACTTTCGACAAGTAGAACAATGAATGGAACAGGTAGGCGGTTGAAATCTTTGTATATATTGCTTCTATATATTCTAAGAAACATATATGCAAAGCATCCAAACAGTACCTTTCGCCAATTTTTTGTTCTTCAAGTTTAAGTGAACAACGAGCCCCATTGATAATCATGAAAGGGAAATTATTTGTAACTTTCTACAAGTAGAACAATGCATGGAACTGGTAGACGGTTGAAATCATTGTATATATTGCTTCTATATAGTCTACGAAACATATATGCAAAGCATCCAAACAGTACAATTCGCCAATTTTTTGTTCTTCAAGTATAAGTGAACAATGAGCCCCAATGGTTAATCCTTTATCGGAAATTATTTGTAATTTTCGACAAGTAGAACAATGAATGGAACAGGTAGACGGTTGAAATCTCTGTATATATTGCTTCTATATTGTCTAAGAAACATATTGCAAAGCATCCAAGCTGTACAATTCGCCAATTTATTGTTCTTCAAGTTTAAGTGAACAACGAGCCGCATTGTTAATCCTTCAAAGGAAATTATTTGTAAATTTCGGCAAGTAGAACAATGATTGGAACACGTAGACGGTTGAAATCTTTGTATATATTGCTTCCATATAGTCTAAGAAACATGTACGCAAAGCATCCAAACGGTACCATTCGCCAATTTTTTGTTCTCCAAGTTTAACTGAACAATGAGCCCCAATGGTTAATCCTTTATCGGAAATTATTTATAATTTTCGACAAGTAGAACAATGAACGGAACAGGTAGACGGTTGAAATCTTTGTATATATTGCTTCTATATAATCTAAGAAACATATATGCAAAGCATCCAAACAGTAACATTCGCCAATTTTTTGTTCTTCAAGTTTAAGTGAACAACGAGCCCCATTGATAATCATGAAACGGAAATTATTTGTAACTTTCTACAAGTAGAACAATGAATGGAACAGGTAGACGGTTGAAATCTTTGTATATATTGCTTCTATATAGTCTAAGAAACCTATATGCAAAGCATCTAAACAGTAACAATCGCCAATTTTTGATCTTCAAGTTTAAGTGAACAGCGAGCGCCATTGATAATCATGAAATAGAAATTATTTGTAACTTTCTACAAGTAGAACAATGAATAGTACAGGTAGACGGGTTAAATCTTTCTATATATTGCTTCTAAATAGTCTAAGAAACATATATGCAAAGCATCCAAATAGTACAATTCGCCATTTTTTTGTTCTTCAAGTTTAAGTGAACTACGAGCCCCATTGTTAATCCTTTATCGGAAATTATTTGTAACTTTCGACAAGTAGAACAATGAATGGAACAGGTAGACGGTTGAAATCTTTGTATATATTGCGTCTATATAGTCTAAGAAACATATAGGCAAAGCATCCAAACATTACCATTCGCCAATTTTTTGTTGTTCAAGTTTAAGTGAACTACGAGCCCTATTGTTAATCATTTAAAGGAAATTATTTGTAAATTTCGACAAGTAGAACAATAAATGGAACAGGTAGACGGTTGAAATCAATGTATATATTGCTTCTATATAGTCTAAGAAACATATATGCAAAGCATCCAAACAGTACCATTCGCCAATTTTTTGTTCTTCAAGTTTAAGTGAACAATGAGCCCCAATGGTTAATCCTTTATCGGAAATTATTTGTAATTTTCGACAAGTAGAACAATGAATGGAACAGGTAGACGGTTGAAATCCTTGTATATATTGCGTCTATATAGTCTAAGAAACATATATGCAAAGCATCCAAACAGTACAATTCGCCAATTTTTTGATCTTCAAGTTTAAGTGAACAGCGAGCCCCATTGATAATCATGAAATGGAAATTATTTGTAACTTTCTACAAGTAGAACAATGAATAGTACAGGTAGACGGGTTAAATCTTTCTATATATTGCTTCTAAATAGTCTAAGAAACATATATGCAAAGCATCCAAATAGTACAATTCGCCATTTTTTTGTTCTTCAAGTTTAAGTGAACTACCAGCCCCATTGTTAATCCTTTAAAGGAAATTATTTGTAAATTTCGACAAGGAGAACAATGAATGGATCAGGTAGACGGTTGAAATAATTGTATATATTGCTTCTATATAATCTATGAAACATATATGCAAAGCATCCAAACAGTACAATTCGCCAATTTTTTGTTCTTCAAGTTTAAGTGAACTACGAGCCCCAATGGTTAATCCTTTATCGGAAATTATTTGTAATTTTCGACAAGTAGAACAATGAATGGAACAGGTAGACGGTTGAAATCTCTGTATATATTGCTTCTATATTGTCTAAGAAACATATTGCAAAGCATCCAAGCTGTACAATTCGCCAATTTATTGTTCTTCAAGTTTAAGTGAACAACGAGCCGCATTGTTAATCCTTCAAAGGAAATTATTTGTAAATTTCGGCAAGTAGAACAATGATTGGAACACGTAGACGGTTGAAATCTTTGTATATATTGCTTCCATATAGTCTAAGAAACATGTACGCAAAGCATCCTAACGGTACCATTCGCCAATTTTTTGTTCTTCAAGTTTAACTGAACAATGAGCCCCAATGGTTAATCCTTTATCGGAAATTATTTATAATTTTCGACAAGTAGAACAATGAACGGAACAGGTAGACGGTTGAAATCTTTGTATATATTGCTTCTATATAATCTAAGAAACATATATGCAAAGCATCCAAACAGTAACATTCGCCAATTTTTTGTTCTTCAAGTTTAAGTGAACAACGAGCCCCATTGATAATCATGAAACGGAAATTATTTGTAACTTTCTACAAGTAGAACAATGAATGGAACAGGTAGACGGTTGAAATCTTTGTATATATTGCTTCTATATAGTCTAAGAAACCTATATGCAAAGCATTTAAGCAGTAACAATCGCCAATTTTTTGATCTTCAAGTTTAAGTGAACAGCGAGCCCCATTGATAATCATGAAATGGAAATTATTTGTAACTTTCTACAAGTAGAACAATGAATAGTACAGGTAGACGGGTTAAATCTTTCTATATATTGCTTCTAAATAGTCTAAGAAACATATATGCAAAGCATCCAAACAGTACCATTCGCCAATTTTTTGTTCTTCAAGTTTAAGTGAACTACGAGCCCCATTGTTAATCCTTTAAAGGAAATTATTTGTAAATTTCGACAAGTAGAACATAGAATGGAACAGGTAGACTGTTGAAATCATTGTATATATTGCTTCTATATAGTCTAAGAAACATGTACGCAAAGCATCCAAACAGTACCATTCGCCAATTTTTTGATCTTCAAGTTTAAGTGAACAGCGAGCCCCATTGATAATCATGAAATGGAAATTATTTGTAACTTTCTACAAGTAGAACAATGAATAGTACAGGTAGACGGGTTAAATCTTTCTATATATTGCTTCTAAATAGTCTAAGAAACATATATGCAAAGCGTCCAAACAGTACAATTCGCCAATTATTTGATCTTGAAGTTTAAGTGAACTACGAGCTCCATTGTTAATACTTTAACGGAAATTATTTGTAACTTGCGACAAGTAGAACAATGAATGGAACAGGTAGCCGGTTGAAATCAATGTATATATTGCTTCTAAATAGTCTAAGAAACATATATGCAAAGAATCCAAACAGTACAATTCGCCAATTTTTTGTTCTTCAAGTTTAAGTGAACAATGAGCCCCAATGGTTAATCCTTTATCGGAAATTATTTGTAATTTTCGACAAGTAGAACAATGAATGGAACAGGTAGACGGTCGAAATCTTTGTATATATTGCTTCTATATAATCTAAGAAACATATATGCAAAGCATCCAAACAGTACCATTCGCCAATTTTTTGTTCTTCAAGTTTAAGTGAACTACGAGCCCCATTGTTAATCCTTTAAAGGAAATTATTTGTAACTTTCGACAAGTAGAACAATGAATGGAACAGGTAGACGGTTGAAATCATTGTATATATTGCTTCTATATAGTCTAAGAAACACATATGCAAAGCATCCAAACAGTACAATTCGACAATTTTTTGCTCTTCAAGTTTAAGTGAACTACGAGCCCCATTGTTAATCCTTTAAAGGAAATTATTTGTAACTTGCGACAAGTAGAACAATGAATGGAACAGGCAGACGGTTGAAATCAATGTATATATTGTTTCTATATAGTCTAAGAAACATATATGCAAAGCATCCAAATAGTACCATTCGCCAATTTTTTGTTCTTCAAGTTTAAGTGAACAACGAGCCGCATTGTTAATCCTTTAAAGGAAATTATTTGTAAATTTCGAAAAGTAGAACAATGATTGGAACACGTAGACGGTTGAAATCTTTGTATATATTGCTTCTATATAATCTAAGAAACATATATGCAAAGCATCCAAACAGAACCATTCGCCAATTTTTTGTTCTTCAAATTTAAGTGAACAACGAGCCCCATTGATAATCATGAAACGGAAATTATTTGTAACTTTCTACAAGTTGAACAATGAATAGAACAGGTAGACGGTTGAAATCTTTGTATATGTTGCGTCTATATATTCTAAGAAACCTATATGCAAAGCATCTAAACAGTAACAATCGCCAATTTATTGATCTTCAAGTTTAAGTGAACATCGAGCCCCATTGATAATCATGAAATGGAAATTATTTGTAACTTTCTACAAGTAGAACAATGAATAGTACAGGTAGACGGGTGAAATCTTTCTATATATTACTTCTAAATAGTCTAAGAAACATATATGCAAAGCATCGAAACAGTACAATTCGCCAATTTTTAGTTCTTCAAGTTTAAGTGAACTACGAGCCCCATTGTTAATCCTTTATCGGAAATTATTTGTAACTTTCGACAAGTAGAACAATGAATGGAACAGGTAGACGGTTGAAATCTTTGTATATATTGCGTCTATATAGTCTAAGAAACATATAGGCAAAGCATCCAAACATTACCATTCGCCAATTTTTTGTTGTTCAAGTTTAAGTGAACTACGAGCCCTATTGTTAATCATTTAAAGGAAATTATTTGTAAATTTCGACAAGTAGAACAATAAATGGAACAGGTAGACGGTTGAAATCAATGTATATATTGCTTCTATATAGTCTAAGAAACATATATGCAAAGCATCCAAACAGTACCATTCGCCAATTTTTTGTTCTTCAAGTTTAAGTGAACAATGAGCCCCAATGGTTAATCCTTTATCGGAAATTATTTGTAATTTTCGACAAGTAGAACAATGAATGGAACAGGTAGACGGTTGAAATCCTTGTATATATTGCGTCTATATAGTCTAAGAAACATATATGCAAAGCATCCAAACAGTACAATTCGCCAATTTTTTGATCTTCAAGTTTAAGTGAACAGCGAGCCCCATTGATAATCATGAAATGGAAATTATTTGTAACTTTCTACAAGTAGAACAATGAATAGTACAGGTAGACGGGTTAAATCTTTCTATATATTGCTTCTAAATAGTCTAAGAAACATATATGCAAAGCATCCAAATAGTACAATTCGCCATTTTTTTGTTCTTCAAGTTTAAGTGAACTACCAGCCCCATTGTTAATCCTTTAAAGGAAATTATTTGTAAATTTCGACAAGGAGAACAATGAATGGATCAGGTAGACGGTTGAAATAATTGTATATATTGCTTCTATATAATCTATGAAACATATATGCAAAGCATCCAAACAGTACAATTCGCCAATTTTTTGTTCTTCAAGTTTAAGTGAACTACGAGCCCCAATGGTTAATCCTTTATCGGAAATTATTTGTAATTTTCGACAAGTAGAACAATGAATGGAACAGGTAGACGGTTGAAATCTCTGTATATATTGCTTCTATATTGTCTAAGAAACATATTGCAAAGCATCCAAGCTGTACAATTCGCCAATTTATTGTTCTTCAAGTTTAAGTGAACAACGAGCCGCATTGTTAATCCTTCAAAGGAAATTATTTGTAAATTTCGGCAAGTAGAACAATGATTGGAACACGTAGACGGTTGAAATCTTTGTATATATTGCTTCCATATAGTCTAAGAAACATGTACGCAAAGCATCCTAACGGTACCATTCGCCAATTTTTTGTTCTTCAAGTTTAACTGAACAATGAGCCCCAATGGTTAATCCTTTATCGGAAATTATTTATAATTTTCGACAAGTAGAACAATGAACGGAACAGGTAGACGGTTGAAATCTTTGTATATATTGCTTCTATATAATCTAAGAAACATATATGCAAAGCATCCAAACAGTAACATTCGCCAATTTTTTGTTCTTCAAGTTTAAGTGAACAACGAGCCCCATTGATAATCATGAAACGGAAATTATTTGTAACTTTCTACAAGTAGAACAATGAATGGAACAGGTAGACGGTTGAAATCTTTGTATATATTGCTTCTATATAGTCTAAGAAACCTATATGCAAAGCATTTAAGCAGTAACAATCGCCAATTTTTTGATCTTCAAGTTTAAGTGAACAGCGAGCCCCATTGATAATCATGAAATGGAAATTATTTGTAACTTTCTACAAGTAGAACAATGAATAGTACAGGTAGACGGGTTAAATCTTTCTATATATTGCTTCTAAATAGTCTAAGAAACATATATGCAAAGCATCCAAACAGTACCATTCGCCAATTTTTTGTTCTTCAAGTTTAAGTGAACTACGAGCCCCATTGTTAATCCTTTAAAGGAAATTATTTGTAAATTTCGACAAGTAGAACATAGAATGGAACAGGTAGACTGTTGAAATCATTGTATATATTGCTTCTATATAGTCTAAGAAACATGTACGCAAAGCATCCAAACAGTACCATTCGCCAATTTTTTGATCTTCAAGTTTAAGTGAACAGCGAGCCCCATTGATAATCATGAAATGGAAATTATTTGTAACTTTCTACAAGTAGAACAATGAATAGTACAGGTAGACGGGTTAAATCTTTCTATATATTGCTTCTAAATAGTCTAAGAAACATATATGCAAAGCGTCCAAACAGTACAATTCGCCAATTATTTGATCTTGAAGTTTAAGTGAACTACGAGCTCCATTGTTAATACTTTAACGGAAATTATTTGTAACTTGCGACAAGTAGAACAATGAATGGAACAGGTAGCCGGTTGAAATCAATGTATATATTGCTTCTAAATAGTCTAAGAAACATATATGCAAAGAATCCAAACAGTACAATTCGCCAATTTTTTGTTCTTCAAGTTTAAGTGAACAATGAGCCCCAATGGTTAATCCTTTATCGGAAATTATTTGTAATTTTCGACAAGTAGAACAATGAATGGAACAGGTAGACGGTCGAAATCTTTGTATATATTGCTTCTATATAATCTAAGAAACATATATGCAAAGCATCCAAACAGTACCATTCGCCAATTTTTTGTTCTTCAAGTTTAAGTGAACTACGAGCCCCATTGTTAATCCTTTAAAGGAAATTATTTGTAACTTTCGACAAGTAGAACAATGAATGGAACAGGTAGACGGTTGAAATCATTGTATATATTGCTTCTATATAGTCTAAGAAACACATATGCAAAGCATCCAAACAGTACAATTCGACAATTTTTTGCTCTTCAAGTTTAAGTGAACTACGAGCCCCATTGTTAATCCTTTAAAGGAAATTATTTGTAACTTGCGACAAGTAGAACAATGAATGGAACAGGCAGACGGTTGAAATCAATGTATATATTGTTTCTATATAGTCTAAGAAACATATATGCAAAGCATCCAAACAGTACCATTCGCCAATTTTTTGTTCTTCAAGTTTAAGTGAACAACGAGCCGCATTGTTAATCCTTTAAAGGAAATTATTTGTAAATTTCGAAAAGTAGAACAATGATTGGAACACGTAGACGGTTGAAATCTTTGTATATATTGCTTCTATATAATCTAAGAAACATATATGCAAAGCATCCAAACAGAACCATTCGCCAATTTTTTGTTCTTCAAATTTAAGTGAACAACGAGCCCCATTGATAATCATGAAACGGAAATTATTTGTAACTTTCTACAAGTTGAACAATGAATAGAACAGGTAGACGGTTGAAATCTTTGTATATGTTGCGTCTATATATTCTAAGAAACCTATATGCAAAGCATCTAAACAGTAACAATCGCCAATTTATTGATCTTCAAGTTTAAGTGAACATCGAGCCCCATTGATAATCATGAAATGGAAATTATTTGTAACTTTCTACAAGTAGAACAATGAATAGTACAGGTAGACGGGTGAAATCTTTCTATATATTACTTCTAAATAGTCTAAGAAACATATATGCAAAGCATCGAAACAGTACAATTCGCCAATTTTTAGTTCTTCAAGTTTAAGTGAACTACGAGCCCCATTGTTAATCCTTTAAAGGAAATTATTTGTAAATTTCGACAAGTAGAACAATGATTGGAACACGTAGACGGTTGAAATTTTTGTATATATTGCTTCCATATAGTCTAAGAAACATATATGCAAAGCATCCAAACAGTACCATTCGCCAATTTTTTGTTCTTCAAGTTTAAGTGAACAATGAGCCCCATTGTTAATCGTTTATCGGAAATTATTTGTAAATTTCGACAAGTAGAACAATGTATGGAACAGATAGACTGTTGAAATCATTGTATATATTGCTTCTATATAGTCCAAGAAACTTATATGCAAAGCGTCCCAACAGTACAATTCGCCAATTTTTTGCTCTTCAAGTTTAAGTGAACTACGAGCCCCATTGTTAATCCTTTAAAGGAAATTAATTGTAAATTTCGGCAAGTAGAACTATGAATGGAATAGGTAGACGGTTGTAATCATTGTATATATTGCTTCTATATAGTCTAAGAAACATATATGCAAAGCATCCAAACAGTACAATTCGCCAATTTTTTGTTCTTCAAGTTTAAGTGAACAACAAGCCCCATTGATAATCATGAAACGGAAATTATTTGTAACTTTCTACAAGTAGAACAATGAATAGAACAGGTAGACGGTTGAAATCTTTGTATATGTTGCTTCTATATAGTCTAAGAAACCTATATGCAAAGCATCTAAACAGTAACAATCGCCAATTTTTTGATCTTCAAGTTTAAGTGAACAATGAGACCCATTGTTAATCCTTTATCGGAAATTATTTGTAACTTTCGACAAGTAGAACAATTAATGGAACAGGTAGACGGTTGAAATCTTTGTATATATTGCTTCTATATAGTCTAAGAAACATATATGCAAAGCATCCAAACAGTACAATTCGCCAATTTTTTGTTCTACAAGTTTAAGTGAACAATGAGCCCCATTGTTAATCCTTTATCGGAAATAATTTGTAAATTTCGACAAGTAGAACAATGAATGGAACAGGTAGACGGTTGAAATCCTTGTATATATTGCGTCCATATAGTCTAAGAAACATGAACGCAAAGCATCCAAACAGTACCATTCGCCAATTTTTTGTCCTTCAAGTTTAAGTGAGCAATGAGCCCCATTGTTAATCCTTTATCGGAAATTATTTGTAACTTTCGACAAGTAGAACAATTAATCGAACAGGTAGACGGTTGTAATCTTTGTATATATTGCTTCTATATAGTCTAAGAAACATATATGCAAAGCATCCAAACAGTACAATTTGCCAATTTTTTGTTCTTCAAGTTTAAGTGAACAATGAGCCCCAATGGTTAATCCTTTATCGGTAATTATTTGTAACTATCGACAAGTAGAACAATGAATGGAACAGGTAGACGGTTGAAATCCTTGTATACATTGCTTCCATATAGTCTAAGAAACATGTACGCAAAGCATCCAAACAGTACCATTCGCCAATTTTTTGTCCTTCAAGTTTAAGTGAACAATGAGCCCCATTGTGAATCCTTTATCGGAAATTATTTATAACTTTCGACAAGTAGAACAATGAATGGAACAGGTCGACGGTTGAAATCTTTGTATATATTGCTTCTATATAATCTAAGAAACATATATGCAAAGCATCTAAACAGTAACAATCGCCAATTTTTTTATCTTCAAGTTTAAGTGAACAGCGAGCCCCATTGATAATCATGAAATGGAAATTATTTGTAACTCTCTACAAGTAGAACAATGAATAGTACAGGTAGACGGGTGATATCTTTCTAAATATTGCTTCTAAATAGTCTAAGAAACATCTATGCAAAGCATCCAAACAGTACAATTCGCCAATTTTTTGTTCTTCAAGTTTAAGTGAACTACGAGCCCCATTGTTAATACTTTAAAAGAAATTATTTGTAAATTTCGACAAGTAGAACAATGAATGGATCATGTAGACGGTTGAAATCATTGTATATATTGCTTCTATATAGTCTACGAAACATATATGCAAAGCATCCAAACAGTACAATTCGCCAATTTTTTGTTCTACAAGTTTAAGTGAACAATGAGCCCCATTGTTAATCCTTTATCGGAAATTATTTGTAAATTTCGACAAGTAGAACAATGAATGGAACAGGTAGACTGTTGAAATCATTGTATATATTGCTTCTATATAGTCCAAGAAACATATATGCAAAGCATCCAAACAGTACCATCCGCCACTTTTTTGTTTTTCAAGTTTAAGTGAACAACAAGCCCCATTGTTAATCCTTTAAAGGAAATTATTTGTAACTTTCGACAAGTAGAACAATGAATGGAACAGGTAGACGGTTGAAATCTTTGTATATATTGCTTCCATATAGTGCTAAGAAACATGTACGCAAAGCATCCAAACAGTTCAATTCGCCAATTTTTTGTTCTTCAAGTTTAAGTGAACAACGAGCCCCATTGATAATCATGAAACGGAAATTATTTATAACTTTCTACAAGTAGAACAATGAATAGAACAGGTAGACGGTTGAAATCTTTGTATATGTTGCTTCTATATAGTCTAAGAAACATATATGCAAAGAATCCAAACAGTAAAATTCCCCAATTTTTTGTTCTTCAAGTTTAAGTGAACTACGAGCCCCATTGTTAATCCTTTAAAGGAAATTATTTGTAACTTTCGACAAGTAGAACAATGAATGGAACAGGTAGACTGTTGAAATCATTGTATATATTGCTTCTATATAGTCTAAGAAACATATATGCAAAGCATCCAAACAGTACCATTCGCCAATTTTTTGATCTTCAAGTTTAAGTGAACAATGAGACCCATTGTTAATCCTTTATCGGAAATTATTTGTAACTTTCGACAAGTAGAACAATTAATCGAACAGGTAGACGGTTGTAATCTTTGTATATATTGCTTCTATATAGTCTAAGAAACATATATGCAAAGCATCCAAACAGTACAATTCGCCAATTTTTTGTTCTACAAGTTTAAGTGAACAATGAGCCCCATTGTTAATCCTTTATCGGAAATAATTTGTAATTTTCGACAAGTAGAACAATGAATGGAACAGGTCGGCGGTTGAAATCATTGTATATATTGCTTCTATATAGTCTAAGAAACATATATGCAAAGCATCCAAACAGTACAAATCGACAATTTTTTGTTCTTCAAGTTTAGTGAACAATGAGCCCCAATGGTTAATCCTTTATCGGAAATTATTTGTAACTTTCGACAAGTAGAACAATGAATGGATCAGGTAGACGGTTGAACTCATTGTATATATTGCTTCTATATAATCTACGAAACATATATGCAAAGCATCCAAACAGTACAATTCGCCAATTATTTCATCTTCATGTTTAAGTGAACTACGAGCCCCATTGTTAATACTTTAACGGAAATTATTTGGAACTTGCGACAAGTAGAACAATGAGTGGAACAGGTAGACGGTTGAAATCAATGTATATATTGCTTCTATATAGTCTAAGAAACATATATGCAAAGCATCCAAACAGTACCATTCGCCAATTTTTTGTTCTTCAAGTTTAAGTGAACAATGAGCCCCAATGGTTAATCCTTTATCGGAAATTATTTGTAATTTTCGACAAGTAGAACAATGAATGGAACAGGTCGGCGGTTGAAATCATTTTATATATTGCTTCTATATAGTCTAAGAAACATATATGCAAAGCATCCAAACAGTACAAATCGCCAATTATTTCATCTTCATGTTTAAGTGAACTACGAGCCCCATTGTTAATACTTTAACGGAAATTATTTGGAACTTGCGACAAGTAGAACAATGAGTGGAACAGGTAGACGGTTGAAATCAATGTATATATTGCTTCTATATAGTCTAAGAAACATATATGCAAAGCATCCAAACAGTACAATTCGCCAATTATTTCATCTTCATGTTTAAGTGAACTACGAGCCCCATTGTTAATACTTTAACGGAAATTATTTGGAACTTGCGACAAGTAGAACAATGAGTGGAACAGGTAGACGGTTGAAATCAATGTATATATTGCTTCTATATAGTCTAAGAAACATATATGCAAAGCATCCAAACAGTACCTTTCGCCAATTTTTTGTTCTTCATGTTTAAGTGAACAACGAGCCCCATTGATAATCATGAAACGGAAATTATTTGTAACTTTCTACAAGTAGAACAATGAATGGAACAGGTAGACGGTTGAAATCATTGTATATATTGCTTCTATACAATCTAAGAAACATATATGCAAAGCATCTAAACAGTGACAATCGCCAATTTTTTGATCTTCAAGTTTAAGTGAACAGCGAGCCCCATTGATAATCATGAAATGGAAATTATTTGTAACTTTCTACAAGTAGAACAATGAATAGTACAGGTAGACGGGTGAAATCTTGCTATATATTGCTTCTAAATAGTCTAAGAAACATATGTGCAAAGCATCCAAACAGTACAATTCGCCAATTTTTTGTTCTTCAAGTTTAAGTGAACAATGAGCCCCAATGGTTAATCCTTTATCGGAAATTACTAGTAATTTTCGACAAGTAGAACAATGAATGGAACAGGTAGACGGTTGAAATCAATGTATATATTGCTTCTATATAGTCTAAGAAGCATATATGGAAAGCATCCAAACAGTACCATTCGCCAATTTTTTGTTCTTCAAGTTTAAGTGAACAACGATCCCCATTGTTAATCCCTTAACGGAAATTATTTGTAACTTTCGACAAGTAGAACAATGAATGGAACAGGTAGACGGTTGAAATCATTGTATATATTGCTTCTATATAGTCTAAGAAACATATATGCAAAGCATCCAAACAGTACCATTCGCCAATTTTTTGGTCTTCAACTTTAAGTGAACAATGAGCCCCAATGGTTAATCCTTTATCGGAAATTATTTGTAATTTTCGACAAGTAGAACAATGAATGGAACAGGTAGACGGTTGAAATATTTGTATATATTGCTTCTATATAATATAAGAAACATATATGCAAAGCATCCAAACAGTACCTTTCGCCAATTTTTTGTTCTGCAAGTTTAAGTGAACAACGAGCCCCATTGATAATCATGAAACGGAAATTATTTGTAACTTTCTACAAGTAGAACAATGAATAGAACAGGTAGACGGTTGAAATCTTTGTATATGTTGCTTCTATATAGTCTATGAAACCTATATGCAAAGCATCTAAACAGTAACAATCGCCAATTTTTTGATCTTCAAGTTTAAGTGAACAGCGAACCCCATTGATAATCATGAAATGGAAATTATTTGTAACTTTCTACGAGTAGAACAATGAATAGTACAGGTAGACGGGTGAAATCTTTCTATATATTGCTTCTAAATAGTCTAAGAAACATATGTGCAAAGCATCCAAACAGTACAATTCGCCAATTTTTTGTTCTTCAAGTTTAAGTGAACAATGAGCCCCAATGGTTAATCCTTTATCGGAAATTATTTGTAAATTTCGAAAAGTAGAACAATGAATGGAACAGGTAGACGGTTGAAATCATTGTATATATTGCTTCTATACAATCTAAGAAACATATATGCAAAGCATCTAAACAGTGACAATCGCCAATTTTTTGATCTTCAAGTTTAAGTGAACAGCGAGCCCCATTGATAATCATGAAACGGAAATTATTTGTAACTTTCTACAAGTTGAACAATGAATAGAACAGGTAGACGGTTGAAATCTTTGTATATGTTGCGTCTATATATTCTAAGAAACCTATATGCAAAGCATCTAAACAGTAACAATCGCCAATTTATTGATCTTCAAGTTTAAGTGAACATCGAGCCCCATTGATAATCATGAAATGGAAATTATTTGTAACTTTCTACAAGTAGAACAATGAATAGTACAGGTAGACGGGTGAAATCTTTCTATATATTACTTCTAAATAGTCTAAGAAACATATATGCAAAGCATCCAAACAGTACCATTCGCCAATTTTTTGTTCTTCAAGTTTAAGTGAACAATGAGCCCCATTGTTAATCGTTTACCGGAAATTATTTGTAAATTTCGACAAGTAGAACAATGTATGGAACAGATAGACTGTTGAAATCATTGTATATATTGCTTCTATATAGTCCAAGAAACTTATATGCAAAGCGTCCAAACAGTACAATTCGCCAATTTTTTGCTCTTCAAGTTTAAGTGAACTACGAGCCCCATTGTTAATCCTTTAAAGGAAATTAATTGTAAATTTCGGCAAGTAGAACTATGAATGGAATAGGTAGACGGTTGTAATCATTGTATATATTGCTTCTATATAGTCTAAGAAACATATATGCAAAGCATCCAAACAGTATAATTCGCCAATTTTTTGTTCTTCAAGTTTAAGTGAACAACAAGCCCCATTGATAATCATGAAACGGAAATTATTTGTAACTTTCTACAAGTAGAACAATGAATAGAACAGGTAGACGGTTGAAATCTTTGTATATGTTGCTTCTATATAGTCTAAGAAACCTATATGCAAAGCATCTAAACAGTAACAATCGCCAATTTTTTGATCTTCAAGTTTAAGTGAACAATGAGACCCATTGTTAATCCTTTATCGGAAATTATTTGTAACTTTCGACAAGTAGAACAATTAATGGAACAGGTAGACGGTTGAAATCTTTGTATATATTGCTTCTATATAGTCTAAGAAACATATATGCAAAGCATCCAAACAGTACAATTCGCCAATTTTTTGTTCTACAAGTTTAAGTGAACAATGAGCCCCATTGTGAATCCTTTATCGGAAATTATTTGTAACTTTCGACAAGTAGAACAATTAATGGAACAGGTAGACGGTTGAAATCTTTGTATATATTGCTTCTATATAGTCTAAGAAACATATATGCAAAGCATCCAAACAGTACAATTCGCCAATTTTTTGTTCTACAAGTTTAAGTGAACAATGAGCCCCATTGTTAATCCTTTATCGGAAATAATTTGTAAATTTCGACAAGTAGAACAATGAATGGAACAGGTAGACGGTTGAAATCCTTGTATATATTGCGTCCATATAGTCTAAGAAACATGAACGCAAAGCATCCAAACAGTACCATTCGCCAATTTTTTGTCCTTCAAGTTTAAGTGAGCAATGAGCCCCATTGTTAATCCTTTATCGGAAATTATTTGTAACTTTCGACAAGTAGAACAATTAATGGAACAGGTAGACGGTTGTAATCTTTGTATATATTGCTTCTATATAGTCTAAGAAACATATATGCAAAGCATCCAAACAGTACAATTTGCCAATTTTTTGTTCTTCAAGTTTAAGTGAACAATGAGCCCCTATGGTTAATCCTTTATCGGTTATTATTTGTAACTATCGACAAGTAGAACAATGAATGGAACAGGTAGACGGTTGAAATCCTTGTATACATTGCTTCCATATAGTCTAAGAAACATGTACGCAAAGCATCCAAACAGTACCATTCGCCAATTTTTTGTCCTTCAAGTTTAAGTGAACAATGAGCCCCATTGTGAATCCTTTATCGGAAATTATTTATAACTTTCGACAAGTAGAACAATGAATGGAACAGGTCGACGGTTGAAATCTTTGTATATATTGCTTCTATATAATCTAAGAAACATATATGCAAAGCATCTAAACAGTAACAATCGCCAATTTTTTATCTTCAAGTTTAAGTGAACAGCGAGCCCCATTGATAATCATGAAATGGAAATTATTTGTAACTCTCTACAAGTAGAACAATGAATAGTACAGGTAGACGGGTGATATCTTTCTAAATATTGCTTCTAAATAGTCTAAGAAACATCTATGCAAAGCATCCAAACAGTACAATTCGCCAATTTTTTGTTCTTCAAGTTTAAGTGAGCAATGAGCCCCATTGTTAATCCTTTATCGGAAATTATTTGTAACTTTCGACAAGTAGAACAATGAATGGAACAGGTAGACGGTTGAAATCTTTGTATATATTGCTTCCATATAGTGCTAAGAAACATGTACGCAAAGCATCCAAACAGTTCAATTCGCCAATTTTTTGTTCTTCAAGTTTAAGTGAACAACGAGCCCCATTGATAATCATGAAACGGAAATTATTTATAACTTTCTACAAGTAGAACAATGAATAGAACAGGTAGACGGTTGAAATCTTTGTATATGTTGCTTCTATATAGTCTAAGAAACATATATGCAAAGAATCCAAACAGTAAAATTCCCCAATTTTTTGTTCTTCAAGTTTAAGTGAACTACGAGCCCCATTGTTAATCCTTTAAAGGAAATTATTTGTAACTTTCGACAAGTAGAACAATGAATGGAACAGGTAGACTGTTGAAATCATTGTATATATTGCTTCTATATAGTCTAAGAAACATATATGCAAAGCATCCAAACAGTACCATTCGCCAATTTTTTGTTCTTCAAGTTTAAGTGAACAATGAGCCCCAATGGTTAATCCTTTATCGGAAATTATTTGTAATTTTCGACAAGTAGAACAATGAATGGAACAGGTCGGCGGTTGAAATCATTGTATATATTGCTTCTATATAGTCTAAGAAACATATATGCAAAGCATCCAAACAGTACAAATCGACAATTTTTTGTTCTTCAAGTTTAGTGAACAATGAGCCCCAATGGTTAATCCTTTATCGGAAATTATTTGTAACTTTCGACAAGTAGAACAATGAATGGATCAGGTAGACGGTTGAACTCATTGTATATATTGCTTCTATATAATCTACGAAACATATATGCAAAGCATCCAAACAGTACAATTCGCAAATTATTTCATCTTCATGTTTAAGTGAACTACGAGCCCCATTGTTAATACTTTAACGGAAATTATTTGGAACTTGCGACAAGTAGAACAATGAGTGGAACAGGTAGACGGTTGAAATCAATGTATATATTGCTTCTATATAGTCTAAGAAACATATATGCAAAGCATCCAAACAGTACCATTCGCCAATTTTTTGTTCTTCAAGTTTAAGTGAACAATGAGCCCCAATGGTTAATCCTTTATCGGAAATTATTTGTAATTTTCGACAAGTAGAACAATGAATGGAACAGGTCGGCGGTTGAAATCATTGTATATATTGCTTCTATATAGTCTAAGAAACATATATGCAAAGCATCCAAACAGTACAAATCGCCAATTATTTCATCTTCATGTTTAAGTGAACTACGAGCCCCATTGTTAATACTTTAACGGAAATTATTTGGAACTTGCGACAAGTAGAACAATGAGTGGAACAGGTAGACGGTTGAAATCAATGTATATATTGCTTCTATATAGTCTAAGAAACATATATGCAAAGCATCCAAACAGTACAATTCGCCAATTATTTCATCTTCATGTTTAAGTGAACTACGAGCCCCATTGTTAATACTTTAACGGAAATTATTTGGAACTTGCGACAAGTAGAACAATGAGTGGAACAGGTAGACGGTTGAAATCAATGTATATATTGCTTCTATATAGTCTAAGAAACATATATGCAAAGCATCCAAACAGTACCTTTCGCCAATTTTTTGTTCTTCATGTTTAAGTGAACAACGAGCCCCATTGATAATCATGAAACGGAAATTATTTGTAACTTTCTACAAGTAGAACAATGAATAGAACAGGTAGACGGTTGAAATCTTTGTATATGTTGCTTCTATATAGTCTAAGAAACCTATATGCAAAGCATCTAAACAGTAACAATCGCCAATTTTTTGATCTTCAAGTTTAAGTGAACAATGAGACACATTGTTAATCCTTTATCGGAAATTATTTGTAACTTTCGACAAGTAGAACAATTAATGGAACAGGTAGACGGTTGAAATCTTTGTATATATTGCTTCTATATAGTCTAAGAAACATATATGCAAAGCATCCAAACAGTACAATTCGCCAATTTTTTGTTCTACAAGTTTAATTGACCAATGAGCCCCATTGTTAATCCTTTATCGGAAATAATTTGTAAATTTCGACAAGTAGAACAATGAATGGAACAGGTAGACGGTTGAAATCCTTGTATATATTGCGTCCATATAGTCTAAGAAACATGAACGCAAAGCATCCAAACAGTACCATTCGCCAATTTTTTGTCCTTCAAGTTTAAGTGAGCAATGAGCCCCATTGTTAATCCTTTATCGGAAATTATTTGTAACTTTCGACAAGTAGAACAATTAATGGAACAGGTAGACGGTTGTAATCTTTGTATATATTGCTTCTATATAGTCTAAGAAACATATATGCAAAGCATCCAAACAGTACAATTTGCCAATTTTTTGTTCTTCAAGTTTAAGTGAACAATGAGCCCCTATGGTTAATCCTTTATCGGTAATTATTTGTAACTATCGACAAGTAGAACAATGAATGGAACAGGTAGACGTTTGAAATCCTTGTATACATTGCTTCCATATAGTCTAAGAAACATGTACGCAAAGCATCCAAACAGTACCATTCGCCAATTTTTTGTCCTTCAAGTTTAAGTGAACAATGAGCCCCATTGTGAATCCTTTATCGGAAATTATTTATAACTTTCGACAAGTAGAACAATGAATGGAACAGGTCGACGGTTGAAATCTTTGTATATATTGCTTCTATATAATCTAAGAAACATATATGCAAAGCATCTAAACAGTAACAATCGCCAATTTTTTTATCTTCAAGTTTAAGTGAACAGCGAGCCCCATTGATAATCATGAAATGGAAATTATTTGTAACTCTCTACAAGTAGAACAATGAATAGTACAGGTAGACGGGTGATATCTTTCTAAATATTGCTTCTAAATAGTCTAAGAAACATCTATGCAAAGCATCCAAACAGTACAATTCGCCAATTTTTTGTTCTTCAAGTTTAAGTGAGCAATGAGCCCCATTGTTAATCCTTTATCGGAAATTATTTGTAACTTTCGACAAGTAGAACAATGAATGGAACAGGTAGACGGTTGAAATCTTTGTATATATTGCTTCCATATAGTGCTAAGAAACATGTACGCAAAGCATCCAAACAGTTCAATTCGCCAATTTTTTGTTCTTCAAGTTTAAGTGAACAACGAGCCCCATTGATAATCATGAAACGGAAATTATTTATAACTTTCTACAAGTAGAACAATGAATAGAACAGGTAGACGGTTGAAATCTTTGTATATGTTGCTTCTATATAGTCTAAGAAACATATATGCAAAGAATCCAAACAGTAAAATTCCCCAATTTTTTGTTCTTCAAGTTTAAGTGAACTACGAGCCCCATTGTTAATCCTTTAAAGGAAATTATTTGTAACTTTCGACAAGTAGAACAATGAATGGAACAGGTAGACTGTTGAAATCATTGTATATATTGCTTCTATATAGTCTAAGAAACATATATGCAAAGCATCCAAACAGTACCATTCGCCAATTTTTTGTTCTTCAAGTTTAAGTGAACAATGAGCCCCAATGGTTAATCCTTTATCGGAAATTATTTGTAATTTTCGACAAGTAGAACAATGAATGGAACAGGTCGGCGGTTGAAATCATTGTATATATTGCTTCTATATAGTCTAAGAAACATATATGCAAAGCATCCAAACAGTACAAATCGACAATTTTTTGTTCTTCAAGTTTAGTGAACAATGAGCCCCAATGGTTAATCCTTTATCGGAAATTATTTGTAACTTTCGACAAGTAGAACAATGAATGGATCAGGTAGACGGTTGAACTCATTGTATATATTGCTTCTATATAATCTACGAAACATATATGCAAAGCATCCAAACAGTACAATTCGCCAATTATTTCATCTTCATGTTTAAGTGAACTACGAGCCCCATTGTTAATACTTTAACGGAAATTATTTGGAACTTGCGACAAGTAGAACAATGAGTGGAACAGGTAGACGGTTGAAATCAATGTATATATTGCTTCTATATAGTCTAAGAAACATATATGCAAAGCATCCAAACAGTACCATTCGCCAATTTTTTGTTCTTCAAGTTTAAGTGAACAATGAGCCCCAATGGTTAATCCTTTATCGGAAATTATTTGTAATTTTCGACAAGTAGAACAATGAATGGAACAGGTCGGCGGTTGAAATCATTGTATATATTGCTTCTATATAGTCTAAGAAACATATATGCAAAGCATCCAAACAGTACAAATCGCCAATTATTTCATCTTCATGTTTAAGTGAACTACGAGCCCCATTGTTAATACTTTAACGGAAATTATTTGGAACTTGCGACAAGTAGAACAATGAGTGGAACAGGTAGACGGTTGAAATCAATGTATATATTGCTTCTATATAGTCTAAGAAACATATATGCAAAGCATCCAAACAGTACAATTCGCCAATTATTTCATCTTCATGTTTAAGTGAACTACGAGCCCCATTGTTAATACTTTAACGGAAATTATTTGGAACTTGCGACAAGTAGAACAATGAGTGGAACAGGTAGACGGTTGAAATCAATGTATATATTGCTTCTATATAGTCTAAGAAACATATATGCAAAGCATCCAAACAGTACCTTTCGCCAATTTTTTGTTCTTCATGTTTAAGTGAACAACGAGCCCCATTGATAATCATGAAACGGAAATTATTTGTAACTTTCTACAAGTAGAACAATGAATGGAACAGGTAGACGGTTGAAATCATTGTATATATTGCTTCTATACAATCTAAGAAACATATATGCAAAGCATCTAAACAGTGACAATCGCCAATTTTTTGATCTTCAAGTTTAAGTGAACAGCGAGCCCCATTGATAATCATGAAATGGAAATTATTTGTAACTTTCTACAAGTAGAACAATGAATAGTACAGGTAGACGGGTGAAATCTTGCTATATATTGCTTCTAAATAGTCTAAGAAACATATGTGCAAAGCATCCAAACAGTACAATTCGCCAATTTTTTGTTCTTCAAGTTTAAGTGAACAATGAGCCCCAATGGTTAATCCTTTATCGGAAATTACTAGTAATTTTCGACAAGTAGAACAATGAATGGAACAGGTAGACGGTTGAAATCAATGTATATATTGCTTCTATATAGTCTAAGAAGCATATATGCAAAGCATCCAAACAGTACCATTCGCCAATTTTTTGTTCTTCAAGTTTAAGTGAACAACGATCCCCATTGTTAATCCCTTAACGGAAATTATTTGTAACTTTCGACAAGTAGAACAATGAATGGAACAGGTAGACGGTTGAAATCATTGTATATATTGCTTCTATATAGTCTAAGAAACATATATGCAAAGCATCCAAACAGTACCATTCGCCAATTTTTTGGTCTTCAACTTTAAGTGAACAATGAGCCCCAATGGTTAATCCTTTAACGGAAATTATTTGGAACTTGCGACAAGTAGAACAATGAGTGGAACAGGTAGACGGTTGAAATCAATGTATATATTGCTTCTATATAGTCTAAGAAACATATATGCAAAGCATCCAAACAGTACCATTCGCCAATTTTTTGTTCTTCAAGTTTAAGTGAACAATGAGCCCCAATGGTTAATCCTTTATCGGAAATTATTTGTAATTTTCGACAAGTAGAACAATGAATGGAACAGGTCGGCGGTTGAAATCATTGTATATATTGCTTCTATATAGTCTAAGAAACATATATGCAAAGCATCCAAACAGTACCTTTCGCCAATTTTTTGTTCTGCAAGTTTAAGTGAACAACGAGCCCCATTGATAATCATGAAACGGAAATTATTTGTAACTTTCTACAAGTAGAACAATGAATAGAACAGGTAGACGGTTGAAATCTTTGTATATGTTGCTTCTATATAGTCTATGAAACCTATATGCAAAGCATCTAAACAGTAACAATCGCCAATTTTTTGATCTTCAAGTTTAAGTGAACAGCGAACCCCATTGATAATCATGAAATGGAAATTATTTGTAACTTTCTACGAGTAGAACAATGAATAGTACAGGTAGACGGGTGAAATCTTTCTATATATTGCTTCTAAATAGTCTAAGAAACATATGTGCAAAGCAACCAAACAGTACAATTCGCCAATTTTTTGTTCTTCAAGTTTAAGTGAACAATGAGCCCCAATGGTTAATCCTTTATCGGAAATTATTTGTAAATTTCGACAAGTAGAACAATGAATGGAACAGGTAGACTGTTGAAATCATTGTATATATTGCTTCTATATAGTCTAAGAAACATATATGCATAGCGTCCAAACAGTACAATTCGCCAATTTTTTGCTCTTCAAGTTTAAGTGAACTACGAGCCCCATTGTTAATCCTTTAAAGGAAATTATTTGTAAATTTCGGCAAGTAGAACAATGAATGGAATAGGTAGACGGTTGAAATCATTGTATATATTGTTTCTATATAGTGTAAGAAACATATCTGCAAATCTTCCAAACAGTACAATTCGCCAATGTTTTGTTCTTCAAGTTTAAGTGAACTACGAGCCCCATTGTTAATCCTTTAAAGGTAAGTATTTGTAAATTTCGAAAAGTAGAACAATGAATGGAACAGGTAGACGGTTGAAATCAATGTATATATTGCTTCTATATAGTCTAAGAAACATATATGCAAAGTATCCAAACAGTACCATTCGCCAATTTTTTGTTCTTCAAGTTTAAGTGAACAACGAGCCCCATTGTTAATCCTTTAAAGGAAATTATTTGTAAATTTCGACAAGTAGAACAACGATTGGAACACATAGACGGTTGAAATCTTTGTATATATTGCTTCCATATAGTCTAAGAAACATGTACGCATAGCATCCAAACAGTACCATTCGCCAATTTTTTGGTCTTCAACTTTAAGTGAACAATGAGCCCCAATGGTTAATCCTTTATCGGAAATTATTTGTAATTTTCGACAAGTAGAACAATGAATGGAACAGGTAGACGGTTGAAATATTTGTATATATTGCTTTTATATAATATAAGAAACATATATTCAAAGCATCCAAACAGTACCATTCGCCAATTTTTTGGTCTTCAACTTTAAGTGAACAATGAGCCCCAATGGTTAATCCTTTATCGGAAATTATTTGTAAATTTCGACAAGTAGAACAATGAATGGAACAGGTAGACTGTTGAAATCATTGTATATATTGCTTCTATATAGTCTAAGAAACATATATGCATAGCGTCCAAACAGTACAATTCGCCAATTTTTTGCTCTTCAAGTTTAAGTGAACTACGAGCCCCATTGTTAATCCTTTAAAGGAAATTATTTGTAAATTTCGGCAAGTAGAACAATGAATGGAATAGGTAGACGGTTGAAATCATTGTATATATTGTTTCTATATAGTGTAAGAAACATATCTGCAAATCTTCCAAACAGTACAATTCGCCAATTTTTTGTTCTTCAAGTTTAAGTGAACTACGAGCCCCATTGTTAATCCTTTAAAGGTAAGTATTTGTAAATTTCGAAAAGTAGAACAATGAATGGAACAGGTAGACGGTTGAAATCAATGTATATATTGCTTCTATATAGTCTAAGAAACATATATGCAAAGTATCCAAACAGTACCATTCGCCAATTTTTTGTTCTTCAAGTTTAAGTGAACAACGAGCCCCATTGTTAATCCTTTAAAGGAAATTATTTGTAAATTTCGACAAGTAGAACAACGATTGGAACACATAGACGGTTGAAATCTTTGTATATATTGCTTCCATATAGTCTAAGAAACATGTACGCATAGCATCCAAACAGTACCATTCGCCAATTTTTTGGTCTTCAACTTTAAGTGAACAATGAGCCCCAATGGTTAATCCTTTATCGGAAATTATTTGTAATTTTCGACAAGTAGAACAATGAATGGAACAGGTAGACGGTTGAAATATTTGTATATATTGCTTTTATATAATATAAGAAACATATATTCAAAGCATCCAAACAGTACCATTCGCCAATTTTTTGTTCTTCAAGTTTAAGTGAACAACGAGCCCCATTGTTAATCCTTTAAAGGTAAGTATTTGTAAATTTCGAAAAGTAGAACAATGAATGGAACAGGTAGACGGTTGAAATCAATGTATATATTGCTTCTATATAGTCTAAGAAACATATATGCAAAGTATCCAAACAGTACCATTCGCCAATTTTTTGTTCTTCAAGTTTAAGTGAACAACGAGCCCCATTGTTAATCCTTTAAAGGAAATTATTTGTAAATTTCGACAAGTAGAACAACGATTGGAACACATAGACGGTTGAAATCTTTGTATATATTGCTTCCATATAGTCTAAGAAACATGTACGCATAGCATCCAAACAGTACCATTCGCCAATTTTTTGGTCTTCAACTTTAAGTGAACAATGAGCCCCAATGGTTAATCCTTTATCGGAAATTATTTGTAATTTTCGACAAGTAGAACAATGAATGGAACAGGTAGACGGTTGAAATATTTGTATATATTGCTTTTATATAATATAAGAAACATATATTCAAAGCATCCAAACAGTACCATTCGCCAATTTTTTGGTCTTCAACTTTAAGTGAACAATGAGCCCCAATGGTTAATCCTTTATCGGAAGTTATTTGTAATTTTCGACAAGTAGAACAATGAATGGAACAGGTAGACGGTTGAAATCCTTGTATATGTTGCTTCTATATAGTCTAAGAAACATATATGCAAAGAATCCAAACAGTACAATTCCCCAATTTTTTGTTCTTCAAGTTTAAGTGAACTACGAGCCCCATTGTTAATCCTTTAAAGGAAATTATTTGTAACTTTCGACAAGTAGAACAATGAATGGAACAGGTAGACTGTTGAAATCATTGTATATATTGCTTCTATATAGTCTAAGAAACATATATGCAAAGAATCCAAACAGTACCATTCGCCAATTTTTTGTTCTTCAAGTTTAAGTGAACTACGAGCCCCATTGTTAATCCTTTAACGGAAATTAATTGTAACTTTCTACAAGTAGAACAATGATTGGAACACGTAGACGGTAGAAATCTTTGTATATATTGCTTCTATATAGTCTAAGAAACATATATGCAAAGCATCCAAACAGTACAATTCGCCAATTTATTGTTCTTCAAGTTTAAGTGAACAGCGAGCCCCATTGATAATCATGAAATGGAAATTATTTGTAACTTTCTACAAGTAGAACAATGATTGGAACACGTAGAAGGTTGAAATCTTTGTATATATTGCATCCATATAGTCTAAGAAACATGTTCGCAAAGCATCCAAACAGTACCATTCGCCAATTTTTTGTTCTTCAAGTTTAAGTGAACAATGAGCCCCAATGGTTAATCCTTTATCGGAAATTATTTGTAATTTTCGACAAGTAGAACAATGATTGGAACAGGTAGACGGTTGGAATCTTTGTATATATTGCTTCTATATAGTCTATGATACATATATGCAAAGCATCCAAACAGTACAATTCGCCAATTTATTTTTCTTCAAGTTTAAGTGAACTACGATCCCCATTGTTAATCCTTTAAAGGAAATTATTTGTAACTTTCGACAAGTAGAACAATGAATGGAACAGGTAGGCGGTTGAAATCTTTGTATATATTGCTTCTATATATTCTAAGAAACATATATGCAAAGCATCCAAACAGTACCTTTCGCCAATTTTTTGTTCTTCAAGTTTAAGTGAACAACGAGCCCCATTGATAATCATGAAACGGAAATTATTTGTAACTTTCTACAAGTAGAACAATGAATGGAACAGGTAGACGGTTGAAATCATTGTATATATTGCTTCTATACAATCTAAGAAACATATATGCAAAGCATCTAAACAGTGACAATCGCCAATTTTTTGATCTTCAAGTTTAAGTGAACAGCGAGCCCCATTGATAATCATGAAATGGAAATTATTTGTAACTTTCTACAAGTAGAACAATGAATAGTACAGGTAGACGGGTGAAATCTTGCTATATATTGCTTCTAAATAGTCTAAGAAACATATGTGCAAAGCATCCAAACAGTACAATTCGCCAATTTTTTGTTCTTCAAGTTTAAGTGAACAATGAGCCCCAATGGTTAATCCTTTATCGGAAATTACTAGTAATTTTCGACAAGTAGAACAATGAATGGAACAGGTAGACGGTTGAAATCAATGTATATATTGCTTCTATATAGTCTAAGAAGCATATATGCAAAGCATCCAAACAGTACCATTCGCCAATTTTTTGTTCTTCAAGTTTAAGTGAACAACGATCCCCATTGTTAATCCCTTAACGGAAATTATTTGTAACTTTCGACAAGTAGAACAATGAATGGAACAGGTAGACGGTTGAAATCATTGTATATATTGCTTCTATATAGTCTAAGAAACATATATGCAAAGCATCCAAACAGTACCATTCGCCAATTTTTTGGTCTTCAACTTTAAGTGAACAATGAGCCCCAATGGTTAATCCTTTATCGGAAATTATTTGTAATTTTCGACAAGTAGAACAATGAATGGAACAGGTAGACGGTTGAAATATTTGTATATATTGCTTCTATATAATATAAGAAACATATATGCAAAGCATCCAAACAGTACCTTTCGCCAATTTTTTGTTCTGCAAGTTTAAGTGAACAACGAGCCCCATTGATAATCATGAAACGGAAATTATTTGTAACTTTCTACAAGTAGAACAATGAATAGAACAGGTAGACGGTTGAAATCTTTGTATATGTTGCTTCTATATAGTCTATGAAACCTATATGCAAAGCATCTAAACAGTAACAATCGCCAATTTTTTGATCTTCAAGTTTAAGTGAACAGCGAACCCCATTGATAATCATGAAATGGAAATTATTTGTAACTTTCTACGAGTAGAACAATGAATAGTACAGGTAGACGGGTGAAATCTTTCTATATATTGCTTCTAAATAGTCTAAGAAACATATGTGCAAAGCAACCAAACAGTACAATTCGCCAATTTTTTGTTCTTCAAGTTTAAGTGAACAATGAGCCCCAATGGTTAATCCTTTATCGGAAATTATTTGTAAATTTCGACAAGTAGAACAATGAATGGAACAGGTAGACTGTTGAAATCATTGTATATATTGCTTCTATATAGTCTAAGAAACATATATGCATAGCGTCCAAACAGTACAATTCGCCAATTTTTTGCTCTTCAAGTTTAAGTGAACTACGAGCCCCATTGTTAATCCTTTAAAGGAAATTATTTGTAAATTTCGGCAAGTAGAACAATGAATGGAATAGGTAGACGGTTGAAATCATTGTATATATTGTTTCTATATAGTGTAAGAAACATATCTGCAAATCTTCCAAACAGTACAATTCGCCAATGTTTTGTTCTTCAAGTTTAAGTGAACTACGAGCCCCATTGTTAATCCTTTAAAGGTAAGTATTTGTAAATTTCGAAAAGTAGAACAATGAATGGAACAGGTAGACGGTTGAAATCAATGTATATATTGCTTCTATATAGTCTAAGAAACATATATGCAAAGTATCCAAACAGTACCATTCGCCAATTTTTTGTTCTTCAAGTTTAAGTGAACAACGAGCCCCATTGTTAATCCTTTAAAGGAAATTATTTGTAAATTTCGACAAGTAGAACAACGATTGGAACACATAGACGGTTGAAATCTTTGTATATATTGCTTCCATATAGTCTAAGAAACATGTACGCATAGCATCCAAACAGTACCATTCGCCAATTTTTTGGTCTTCAACTTTAAGTGAACAATGAGCCCCAATGGTTAATCCTTTATCGGAAATTATTTGTAATTTTCGACAAGTAGAACAATGAATGGAACAGGTAGACGGTTGAAATATTTGTATATATTGCTTTTATATAATATAAGAAACATATATTCAAAGCATCCAAACAGTACCATTCGCCAATTTTTTGGTCTTCAACTTTAAGTGAACAATGAGCCCCAATGGTTAATCCTTTATCGGAAATTATTTGTAAATTTCGACAAGTAGAACAATGAATGGAACAGGTAGACTGTTGAAATCATTGTATATATTGCTTCTATATAGTCTAAGAAACATATATGCATAGCGTCCAAACAGTACAATTCGCCAATTTTTTGCTCTTCAAGTTTAAGTGAACTACGAGCCCCATTGTTAATCCTTTAAAGGAAATTATTTGTAAATTTCGGCAAGTAGAACAATGAATGGAATAGGTAGACGGTTGAAATCATTGTATATATTGTTTCTATATAGTGTAAGAAACATATCTGCAAATCTTCCAAACAGTACAATTCGCCAATTTTTTGTTCTTCAAGTTTAAGTGAACTACGAGCCCCATTGTTAATCCTTTAAAGGTAAGTATTTGTAAATTTCGAAAAGTAGAACAATGAATGGAACAGGTAGACGGTTGAAATCAATGTATATATTGCTTCTATATAGTCTAAGAAACATATATGCAAAGTATCCAAACAGTACCATTCGCCAATTTTTTGTTCTTCAAGTTTAAGTGAACAACGAGCCCCATTGTTAATCCTTTAAAGGAAATTATTTGTAAATTTCGACAAGTAGAACAACGATTGGAACACATAGACGGTTGAAATCTTTGTATATATTGCTTCCATATAGTCTAAGAAACATGTACGCATAGCATCCAAACAGTACCATTCGCCAATTTTTTGGTCTTCAACTTTAAGTGAACAATGAGCCCCAATGGTTAATCCTTTATCGGAAATTATTTGTAATTTTCGACAAGTAGAACAATGAATGGAACAGGTAGACGGTTGAAATATTTGTATATATTGCTTTTATATAATATAAGAAACATATATTCAAAGCATCCAAACAGTACCATTCGCCAATTTTTTGGTCTTCAACTTTAAGTGAACAATGAGCCCCAATGGTTAATCCTTTATCGGAAATTATTTGTAAATTTCGACAAGTAGAACAATGAATGGAACAGGTAGACTGTTGAAATCATTGTATATATTGCTTCTATATAGTCTAAGAAACATATATGCATAGCGTCCAAACAGTACAATTCGCCAATTTTTTGCTCTTCAAGTTTAAGTGAACTACGAGCCCCATTGTTAATCCTTTAAAGGAAATTATTTGTAAATTTCGGCAAGTAGAACAATGAATGGAATAGGTAGACGGTTGAAATCATTGTATATATTGTTTCTATATAGTGTAAGAAACATATCTGCAAATCTTCCAAACAGTACAATTCGCCAATTTTTTGTTCTTCAAGTTTAAGTGAACTACGAGCCCCATTGTTAATCCTTTAAAGGTAAGTATTTGTAAATTTCGAAAAGTAGAACAATGAATGGAACAGGTAGACGGTTGAAATCAATGTATATATTGCTTCTATATAGTCTAAGAAACATATATGCAAAGTATCCAAACAGTACCATTCGCCAATTTTTTGTTCTTCAAGTTTAAGTGAACAACGAGCCCCATTGTTAATCCTTTAAAGGAAATTATTTGTAAATTTCGACAAGTAGAACAACGATTGGAACACATAGACGGTTGAAATCTTTGTATATATTGCTTCCATATAGTCTAAGAAACATGTACGCATAGCATCCAAACAGTACCATTCGCCAATTTTTTGGTCTTCAACTTTAAGTGAACAATGAGCCCCAATGGTTAATCCTTTATCGGAAATTATTTGTAATTTTCGACAAGTAGAACAATGAATGGAACAGGTAGACGGTTGAAATATTTGTATATATTGCTTTTATATAATATAAGAAACATATATTCAAAGCATCCAAACAGTACCATTCGCCAATTTTTTGGTCTTCAACTTTAAGTGAACAATGAGCCCCAATGGTTAATCCTTTATCGGAAGTTATTTGTAATTTTCGACAAGTAGAACAATGAATGGAACAGGTAGACGGTTGAAATCCTTGTATATGTTGCTTCTATATAGTCTAAGAAACATATATGCAAAGAATCCAAACAGTACAATTCCCCAATTTTTTGTTCTTCAAGTTTAAGTGAACTACGAGCCCCATTGTTAATCCTTTAAAGGAAATTATTTGTAACTTTCGACAAGTAGAACAATGAATGGAACAGGTAGACTGTTGAAATCATTGTATATATTGCTTCTATATAGTCTAAGAAACATATATGCATAGCGTCCAAACAGTACAATTCGCCAATTTTTTGCTCTTCAAGTTTAAGTGAACTACGAGCCCCATTGTTAATCCTTTAAAGGAAATTATTTGTAAATTTCGGCAAGTAGAACAATGAATGGAATAGGTAGACGGTTGAAATCATTGTATATATTGTTTCTATATAGTGTAAGAAACATATCTGCAAATCTTCCAAACAGTACAATTCGCCAATTTTTTGTTCTTCAAGTTTAAGTGAACTACGAGCCCCATTGTTAATCCTTTAAAGGTAAGTATTTGTAAATTTCGAAAAGTAGAACAATGAATGGAACAGGTAGACGGTTGAAATCAATGTATATATTGCTTCTATATAGTCTAAGAAACATATATGCAAAGTATCCGAACAGTACCATTCGCCAATTTTTTGTTCTTCAAGTTTAAGTGAACAACGAGCCCCATTGTTAATTCTTTAAAGGAAATTATTTGTAAATTTCGACAAGTAGAACAACGATTGGAACACATAGACGGTTGAAATCTTTGTATATATTGCTTCCATATAGTCTAAGAAACATGTACGCATAGCATCCAAACAGTACCATTCGCCAATTTTTTGGTCTTCAACTTTAAGTGAACAATGAGCCCCAATGGTTAATCCTTTATCGGAAATTATTTGTAATTTTCGACAAGTAGAACAATGAATGGAACAGGTAGACGGTTGAAATATTTGTATATATTGCTTTTATATAATATAAGAAACATATATTCAAAGCATCCAAACAGTACCATTCGCCAATTTTTTGGTCTTCAACTTTAAGTGAACAATGAGCCCCAATGGTTAATCCTTTATCGGAAGTTATTTGTAATTTTCGACAAGTAGAACAATGAATGGAACAGGTAGACGGTTGAAATCCTTGTATATATTGCGTCTATATAGTCTAAGAAACATATATGCAAAGCATCCAAACAGTACAATTCGCCAATTTATTGTTCTTCAAGTTTAAGTGAACAACGAGCCCCATTGTTAATCCTTTAAAGGAAATTATTTGTAAATTTCGACAAGTAGAACAATGAATGGAACAGGTAGACGGTTGAAATCTTTGTAAATATTGCTTCCATATAGTCTAAGAAACATGTACGCAAAGCATCCAAACAGTTCAATTCGCCAATTTTTTGTTCTTCAAGTTTAAGTGAACAACGAGACCCATTGATAATCATGAAACGGAAATTATTTATAACTTTCTACAAGTAGAACAATGAATAGAACAGGTAGACGGTTGAAATCTTTGTATATGTTGCTTCTATATAGTCTAAGAAACATATATGCAAAGAATCCAAACAGTACAATTCCCCAATTTTTTGTTCTTCAAGTTTAAGTGAACTACGAGCCCCATTGTTAATCCTTTAAAGGAAATTATTTGTAACTTTCGACAAGTAGAACAATGAATGGAACAGGTAGACTGTTGAAATCATTGTATATATTGCTTCTATATAGTCTAAGAAACATATATGCAAAGCATCCAAACAGTACAATTCGCCAATTTATTGTTCTTCAAGTTTAAGTGAACAACGAGCCCCATTGTTAATACTTTAACGGAAATTATTTGTAACTTGCGACAAGTAGAACAATGAATGGAACAGGTAGCCGGTTGAAATCAATGTATATATTGTTCTATATAGTCTAAGAAACATATATGCAAAGCATCCAAACAGTACCATTCGCCAATTTTTCTTTCTTCAAGTTTAAGTGAACAACGAGCCCCAATGGTTAATCCTTTATCGGAAATTATTTGTAACTTTCGACAAGTAGAACAATGAATGGAACAGGTAGACGGTTGAAATCTTTGTATATATTGCGTCTATATAGTCTAAGAAACATATATGCAAAGCATCCAAACAGTACCATTCGCAAATTTTTTGTTCTTCAAGTTTAAGTGAACTACGAGCCCCATTGTTAATCCTTTAAAGGAAATTATTTGTAAATTTCAACAAGTAGAACAATGAATGGAACAGGTAGACGGTTGAAATCAATGTATATATTGCTTCTATATAGTCTAAGAAACATATATGCAAAGCATCCAAACAGTACCATTCGCCAATTTTTTGTTCTTCAAGTTTAAGTGAACTACGAGCCCCATTGTTAATCCTTTAAAGGAAACTATTTGTAAATTTCGACAAGTAGAACAATGAATGGAACAGTAAGACTGTTGAAATCATTGTATATATTTGTTCTATATAGTCTAAGAAACATATATGCAAAGCATCCAAACAGTACAATTCGCCAATTTCTTGTTCTTCAAGTTTAAGTCAACTACGATCCCCATTGTTAATCCCTTAACGGAAATTATTTGTAACTTTCGACAAGTAGAACAATGATTGGAACACGTAGACGGTTGAAATCTTTGTATATATAGCTTCCATATAGTCTAAGAAACATGTACGCAAAGCATCCAAACAGTACCATTCGCCAATTTTTTGTTCTTCAAGTGTAAGTGAACAATGAGCCCCAATGGTTAATCCTTTATCGGAAATTATTTGTAATTTTCGACAAGTAGAACAATGAATGGAACAGGTAGACGGTTGAAATCTGTGTATATACTGCTTCTATATAATCTAAGAAACATATATGCAAAGCATCCAAACAGTACCATTCGCCAATTTTTTGTTCTTCAAGTTTAAGTGAACTACGAGCCCCATTGTTAATCCTTTAACGGAAATTAATTGTAACTTTCTACAAGTAGAACAATGATTGGAACACGTAGACGGTAGAAATCTTTGTATATATTGCTTCTATATAGTCTAAGAAACATATATGCAAAGCATCCAAACAGTACAATTCGCCAATTTATTGTTCTTCAAGTTTAAGTGAACAGCGAGCCCCATTGATAATCATGAAATGGAAATTATTTGTAACTTTCTACAAGTAGAACAATGATTGGAACACGTAGAAGGTTGAAATCTTTGTATATATTGCATCCATATAGTCTAAGAAACATGTTCGCAAAGCATCCAAACAGTACCATTCGCCAATTTTTTGTTCTTCAAGTTTAAGTGAACAATGAGCCCCAATGGTTAATCCTTTATCGGAAATTATTTGTAATTTTCGACAAGTAGAACAATGATTGGAACAGGTAGACGGTTGGAATCTTTGTATATATTGCTTCTATATAGTCTATGATACATATATGCAAAGCATCCAAACAGTACAATTCGCCAATTTATTTTTCTTCAAGTTTAAGTGAACTACGATCCCCATTGTTAATCCTTTAAAGGAAATTATTTGTAACTTTCGACAAGTAGAACAATGAATGGAACAGGTAGGCGGTTGAAATCTTTGTATATATTGCTTCTATATATTCTAAGAAACATATATGCAAAGCATCCAAACAGTACCTTTCGCCAATTTTTTGTTCTTCAAGTTTAAGTGAACAACGAGCCCCATTGATAATCATGAAACGGAAATTATTTGTAACTTTCTACAAGTAGAACAATGAATGGAACTGGTAGACGGTTGAAATCATTGTATATATTGCTTCTATATAGTCTACGAAACATATATGCAAAGCATCCAAACAGTACAATTCGCCAATTTTTTGTTCTTCAAGTATAAGTGAACAATGAGCCCCAATGGTTAATCCTTTATCGGAAATTATTTGTAATTTTCGACAAGTAGAACAATGAATGGAACAGGTAGACGGTTGAAATCTCTGTATATATTGCTTCTATATTGTCTAAGAAACATATTGCAAAGCATCCAAGCTGTACAATTCGCCAATTTATTGTTCTTCAAGTTTAAGTGAACAACGAGCCGCATTGTTAATCCTTCAAAGGAAATTATTTGTAAATTTCGGCAAGTAGAACAATGATTGGAACACGTAGACGGTTGAAATCTTTGTATATATTGCTTCCATATAGTCTAAGAAACATGTACGCAAAGCATCCAAACGGTACCATTCGCCAATTTTTTGTTCTTCAAGTTTAAGTGAACAATGAGCCCCAATGGTTAATCCTTTATCGGAAATTATTTGTAATTTTCGACAAGTAGAACAATGATTGGAACAGGTAGACGGTTGGAATCTTTGTATATATTGCTTCTATATAGTCTATGATACATATATGCAAAGCATCCAAACAGTACAATTCGCCAATTTATTTTTCTTCAAGTTTAAGTGAACTACGATCCCCATTGTTAATCCTTTAAAGGAAATTATTTGTAACTTTCGACAAGTAGAACAATGAATGGAACAGGTAGGCGGTTGAAATCTTTGTATATATTGCTTCTATATATTCTAAGAAACATATATGCAAAGCATCCAAACAGTACCTTTCGCCAATTTTTTGTTCTTCAAGTTTAAGTGAACAACGAGCCCCATTGATAATCATGAAACGGAAATTATTTGTAACTTTCTACAAGTAGAACAATGAATGGAACTGGTAGACGGTTGAAATTATTGTATATATTGCTTCTATATAGTTTACGAAACATATATGCAAAGCATCCAAACAGTACAATTCGCCAATTTTTTGTTCTTCAAGTATAAGTGAACAATGAGCCCCAATGGTTAATCCTTTATCGGAAATTATTTGTAATTTTCGACAAGTAGAACAATGAATGGAACAGGTAGACGGTTGAAATCTCTGTATATATTGCTTCTATATTGTCTAAGAAACATATTGCAAAGCATCCAAGCTGTACAATTCGCCAATTTATTGTTCTTCAAGTTTAAGTGAACAACGAGCCGCATTGTTAATCCTTCAAAGGAAATTATTTGTAAATTTCGGCAAGTAGAACAATGATTGGAACACGTAGACGGTTGAAATCTTTGTATATATTGCTTCCATATAGTCTAAGAAACATGTACGCAAAGCATCCAAACGGTACCATTCGCCAATTTTTTGTTCTTCAAGTTTAACTGAACAATGAGCCCCAATGGTTAATCCTTTATCGGAAATTATTTATAATTTTCGACAAGTAGAACAATGAACGGAACAGGTAGACGGTTGAAATCTTTGTATATATTGCTTCTATATAATCTAAGAAACATATATGCAAAGCATCCAAACAGTAACATTCGCCAATTTTTTGTTCTTCAAGTTTAAGTGAACAACGAGCCCCATTGATAATCATGAAACGGAAATTATTTGTAACTTTCTACAAGTAGAACAATGAATGGAACAGGTAGACGGTTGAAATCTTTGTATATATTGCTTCTATATAGTCTAAGAAACCTATATGCAAAGCATCTAAACAGTAACAATCGCCAATTTTTTGATCTTCAAGTTTAAGTGAACAGCGAGCCCCATTGATAATCATGAAATGGAAATTATTTGTAACTTTCTACAAGTAGAACAATGAATAGTACAGGTAGACGGGTTAAATCTTTCTATATATTGCTTCTAAATAGTCTAAGAAACATATATGCAAAGCATCCAAATAGTACAATTCGCCATTTTTTTGTTCTTCAAGTTTAAGTGAACTACGAGCCCCATTGTTAATCCTTTATCGGAAATTATTTGTAACTTTCGACAAGTAGAACAATGAATGGAACAGGTAGACGGTTGAAATCTTTGTATATATTGCGTCTATATAGTCTAAGAAACATATAGGCAAAGCATCCAAACATTACCATTCGCCAATTTTTTGTTGTTCAAGTTTAAGTGAACTACGAGCCCCATTGTTAATCATTTAAAGGAAATTATTTGTAAATTTCGACAAGTAGAACAATGAATGGAACAGGTAGACGGTTGAAATCAATGTATATATTGCTTCTATATAGTCTAAGAAACATATATGCAAAGCATCCAAACAGTACCATTCGCCAATTTTTTGTTCTTCAAGTTTAACTGAACAATGAGCCCCAATGGTTAATCCTTTATCGGAAATTATTTATAATTTTCGACAAGTAGAACAATGAACGGAACAGGTAGACGGTTGAAATCTTTGTATATATTGCTTCTATATAATCTAAGAAACATATATGCAAAGCATCCAAACAGTAACATTCGCCAATTTTTTGTTCTTCAAGTTTAAGTGAACAACGAGCCCCATTGATAATCATGAAACGGAAATTATTTGAAACTTTCTACAAGTAGAACAATGAATGGAACAGGTAGACGGTTGAAATCTTTGTATATATTGCTTCTATATAGTCTAAGAAACCTATATGCAAAGCATCTAAACAGTAACAATCGCCAATTTTTTGATCTTCAAGTTTAAGTGAACAGCGAGCCCCATTGATAATCATGAAATGGAAATTATTTGTAACTTTCTACAAGTAGAACAATGAATAGTACAGGTAGACGGGTTAAATCTTTCTATATATTGCTTCTAAATAGTCTAAGAAACATATATGCAAAGCATCCAAACAGTACCATTCGCCAATTTTTTGTTCTTCAAGTTTAAGTGAACTACGAGCCCCATTGTTAATCCTTTAAAGGAAATTATTTGTAAATTTCGACAAGTAGAACATAGAATGGAACAGGTAGACTGTTGAAATCATTGTATATATTGCTTCTATATAGTCTAAGAAACATGTACGCAAAGCATCCAAACAGTACCATTCGCCAATTTTTTGATCTTCAAGTTTAAGTGAACAGCGAGCCCCATTGATAATCATGAAATGGAAATTATTTGTAACTTTCTACAAGTAGAACAATGAATAGTACAGGTAGACGGGTTAAATCTTTCTATATATTGCTTCTAAATAGTCTAAGAAACATATATGCAAAGCGTCCAAACAGTACAATTCGCCAATTATTTGATCTTGAAGTTTAAGTGAACTACGAGCTCCATTGTTAATACTTTAACGGAAATTATTTGTAACTTGCGACAAGTAGAACAATGAATGGAACAGGTAGCCGGTTGAAATCAATGTATATATTGCTTCTAAATAGTCTAAGAAACATATATGCAAAGAATCCAAACAGTACAATTCGCCAATTTTTTGTTCTTCAAGTTTAAGTGAACAATGAGCCCCAATGGTTAATCCTTTATCGGAAATTATTTGTAATTTTCGACAAGTAGAACAATGAATGGAACAGGTAGACGGTCGAAATCTTTGTATATATTGCTTCTATATAATCTAAGAAACATATATGCAAAGCATCCAAACAGTACCATTCGCCAATTTTTTGTTCTTCAAGTTTAAGTGAACTACGAGCCCCATTGTTAATCCTTTAAAGGAAATTATTTGTAAATTTCGACAAGTAGAACAATGAATGGAACAGTAAGACTGTTGAAATCATTGTATATATTGGTTCTATATAGTCTAAGAAACATATATGCAAAGCATCCAAACAGTACAATTCGCCAATTTCTTGTTCTTCAAGTTTAAGTCAACTACGATCCCCATTGTTAATCCCTTAACGGAAATTATTTGTAACTTTCGACAAGTAGAACAATGATTGGAACACGTAGACGGTTGAAATCTTTGTATATATAGCTTCCATATAGTCTAAGAAACATGTACTCAAAGCATCCAAACAGTACCATTCGCCAATTTTTTGTTCTTCAAGTGTAAGTGAACAATGAGCCCCAATGGTTAATCCTTTATCGGAAATTATTTGTAATTTTCGACAAGTAGAACAATGAATGGAACAGGTAGACGGTTGAAATCTGTGTATATACTGCTTCTATATAATCTAAGAAACATATATGCAAAGCATCCAAACAGTACCATTCGCCAATTTTTTGTTCTTCAAGTTTAAGTGAACTACGAGCCCCATTGTTAATCCTTTAACGGAAATTAATTGTAACTTTCTACAAGTAGAACAATGATTGGAACACGTAGACGGTAGAAATCTTTGTATATATTGCTTCTATATAGTCTAAGAAACATATATGCAAAGCATCCAAACAGTACAATTCGCCAATTTATTGTTCTTCAAGTTTAAGTGAACAGCGAGCCCCATTGATAATCATGAAATGGAAATTATTTGTAACTTTCTACAAGTAGAACAATGATTGGAACACGTAGAAGGTTGAAATCTTTGTATATATTGCATCCATATAGTCTAAGAAACATGTTCGCAAAGCATCCAAACAGTACCATTCGCCAATTTTTTGTTCTTCAAGTTTAAGTGAACAATGAGCCCCAATGGTTAATCCTTTATCGGAAATTATTTGTAATTTTCGACAAGTAGAACAATGATTGGAACAGGTAGACGGTTGGAATCTTTGTATATATTGCTTCTATATAGTCTATGATACATATATGCAAAGCATCCAAACAGTACAATTCGCCAATTTATTTTTCTTCAAGTTTAAGTGAACTACGATCCCCATTGTTAATCCTTTAAAGGAAATTATTTGTAACTTTCGACAAGTAGAACAATGAATGGAACAGGTAGGCGGTTGAAATCTTTGTATATATTGCTTCTATATATTCTAAGAAACATATATGCAAAGCATCCAAACAGTACCTTTCGCCAATTTTTTGTTCTTCAAGTTTAAGTGAACAACGAGCCCCATTGATAATCATGAAACGGAAATTATTTGTAACTTTCTACAAGTAGAACAATGAATGGAACTGGTAGACGGTTGAAATCATTGTATATATTGCTTCTATATAGTCTACGAAACATATATGCAAAGCATCCAAACAGTACAATTCGCCAATTTTTTGTTCTTCAAGTATAAGTGAACAATGAGCCCCAATGGTTAATCCTTTATCGGAAATTATTTGTAATTTTCGACAAGTAGAACAATGAATGGAACAGGTAGACGGTTGAAATCTCTGTATATATTGCTTCTATATTGTCTAAGAAACATATTGCAAAGCATCCAAGCTGTACAATTCGCCAATTTATTGTTCTTCAAGTTTAAGTGAACAACGAGCCGCATTGTTAATCCTTCAAAGGAAATTATTTGTAAATTTCGGCAAGTAGAACAATGATTGGAACACGTAGACGGTTGAAATCTTTGTATATATTGCTTCCATATAGTCTAAGAAACATGTACGCAAAGCATCCAAACGGTACCATTCGCCAATTTTTTGTTCTTCAAGTTTAAGTGAACAATGAGCCCCAATGGTTAATCCTTTATCGGAAATTATTTATAATTTTCGACAAGTAGAACAATGAACGGAACAGGTAGACGGTTGAAATCTTTGTATATATTGCTTCCATATAGTCTAAGAAACATGTACGCAAAGCATCCAAACGGTACCATTCGCCAATTTTTTGTTCTTCAAGTTTAACTGAACAATGAGCCCCAATGGTTAATCCTTTATCGGAAATTATTTATAATTTTCGACAAGTAGAACAATGAACGGAACAGGTAGACGGTTGAAATCTTTGTATATATTGCTTCTATATAATCTAAGAAACATATATGCAAAGCATCCAAACAGTAACATTCGCCAATTTTTTGTTCTTCAAGTTTAAGTGAACAACGAGCCCCATTGATAATCATGAAACGGAAATTATTTGTAACTTTCTACAAGTAGAACAATGAATGGAACAGGTAGACGGTTGAAATCTTTGTATATATTGCTTCTATATAGTCTAAGAAACCTATATGCAAAGCATCTAAACAGTAACAATCGCCAATTTTTTGATCTTCAAGTTTAAGTGAACAGCGAGCCCCATTGATAATCATGAAATGGAAATTATTTGTAACTTTCTACAAGTAGAACAATGAATAGTACAGGTAGACGGGTTAAATCTTTCTATATATTGCTTCTAAATAGTCTAAGAAACATATATGCAAAGCATCCAAATAGTACAATTCGCCATTTTTTTGTTCTTCAAGTTTAAGTGAACTACGAGCCCCATTGTTAATCCTTTATCGGAAATTATTTGTAACTTTCGACAAGTAGAACAATGAATGGAACAGGTAGACGGTTGAAATCTTTGTATATATGGCGTCTATATAGTCTAAGAAACATATAGGCAAAGCAACCAAACATTACCATTCGCCAATTTTTTGTTGTTCAAGTTTAAGTGAACTACGAGCCCCATTGTTAATCATTTAAAGGAAATTATTTGTAAATTTCGACAAGTAGAACAATGAATGGAACAGGTAGACGGTTGAAATCAATGTATATATTGCTTCTATATAGTCTAAGAAACATATATGCAAAGCATCCAAACAGTACCATTCGCCAATTTTTTGGTCTTCAAGTTTAAGTGAACAATGAGCCCCAATGGTTAATCCTTTATCGGAAATTATTTGTAATTTTCGACAAGTAGAACAATGAATGGAACAGGTAGACGGTTGAAATCCTTGTATATATTGCGTCTATATAGTCTAAGAAACATATATGCAAAGCATCCAAACAGTACAATTCGCCAATTTTTTGATCTTCAAGTTTAAGTGAACAGCGAGCCCCATTGTTAATCCTTTAAAGGTAAGTATTTGTAAATTTCGAAAAGTAGAACAATGAATGGAACAGGTAGACGGTTGAAATCAATGTATATATTGCTTCTATATAGTCTAAGAAACATATATGCAAAGTATCCAAACAGTACCATTCGCCAATTTTTTGTTCTTCAAGTTTAAGTGAACAACGAGCCCCATTGTTAATCCTTTAAAGGAAATTATTTGTAAATTTCGACAAGTAGAACAACGATTGGAACACATAGACGGTTGAAATCTTTGTATATATTGCTTCCATATAGTCTAAGAAACATGTACGCATAGCATCCAAACAGTACCATTCGCCAATTTTTTGGTCTTCAACTTTAAGTGAACAATGAGCCCCAATGGTTAATCCTTTATCGGAAATTATTTGTAATTTTCGACAAGTAGAACAATGAATGGAACAGGTAGACGGTTGAAATATTTGTATATATTGCTTTTATATAATATAAGAAACATATATTCAAAGCATCCAAACAGTACCATTCGCCAATTTTTTGGTCTTCAACTTTAAGTGAACAATGAGCCCCAATGGTTAATCCTTTATCGGAAGTTATTTGTAATTTTCGACAAGTAGAACAATGAATGGAACAGGTAGACGGTTGAAATCCTTGTATATGTTGCTTCTATATAGTCTAAGAAACATATATGCAAAGAATCCAAACAGTACAATTCCCCAATTTTTTGTTCTTCAAGTTTAAGTGAACTACGAGCCCCATTGTTAATCCTTTAAAGGAAATTATTTGTAACTTTCGACAAGTAGAACAATGAATGGAACAGGTAGACTGTTGAAATCATTGTATATATTGCTTCTATATAGTCTAAGAAACATATATGCATAGCGTCCAAACAGTACAATTCGCCAATTTTTTGCTCTTCAAGTTTAAGTGAACTACGAGCCCCATTGTTAATCCTTTAAAGGAAATTATTTGTAAATTTCGGCAAGTAGAACAATGAATGGAATAGGTAGACGGTTGAAATCATTGTATATATTGTTTCTATATAGTGTAAGAAACATATCTGCAAATCTTCCAAACAGTACAATTCGCCAATTTTTTGTTCTTCAAGTTTAAGTGAACTACGAGCCCCATTGTTAATCCTTTAAAGGTAAGTATTTGTAAATTTCGAAAAGTAGAACAATGAATGGAACAGGTAGACGGTTGAAATCAATGTATATATTGCTTCTATATAGTCTAAGAAACATATATGCAAAGTATCCGAACAGTACCATTCGCCAATTTTTTGTTCTTCAAGTTTAAGTGAACAACGAGCCCCATTGTTAATCCTTTAAAGGAAATTATTTGTAAATTTCGACAAGTAGAACAACGATTGGAACACATAGACGGTTGAAATCTTTGTATATATTGCTTCCATATAGTCTAAGAAACATGTACGCATAGCATCCAAACAGTACCATTCGCCAATTTTTTGGTCTTCAACTTTAAGTGAACAATGAGCCCCAATGGTTAATCCTTTATCGGAAATTATTTGTAATTTTCGACAAGTAGAACAATGAATGGAACAGGTAGACGGTTGAAATATTTGTATATATTGCTTTTATATAATATAAGAAACATATATTCAAAGCATCCAAACAGTACCATTCGCCAATTTTTTGGTCTTCAACTTTAAGTGAACAATGAGCCCCAATGGTTAATCCTTTATCGGAAGTTATTTGTAATTTTCGACAAGTAGAACAATGAATGGAACAGGTAGACGGTTGAAATCCTTGTATATATTGCGTCTATATAGTCTAAGAAACATATATGCAAAGCATCCAAACAGTACAATTCGCCAATTTATTGTTCTTCAAGTTTAAGTGAACAACGAGCCCCATTGTTAATCCTTTAAAGGAAATTATTTGTAAATTTCGACAAGTAGAACAATGAATGGAACAGGTAGACGGTTGAAATCTTTGTAAATATTGCTTCCATATAGTCTAAGAAACATGTACGCAAAGCATCCAAACAGTTCAATTCGCCAATTTTTTGTTCTTCAAGTTTAAGTGAACAACGAGACCCATTGATAATCATGAAACGGAAATTATTTATAACTTTCTACAAGTAGAACAATGAATAGAACAGGTAGACGGTTGAAATCTTTGTATATGTTGCTTCTATATAGTCTAAGAAACATATATGCAAAGAATCCAAACAGTACAATTCCCCAATTTTTTGTTCTTCAAGTTTAAGTGAACTACGAGCCCCATTGTTAATCCTTTAAAGGAAATTATTTGTAACTTTCGACAAGTAGAACAATGAATGGAACAGGTAGACTGTTGAAATCATTGTATATATTGCTTCTATATAGTCTAAGAAACATATATGCAAAGCATCCAAACAGTACAATTCGCCAATTTATTGTTCTTCAAGTTTAAGTGAACAACGAGCCCCATTGTTAATACTTTAACGGAAATTATTTGTAACTTGCGACAAGTAGAACAATGAATGGAACAGGTAGCCGGTTGAAATCAATGTATATATTGTTCTATATAGTCTAAGAAACATATATGCAAAGCATCCAAACAGTACCATTCGCCAATTTTTCTTTCTTCAAGTTTAAGTGAACAACGAGCCCCAATGGTTAATCCTTTATCGGAAATTATTTGTAACTTTCGACAAGTAGAACAATGAATGGAACAGGTAGACGGTTGAAATCTTTGTATATATTGCGTCTATATAGTCTAAGAAACATATATGCAAAGCATCCAAACAGTACCATTCGCAAATTTTTTGTTCTTCAAGTTTAAGTGAACTACGAGCCCCATTGTTAATCCTTTAAAGGAAATTATTTGTAAATTTCAACAAGTAGAACAATGAATGGAACAGGTAGACGGTTGAAATCAATGTATATATTGCTTCTATATAGTCTAAGAAACATATATGCAAAGCATCCAAACAGTACCATTCGCCAATTTTTTGTTCTTCAAGTTTAAGTGAACTACGAGCCCCATTGTTAATCCTTTAAAGGAAACTATTTGTAAATTTCGACAAGTAGAACAATGAATGGAACAGTAAGACTGTTGAAATCATTGTATATATTTGTTCTATATAGTCTAAGAAACATATATGCAAAGCATCCAAACAGTACAATTCGCCAATTTCTTGTTCTTCAAGTTTAAGTCAACTACGATCCCCATTGTTAATCCCTTAACGGAAATTATTTGTAACTTTCGACAAGTAGAACAATGATTGGAACACGTAGACGGTTGAAATCTTTGTATATATAGCTTCCATATAGTCTAAGAAACATGTACGCAAAGCATCCAAACAGTACCATTCGCCAATTTTTTGTTCTTCAAGTGTAAGTGAACAATGAGCCCCAATAGTTAATCCTTTATCGGAAATTATTTGTAATTTTCGACAAGTAGAACAATGAATGGAACAGGTAGACGGTTGAAATCTGTGTATATACTGCTTCTATATAATCTAAGAAACATATATGCAAAGCATCCAAACAGTACCATTCGCCAATTTTTTGTTCTTCAAGTTTAAGTGAACTACGAGCCCCATTGTTAATCCTTTAACGGAAATTAATTGTAACTTTCTACAAGTAGAACAATGATTGGAACACGTAGACGGTAGAAATCTTTGTATATATTGCTTCTATATAGTCTAAGAAACATATATGCAAAGCATCCAAACAGTACAATTCGCCAATTTATTGTTCTTCAAGTTTAAGTGAACAGCGAGCCCCATTGATAATCATGAAATGGAAATTATTTGTAACTTTCTACAAGTAGAACAATGATTGGAACACGTAGAAGGTTGAAATCTTTGTATATATTGCATCCATATAGTCTAAGAAACATGTTCGCAAAGCATCCAAACAGTACCATTCGCCAATTTTTTGTTCTTCAAGTTTAAGTGAACAATGAGCCCCAATGGTTAATCCTTTATCGGAAATTATTTGTAATTTTCGACAAGTAGAACAATGATTGGAACAGGTAGACGGTTGGAATCTTTGTATATATTGCTTCTATATAGTCTATGATACATATATGCAAAGCATCCAAACAGTACAATTCGCCAATTTATTTTTCTTCAAGTTTAAGTGAACTACGATCCCCATTGTTAATCCTTTAAAGGAAATTATTTGTAACTTTCGACAAGTAGAACAATGAATGGAACAGGTAGGCGGTTGAAATCTTTGTATATATTGCTTCTATATATTCTAAGAAACATATATGCAAAGCATCCAAACAGTACCTTTCGCCAATTTTTTGTTCTTCAAGTTTAAGTGAACAACGAGCCCCATTGATAATCATGAAACGGAAATTATTTGTAACTTTCTACAAGTAGAACAATGAATGGAACTGGTAGACGGTTGAAATCATTGTATATATTGCTTCTATATAGTCTACGAAACATATATGCAAAGCATCCAAACAGTACAATTCGCCAATTTTTTGTTCTTCAAGTATAAGTGAACAATGAGCCCCAATGGTTAATCCTTTATCGGAAATTATTTGTAATTTTCGACAAGTAGAACAATGAATGGAACAGGTAGACGGTTGAAATCTCTGTATATATTGCTTCTATATTGTCTAAGAAACATATTGCAAAGCATCCAAGCTGTACAATTCGCCAATTTATTGTTCTTCAAGTTTAAGTGAACAACGAGCCGCATTGTTAATCCTTCAAAGGAAATTATTTGTAAATTTCGGCAAGTAGAACAATGATTGGAACACGTAGACGGTTGAAATCTTTGTATATATTGCTTCCATATAGTCTAAGAAACATGTACGCAAAGCATCCAAACGGTACCATTCGCCAATTTTTTGTTCTTCAAGTTTAAGTGAACAATGAGCCCCAATGGTTAATCCTTTATCGGAAATTATTTGTAATTTTCGACAAGTAGAACAATGATTGGAACAGGTAGACGGTTGGAATCTTTGTATATATTGCTTCTATATAGTCTATGATACATATATGCAAAGCATCCAAACAGTACAATTCGCCAATTTATTTTTCTTCAAGTTTAAGTGAACTACGATCCCCATTGTTAATCCTTTAAAGGAAATTATTTGTAACTTTCGACAAGTAGAACAATGAATGGAACAGGTAGGCGGTTGAAATCTTTGTATATATTGCTTCTATATATTCTAAGAAACATATATTCAAAGCATCCAAACAGTACCTTTCGCCAATTTTTTGTTCTTCAAGTTTAAGTGAACAACGAGCCCCATTGATAATCATGAAACGGAAATTATTTGTAACTTTCTACAAGTAGAACAATGAATGGAACTGGTAGACGGTTGAAATTATTGTATATATTGCTTCTATATAGTCTACGAAACATATATGCAAAGCATCCAAACAGTACAATTCGCCAATTTTTTGTTCTTCAAGTATAAGTGAACAATGAGCCCCAATGGTTAATCCTTTATCGGAAATTATTTGTAATTTTCGACAAGTAGAACCATGAATGGAACAGGTAGACGGTTGAAATCTCTGTATATATTGCTTCTATATTGTCTAAGAAACATATTGCAAAGCATCCAAGCTGTACAATTCGCCAATTTATTGTTCTTCAAGTTTAAGTGAACAACGAGCCGCATTGTTAATCCTTCAAAGGAAATTATTTGTAAATTTCGGCAAGTAGAACAATGATTGGAACACGTAGACGGTTGAAATCTTTGTATATATTGCTTCCATATAGTCTAAGAAACATGTACGCAAAGCATCCAAACGGTACCATTCGCCAATTTTTTGTTCTTCAAGTTTAACTGAACAATGAGCCCCAATGGTTAATCCTTTATCGGAAATTATTTATAATTTTCGACAAGTAGAACAATGAACGGAACAGGTAGACGGTTGAAATCTTTGTATATATTGCTTCTATATAATCTAAGAAACATATATGCAAAGCATCCAAACAGTAACATTCGCCAATTTTTTGTTCTTCAAGTTTAAGTGAACAACGAGCCCCATTGATAATCATGAAACGGAAATTATTTGTAACTTTCTACAAGTAGAACAATGAATGGAACAGGTAGACGGTTGAAATCTTTGTATATATTGCTTCTATATAGTCTAAGAAACCTATATGCAAAGCATCTAAACAGTAACAATCGCCAATTTTTTGATCTTCAAGTTTAAGTGAACAGCGAGCCCCATTGATAATCATGAAATGGAAATTATTTGTAACTTTCTACAAGTAGAACAATGAATAGTACAGGTAGACGGGTTAAATCTTTCTATATATTGCTTCTAAATAGTCTAAGAAACATATATGCAAAGCATCCAAATAGTACAATTCGCCATTTTTTTGTTCTTCAAGTTTAAGTGAACTACGAGCCCCATTGTTAATCCTTTATCGGAAATTATTTGTAACTTTCGACAAGTAGAACAATGAATGGAACAGGTAGACGGTTGAAATCTTTGTATATATTGCGTCTATATAGTCTAAGAAACATATAGGCAAAGCATCCAAACATTACCATTCGCCAATTTTTTGTTGTTCAAGTTTAAGTGAACTACGAGCCCCATTGTTAATCATTTAAAGGAAATTATTTGTAAATTTCGACAAGTAGAACAATGAATGGAACAGGTAGACGGTTGAAATCAATGTATATATTGCTTCTATATAGTCTAAGAAACATATATGCAAAGCATCCAAACAGTACCATTCGCCAATTTTTTGTTCTTCAAGTTTAACTGAACAATGAGCCCCAATGGTTAATCCTTTATCGGAAATTATTTATAATTTTCGACAAGTAGAACAATGAACGGAACAGGTAGACGGTTGAAATCTTTGTATATATTGCTTCTATATAATCTAAGAAACATATATGCAAAGCATCCAAACAGTAACATTCGCCAATTTTTTGTTCTTCAAGTTTAAGTGAACAACGAGCCCCATTGATAATCATGAAACGGAAATTATTTGAAACTTTCTACAAGTAGAACAATGAATGGAACAGGTAGACGGTTGAAATCTTTGTATATATTGCTTCTATATAGTCTAAGAAACCTATATGCAAAGCATCTAAACAGTAACAATCGCCAATTTTTTGATCTTCAAGTTTAAGTGAACAGCGAGCCCCATTGATAATCATGAAATGGAAATTATTTGTAACTTTCTACAAGTAGAACAATGAATAGTACAGGTAGACGGGTTAAATCTTTCTATATATTGCTTCTAAATAGTCTAAGAAACATATATGCAAAGCATCCAAACAGTACCATTCGCCAATTTTTTGTTCTTCAAGTTTAAGTGAACTACGAGCCCCATTGTTAATCCTTTAAAGGAAATTATTTGTAAATTTCGACAAGTAGAACATAGAATGGAACAGGTAGACTGTTGAAATCATTGTATATATTGCTTCTATATAGTCTAAGAAACATGTACGCAAAGCATCCAAACAGTACCATTCGCCAATTTTTTGATCTTCAAGTTTAAGTGAACAGCGAGCCCCATTGATAATCATGAAATGGAAATTATTTGTAACTTTCTACAAGTAGAACAATGAATAGTACAGGTAGACGGGTTAAATCTTTCTATATATTGCTTCTAAATAGTCTAAGAAACATATATGCAAAGCGTCCAAACAGTACAATTCGCCAATTATTTGATCTTGAAGTTTAAGTGAACTACGAGCTCCATTGTTAATACTTTAACGGAAATTATTTGTAACTTGCGACAAGTAGAACAATGAATGGAACAGGTAGCCGGTTGAAATCAATGTATATATTGCTTCTAAATAGTCTAAGAAACATATATGCAAAGAATCCAAACAGTACAATTCGCCAATTTTTTGTTCTTCAAGTTTAAGTGAACAATGAGCCCCAATGGTTAATCCTTTATCGGAAATTATTTGTAATTTTCGACAAGTAGAACAATGAATGGAACAGGTAGACGGTCGAAATCTTTGTATATATTGCTTCTATATAATCTAAGAAACATATATGCAAAGCATCCAAACAGTACCATTCGCCAATTTTTTGTTCTTCAAGTTTAAGTGAACTACGAGCCCCATTGTTAATCCTTTAAAGGAAATTATTTGTAAATTTCGACAAGTAGAACAATGAATGGAACAGTAAGACTGTTGAAATCATTGTATATATTGGTTCTATATAGTCTAAGAAACATATATGCAAAGCATCCAAACAGTACAATTCGCCAATTTCTTGTTCTTCAAGTTTAAGTCAACTACGATCCCCATTGTTAATCCCTTAACGGAAATTATTTGTAACTTTCGACAAGTAGAACAATGATTGGAACACGTAGACGGTTGAAATCTTTGTATATATAGCTTCCATATAGTCTAAGAAACATGTACGCAAAGCATCCAAACAGTACCATTCGCCAATTTTTTGTTCTTCAAGTGTAAGTGAACAATGAGCCCCAATGGTTAATCCTTTATCGGAAATTATTTGTAATTTTCGACAAGTAGAACAATGAATGGAACAGGTAGACGGTTGAAATCTGTGTATATACTGCTTCTATATAATCTAAGAAACATATATGCAAAGCATCCAAACAGTACCATTCGCCAATTTTTTGTTCTTCAAGTTTAAGTGAACTACGAGCCCCATTGTTAATCCTTTAACGGAAATTAATTGTAACTTTCTACAAGTAGAACAATGATTGGAACACGTAGACGGTAGAAATCTTTGTATATATTGCTTCTATATAGTCTAAGAAACATATTGCAAAGCATCCAAGCTGTACAATTCGCCAATTTATTGTTCTTCAAGTTTAAGTGAACAACGAGCCGCATTGTTAATCCTTCAAAGGAAATTATTTGTAAATTTCGGCAAGTAGAACAATGATTGGAACACGTAGACGGTTGAAATCTTTGTATATATTGCTTCCATATAGTCTAAGAAACATGTACGCAAAGCATCCAAACGGTACCATTCGCCAATTTTTTGTTCTTCAAGTTTAAGTGAACAATGAGCCCCAATGGTTAATCCTTTATCGGAAATTATTTATAATTTTCGACAAGTAGAACAATGAACGGAACAGGTAGACAGTTGAAATCTTTGTATATATTGCTTCCATATAGTCTAAGAAACATGTACGCAAAGCATCCAAACGGTACCATTCGCCAATTTTTTGTTCTTCAAGTTTAACTGAACAATGAGCCCCAATGGTTAATCCTTTATCGGAAATTATTTATAATTTTCGACAAGTAGAACAATGAACGGAACAGGTAGACGGTTGAAATCTTTGTATATATTGCTTCTATATAATCTAAGAAACATATATGCAAAGCATCCAAACAGTAACATTCGCCAATTTTTTGTTCTTCAAGTTTAAGTGAACAACGAGCCCCATTGATAATCATTAAACGGATATTATTTGTAACTTTCTACAAGTAGAACAATGAATGGAACAGGTAGACGGTTGAAATCTTTGTATATATTGCTTCTATATAGTCTAAGAAACCTATATGCAAAGCATCTAAACAGTAACAATCGCCAATTTTTTGATCTTCAAGTTTAAGTGAACAGCGAGCCCCATTGATAATCATGAAATGGAAATTATTTGTAACTTTCTACAAGTAGAACAATGAATAGTACAGGTAGACGGGTTAAATCTTTCTATATATTGCTTCTAAATAGTCTAAGAAACATATATGCAAAGCATCCAAATAGTACAATTCGCCATTTTTTTGTTCTTCAAGTTTAAGTGAACTACGAGCCCCATTGTTAATCCTTTATCGGAAATTATTTGTAACTTTCGACAAGTAGAACAATGAATGGAACAGGTAGACGGTTGAAATCTTTGTATATATTGCGTCTATATAGTCTAAGAAACATATAGGCAAAGCAACCAAATATTACCATTCGCCAATTTTTTGTTGTTCAAGTTTAAGTGAACTACGAGCCCCATTGTTAATCATTTAAAGGAAATTATTTGTAAATTTCGACAAGTAGAACAATGAATGGAACAGGTAGACGGTTGAAATCAATGTATATATTGCTTCTATATAGTCTAAGAAACATATATGCAAAGCATCCAAACAGTACCATTCGCCAATTTTTTGGTCTTCAAGTTTAAGTGAACAATGAGCCCCAATGGTTAATCCTTTATCGGAAATTATTTGTAATTTTCGACAAGTAGAACAATGAATGGAACAGGTAGACGGTTGAAATCCTTGTATATATTGCGTCTATATAGTCTAAGAAACATATATGCAAAGCATCCAAACAGTACAATTCGCCAATTTTTTGATCTTCAAGTTTAAGTGAACAGCGAGCCCCATTGATAATCATGAAATGGAAATTATTTGTAACTTTCTACAAGTAGAACAATGAATAGTACAGGTAGACGGGTTAAATCTTTCTATATATTGCTTCTAAATAGTCTAACAAACATATATGCAAAGCATCCAAATAGTACAATTCGCCATTTTTTTGTTCTTCAAGTTTAAGTGAACTACCAGCCCCATTGTTAATCCTTTAAAGGAAATTATTTGTAAATTTCGACAAGGAGAACAATGAATGGATCAGGTAGACGGTTGAAATAATTGTATATATTGCTTCTATATAATCTATGAAACATATATGCAAAGCATCCAAACAGTACAATTCGCCAATTTTTTGTTCTTCAAGTTTAAGTGAACTACGAGCCCCAATGGTTAATCCTTTATCGGAAATTATTTGTAATTTTCGACAAGTAGAACAATGAATGGAACAGGTAGACGGTTGAAATCTCTGTATATATTGCTTCTATATTGTCTAAGAAACATATTGCAAAGCATCCAAGCTGTACAATTCGCCAATTTATTGTTCTTCAAGTTTAAGTGAACAACGAGCCGCATTGTTAATCCTTCAAAGGAAATTATTTGTAAATTTCGGCAAGTAGAACAATGATTGGAACACGTAGACGGTTGAAATCTTTGTATATATTGCTTCCATATAGTCTAAGAAACATGTACGCAAAACATCCAAACGGTACCATTCGCCAATTTTTTGTTCTTCAAGTTTAACTGAACAATGAGCCCCAATGGTTAATCCTTTATCGGAAATTATTTATAATTTTCGACAAGTAGAACAATGAACGGAACAGGTAGACGGTTGAAATCTTTGTATATATTGCTTCTATATAATCTAAGAAACATATATGCAAAGCATCCAAACAGTAACATTCGCCAATTTTTTGTTCTTCAAGTTTAAGTGAACAACGAGCCCCATTGATAATCATGAAACGGAAATTATTTGTAACTTTCTACAAGTAGAACAATGAATGGAACAGGTAGACGGTTGAAATCTTTGTATATATTGCTTCTATATAGTCTAAGAAACCTATATGCAAAGCATCTAAACAGTAACAATCGCCAATTTTTTGATCTTCAAGTTTAAGTGAACAGCGAGCCCCATTGATAATCATGAAATGGAAATTATTTGTAACTTTCTACAAGTAGAACAATGAATAGTACAGGTAGACGGGTTAAATCTTTCTATATATTGCTTCTAAATAGTCTAAGAAACATATATGCAAAGCATCCAAATAGTACAATTCGCCAATTTATTGTTCTTCAAGTTTAAGTGAACAACGAGCCGCATTGTTAATCCTTCAAAGGAAATGATTTGTAAATTTCGGCAAGTAGAACAATGATTGGAACACGTAGACGGTTGAAATCTTTGTATATATTGCTTCCATATAGTCTAAGAAACATGTACGCAAAGCATCCAAACGGTACCATTCGCCAATTTTTTGTTCTTCAAGTTTAACTGAACAATGAGCCCCAATGGTTAATCCTTTATCGGAAATTATTTATAATTTTCGACAAGTAGAACAATGAACGGAACAGGTAGACGGTTGAAATCTTTGTATATATTGCTTCTATATAATCTAAGAAACATATATGCAAAGCATCCAAACAGTAACATTCGCCAATTTTTTGTTCTTCAAGTTTAAGTGAACAACGAGCCCCATTGATAATCATGAAACGGAAATTATTTGTAACTTTCTACAAGTAGAACAATGAATGGAACAGGTAGACGGTTGAAATCTTTGTATATATTGCTTCTATATAGTCTAAGAAACCTATATGCAAAGCATCTAAACAGTAACAATCGCCAATTTTTTGATCTTCAAGTTTAAGTGAACAGCGAGCCCCATTGATAATCATGAAATGGAAATTATTTGTAACTTTCTACAAGTAGAACAATGAATAGTACAGGTAGACGGGTTAAATCTTTCTATATATTGCTTCTAAATAGTCTAAGAAACATATATGCAAAGCATCCAAATAGTACAATTCGCCAATTTATTGTTCTTCAAGTTTAAGTGAACAACGAGCCGCATTGTTAATCCTTCAAAGGAAATGATTTGTAAATTTCGGCAAGTAGAACAATGATTGGAACACGTAGACGGTTGAAATCTTTGTATATATTGCTTCCATATAGTCTAAGAAACATGTACGCAAAGCATCCAAACGGTACCATTCGCCAATTTTTTGTTCTTCAAGTTTAACTGAACAATGAGCCCCAATGGTTAATCCTTTATCGGAAATTATTTATAATTTTCGACAAGTAGAACAATGAACGGAACAGGTAGACGGTTGAAATCTTTGTATATATTGCTTCTATATAATCTAAGAAACATATATGCAAAGCATCCAAACAGTAACATTCGCCAATTTTTTGTTCTTCAAGTTTAAGTGAACAACGAGCCCCATTGATAATCATGAAACGGAAATTATTTGTAACTTTCTACAAGTAGAACAATGAATGGAACAGGTAGACGGTTGAAATCTTTGTATATATTGCTTCTATATAGTCTAAGAAACCTATATGCAAAGCATCTAAACAGTAACAATCGCCAATTTTTTGATCTTCAAGTTTAAGTGAACAGCGAGCCCCATTGATAATCATGAAATGAAAATTATTTGTAACTTTCTACAAGTAGAACAATGAATAGTACAGGTAGACGGGTTAAATCTTTCTATATATTGCTTCTAAATAGTCTAAGAAACATATATGCAAAGCATCCAAATAGTACAATTCGCCATTTTTTTGTTCTTCAAGTTTAAGTGAACTACGAGCCCCATTGTTAATCATTTAAAGGAAATTATTTGTAAATTTCGACAAGTAGAACAATGAATGGAACAGGTAGACGGTTGAAATCAATGTATATATTGCTTCTATATAGTCTAAGAAACATATATGCAAAGCGTCCAAACAGTACAATTCGCCAATTTATTGTTCTTCAAGTTTAAGTGAACAATGAGCCCCAATGGTCAATCCTTTATCGGAAATTATTTGTTATTTTCGACAAGTAGAACAATGAATGGAACAGGTAGACGGGTGAAATCTTTGTATATATTGCTTCTATATAGTCTAAGAAACATATATGCAAAGCATCCAAACAGTACAATTCGCCAATTATTTGTTCTTCAAGTTTAAGTAAACTACGATCCCCATTGTTAATCCCTTAACGGAAATTATTTGTAACTTTCGACAAGTAGAACAGTTAATGGAACTGGTAGACGGTTGAAATCTTTGTATATATTGCTTCTATATAGTATAAGAAACATATAGGCAAAGCATCCAAACAGTACAATTCGCCAATTTTTTGTTCTCCAAGTTTAAGTGAACAATGAGCCCCAATGGTTAATCCTTTATCGGAAATTATTTGTTATTTTCGACAAGTAGAACAATGAATGGAACAGGTAGACGGGTGAAATCTTTGTATATATTGCTTCTGTATAGTCTAAGAAACCTATATGCAAAGCATCTAAACAGTAACAATCGCCAATTTTTTGATCTTCAAGTTTAAGTGAACAGCGAGCCCCATTGATAATCATGAAATGGAAATTATTTGTAACTTTCTACAAGTAGAACAATGAATAGTACAGGTAGACGGGTTAAATCTTTCTATATATTGCTTCTAAATAGTCTAAGAAACATATATGCAAAGCATCCAAATAGTACAATTCGCCATTTTTTTGTTCTTCAAGTTTAAGTGAACTACCAGCCCCATTGTTAATCCTTTAAAGGAAATTATTTGTAAATTTCGACAAGGAGAACAATGAATGGATCAGGTAGACGGTTGAAATAATTGTATATATTGCTTCTATATAATCTATGAAACATATATGCAAAGCATCCAAACAGTACAATTCGCCAATTTTTTGTTCTTCAAGTTTAAGTGAACTACGAGCCCCATTGTTAATCCTTTATCGGAAATTATTTGTAACTTTCGACAAGTAGAACAATGAATGGAACAGGTAGACGGTTGAAATCTTTGTATATATTGCGTCTATATAGTCTAAGAAACATATAGGCAAAGCATCCAAACATTACCATTCGCCAATTTTTTGTTGTTCAAGTTTAAGTGAACTACGAGCCCCATTGTTAATCATTTAAAGGAAATTATTTGTAAATTTCGACAAGTAGAACAATGAATGGAACAGGTAGACGGTTGAAATCAATGTATATATTGCTTCTATATAGTCTAAGAAACATATATGCAAAGCATCCAAACAGTACCATTCGCCAATTTTTTGTTCTTCAAGTTTAAGTGAACAACGAGCCCCAATGGTTAATCCTTTATCGGAAATTATTTGTAACTTCCGACAAGTAGAACAATGAATGGAACAGGTAGACGGTTGAAATCTTTGTATATATTGCTTCTATATAGTTTAAGAAACCTATATGCAAAGCATCTAAACAGTAACAATCGCCAATTTTTTGATCTTCAAGTTTAAGTGAACAGCGAGCCCCATTGATAATCATGAAATGGAAATTATTTGTAACTTTCTACAAGTAGAACAATGAATAGTACAGGTAGACGGGTTAAATCTTTCTATATATTGCTTCTAAATAGTCTAAGAAACATATATGCAAAGCATCCAAATAGTACAATTCGCCATTTTTTTGTTCTTCAAGTTTAAGTGAACTACGAGCCCCATTGTTAATCATTTAAAGGAAATTATTTGTAAATTTCGACAAGTAGAACAATGAATGGAACAGGTAGACGGTTGAAATCAATGTATATATTGCTTCTATATAGTCTAAGAAACATATATGCAAAGCGTCCAAACAGTACAATTCGCCAATTTATTGTTCTTCAAGTTTAAGTGAACAATGAGCCCCAATGGTCAATCCTTTATCGGAAATTATTTGTTATTTTCGACAAGTAGAACAATGAATGGAACAGGTAGACGGGTGAAATCTTTGTATATATTGCTTCTATATAGTCTAAGAAACATATATGCAAAGCATCCAAACAGTACAATTCGCCAATTATTTGTTCTTCAAGTTTAAGTAAACTACGATCCCCATTGTTAATCCCTTAACGGAAATTATTTGTAACTTTCGACAAGTAGAACAGTTAATGGAACTGGTAGACGGTTGAAATCTTTGTATATATTGCTTCTATATAGTATAAGAAACATATAGGCAAAGCATCCAAACAGTACAATTCGCCAATTTTTTGTTCTCCAAGTTTAAGTGAACAATGAGCCCCAATGGTTAATCCTTTATCGGAAATTATTTGTTATTTTCGACAAGTAGAACAATGAATGGAACAGGTAGACGGGTGAAATCTTTGTATATATTGCTTCTGTATAGTCTAAGAAACCTATATGCAAAGCATCTAAACAGTAACAATCGCCAATTTTTTGATCTTCAAGTTTAAGTGAACAGCGAGCCCCATTGATAATCATGAAATGGAAATTATTTGTAACTTTCTACAAGTAGAACAATGAATAGTACAGGTAGACGGGTTAAATCTTTCTATATATTGCTTCTAAATAGTCTAAGAAACATATATGCAAAGCATCCAAATAGTACAATTCGCCATTTTTTTGTTCTTCAAGTTTAAGTGAACTACCAGCCCCATTGTTAATCCTTTAAAGGAAATTATTTGTAAATTTCGACAAGGAGAACAATGAATGGATCAGGTAGACGGTTGAAATAATTGTATATATTGCTTCTATATAATCTATGAAACATATATGCAAAGCATCCAAACAGTACAATTCGCCAATTTTTTGTTCTTCAAGTTTAAGTGAACTACGAGCCCCATTGTTAATCCTTTATCGGAAATTATTTGTAACTTTCGACAAGTAGAACAATGAATGGAACAGGTAGACGGTTGAAATCTTTGTATATATTGCGTCTATATAGTCTAAGAAACATATAGGCAAAGCATCCAAACATTACCATTCGCCAATTTTTTGTTGTTCAAGTTTAAGTGAACTACGAGCCCCATTGTTAATCATTTAAAGGAAATTATTTGTAAATTTCGACAAGTAGAACAATGAATGGAACAGGTAGACGGTTGAAATCAATGTATATATTGCTTCTATATAGTCTAAGAAACATATATGCAAAGCATCCAAACAGTACCATTCGCCAATTTTTTGTTCTTCAAGTTTAAGTGAACAACGAGCCCCAATGGTTAATCCTTTATCGGAAATTATTTGTAACTTCCGACAAGTAGAACAATGAATGGAACAGGTAGACGGTTGAAATCTTTGTATATATTGCTTCTATATAGTTTAAGAAACCTATATGCAAAGCATCTAAACAGTAACAATCGCCAATTTTTTGATCTTCAAGTTTAAGTGAACAGCGAGCCCCATTGATAATCATGAAATGGAAATTATTTGTAACTTTCTACAAGTAGAACAATGAATAGTACAGGTAGACGGGTTAAATCTTTCTATATATTGCTTCTAAATAGTCTAAGAAACATATATGCAAAGCATCCAAATAGTACAATTCGCCAATTTATTGTTCTTCAAGTTTAAGTGAACAACGAGCCCCATTGTTAATCCTTTAAAGGAAATTATTTGTAACTTTCGACAAGTAGAACAATGAATGGAACGGGTAGACTGTTGAAATCATTGTATATATTGCTTCTATATAGTCTAAGAAACATATATGCAAAGCATCCAAACAGTACAATTCGCCAATTTATTGTTCTTCAAGTTTAAGTGAACAACGAGCCCCATTGTTAATCCTTTAAAGGAAATTATTTGTAAATTTCGACAAGTAGAACAATGAATGGAACAGGTAGACGGTCGAAATCTTTGTATATATTGCTTCTATATAGTCTAAGAAATATATATGCAAAGCGTCCAAACAGTACAATTCGCCAATTAGTTGATCTTCAAGTTTAAGTGAACTACGAGCTCCATTGTTAATACTTTAACGGAAATTATTTGTAACTTGCGACAAGTAGAAAAATGAATGGAACAGGTAGCCGGTTGAAATCAATGTATATATTGTTCTATATAGTCTAAGAAACATATATGCAAAGCATCCAAACAGTACCATTCGCCAATTTTTCTTTCTTCAAGTTTAAGTGAACAACGAGCCCCAATGGTTAATCCTTTATCGGAAAATATTTGTAACTTTCGACAAATAGAACAATGAATGGAACAGGTAGACTGTTGAAATCATTGTATATATTGCTTCTATATAGTCTAAGAAACATATATGCAAAGCGTCCAAACAGTACAATTCGCCAATTTATTGTTCTTCAAGTTTAAGTGAACAACGAGCCCCATTGTTAATCATTTAAAGGAAATTATTTGTAAATTTCGACAAGTAGAACAATGAATGGAACAGGTAGACGGTTGAAATCAATGTATATATTGCTTCTATATAGTCTAAGAAACATATATGCAAAGCGTCCAAACAGTACAATTCGCCAATTTATTGTTCTTCAAGTTTAAGTGAACAATGAGCCCCAATGGTCAATCCTTTATCGGAAATTATTTGTTATTTTCGACAAGTAGAACAATGAATGGAACAGGTAGACGGGTGAAATCTTTGTATATATTGCTTCTATATAGTCTAAGAAACATATATGCAAAGCATCCAAACAGTACAATTCGCCAATTTATTGTTCTTCAAGTTTAAGTGAACAACGAGCCCCATTGTTAATCCTTTAACGGAAATTAATTGTAACTTTCTACAAGTAGAACAATGAATAGTACAGGTAGACGGGTTAAATCTTTCTATATATTGCTTCTAAATAGTCTAAGAAACATATATGCAAAGCATCCAAATAGTACAATTCGCCATTTTTTTGTTCTTCAAGTTTAAGTGAACTACGAGCCCCATTGTTAATCATTTAAAGGAAATTATTTGTAAATTTCGACAAGTAGAACAATGAATGGAACAGGTAGACGGTTGAAATCAATGTATATATTGCTTCTATATAGTTTAAGAAACATATATGCAAAGCGTCCAAACAGTACAATTCGCCAATTTATTGTTCTTCAAGTTTAAGTGAACAATGAGCCCCAATGGTCAATCCTTTATCGGAAATTATTTGTTATTTTCGACAAGTAGAACAATGAATGGAACAGGTAGACGGGTGAAATCTTTGTATATATTGCTTCTATATAGTCTAAGAAACATATATGCAAAGCATCCAAACAGTACAATTCGCCAATTATTTGTTCTTCAAGTTTAAGTAAACTACGATCCCCATTGTTAATCCCTTAACGGAAATTATTTGTAACTTTCGACAAGTAGAACAGTTAATGGAACTGGTAGACGGTTGAAATCTTTGTATATATTGCTTCTATATAGTATAAGAAACATATAGGCAAAGCATCCAAACAGTACAATTCGCCAATTTTTTGTTCTCCAAGTTTAAGTGAACAATGAGCCCCAATGGTTAATCCTTTATCGGAAATTATTTGTTATTTTCGACAAGTAGAACAATGAATGGAACAGGTAGACGGGTGAAATCTTTGTATATATTGCTTCTGTATAGTCTAAGAAACCTATATGCAAAGCATCTAAACAGTAACAATCGCCAATTTTTTGATCTTCAAGTTTAAGTGAACAGCGAGCCCCATTGATAATCATGAAATGGAAATTATTTGTAACTTTCTACAAGTAGAACAATGAATAGTACAGGTAGACGGGTTAAATCTTTCTATATATTGCTTCTAAATAGTCTAAGAAACATATATGCAAAGCATCCAAATAGTACAATTCGCCATTTTTTTGTTCTTCAAGTTTAAGTGAACTACCAGCCCCATTGTTAATCCTTTAAAGGAAATTATTTGTAAATTTCGACAAGGAGAACAATGAATGGATCAGGTAGACGGTTGAAATAATTGTATATATTGCTTCTATATAATCTATGAAACATATATGCAAAGCATCCAAACAGTACAATTCGCCAATTTTTTGTTCTTCAAGTTTAAGTGAACTACGAGCCCCATTGTTAATCCTTTATCGGAAATTATTTGTAACTTTCGACAAGTAGAACAATGAATGGAACAGGTAGACGGTTGAAATCTTTGTATATATTGCGTCTATATAGTCTAAGAAACATATAGGCAAAGCATCCAAACATTACCATTCGCCAATTTTTTGTTGTTCAAGTTTAAGTGAACTACGAGCCCCATTGTTAATCATTTAAAGGAAATTATTTGTAAATTTCGACAAGTAGAACAATGAATGGAACAGGTAGACGGTTGAAATCAATGTATATATTGCTTCTATATAGTCTAAGAAACATATATGCAAAGCATCCAAACAGTACCATTCGCCAATTTTTTGTTCTTCAAGTTTAAGTGAACAACGAGCCCCAATGGTTAATCCTTTATCGGAAATTATTTGTAACTTCCGACAAGTAGAACAATGAATGGAACAGGTAGACGGTTGAAATCTTTGTATATATTGCTTCTATATAGTTGAAGAAACCTATATGCAAAGCATCTAAACAGTAACAATCGCCAATTTTTTGATCTTCAAGTTTAAGTGAACAGCGAGCCCCATTGATAATCATGAAATGGAAATTATTTGTAACTTTCTACAAGTAGAACAATGAATAGTACAGGTAGACGGGTTAAATCTTTCTATATATTGCTTCTAAATAGTCTAAGAAACATATATGCAAAGCATCCAAATAGTACAATTCGCCAATTTATTGTTCTTCAAGTTTAAGTGAACAACGAGCCCCATTGTTAATCCTTTAAAGGAAATTATTTGTAACTTTCGACAAGTAGAACAATGAATGGAACGGGTAGACTGTTGAAATCATTGTATATATTGCTTCTATATAGTCTAAGAAACATATATGCAAAGCATCCAAACAGTACAATTCGCCAATTTATTGTTCTTCAAGTTTAAGTGAACAACGAGCCCCATTGTTAATCCTTTAAAGGAAATTATTTGTAAATTTCGACAAGTAGAACAATGAATGGAACAGGTAGACGGTCGAAATCTTTGTATATATTGCTTCTATATAGTCTAAGAAATATATATGCAAAGCGTCCAAACAGTACAATTCGCCAATTAGTTGATCTTCAAGTTTAAGTGAACTACGAGCTCCATTGTTAATACTTTAACGGAAATTATTTGTAACTTGCGACAAGTAGAAAAATGAATGGAACAGGTAGCCGGTTGAAATCAATGTATATATTGTTCTATATAGTCTAAGAAACATATATGCAAAGCATCCAAACAGTACCATTCGCCAATTTTTCTTTCTTCAAGTTTAAGTGAACAACGAGCCCCAATGGTTAATCCTTTATCGGAAAATATTTGTAACTTTCGACAAATAGAACAATGAATGGAACAGGTAGACTGTTGAAATCATTGTATATATTGCTTCTATATAGTCTAAGAAACATATATGCAAAGCGTCCAAACAGTACAATTCGCCAATTTATTGTTCTTCAAGTTTAAGTGAACAACGAGCCCCATTGTTAATCATTTAAAGGAAATTATTTGTAAATTTCGACAAGTAGAACAATGAATGGAACAGGTAGACGGTTGAAATCAATGTATATATTGCTTCTATATAGTCTAAGAAACATATATGCAAAGCGTCCAAACAGTACAATTCGCCAATTTATTGTTCTTCAAGTTTAAGTGAACAATGAGCCCCAATGGTCAATCCTTTATCGGAAATTATTTGTTATTTTCGACAAGTAGAACAATGAATGGAACAGGTAGACGGGTGAAATCTTTGTATATATTGCTTCTATATAGTCTAAGAAACATATATGCAAAGCATCCAAACAGTACAATTCGCCAATTATTTGTTCTTCAAGTTTAAGTAAACTACGATCCCCATTGTTAATCCCTTAACGGAAATTATTTGTAACTTTCGACAAGTAGAACTGTTAATGGAACTGGTAGACGGTTGAAATCTTTGTATATATTGCTTCTATATAGCATAAGAAACATATAGGCAAAGCATCCAAACAGTACAATTCGCCAATTTTTTGTTCTTCAAGTTTAAGTGAACAATGAGCCCCAATGGTTAATCCTTTATCGGAAATTATTTGTTATTTTCGACAAGTAGAACAATGAATGGAACAGGTAGACGGTTGAAATATTTGTATATATTGCTTCTATATAATATAAGAAACGTATATGCAAAGCATCCAAACAGTACAATTCGCCAATTTATTGTTCTTCAAGTTTAAGTGAACAACGAGCCCCTTTGTTAATCCTTTAAAGGAAATTATTTGTAAATTTCGACAAGTAGAACAATGATTGGAACACGTAGACGGTTGAAATCTTTGTATATATTGCTTCCATATAGTCTAAGAAACATGTACGCAAAGCATCCAAACAGTACCATTCGCCAATTTTTTGTTCTTCAAGTTTAAGTGAACAATGAGCCCCAATGGTTAATCCTTTATCGGAAATTATTTGTAATTTTCGACAATTAGAACAATGAATGGAACAGGTAGACGGTTGAAATCTTTGTATATATTGCTTCTATATAATCTAAGAAACATATATGCAAACCATCTAAACAGTAACAATCGCCAATTTTTTGATCTTCAAGTTTAAGTGAACAGTGAGCCACATTGATAATCATGAAATGGAAATTATTTGTAACTTTCTACAAGTAGAACAATGAATAGTACAGTTAGACGGGTGAAATCTTTCTATATATTGCTTCTAAATAGTCTAAGAAACATGTACGCAAAGCATCCAAACAGTACCATTCGCCAATCTTTTGTTCTTCAAGTTTAAGTGAACAATGAGCCCCAATGGTTAATCCGTTATCGGAAATTATTTGTAACTTTCGACAAGTAGAACAATGAATGGAACAGGTAGACGGTTGAAATCATTGTATATATTGCTTCTATGTAGTCTAAGAAACATATATGCAAAGCATACAAATAGTACAATTCGACAATTTTTTGTTCTACAAGTTTAGTGTACATTGAGCCCCACTGGTTAATCCTTTGTCGGAAATTATTTGTAATTTTCGACAAGTAGAACAATGAATGGAACAGGTAGACGGTTGAAATCTTTGTATATATTGCTTCTATATAATCTAAGAAGCATATATGCAAAGCATCCAAACAGTACAATTCGCCAATTATTTCATCTTCAAGTTTAAGTGAACTGCGAGCCCCATTGTTAATACTTTAACGGAAATTATTTGTAACTTACGACAAGTAGTACAATGAGTGGAACAGGTAGTCGGTTGAAATCATTGTATATATTGCTTCTATATAGTCTAAGAAACATATATGCAAAGCATCCAAACAGTACCATTCGCCAATTTTTTGTTCTTCAAGTTTAAGTGAACTATGAGCCCCATTATTAATCCTTTAAAGGAAATTATTTGTAACTTTCGACAAGTAGAACAATGAGTGGATCAGGTAGACGGTTGAAATCAATGCATATATTGCTTCTATATAGTCTAAGAAACATATATGCAAAGCATCCAAACAGTACAATTCGCCAATTATTTCATCTTCAAGTTTAAGTGAACTACGAGCCCCATTGTTAATACTTTAACGGAAATTATTTGTAACTTGCGACAAGTAGAACAATGAGTGGATCAGGTAGACGGTTGAAATCTTTTTATATATTGCTTCTATATAGACTAAGAAACCTATATGCAAAGCATCTAAACAGTAACATTCGCCAATTTTTTGATCTTCAAGTTTAAGTGAACAATGAGCCCCATTGTTAATCCTTTAAAGGAAATTATTTGTAACTTTCGACAAGTAGAACAATGAATGTAACTGGTAGACGGTTGAAATCTTTTTATATATTGCTTCTATATAGACTAAGAAACATATATGCAAAGCATCCAAACAGTACAATTCGCCAATTTAATGATCTTCAAGTTTAAGTGAATAATGAGCCCCATGGTTAATCCTTTATCGGAAATTATTTGTAACTTTCGACAAGTAGAACAATGAATGGAACATGTAGACGGTTGAAATCTTTGTATATATTGCTTCTATATAATCTAAGAATCATATATGCAAAGCATCCAAACAGTACAATTCGCCAATTATTTCATCTTCAAGTTTAAGTGAACTACGAGCCCCATTGTTAATACTTTAACGGAAATTATTTGTAACTTGCGACAAGTAGAACAATGAGTGGATCAGGTAGACGGTTGAAATCAATGCATATATTGCTTCTATATAGTCTAAGAAACATATATGCAAAGCATCCAAACAGTACAATTCGCCAATTATTTCATCTTCAAGTTTAAGTGAACTACGAGCCCCATTGTTAATACTTTAACGGAAATTATTTGTAACTTGCGACAAGTAGAACAATGAGTGGATCAGGTAGACGGTTGAAATCTTTTTATATATTGCTTCTATATAGACTAAGAAACCTATATGCAAAGCATCTAAACAGTAACATTCGCCAATTTTTTGATCTTCAAGTTTAAGTGAACAATGAGCCCCATTGTTAATCCTTTAAAGGAAATTATTTGTAACTTTCGACAAGTAGAACAATGAATGGAACTGGTAGACGGTTGAAATCTTTTTATATATTGCTTCTATATAGACTAAGAAACCTATATGCAAAGCATCTAAACAGTAACATTCGCCAATTTTTTGATCTTCAAGTTTAAGTGAACAATGAGCCCCATTGTTAATCCTTTAAAGGAAATTATTTGTAACTTTCGACAAGTAGAACAATGAATGGAACAGGTAGACGGTTGAAATCAATGTATATATTGCTTCTATATAGTCTAAGAAACATATATGCAAAGCATCCAAACAGTACCATTCGCCAATTTTTTGTTCTTCAAGTTTAAGTGAACAACGAGCCCCATTGATAATCATGAAACGGAAATTATTTGTAACATTCTACAAGTAGAACAATGAATGGAACTGGTAGACGGTTGAAATCATTGTATATATTGCTTCCATATAGTCTAAGAAACATATATGCAAGCATCCAAACAGTACAATTCGCCAATTTTTTGTTTTTCAAGTTTAAGTGAACAATGAGCCCCAATGGTTAATCCTTTATCGGAAATTATTTGTAACTTTCGACAAGTAGAACAATGAATGGAACAGGTAGACGGTTGAATTCTTTGTATATATTGCTTCTATATAGTCTAAGAAACATATATGCAAAACATCCAAACAGTACAATTCGCCAATTTTTTGTTCTTCAAGTTTAAGTGAACAATGAGCCCCATTGTTAATCCTTTATCGGAAATTATTTGTAACTTTCGACAAGTAGAACAATGAATGGAAATGGTAGACGGTTGAAATCTTTTTATATATTGCTTCTATATAGTCTAAGAAACATATATGCAAAGCATCCAAACAGTTCCAGTCGCCAATTTTTTGTTCTTCAAGTTTAAGTAAACTACGATCCCCATTGTTAATTCCTTAACGGAAAATATTTGTAACTTTCGACAAGTAGAACGATGAATGGAACAGGTAGACGGTTGAAATCATTGTATATATTGCTTCTATATAGTCTAAGAAACATATATGCAAAGCATCCAAACAGTACAATTCGCCAATTTTTTGTTCTTCAAGTTTAAGTAAACTACGATCCCCATTGTTAATCCCTTAACGGAAATTAATTGTAACTTTCTACAAGTAGAACAATGATTGGAACACGTAGACGGTTGAAATCTTTGTATATATTGCTTCCATATAGTCTAAGAAACATGTACGCAAAGCATCCAAACAGTACAATTCGCCAATTTTTTGCTCTTCAAGTTTAAGTGAACTACGAGCCCCAATGGTTAATCCTTTATCGGAAATTATTTGTAATTTTCGACAAGTAGAACAATGAATGGAACAGGTAGACGGTTGCAATCTTTGTATATATTGCTTCTATATAATCCAAGAAACATATATGCAAAGCATCCAAACAGTACCATTCGCCAATTTTTTGTTCTTCAAGTTTAAGTGAACAACGAGCCCCATTGATATTCATGAAACGGAAATTATTTGTAACTTTCTACAAGTAGAACAATGAATAGAACAGGTAGACGGTTGAAAGCTTTGTATATGTTGCTTCTATATAGACTAAGAAACCTATATGCAAAGCATCAAAACAGTAACAATCGCCAATTTTTTGATCTTCAAGTTTAAGTGAACAGCGAGCCCCATTGATAATCATGAAATGGAAATTATTTGTAACTTTCTACAAGTAGAACAATGAATAGTACAGGTAGACTGGTGAAATCTTTCTATATATTGCGTCTATATAGTCTAAGAAACCTATATGCAAAGCATCTAAACAGTAACAATCGCCAATTTTTTGATCTTCAAGTTTAAGTGAACAGCGAGCCCCATTGATAATCATGAAATGGAAATTATTTGTAACTTGCGACAAGTAGAACAATGAATGGAACAGGTAGACGGTTGAAATCTTTGTATATATTGCTTCTATATAATCTAAGAAACATATATTCAAAGCATCCAAACAGTACCATTCGCCAATTTTTTGTTCTTCAAGTTTAAGTGAACAATGAGCCCCAATGGTTAATCCTTTATCGGAAATTATTTGTAATTTTCGACTAGTAGAACAATGAATGGAACAGGTAGACGGTTGAAATCTTTGTATATGTAGGATCAGAGATAGTGGAGAATACGGGGAGATCCGGTGCGAATAAGTACTGCCACGTTTCTTCGAAATATATATATATTGGCACACTAAACTACACGCTTACACACTACTTGAATCTTAATTGACTATTATAGCTAATTGAAACTAAACTAAATGAAACTAAATTAATTATATTTCGCCCGCCTCGCCTTAACTCTTTCGCCGCGCCTCAACCGTTTCGCCTGTACTCGCCGCCTGTCGCGAGTCGACTCTGCCGCAACCGTTCTTGACGCCCTTCGCAACGACCTACGGTTTCCGCACCGCGTTGCCGAAATTCGCGGGTCAACGCCCTGGCATCCGTTGCTAGGACCCGCCATTGGCCTTAGGCAGCCGCACGCGTCTCCAACGCCGCGCGCTCGCAGCCCAACCGTCAAACCCGCGCGGTGCCTTCGCGACGCGTTTGTTTAGGTTCGCGGGCGTTGCTTTCTTGCCGCGTAACCGCTGTCGCCAGACGCGGGTACGGTCGCGATCGCGGTTACCGACATTCCATCCTACACCCGGCCCTCCTGGTTTAAGCATCTGGCCTCAGATGCTGCGTCTTCGTGGTCCACGTCCTCCCCGTCGGCTCCGCTGTCGGCCTCGATCCACGGCTTGAGATGATCGGCCACAGTGCACGTCTGATGCGGTCCCTGTTGAGCACCAATTTTTTCCACCATGTACCGATGATGTCTTAGTACCTTTGTAATTTTGTACGGTCCTAAGTACTTCGCGGCTAATTTTAGTCCCGGACCGAGCTGCGTTCGCTTTATCGCAACCAATTCGCCTTCGCGGTACGCCCTAGCCTCTTTTCGTTTCCGGTTATAGCTTTTACGGTTTTCCGCCTGGATTTTCGCGATGCTTCTTTTCGCCTCCGCTCTTTCCGAGTCTCGCCTCTCCTGGAACATCCCCGCCCATTCCTGCTCGAGCATCTCGCGGAGCGGCGCGTCTTCTCGCGTTCGCATCCGAGTTCCAAAGAACAATTGGAACGGCGTGGAATTAATACTGCGATGGTGTGCAGCGTTCAGGTACTTCTGTACCCCTTCCAGATGACGGTACCATTGCTCAGGCCTCGGCGCCGAGAGTTTCGTCAAGAGCGGGATGAGCACCCGATTTACCCGCTCTGCCTGACCATTACCCCGTGGTACGCCCGTCGCGATCAGGGAATGCACGATTCGTTCCCGCGTGCAGTACTCTGTGAATTCCCGGGAAGTAAACGCGGTGCCTCTATCGGAAATAATTCGGCGCGGATTTCCGAACGTAACTGCCTGCTTTTCCAAGTGTCGAATGACCTCGCTCGAACTCGTCGTTTTTGTAGCGTACAACCACACGAACTTCGTAAAAGCGTCTACGACTACGAGGATATGTCGGTACGCCTTCTTAGTGGAGGTCAGCGGTCCCAGGTGGTCGATATGGAACGTATCGAGCGGTGTTTCGCCCTTATCAATTGGCGCGAGGAAGCCGTCCTGTTTGCCCGTTTTCCTCTCCGCCAAGATGCAGTCGACACAACTTCTGATTACTTTTTCAATTTTGGGCCGAAGGCCCTGAAACCAATAGTCCCGTTTAATCATGGCCTCGGTCTTGCCCGCTGCAAAGTGCCCCATGCCATGCACTCGCCGTATCAGTTGCGACTGCATGCTTTTTGGCACGATAAGTCTACTACCGTCTTCGACCACCTTGAACAGTAGACCTCCCTTAAGTAGATATCCGTCTTTCTCCTCCCGCTCGGCCAATTTACGGATTCTATCTACACTCTCATCTTCGCGCTGCGCTTTCCCGATCCGCGCCGTCATGCTCTCATCGTCCTCGCTGACGACGAAACATGTCGACAACGGATTTCTACTTAGCGCATCGACATGCGCCATTTTCTTCCCCGCCCGATGTTCGATTTCGAAGTCGAACTCCTCCAGTAGCAGCGCCCAACGAGCTACTCGGACGCAGAGATCTCGCTTGTTCATCGTCATGGTGAACGCCTTGCAGTCTGTTACAATTTTGAAGCGGATTCCTAGTAGGTACACGCGGAATTTCTTTATAGCTTTCACTACCGCCAGTACTTCTAACTCGTAACTAGTGTACCTCTCTTCTGCGGGAGTCGTTTTGCCGCTTGCGTAGTAAACCGGGTGTAATTCGCCATCCTCCCCGTCCCGCTGCAATAAGACCGCCCCGTACCCTAACATCGATGCATCGGTATGCAGTTCGGTGGGCGCATCTGTCCGATACAACCGTAGTACCGGGCTGCCGCTGAGGCTCGCCTTTAGCTCCCGGAACGCGCTCGTTTCTTTGTCGGTGAATTCGAACTTAGAGTTGTCCCGGAGTAGGTCAGTCAAGGGCCTCGCGATTACTGAATATCCTTGTATAAATTTTCGGAAATACCCCGTGAGCCCCAGAAAACTTGCAGTTGCTTTCGCGTGGCAGGTTTCGGAAACTTCATCACGGCATTCGTTTTCCTTTCCGACGGACGAATTTTACCGCCTTCGATCCTATGCCCGAGAAATTCGACCCTGTCCTGTAAAATGCTGCATTTCTTCCAATTAATGCTCAAACCATACTCGCTCGCCACCTCTAACACCGCCTTGAGGTTCTGTACGCCTTCGACTAAGTCTTTAGAGGGTATAATTACATCGTCGATGTACACGAGTACGATTTTTCGCTTGATGAGGTCTCGAAATACCGCGTGAATAAATCTGGAGAACACAGCTGGCGAATTACAAAGTCCGAACGGTACTCTCAAAAATTCGTACTGTCCATCCGGTACTACGAAGGACGTGTATTTACGGCTTTCTCCGTCTACTGGTACATGGAAAAACCCGTTCTTGAGATCTAATGTACTGAAAATCTTGGCCCCTTGCAATGCGTCCAGCTGGTCCTCCACCAGCGGCAAAGGGTACCGGTCCCTTACTACCTTCCGATTCAGTTTGCGATAATCTACGCACACGCGCGTTGAACCGTCTTTTTTCTTAACCAGAACGATTGGACTAGTGTACTCTGATAATGATGGCTGAATTATTTTATCCCGTAGCCACTCATCCATTTGCGCATTCACCGTATTCTTTTCTACGGCCGACAATCGCCGCGCCCTGTGGTAGACCGGTTCGTCATCCGTCACCACGATTTTCATTCTTACCCCCGCATCGCGCGTCTTTCCCGGAGCGTAATTTCGAATCGCCGCCCGTACTTCTCGCTCGACCCCGGTATCTTTAATATGTGTTAGGTCGACGCCGCCACCATCTTCGTCGCACTCGATACGATAAATGTCCGGCAAGTCGCTGTTCCTTTCAATTCCGCGTACAATTTTCTCGAACGCGACTAACCCTTGCCTAATCGTGACGCTTACTGCGTTCAAGAAATCCGTCCCGACGAGTAGGTCGTGCTTCAGTAAAGTATCCGGTACTACGTGCAATACCGCCGAATACGAATTTCCGTCGGTGACTAGCTCGGCCGCGAATTTTCCAAGCGTTTTGTACGTCGTCGACCCTATGCCTCGAAAATGCACCTCGTCGCGTTCCAGCCGCGGCGCTCCCACTCTGACGTAACATTCCGTCCGCATCAGAGTCAAATCGCTCCCCGTGTCGACTAGCGCCGTTACTTCGCGACCGTTAATCCTCACCGTTTTCCAGGGCTTTTCCCTGGCGCTCCGCTCCACTAGGTTGGTACTCCGGACCTCCCTGACGTCCCGCCTCGGACACACAGTTGAGACGTGTCCGTGTTCGCCGCACCGGTAGCACCGCATCCCTCGCGATTTTGTGGGACAGTTCCTGCCCAGATGGCCTCCGATTCCGCAGTTGTAGCATTTGCTCGGCTCCGACCTGGCTGAATTTCCGACGTTCCATGGCGCGCCCGCCTTGATCTCCGGCCGACTCGGCTTCGTCTGTTGTCCCCGGAAGGTACTCACTGTACTTCTCGTTTCCGCTGGCAGCCACAGCCGCTCGAATGCGCGTAACAGTAACTCTGGTGCATTGAAACACTGAATCGTCGCTTGGTTCCTCAGCGACAGATCCGGGATTCCCTCGACTATGTAATCGACCAGCTCGACTTGGTCTTCCACCGGCACTCGACTCGCCAAAACGGTTTTGTCGTGGAAGTAGTCCTCGAAGGGCTCGCCCCTTTTCCAAGTGCGGTCTTGGAACTGCATCCGTAGCAGCATCGTGCTCGGACGATGGTGGAACATTGTTTCTACTTTCCTAAGAAAATCGTCGATTCCCATCTCCAAAAACTCGGGGCGGTGGTCCACCCACTCTCGAGCTCTTCCCTGCAGCCTTAGCCCGATCAGGATTCTCGTCTCATCGTCGCTTAGCTGATAATTCCTTTGCAGGATTTTGACACGTTTTATCCACGCTGGCAGATTTTCCGACTTTCCGTCGAAATTTCCTAGTAACTCCGCGACCGTTTCTACTCCTACTCGCGGACGGTTAGCCACTGGGACGGGCTGCTCTAGATGCCCTGTGCGATTGCTTTGTCTCAGTCGCAGCATCTCATTTTCGCGCCGTGTCACTTCCAGCTCCCGCTCCTTGAGTGCCAACTCACGACGAAGCAGATCCATCTCGTATTTTTCCCGCCGCCGGTCCTCATTTAAAAACGAGAACCCCGGCATGGGGCTTGGCTCGCTAATTCCTCTGCCAATGCCCTCTGTTTCGTCGGTAAACGGTGCAGCAGAAAACGTCTCCGGCTGCTCCGATTTCTCTTCGTCCAGCACGCTCGGCCAGCGTCCAGAAGCTTCGCTTTCTTGCCAGCGGGCCAGCAAGTCCGCCTTTGTTCCAGCCAAACTAAGTCCGCGCGTTTTCAATAAGTCTTTTAAATCGCTTACTAGTAGCGTGCTCGTGTCTTTGGCCGACATGGTCACTGCTTGCACTCTTTTCACACCGTTCTCACACGAAAGTTCCACTCGTTGATCGCTTTTAGGCTGTTTAGATCCCGGCTGAGCCCCCAAAATTATGTAGGATCAGAGATAGTGGAGAATACGGGGAGATCCGGTGCGAATAAGTACTGCCACGTTTCTTCGAAATATATATATATTGGCACACTAAACTACACGCTTACACACTACTTGAATCTTAATTGACTATTATAGCTAATTGAAACTAAACTAAATGAAACTAAATTAATTATATTTCGCCCGCCTCGCATTAACTCTTTCGCCGCGCCTCAACCGTTTCGCCTGTACTCGCCGCCTGTCGCGAGTCGACTCTGCCGCAACCGTTCTTGACGCCCTTCGCAACGACCTACGGTTTCCGCACCGCGTTGCCGAAATTCGCGGGTCAACGCCCTGGCATCCGTTGCTAGGACCCGCCATTGGTCTTAGGCAGCCGCACGCGTCTCCAACGCCGCGCGCTCGCAGCCCAACCGTCAAATCCGCGCGGTGCCTTCGCGACGCGTTTGTTTAGGTTCGCGGGCGTTGCTTTCTTGCCGCGTAACCGCTGTCGCCAGACGCGGGTACGGTCACGATCGCGGTTACCGACATTCCATCCTACATATATATTGCTTCTATATAATCTAAGAAACATATATTCAAAGCATCCAAACAGTACCATTCGCCAATTTTTTGTTCTTCAAGTTTAAGTGAACTACGAGCCCCATTGTTAATCCTTTAAAGGAAATTATTTGTAAATTTCGCCAAGTAGTACAATGAATGGAACAGGTAGACTGTTGAAATCATTGTATATATTGCTGCTATATAGTCTAAGAAACATATATGCATAGCGCCGAAACAGTACAATTCGCCAATTTTTTGCTCTTCAAGTTTAAGTGAACTACGAGCCCCAATGGTTAATCCTTTAAGGGAAATTATTTGTAATTTTCGACAAGTAGAACAATGAATGGAACAGGTAAACGGTTGAAATCTTTGTATATATTGCTTCTATATAATCCAAGAAACATATATGCAAAGGATCCAAACAGTACCATTCCCCAATTTTTTGTTCTTCAAGTTTAAGTGAACAACGAGCCCCATTGATAATCATGAAACGGAAATTATTTGTAACTTTCTACAAGTAGAACAATGAATAGAACAGGTAGACGGTTGAAATCTTTGTATATGTTGCTTCTATATAGACTAAGAAACCTATATGCAAAGCATCAAAACAGTAACAATCGCCAATTTTTTGATCTTCAAGTTTAAGTGAACAGCGAGCCCCATTGATAATCATGAAATGGAAATTATTTGTAACTTTCTACAAGTAGAACAATGAGTAGTACAGGTAGACAGGTGAAATCTTTCTATATATTGCGTCTATATAGTCTAAGAAACCTAAATGCAAAGCATCTAAACAGTAACAATCGCCAATTTTTTGATCTTCAAGTTTAAGTGAACAGCGAGCCCCATTGATAATCATGAAATGGTAATTATTTGTAACTTGCGACAAGTAGAACAATGAATGGAACAGGTAGACGATTGAAATCAATGTATATATTGCTTCTATATAGTCTAAGAAACATATATGCAAAGCATCCAAAGAGTACCATTCATCAATTTTTTGTTCTTCAAGTTTAAGTGAACAACGAGCCCCATTGTTAATCCTTTAAAGGAAATTATTCGTAAATTTCGACAAGTAGAACAATGATTGGAACACGTAGACGGTTGAAATCTTTGTATATATTGCTTCCATATAGTCTAAGAAACATGTACGCAAAGCATCCAAACAGTACCATTCGCCAATTTTTTGTTCTTCTAGTTTAAGTGAACAATGAGCCCCAATTGTTAATCCTTTATCGGAAATTATTTGTAATTTTCGACAAGTAGAACAATGAATCGAACAGTTAGACGGTTGAAATCTTTGTATATATTGCTTCTATATAATCTAAGAAACATATATGCAAAGCATCCAAACAGTACAATTCGCCAATTTCTTGTTCTTCAAGTTTAAGTAAACTACGATCCCCATTGTTAATCCCTTAACGGAAATTATTTGTAACTTCCGACAAGTAGAACAATGAATGGAACAGGTAGACGGTTGAAATCATTGTATATATTGCTTCTATATAATCTAAGAAACATATATGCAAAGCATCCAAACAGTACCATTCGTCAATTTTTTGTTCTTCAAGTTTAAGTGAACAACGAGCCCCATTGTTAATACTTTAAAGGAAATTATTCGTAAATTTCGACAAGTAGAACAATGATTGGAACACGTAGACGGTTGAAATCTTTGTATATATTGCTTCCATATAGTCTAAGAAACATGTACGCAAAGCATCCAAACAGTACCATTCGCCAATTTTTTGTTCTTCAAGTTTAAGTGAACAACGAGCCCCATTGTTAATCCTTTAAAGGAAATTATTCGTAAATTTCGACAAGTAGAACAATGATTGGAACACGTAGACGGTTGAAATCTTTGTATATATTGCTTCCATATAGTCTAAGAAACATGTACGCAAAGCATCCAAACAGTACCATTCGCCAATTTTTTGTTCTTCAAGTTTAAGTGAACAACGAGCCCCATTGGTAATCCTTTAAAGGAAATTATTTGTAAATTTCGACAAGTAGAACAATGAATGGAACAGGTAGACGGTTGAAATCCTTGTATATATTGCGTCTATATAGTCTAAGAAACATATATGCAAAGCATCCAAACAGTACGATTCGCCAATTTATTGTTCTTCAAGTTTAAGTGAACAACGAGCCCAATTGGTAATCCTTTAAAGGAAATTATTTGTAAATTTCGACAAGTAGAACAATGAATGGAACAGGTAGACTGTTGAAATCATTGTATATATTGCTTCTATATAGTCTAAGAAACATATATGCATAGCGTCCAAACAGTACAATTCGCCAATTTCTGGTTCTTCAAGTTTAAGTAAACTACGAGCCCCATTGTTAATCCATTAAAGGAAATTATTTGTAAATTTCGACAAGTAGAACAATGAATGGAACAGGTAGACTGTTGAAATCATTGTATATATTGCTTCTATATAGTCTAAGAAACATATATGCATAGCGTCCAAACAGTACAATTCGCCAATTTCTGGTTCTTCAAGTTTAAGTAAACTACGATCCCCATTGTTAATCCCTTAACGGAAATTATTTGTAACTTTCGACAAGTAGAACAATGAATGGAACAGGTAGACGGTTGAAATCATTGTATATATTGCTTCTATATAGACTAAGAAACATATATGCAAATCATCCAAAGAGTACAATTCGCCAATTATTTGATCTTCAAGTTTAACTGAACTACGAGCCCCATTGTTAATACTTTAACGGTAATTATTTGTAACTTGCGACAAGTAGAACAATGAATGGAACAGGTAGACGATTGAAATCAATGTATATATTGCTTCTATATAGTCTAAGAAACATATATGCAAAGCATCCAAAGAGTACCATTCATCAATTTTTTGTTCTTCAAGTTTAAGTGAACAACGAGCCCCATTGTTAATCCTTTAAAGGAAATTATTCGTAAATTTCGACAAGTAGAACAATGATTGGAACACGTAGACGGTTGAAATCTTTGTATATATTGCTTCCATATAGTCTAAGAAACATGTACGCATAGCATCCAAACAGTACCATTCGCCAATTTTTTGGTCTTCAACTTTAAGTGAACAATGAGCCCCAATGGTTAATCCTTTATCGGAAATTATTTGTAATTTTCGACAAGTAGAACAATGAATGGAACAGGTAGACGGTTGAAATATTTGTATATATTGCTTTTATATAATATAAGAAACATATATTCAAAGCATCCAAACAGTACCATTCGCCAATTTTTTGGTCTTCAACTTTAAGTGAACAATGAGCCCCAATGGTTAATCCTTTATCGGAAATTATTTGTAAATTTCGACAAGTAGAACAATGAATGGAACAGGTAGACTGTTGAAATCATTGTATATATTGCTTCTATATAGTCTAAGAAACATATATGCATAGCGTCCAAACAGTACAATTCGCCAATTTTTTGCTCTTCAAGTTTAAGTGAACTACGAGCCCCATTGTTAATCCTTTAAAGGAAATTATTTGTAAATTTCGGCAAGTAGAACAATGAATGGAATAGGTAGACGGTTGAAATCATTGTATATATTGTTTCTATATAGTGTAAGAAACATATCTGCAAATCTTCCAAACAGTACAATTCGCCAATTTTTTGTTCTTCAAGTTTAAGTGAACTACGAGCCCCATTGTTAATCCTTTAAAGGTAAGTATTTGTAAATTTCGAAAAGTAGAACAATGAATGGAACAGGTAGACGGTTGAAATCAATGTATATATTGCTTCTATATAGTCTAAGAAACATATATGCAAAGTATCCAAACAGTACCATTCGCCAATTTTTTGTTCTTCAAGTTTAAGTGAACAACGAGCCCCATTGTTAATCCTTTAAAGGAAATTATTTGTAAATTTCGACAAGTAGAACAACGATTGGAACACATAGACGGTTGAAATCTTTGTATATATTGCTTCCATATAGTCTAAGAAACATGTACGCATAGCATCCAAACAGTACCATTCGCCAATTTTTTGGTCTTCAACTTTAAGTGAACAATGAGCCCCAATGGTTAATCCTTTATCGGAAATTATTTGTAATTTTCGACAAGTAGAACAATGAATGGAACAGGTAGACGGTTGAAATATTTGTATATATTGCTTTTATATAATATAAGAAACATATATTCAAAGCATCCAAACAGTACCATTCGCCAATTTTTTGGTCTTCAACTTTAAGTGAACAATGAGCCCCAATGGTTAATCCTTTATCGGAAGTTATTTGTAATTTTCGACAAGTAGAACAATGAATGGAACAGGTAGACGGTTGAAATCCTTGTATATGTTGCTTCTATATAGTCTAAGAAACATATATGCAAAGAATCCAAACAGTACAATTCCCCAATTTTTTGTTCTTCAAGTTTAAGTGAACTACGAGCCCCATTGTTAATCCTTTAAAGGAAATTATTTGTAACTTTCGACAAGTAGAACAATGAATGGAACAGGTAGACGGTTGAAATCATTGTATATATTGCTTCTATATAGTCTAAGAAACATATATGCATAGCGTCCAAACAGTACAATTCGCCAATTTTTTGCTCTTCAAGTTTAAGTGAACTACGAGCCCCATTGTTAATCCTTTAAAGGAAATTATTTGTAAATTTCGGCAAGTAGAACAATGAATGGAATAGGTAGACGGTTGAAATCATTGTATATATTGTTTCTATATAGTGTAAGAAACATATCTGCAAATCTTCCAAACAGTACAATTCGCCAATTTTTTGTTCTTCAAGTTTAAGTGAACTACGAGCCCCATTGTTAATCCTTTAAAGGTAAGTATTTGTAAATTTCGAAAAGTAGAACAATGAATGGAACAGGTAGACGGTTGAAATCAATGTATATATTGCTTCTATATAGTCTAAGAAACATATATGCAAAGTATCCGAACAGTACCATTCGCCAATTTTTTGTTCTTCAAGTGTAAGTGAACAATGAGCCCCAATGGTTAATCCTTTATCGGAAATTATTTGTAATTTTCGACAAGTAGAACAATGAATGGAACAGGTAGACGGTTGAAATCTGTGTATATACTGCTTCTATATAATCTAAGAAACATATATGCAAAGCATCCAAACAGTACCATTCGCCAATTTTTTGTTCTTCAAGTTTAAGTGAACTACGAGCCCCATTGTTAATCCTTTAACGGAAATTAATTGTAACTTTCTACAAGTAGAACAATGATTGGAACACGTAGACGGTAGAAATCTTTGTATATATTGCTTCTATATAGTCTAAGAAACATATATGCAAAGCATCCAAACAGTACAATTCGCCAATTTATTGTTCTTCAAGTTTAAGTGAACAGCGAGCCCCATTGATAATCATGAAATGGAAATTATTTGTAACTTTCTACAAGTAGAACAATGATTGGAACACGTAGAAGGTTGAAATCTTTGTATATATTGCATCCATATAGTCTAAGAAACATGTTCGCAAAGCATCCAAACAGTACCATTCGCCAATTTTTTGTTCTTCAAGTTTAAGTGAACAATGAGCCCCAATGGTTAATCCTTTATCGGAAATTATTTGTAATTTTCGACAAGTAGAACAATGATTGGAACAGGTAGACGGTTGGAATCTTTGTATATATTGCTTCTATATAGTCTATGATACATATATGCAAAGCATCCAAACAGTACAATTCGCCAATTTATTTTTCTTCAAGTTTAAGTGAACTACGATCCCCATTGTTAATCCTTTAAAGGAAATTATTTGTAACTTTCGACAAGTAGAACAATGAATGGAACAGGTAGGCGGTTGAAATCTTTGTATATATTGCTTCTATATATTCTAAGAAACATATATGCAAAGCATCCAAACAGTACCTTTCGCCAATTTTTTGTTCTTCAAGTTTAAGTGAACAACGAGCCCCATTGATAATCATGAAACGGAAATTATTTGTAACTTTCTACAAGTAGAACAATGAATGGAACTGGTAGACGGTTGAAATCATTGTATATATTGCTTCTATATAGTCTACGAAACATATATGCAAAGCATCCAAACAGTACAATTCGCCAATTTTTTGTTCTTCAAGTATAAGTGAACAATGAGCCCCAATGGTTAATCCTTTATCGGAAATTATTTGTAATTTTCGACAAGTAGAACAATGAATGGAACAGGTAGACGGTTGAAATCTCTGTATATATTGCTTCTATATTGTCTAAGAAACATATTGCAAAGCATCCAAGCTGTACAATTCGCCAATTTATTGTTCTTCAAGTTTAAGTGAACAACGAGCCGCATTGTTAATCCTTCAAAGGAAATTATTTGTAAATTTCGGCAAGTAGAACAATGATTGGAACACGTAGACGGTTGAAATCTTTGTATATATTGCTTCCATATAGTCTAAGAAACATGTACGCAAAGCATCCAAACGGTACCATTCGCCAATTTTTTGTTCTTCAAGTTTAAGTGAACAATGAGCCCCAATGGTTAATCCTTTATCGGAAATTATTTGTAATTTTCGACAAGTAGAACAATGATTGGAACAGGTAGACGGTTGGAATCTTTGTATATATTGCTTCTATATAGTCTATGATACATATATGCAAAGCATCCAAACAGTACAATTCGCCAATTTATTTTTCTTCAAGTTTAAGTGAACTACGATCCCCATTGTTAATCCTTTAAAGGAAATTATTTGTAACTTTCGACAAGTAGAACAATGAATGGAACAGGTAGGCGGTTGAAATCTTTGTATATATTGCTTCTATATATTCTAAGAAACATATATGCAAAGCATCCAAACAGTACCTTTCGCCAATTTTTTGTTCTTCAAGTTTAAGTGAACAACGAGCCCCATTGATAATCATGAAACGGAAATTATTTGTAACTTTCTACAAGTAGAACAATGAATGGAACTGGTAGACGGTTGAAATTATTGTATATATTGCTTCTATATAGTCTACGAAACATATATGCAAAGCATCCAAACAGTACAATTCGCCAATTTTTTGTTCTTCAAGTATAAGTGAACAATGAGCCCCAATGGTTAATCCTTTATCGGAAATTATTTGTAATTTTCGACAAGTAGAACAATGAATGGAACAGGTAGACGGTTGAAATCTCTGTATATATTGCTTCTATATTGTCTAAGAAACATATTGCAAAGCATCCAAGCTGTACAATTCGCCAATTTATTGTTCTTCAAGTTTAAGTGAACAACGAGCCGCATTGTTAATCCTTCAAAGGAAATTATTTGTAAATTTCGGCAAGTAGAACAATGATTGGAACACGTAGACGGTTGAAATCTTTGTATATATTGCTTCCATATAGTCTAAGAAACATGTACGCAAAGCATCCAAACGGTACCATTCGCCAATTTTTTGTTCTTCAAGTTTAACTGAACAATGAGCCCCAATGGTTAATCCTTTATCGGAAATTATTTATAATTTTCGACAAGTAGAACAATGAACGGAACAGGTAGACGGTTGAAATCTTTGTATATATTGCTTCTATATAATCTAAGAAACATATATGCAAAGCATCCAAACAGTAACATTCGCCAATTTTTTGTTCTTCAAGTTTAAGTGAACAACGAGCCCCATTGATAATCATGAAACGGAAATTATTTGAAACTTTCTACAAGTAGAACAATGAATGGAACAGGTAGACGGTTGAAATCTTTGTATATATTGCTTCTATATAGTCTAAGAAACCTATATGCAAAGCATCTAAACAGTAACAATCGCCAATTTTTTGATCTTCAAGTTTAAGTGAACAGCGAGCCCCATTGATAATCATGAAATGGAAATTATTTGTAACTTTCTACAAGTAGAACAATGAATAGTACAGGTAGACGGGTTAAATCTTTCTATATATTGCTTCTAAATAGTCTAAGAAACATATATGCAAAGCATCCAAATAGTACAATTCGCCAATTTATTGTTCTTCAAGTTTAAGTGAACAACGAGCCGCATTGTTAATCCTTCAAAGGAAATTATTTGTAAATTTCGGCAAGTAGAACAATGATTGGAACACGTAGACGGTTGAAATCTTTGTATATATTGCTTCCATATAGTCTAAGAAACATGTACGCAAAGCATCCAAACGGTACCATTCGCCAATTTTTTGTTCTTCAAGTTTAACTGAACAATGAGCCCCAATGGTTAATCCTTTATCGGAAATTATTTATAATTTTCGACAAGTAGAACAATGAACGGAACAGGTAGACGGTTGAAATCTTTGTATATATTGCTTCTATATAATCTAAGAAACATATATGCAAAGCATCCAAACAGTAACATTCGCCAATTTTTTGTTCTTCAAGTTTAAGTGAACAACGAGCCCCATTGATAATCATGAAATGGAAATTATTTGTAACTTTCTACAAGTAGAACAATGAATAGTACAGGTAGACGGGTTAAATCTTTCTATATATTGCTTCTAAATAGTCTAAGAAACATATATGCAAAGCGTCCAAACAGTACAATTCGCCAATTATTTGATCTTGAAGTTTAAGTGAACTACGAGCTCCATTGTTAATACTTTAACGGAAATTATTTGTAACTTGCGACAAGTAGAACAATGAATGGAACAGGTAGCCGGTTGAAATCAATGTATATATTGCTTCTAAATAGTCTAAGAAACATATATGCAAAGAATCCAAACAGTACAATTCGCCAATTTTTTGTTCTTCAAGTTTAAGTGAACAATGAGCCCCAATGGTTAATCCTTTATCGGAAATTATTTGTAATTTTCGACAAGTAGAACAATGAATGGAACAGGTAGACGGTCGAAATCTTTGTATATATTGCTTCTATATAATCTAAGAAACATATATGCAAAGCATCCAAACAGTACCATTCGCCAATTTTTTGTTCTTCAAGTTTAAGTGAACTACGAGCCCCATTGTTAATCCTTTAAAGGAAATTATTTGTAAATTTCGACAAGTAGAACAATGAATGGAACAGTAAGACTGTTGAAATCATTGTATATATTGGTTCTATATAGTCTAAGAAACATATATGCAAAGCATCCAAACAGTACAATTCGCCAATTTCTTGTTCTTCAAGTTTAAGTCAACTACGATCCCCATTGTTAATCCCTTAACGGAAATTATTTGTAACTTTCGACAAGTAGAACAATGATTGGAACACGTAGACGGTTGAAATCTTTGTATATATAGCTTCCATATAGTCTAAGAAACATGTACGCAAAGCATCCAAACAGTACCATTCGCCAATTTTTTGTTCTTCAAGTGTAAGTGAACAATGAGCCCCAATGGTTAATCCTTTATTGGAAATTATTTGTAATTTTCGACAAGTAGAACAATGAATGGAACAGGTAGACGGTTGAAATCTGTGTATATACTGCTTCTATATAATCTAAGAAACATATATGCAAAGCATCCAAACAGTACCATTCGCCAATTTTTTGTTCTTCAAGTTTAAGTGAACTACGAGCCCCATTGTTAATCCTTTAACGGAAATTAATTGTAACTTTCTACAAGTAGAACAATGATTGGAACACGTAGACGGTAGAAATCTTTGTATATATTGCTTCTATATAGTCTAAGAAACATATATGCAAAGCATCCAAACAGTACAATTCGCCAATTTATTGTTCTTCAAGTTTAAGTGAACAGCGAGCCCCATTGATAATCATGAAATGGAAATTATTTGTAACTTTCTACAAGTAGAACAATGATTGGAACACGTAGAAGGTTGAAATCTTTGTATATATTGCATCCATATAGTCTAAGAAACATGTTCGCAAAGCATCCAAACAGTACCATTCGCCAATTTTTTGTTCTTCAAGTTTAAGTGAACAATGAGCCCCAATGGTTAATCCTTTATCGGAAATTATTTGTAATTTTCGACAAGTAGAACAATGATTGGAACAGGTAGACGGTTGGAATCTTTGTATATATTGCTTCTATATAGTCTATGATACATATATGCAAAGCATCCAAACAGTACAATTCGCCAATTTATTTTTCTTCAAGTTTAAGTGAACTACGATCCCCATTGTTAATCCTTTAAAGGAAATTATTTGTAACTTTCGACAAGTAGAACAATGAATGGAACAGGTAGGCGGTTGAAATCTTTGTATATATTGCTTCTATATATTCTAAGAAACATATATGCAAAGCATCCAAACAGTACCTTTCGCCAATTTTTTGTTCTTCAAGTTTAAGTGAACAACGAGCCCCATTGATAATCATGAAACGGAAATTATTTGTAACTTTCTACAAGTAGAACAATGAATGGAACTGGTAGACGGTTGAAATCATTGTATATATTGCTTCTATATAGTCTACGAAACATATATGCAAAGCATCCAAACAGTACAATTCGCCAATTTTTTGTTCTTCAAGTATAAGTGAACAATGAGCCCCAATGGTTAATCCTTTATCGGAAATTATTTGTAATTTTCGACAAGTAGAACAATGAATGGAACAGGTAGACGGTTGAAATCTCTGTATATATTGCTTCTATATTGTCTAAGAAACATATTGCAAAGCATCCAAGCTGTACAATTCGCCAATTTATTGTTCTTCAAGTTTAAGTGAACAACGAGCCGCATTGTTAATCCTTCAAAGGAAATTATTTGTAAATTTCGGCAAGTAGAACAATGATTGGAACACGTAGACGGTTGAAATCTTTGTATATATTGCTTCCATATAGTCTAAGAAACATGTACGCAAAGCATCCAAACGGTACCATTCGCCAATTTTTTGTTCTTCAAGTTTAAGTGAACAATGAGCCCCAATGGTTAATCCTTTATCGGAAATTATTTATAATTTTCGACAAGTAGAACAATGAACGGAACAGGTAGACGGTTGAAATCTTTGTATATATTGCTTCCATATAGTCTAAGAAACATGTACGCAAAGCATCCAAACGGTACCATTCGCCAATTTTTTGTTCTTCAAGTTTAACTGAACAATGAGCCCCAATGGTTAATCCTTTATCGGAAATTATTTATAATTTTCGACAAGTAGAACAATGAACGGAACAGGTAGACGGTTGAAATCTTTGTATATATTGCTTCTATATAATCTAAGAAACATATATGCAAAGCATCCAAACAGTAACATTCGCCAATTTTTTGTTCTTCAAGTTTAAGTGAACAACGAGCCCCATTGATAATCATGAAACGGAAATTATTTGTAACTTTCTACAAGTAGAACAATGAATGGAACAGGTAGACGGTTGAAATCTTTGTATATATTGCTTCTATATAGTCTAAGAAACCTATATGCAAAGCATCTAAACAGTAACAATCGCCAATTTTTTGATCTTCAAGTTTAAGTGAACAGCGAGCCCCATTGATAATCATGAAATGGAAATTATTTGTAACTTTCTACAAGTAGAACAATGAATAGTACAGGTAGACGGGTTAAATCTTTCTATATATTGCTTCTAAATAGTCTAAGAAACATATATGCAAAGCATCCAAATAGTACAATTCGCCATTTTTTTGTTCTTCAAGTTTAAGTGAACTACGAGCCCCATTGTTAATCCTTTATCGGAAATTATTTGTAACTTTCGACAAGTAGAACAATGAATGGAACAGGTAGACGGTTGAAATCTTTGTATATATTGCGTCTATATAGTCTAAGAAACATATAGGCAAAGCAACCAAACATTACCATTCGCCAATTTTTTGTTGTTCAAGTTTAAGTGAACTACGAGCCCCATTGTTAATCATTTAAAGGAAATTATTTGTAAATTTCGACAAGTAGAACAATGAATGGAACAGGTAGACGGTTGAAATCAATGTATATATTGCTTCTATATAGTCTAAGAAACATATATGCAAAGCATCCAAACAGTACCATTCGCCAATTTTTTGGTCTTCAAGTTTAAGTGAACAATGAGCCCCAATGGTTAATCCTTTATCGGAAATTATTTGTAATTTTCGACAAGTAGAACAATGAATGGAACAGGTAGACGGTTGAAATCCTTGTATATATTGCGTCTATATAGTCTAAGAAACATATATGCAAAGCATCCAAACAGTACAATTCGCCAATTTTTTGATCTTCAAGTTTAAGTGAACAGCGAGCCCCATTGATAATCATGAAATGGAAATTATTTGTAACTTTCTACAAGTAGAACAATGAATAGTACAGGTAGACGGGTTAAATCTTTCTATATATTGCTTCTAAATAGTCTAACAAACATATATGCAAAGCATCCAAATAGTACAATTCGCCATTTTTTTGTTCTTCAAGTTTAAGTGAACTACCAGCCCCATTGTTAATCCTTTAAAGGAAATTATTTGTAAATTTCGACAAGGAGAACAATGAATGGATCAGGTAGACGGTTGAAATAATTGTATATATTGCTTCTATATAATCTATGAAACATATATGCAAAGCATCCAAACAGTACAATTCGCCAATTTTTTGTTCTTCAAGTTTAAGTGAACTACGAGCCCCAATGGTTAATCCTTTATCGGAAATTATTTGTAATTTTCGACAAGTAGAACAATGAATGGAACAGGTAGACGGTTGAAATCTCTGTATATATTGCTTCTATATTGTCTAAGAAACATATTGCAAAGCATCCAAGCTGTACAATTCGCCAATTTATTGTTCTTCAAGTTTAAGTGAACAACGAGCCGCATTGTTAATCCTTCAAAGGAAATTATTTGTAAATTTCGGCAAGTAGAACAATGATTGGAACACGTAGACGGTTGAAATCTTTGTATATATTGCTTCCATATAGTCTAAGAAACATGTACGCAAAACATCCAAACGGTACCATTCGCCAATTTTTTGTTCTTCAAGTTTAACTGAACAATGAGCCCCAATGGTTAATCCTTTATCGGAAATTATTTATAATTTTCGACAAGTAGAACAATGAACGGAACAGGTAGACGGTTGAAATCTTTGTATATATTGCTTCTATATAATCTAAGAAACATATATGCAAAGCATCCAAACAGTAACATTCGCCAATTTTTTGTTCTTCAAGTTTAAGTGAACAACGAGCCCCATTGATAATCATGAAACGGAAATTATTTGTAACTTTCTACAAGTAGAACAATGAATGGAACAGGTAGACGGTTGAAATCTTTGTATATATTGCTTCTATATAGTCTAAGAAACCTATATGCAAAGCATCTAAACAGTAACAATCGCCAATTTTTTGATCTTCAAGTTTAAGTGAACAGCGAGCCCCATTGATAATCATGAAATGGAAATTATTTGTAACTTTCTACAAGTAGAACAATGAATAGTACAGGTAGACGGGTTAAATCTTTCTATATATTGCTTCTAAATAGTCTAAGAAACATATATGCAAAGCATCCAAATAGTACAATTCGCCAATTTATTGTTCTTCAAGTTTAAGTGAACAACGAGCCGCATTGTTAATCCTTCAAAGGAAATGATTTGTAAATTTCGGCAAGTAGAACAATGATTGGAACACGTAGACGGTTGAAATCTTTGTATATATTGCTTCCATATAGTCTAAGAAACATGTACGCAAAGCATCCAAACGGTACCATTCGCCAATTTTTTGTTCTTCAAGTTTAACTGAACAATGAGCCCCAATGGTTAATCCTTTATCGGAAATTATTTATAATTTTCGACAAGTAGAACAATGAACGGAACAGGTAGACGGTTGAAATCTTTGTATATATTGCTTCTATATAATCTAAGAAACATATATGCAAAGCATCCAAACAGTAACATTCGCCAATTTTTTGTTCTTCAAGTTTAAGTGAACAACGAGCCCCATTGATAATCATGAAACGGAAATTATTTGTAACTTTCTACAAGTAGAACAATGAATGGAACAGGTAGACGGTTGAAATCTTTGTATATATTGCTTCTATATAGTCTAAGAAACCTATATGCAAAGCATCTAAACAGTAACAATCGCCAATTTTTTGATCTTCAAGTTTAAGTGAACAGCGAGCCCCATTGATAATCATGAAATGGAAATTATTTGTAACTTTCTACAAGTAGAACAATGAATAGTACAGGTAGACGGGTTAAATCTTTCTATATATTGCTTCTAAATAGTCTAAGAAACATATATGCAAAGCATCCAAATAGTACAATTCGCCAATTTATTGTTCTTCAAGTTTAAGTGAACAACGAGCCGCATTGTTAATCCTTCAAAGGAAATGATTTGTAAATTTCGGCAAGTAGAACAATGATTGGAACACGTAGACGGTTGAAATCTTTGTATATATTGCTTCCATATAGTCTAAGAAACATGTACGCAAAGCATCCAAACGGTACCATTCGCCAATTTTTTGTTCTTCAAGTTTAACTGAACAATGAGCCCCAATGGTTAATCCTTTATCGGAAATTATTTATAATTTTCGACAAGTAGAACAATGAACGGAACAGGTAGACGGTTGAAATCTTTGTATATATTGCTTCTATATAATCTAAGAAACATATATGCAAAGCATCCAAACAGTAACATTCGCCAATTTTTTGTTCTTCAAGTTTAAGTGAACAACGAGCCCCATTGATAATCATGAAACGGAAATTATTTGTAACTTTCTACAAGTAGAACAATGAATGGAACAGGTAGACGGTTGAAATCTTTGTATATATTGCTTCTATATAGTCTAAGAAACCTATATGCAAAGCATCTAAACAGTAACAATCGCCAATTTTTTGATCTTCAAGTTTAAGTGAACAGCGAGCCCCATTGATAATCATGAAATGGAAATTATTTGTAACTTTCTACAAGTAGAACAATGAATAGTACAGGTAGACGGGTTAAATCTTTCTATATATTGCTTCTAAATAGTCTAAGAAACATATATGCAAAGCATCCAAATAGTACAATTCGCCATTTTTTTGTTCTTCAAGTTTAAGTGAACTACGAGCCCCATTGTTAATCCTTTAACGGAAATTATTTGTAACTTGCGACAAGTAGAACAATGAGTGGATCAGGTAGACGGTTGAAATCTTTTTATATATTGCTTCTATATAGACTAAGAAACCTATATGCAAAGCATCCAAACAGTACCATTCGCCAATTTGTTGCTCTTCAAGTTTAAGTGAACTACGAGCCCCATTGTTAATCCTTTAAAGGAAATTATTTGTAAATTTCGGCAAGTAGAACAATGAATGGAAGAGGTAGACGGTTGAAATCATTGTATATATTGCTTCTATATAGTCTAAGAAACATATATGCAAAGCATCCAAACAGTACAATTCGCCAATATTTTGTTCTTCAAGTTTAAGTGAACAATGAGCCCCAATGGTTAATCCGTTTTCGGAAATTATTTGTAACTTTCGACAAGTAGAACAATGAGTGGATCAGGTAGACGGTTGAAATCAATGCATATATTGCTTCTATATAGTCTAAGAAACATATATGCAAAGCATCCAAACAGTACAATTCGCCAATTATTTCATCTTCAAGTTTAAGTGAACTACGAGCCCCATTGTTAATACTTTAACGGAAATTATTTGTAACTTGCGACAAGTAGAACAATGAGTGGATCAGGTAGACGGTTGAAATCTTTTTATATATTGCTTCTATATAGACTAAGAAACCTATATGCAAAGCATCTAAAGAGTAACATTCGCCAATTTTTTGATCTTCAAGTTTAAGTGAACAATGAGCCCCATTGTTAATCCTTTAAAGGAAATTATTTGTAACTTTCGACAAGTAGAACAATGAATGTAACTGGTAGACGGTTGAAATCTTTTTATATATTGCTTCTATATAGACTAAGAAACATATATGCAAAGCATCCAAACAGTACAATTCGCCAATTTAATGATCTTCAAGTTTAAGTGAACAATGAGCCCCATGGTTAATCCTTTATCGGAAATTATTTGTAACTTTCGACAAGTAGAACAATGAATGGAACATGTAGACGGTTGAAATCTTTGTATATATTGCTTCTATATAATCTAAGAATCATATATGCAAAGCATCCAAACAGTACAATTCGCCAATTATTTCATCTTCAAGTTTAAGTGAACTACGAGCCCCATTGTTAATACTTTAACGGAAATTATTTGTAACTTGCGACAAGTAGAACAATGAGTGGATCAGGTAGACGGTTGAAATCAATGCATATATTGCTTCTATATAGTCTAAGAAACATATATGCAAAGCATCCAAACAGTACAATTCGCCAATTATTTCATCTTCAAGTTTAAGTGAACTACGAGCCCCATTGTTAATACTTTAACGGAAATTATTTGTAACTTGCGACAAGTAGAACAATGAGTGGATCAGGTAGACGGTTGAAATCTTTTTATATATTGCTTCTATATAGACTAAGAAACCTATATGCAAAGCATCTAAACAGTAACATTCGCCAATTTTTTGATCTTCAAGTTTAAGTGAACAATGAGCCCCATTGTTAATCCTTTAAAGGAAATTATTTGTAACTTTCGACAAGTAGAACAATGAATGGAACTGGTAGACGGTTGAAATCTTTTTATATATTGCTTCTATATAGACTATGAAACCTATATGCAAAGCATCTAAACAGTAACATTCGCCAATTTTTTGATCTTCAAGTTTAAGTGAACAATGAGCCCCATTGTTAATCCTTTAAAGGAAATTATTTGTAACTTTCGACAAGTAGAACAATGAATGGAACAGGTAGACGGTTGAAATCAATGTATATATTGCTTCTATATAGTCTAAGAAACATATATGCAAAGCATCCAAACAGTACCATTCGCCAATTTTTTGTTCTTCAAGTTTAAGTGAACAACGAGCCCCATTGATAATCATGAAACGGAAATTATTTGTAACTTTCTACAAGTAGAACAATGAATGGAACTGGTAGACGGTTGAAATCATTGTATATATTGCTTCCATATAGTCTAAGAAACATATATGCAAGCATCCAAACAGTACAATTCGCCAATTTTTTGTTTTTCAAGTTTAAGTGAACAATGAGCCCCAATGGTTAATCCTTTATCGGAAATTATTTGTAACTTTCGACAAGTAGAACAATGAATGGAACAGGTAGACGGTTGAATTCTTTGTATATATTGCTTCTATATAGTCTAAGAAACATATATGCAAAACATCCAAACAGTACAATTCGCCAATTTTTTGTTCTTCAAGTTTAAGTGAACAATGAGCCCCATTGTTAATCCTTTATCGGAAATTATTTGTAACTTTCGACAAGTAGAACAATGAATGGAAATGGTAGACGGTTGAAATCTTTTTATATATTGCTTCTATATAGTCTAAGAAACATATATGCAAAGCATCCAAACAGTTCCAGTCGCCAATTTTTTGTTCTTCAAGTTTAAGTAAACTACGATCCCCATTGTTAATTCCTTAACGGAAAATATTTGTAACTTTCGACAAGTAGAACGATGAATGGAACAGGTAGACGGTTGAAATCATTGTATATATTGCTTCTATATAGTCTAAGAAACATATATGCAAAGCATCCAAACAGTACAATTCGCCAATTTTTTGTTCTTCAAGTTTAAGTAAACTACGATCCCCATTGTTAATCCCTTAACGGAAATTAATTGTAACTTTCTACAAGTAGAACAATGATTGGAACACGTAGACGGTTGAAATCTTTGTATATATTGCTTCCATATAGTCTAAGAAACATGTACGCAAAGCATCCAAACAGTACAATTCGCCAATTTTTTGCTCTTCAAGTTTAAGTGAACTACGAGCCCCAATGGTTAATCCTTTATCGGAAATTATTTGTAATTTTCGACAAGTAGAACAATGAATGGAACAGGTAGACGGTTGCAATCTTTGTATATATTGCTTCTATATAATCCAAGAAACATATATGCAAAGCATCCAAACAGTACCATTCGCCAATTTTTTGTTCTTCAAGTTTAAGTGAACAACGAGCCCCATTGATATTCATGAAACGGAAATTATTTGTAACTTTCTACAAGTAGAACAATGAATAGAACAGGTAGACGGTTGAAAGCTTTGTATATGTTGCTTCTATATAGACTAAGAAACCTATATGCAAAGCATCAAAACAGTAACAATCGCCAATTTTTTGATCTTCAAGTTTAAGTGAACAGCGAGCCCCATTGATAATCATGAAATGGAAATTATTTGTAACTTTCTACAAGTAGAACAATGAATAGTACAAGTAGACTGGTGAAATCTTTCTATATATTGCGTCTATATAGTCTAAGAAACCTATATGCAAAGCATCTAAACAGTAACAATCGCCAATTTTTTGATCTTCAAGTTTAAGTGAACAGCGAGCCCCATTGATAATCATGAAATGGAAATTATTTGTAACTTGCGACAAGTAGAACAATGAATGGAACAGGTAGACGGTTGAAATCTTTGTATATATTGCTTCTATATAATCTAAGAAACATATATTCAAAGCATCCAAACAGTACCATTCGCCAATTTTTTGTTCTTCAAGTTTAAGTGAACAATGAGCCCCAATGGTTAATCCTTTATCGGAAATTATTTGTAATTTTCGACTAGTAGAACAATGAATGGAACAGGTAGACGGTTGAAATCTTTGTATATGTAGGATCAGAGATAGTGGAGAATACGGGGAGATCCGGTGCGAATAAGTACTGCCACGTTTCTTCGAAATATATATATATTGGCACACTAAACTACACGCTTACACACTACTTGAATCTTAATTGACTATTATAGCTAATTGAAACTAAACTAAATGAAACTAAATTAATTATATTTCGCCCGCCTCGCCTTAACTCTTTCGCCGCGCCTCAACCGTTTCGCCTGTACTCGCCGCCTGTCGCGAGTCGACTCTGCCGCAACCGTTCTTGACGCCCTTCGCAACGACCTACGGTTTCCGCACCGCGTTGCCGAAATTCGCGGGTCAACGCCCTGGCATCCGTTGCTAGGACCCGCCATTGGTCTTAGGCAGCCGCACGCGTCTCCAACGCCGCGCGCTCGCAGCCCAACCGTCAAACCCGCGCGGTGCCTTCGCGACGCGTTTGTTTAGGTTCGCGGGCGTTGCTTTCTTGCCGCGTAACCGCTGTCGCCAGACGCGGGTACGGTCGCGATCGCGGTTACCGACATTCCATCCTACACCCGGCCCTCCTGGTTTAAGCATCTGGCCTCAGATGCTGCGTCTTCGTGGTCCACGTCCTCCCCGTCGGCTCCGCTGTCGGCCTCGATCCACGGCTTGAGATGATCGGCCACAGTGCACGTCTGATGCGGTCCCTGTTGAGCACCAATTTTTTCCACCATGTACCGATGATGTCTTAGTACCTTTGTAATTTTGTACGGTCCTAAGTACTTCGCGGCTAATTTTAGTCCCGGACCGAGCTGCGTTCGCTTTATCGCAACCAATTCGCCTTCGCGGTACGCCCTAGCCTCTTTTCGTTTCCGGTTATAGCTTTTACGGTTTTCCGCCTGGATTTTCGCGATGCTTCTTTTCGCCTCCGCTCTTTCCGAGTCTCGCCTCTCCTGGAACATCCCCGCCCATTCCTGCTCGAGCATCTCGCGGAGCGGCGCGTCTTCTCGCGTTCGCATCCGAGTTCCAAAGAACAATTGGAACGGCGTGGAATTAATACTGCGATGGTGTGCAGCGTTCAGGTACTTCTGTACCCCTTCCAGATGACGGTACCATTGCTCAGGCCTCGGCGCCGAGAGTTTCGTCAAGAGCGGGATGAGCACCCGATTTACCCGCTCTGCCTGACCATTACCCCGTGGTACGCCCGTCGCGATCAGGGAATGCACGATTCGTTCCCGCGTGCAGTACTCTGTGAATTCCCGGGAAGTAAACGCGGTGCCTCTATCGGAAATAATTCGGCGCGGATTTCCGAACGTAACTGCCTGCTTTTCCAAGTGTCGAATGACCTCGCTCGAACTCGTCGTTTTTGTAGCGTACAACCACACGAACTTCGTAAAAGCGTCTACGACTACGAGGATATGTCGGTACGCCTTCTTAGTGGAGGTCAGCGGTCCCAGGTGGTCGATATGGAACGTATCGAGCGGTGTTTCGCCCTTATCAATTGGCGCGAGGAAGCCGTCCTGTTTGCCCGTTTTCCTCTCCGCCAAGATGCAGTCGACACAACTTCTGATTACTTTTTCAATTTTGGGCCGAAGGCCCTGAAACCAATAGTCCCGTTTAATCATGGCCTCGGTCTTGCCCGCTGCAAAGTGCCCCATGCCATGCACTCGCCGTATCAGTTGCGACTGCATGCTTTTTGGCACGATAAGTCTACTACCGTCTTCGACCACCTTGAACAGTAGACCTCCCTTAAGTAGATATCCGTCTTTCTCCTCCCGCTCGGCCAATTTACGGATTCTATCTACACTCTCATCTTCGCGCTGCGCTTTCCCGATCCGCGCCGTCATGCTCTCATCGTCCTCGCTGACGACGAAACATGTCGACAACGGATTTCTACTTAGCGCATCGACATGCGCCATTTTCTTCCCCGCCCGATGTTCGATTTCGAAGTCGAACTCCTCCAGTAGCAGCGCCCAACGAGCTACTCGGACGCAGAGATCTCGCTTGTTCATCGTCATGGTGAACGCCTTGCAGTCTGTTACAATTTTGAAGCGGATTCCTAGTAGGTACACGCGGAATTTCTTTATAGCTTTCACTACCGCCAGTACTTCTAACTCGTAACTAGTGTACCTCTCTTCTGCGGGAGTCGTTTTGCCGCTTGCGTAGTAAACCGGGTGTAATTCGCCATCCTCCCCGTCCCGCTGCAATAAGACCGCCCCGTACCCTAACATCGATGCATCGGTATGCAGTTCGGTGGGCGCATCTGTCCGATACAACCGTAGTACCGGGCTGCCGCTGAGGCTCGCCTTTAGCTCCCGGAACGCGCTCGTTTCTTTGTCGGTGAATTCGAACTTAGAGTTGTCCCGGAGTAGGTCAGTCAAGGGCCTCGCGATTACTGAATATCCTTGTATAAATTTTCGGAAATACCCCGTGAGCCCCAGAAAACTTGCAGTTGCTTTCGCGTGGCAGGTTTCGGAAACTTCATCACGGCATTCGTTTTCCTTTCCGACGGACGAATTTTACCGCCTTCGATCCTATGCCCGAGAAATTCGACCCTGTCCTGTAAAATGCTGCATTTCTTCCAATTAATGCTCAAACCATACTCGCTCGCCACCTCTAACACCGCCTTGAGGTTCTGTACGCCTTCGACTAAGTCTTTAGAGGGTATAATTACATCGTCGATGTACACGAGTACGATTTTTCGCTTGATGAGGTCTCGAAATACCGCGTGAATAAATCTGGAGAACACAGCTGGCGAATTACAAAGTCCGAACGGTACTCTCAAAAATTCGTACTGTCCATCCGGTACTACGAAGGACGTGTATTTACGGCTTTCTCCGTCTACTGGTACATGGAAAAACCCGTTCTTGAGATCTAATGTACTGAAAATCTTGGCCCCTTGCAATGCGTCCAGCTGGTCCTCCACCAGCGGCAAAGGGTACCGGTCCCTTACTACCTTCCGATTCAGTTTGCGATAATCTACGCACACGCGCGTTGAACCGTCTTTTTTCTTAACCAGAACGATTGGACTAGTGTACTCTGATAATGATGGCTGAATTATTTTATCCCGTAGCCACTCATCCATTTGCGCATTCACCGTATTCTTTTCTACGGCCGACAATCGCCGCGCCCTGTGGTAGACCGGTTCGTCATCCGTCACCACGATTTTCATTCTTACCCCCGCATCGCGCGTCTTTCCCGGAGCGTAATTTCGAATCGCCGCCCGTACTTCTCGCTCGACCCCGGTATCTTTAATATGTGTTAGGTCGACGCCGCCACCATCTTCGTCGCACTCGATACGATAAATGTCCGGCAAGTCGCTGTTCCTTTCAATTCCGCGTACAATTTTCTCGAACGCGACTAACCCTTGCCTAATCGTGACGCTTACTGCGTTCAAGAAATCCGTCCCGACGAGTAGGTCGTGCTTCAGTAAAGTATCCGGTACTACGTGCACTACCGCCGAATACGAATTTCCGTCGGTGACTAGCTCGGCCGCGAATTTTCCAAGCGTTTTGTACGTCGTCGACCCTATGCCTCGAAAATGCACCTCGTCGCGTTCCAGCCGCGGCGCTCCCACTCTGACGTAACATTCCGTCCGCATCAGAGTCAAATCGCTCCCCGTGTCGACTAGCGCCGTTACTTCGCGACCGTTAATCCTCACCGTTTTCCAGGGCTTTTCCCTGGCGCTCCGCTCCACTAGGTTGGTACTCCGGACCTCCCTGACGTCCCGCCTCGGACACACAGTTGAGACGTGTCCGTGTTCGCCGCACCGGTAGCACCGCATCCCTTGCGATTTTGTGGGACAGTTCCTGCCCAGATGGCCTCCGATTCCGCAGTTGTAGCATTTGCTCGGCTCCGACCTGGCTGAATTTCCGACGTTCCATGGCGCGCCCGCCTTGATCTCCGGCCGACTCGGCTTCGTCTGTTGTCCCCGGAAGGTACTCACTGTACTTCTCGTTTCCGCTGGCAGCCACAGCCGCTCGAATGCGCGTAACAGTAACTCTGGTGCATTGAAACACTGAATCGTCGCTTGGTTCCTCAGCGACAGATCCGGGATTCCCTCGACTATGTAATCGACCAGCTCGACTTGGTCTTCCACCGGCACTCGACTCGCCAAAACGGTTTTGTCGTGGAAGTAGTCCTCGAAGGGCTCGCCCCTTTTCCAAGTGCGGTCTTGGAACTGCATCCGTAGCAGCATCGTGCTCGGACGATGGTGGAACATTGTTTCTACTTTCCTAAGAAAATCGTCGATTCCCATCTCCAAAAACTCGGGGCGGTGGTCCACCCACTCTCGAGCTCTTCCCTGCAGCCTTAGCCCGATCAGGATTCTCGTCTCATCGTCGCTTAGCTGATAATTCCTTTGCAGGATTTTGACACGTTTTATCCACGCTGGCAGATTTTCCGACTTTCCGTCGAAATTTCCTAGTAACTCCGCGACCGTTTCTACTCCTACTCGCGGACGGTTAGCCACTGGGACGGGCTGCTCTAGATGCCCTGTGCGATTGCTTTGTCTCAGTCGCAGCATCTCATTTTCGCGCCGTGTCACTTCCAGCTCCCGCTCCTTGAGTGCCAACTCACGACGAAGCAGATCCATCTCGTATTTTTCCCGCCGCCGGTCCTCATTTAAAAACGAGAACCCCGGCATGGGGCTTGGCTCGCTAATTCCTCTGCCAATGCCCTCTGTTTCGTCGGTAAACGGTGCAGCAGAAAACGTCTCCGGCTGCTCCGATTTCTCTTCGTCCAGCACGCTCGGCCAGCGTCCAGAAGCTTCGCTTTCTTGCCAGCGGGCCAGCAAGTCCGCCTTTGTTCCAGCCAAACTAAGTCCGCGCGTTTTCAATAAGTCTTTTAAATCGCTTACTAGTAGCGTGCTCGTGTCTTTGGCCGACATGGTCACTGCTTGCACTCTTTTCACACCGTTCTCACACGAAAGTTCCACTCGTTGATCGCTTTTAGGCTGTTTAGATCCCGGCTGAGCCCCCAAAATTATGTAGGATCAGAGATAGTGGAGAATACGGGGAGATCCGGTGCGAATAAGTACTGCCACGTTTCTTCGAAATATATATATATTGGCACACTAAACTACACGCTTACACACTACTTGAATCTTAATTGACTATTATAGCTAATTGAAACTAAACTAAATGAAACTAAATTAATTATATTTCGCCCGCCTCGCATTAACTCTTTCGCCGCGCCTCAACCGTTTCGCCTGTACTCGCCGCCTGTCGCGAGTCGACTCTGCCGCAACCGTTCTTGACGCCCTTCGCAACGACCTACGGTTTCCGCACCGCGTTGCCGAAATTCGCGGGTCAACGCCCTGGCATCCGTTGCTAGGACCCGCCATTGGTCTTAGGCAGCCGCACGCGTCTCCAACGCCGCGCGCTCGCAGCCCAACCGTCAAATCCGCGCGGTGCCTTCGCGACGCGTTTGTTTAGGTTCGCGGGCGTTGCTTTCTTGCCGCGTAACCGCTGTCGCCAGACGCGGGTACGGTCACGATCGCGGTTACCGACATTCCATCCTACATATATATTGCTTCTATATAATCTAAGAAACATATATTCAAAGCATCCAAACAGTACCATTCGCCAATTTTTTGTTCTTCAAGTTTAAGTGAACTACGAGCCCCATTGTTAATCCTTTAAAGGAAATTATTTGTAAATTTCGCCAAGTAGTACAATGAATGGAACAGGTAGACTGTTGAAATCATTGTATATATTGCTGCTATATAGTCTAAGAAACATATATGCATAGCGCCGAAACAGTACAATTCGCCAATTTTTTGCTCTTCAAGTTTAAGTGAACTACGAGCCCCAATGGTTAATCCTTTAAGGGAAATTATTTGTAATTTTCGACAAGTAGAACAATGAATGGAACAGGTAAACGGTTGAAATCTTTGTATATATTGCTTCTATATAATCCAAGAAACATATATGCAAAGCATCCAAACAGTACCATTCCCCAATTTTTTGTTCTTCAAGTTTAAGTGAACAACGAGCCCCATTGATAATCATGAAACGGAAATTATTTGTAACTTTCTACAAGTAGAACAATGAATAGAACAGGTAGACGGTTGAAATCTTTGTATATGTTGCTTCTATATAGACTAAGAAACCTATATGCAAAGCATCAAAACAGTAAAAATCGCCAATTTTTTGATCTTCAAGTTTAAGTGAACAGCGAGCCCCATTGATAATCATGAAATGGAAATTATTTGTAACTTTCTACAAGTAGAACAATGAGTAGTACAGGTAGACAGGTGAAATCTTTCTATATATTGCGTCTATATAGTCTAAGAAACCTAAATGCAAAGCATCTAAACAGTAACAATCGCCAATTTTTTGATCTTCAAGTTTAAGTGAACAGCGAGCCCCATTGATAATCATGAAATGGTAATTATTTGTAACTTGCGACAAGTAGAACAATGAATGGAACAGGTAGACGATTGAAATCAATGTATATATTGCTTCTATATAGTCTAAGAAACATATATGCAAAGCATCCAAAGAGTACCATTCATCAATTTTTTGTTCTTCAAGTTTAAGTGAACAACGAGCCCCATTGTTAATCCTTTAAAGGAAATTATTCGTAAATTTCGACAAGTAGAACAATGATTGGAACACGTAGACGGTTGAAATCTTTGTATATATTGCTTCCATATAGTCTAAGAAACATGTACGCAAAGCATCCAAACAGTACCATTCGCCAATTTTTTGTTCTTCTAGTTTAAGTGAACAATGAGCCCCAATTGTTAATCCTTTATCGGAAATTATTTGTAATTTTCGACAAGTAGAACAATGAATCGAACAGTTAGACGGTTGAAATCTTTGTATATATTGCTTCTATATAATCTAAGAAACATATATGCAAAGCATCCAAACAGTACAATTCGCCAATTTCTTGTTCTTCAAGTTTAAGTAAACTACGATCCCCATTGTTAATCCCTTAACGGAAATTATTTGTAACTTCCGACAAGTAGAACAATGAATGGAACAGGTAGACGGTTGAAATCATTGTATATATTGCTTCTATATAATCTAAGAAACATATATGCAAAGCATCCAAACAGTACCATTCGTCAATTTTTTGTTCTTCAAGTTTAAGTGAACAACGAGCCCCATTGTTAATACTTTAAAGGAAATTATTCGTAAATTTCGACAAGTAGAACAATGATTGGAACACGTAGACGGTTGAAATCTTTGTATATATTGCTTCCATATAGTCTAAGAAACATGTACGCAAAGCATCCAAACAGTACCATTCGCCAATTTTTTGTTCTTCAAGTTTAAGTGAACAACGAGCCCCATTGTTAATCCTTTAAAGGAAATTATTCGTAAATTTCGACAAGTAGAACAATGATTGGAACACGTAGACGGTTGAAATCTTTGTATATATTGCTTCCATATAGTCTAAGAAACATGTACGCAAAGCATCCAAACAGTACCATTCGCCAATTTTTTGTTCTTCAAGTTTAAGTGAACAACGAGCCCCATTGGTAATCCTTTAAAGGAAATTATTTGTAAATTTCGACAAGTAGAACAATGAATGGAACAGGTAGACGGTTGAAATCCTTGTATATATTGCGTCTATATAGTCTAAGAAACATATATGCAAAGCATCCAAACAGTACGATTCGCCAATTTATTGTTCTTCAAGTTTAAGTGAACAACGAGCCCAATTGGTAATCCTTTAAAGGAAATTATTTGTAAATTTCGACAAGTAGAACAATGAATGGAACAGGTAGACTGTTGAAATCATTGTATATATTGCTTCTATATAGTCTAAGAAACATATATGCATAGCGTCCAAACAGTACAATTCGCCAATTTCTGGTTCTTCAAGTTTAAGTAAACTACGAGCCCCATTGTTAATCCATTAAAGGAAATTATTTGTAAATTTTGACAAGTAGAACAATGAATGGAACAGGTAGACTGTTGAAATCATTGTATATATTGCTTCTATATAGTCTAAGAAACATATATGCATAGCGTCCAAACAGTACAATTCGCCAATTTCTGGTTCTTCAAGTTTAAGTAAACTACGATCCCCATTGTTAATCCCTTAACGGAAATTATTTGTAACTTTCGACAAGTAGAACAATGAATGGAACAGGTAGACGGTTGAAATCATTGTATATATTGCTTCTATATAGACTAAGAAACATATATGCAAATCATCCAAAGAGTACAATTCGCCAATTATTTGATCTTCAAGTTTAACTGAACTACGAGCCCCATTGTTAATACTTTAACGGTAATTATTTGTAACTTGCGACAAGTAGAACAATGAATGGAACAGGTAGACGATTGAAATCAATGTATATATTGCTTCTATATAGTCTAAGAAACATATATGCAAAGCATCCAAAGAGTACCATTCATCAATTTTTTGTTCTTCAAGTTTAAGTGAACAACGAGCCCCATTGTTAATCCTTTAAAGGAAATTATTCGTAAATTTCGACAAGTAGAACAATGATTGGAACACGTAGACGGTTGAAATCTTTGTATATATTGCTTCCATATAGTCTAAGAAACATGTACGCAAAGCATCCAAACAGTACCATTCGCCAATTTTTTTTCTTCAAGTTTAAGTGAACAATGAGCCCCAATTGTTAATCCTTTATCGGAGATTATTTGTAATTTTCGACAAGTAGAACAATGAATCGAACAGTTAGACGGTTGAAATCTTTGTATATATTGCTTCTATATAATCTAAGAAACATATATGCAAAGCATCCAAACAGTACCATTCGCCAATTTTTTGTTCTTCAAGTTTAAGTGAACAACGAGCCCCATTGATAATCATGAAACGGAAATTATTTGTAACTTTCTACAAGTAGAACAATGAATGGAACTGGTAGACGGTTGAAATCATTGTATATATTGCTTCCATATAGTCTAAGAAACATATATGCAAAGCATCCAAACAGTACAATTCGCCAATTTATTGTTCTTCAAGTTTAAGTGAACAAGGAGCCCCATTGTTAATCCTTTAAAGGAAATTATTTGTAAATTTCGACAAGTAGAACAATGATTGGAACACGTAGACGGTTGAAATCTTTGTATATATTGCTTCCATATAGTCTAAGAAACATGTACGCAAAGCAACCAAACAGTACCATTTGCCAATTTTTTGGTCTTCAAGTTTAAGTGAACAATGAGCCCCAATGGTTAATCCTTTATCGGAAATTATTTGTAATTTTCGACAAGTAGAATAATGAATGGAACAGGTAGACGGTTGAAATATTTGTATCTATTGCTTCTATATAATATAAGAAACATATATTCAAAGCATCCAAACAGTACCATTCGCCAATTTTTTGTTCTTCAAGTTTAAGTGAACAATGAGCCCCAATTGTTAATCCTTTATCGGAAATTATTTGTAATTTTCGACAAGTAGAACAATGAATCGAACAGTTAGACGGTTAAAATCTTTGTATATATTGCTTCTATATAATCTAAGAAACATATATGCAAACAATCCAAACAGTACCATTCGCCAATTTTTTGTTCTTCAAGTTTAAGTGAACAACGGGCCCCATTGTTAATCCTTTAAAGGAAATTATTCGTAAATTTCGACAAGTAGAACAATGATTGGAACACGTAGACGGTTGAAATCTTTGTATATATTGCTTCCATATAGTCTAAGAAACATGTACGCAAAGCATCCAAACAGTACCATTCGCCAATTTTTTGTTCTTCAAGTTTAAGTGAACAATGAGCCCCAATTGTTAATCCTTTATCGGAAATTATTTGCAATTTTCGACAAGTAGAACAATGAATGGAACTGGTAGACGGTTGAAATCATTGTATATATTGCTTCCATATAGTCTAAGAAACATATATGCAAAGCATCCAAACAGTACAATTCGCCAATTTATTGTTCTTCAAGTTTAAGTGAACAACGAGCCCCATTGTTAATCCTTTAAAGGAAATTATTTGTAAATTTCGACAAGTAGAACAATGATTGGAACACGTAGACGGTTGAAATCTTTGTATATATTGCTTCCATATAGTCTAAGAAACATGTACGCAAAGCAACCAAACAGTACCATTTGCCAATTTTTTGGTCTTCAAGTTTAAGTGAACAATGAGCCCCAATGGTTAATCCTTTATCGGAAATTATTTGTAATTTTCGACAAGTAGAATAATGAATGGAACAGGTAGACGGTTGAAATATTTGTATCTATTGCTGCTATATAATATAAGAAACATATATTCAAAGCATCCAAACAGTACCATTCGCCAATTTTTTGTTCTTCAAGTTTAAGTGAACAATGAGCCCCAATTGTTAATCCTTTATCGGAAATTATTTGTAATTTTCGACAAGTAGAACAATGAATCGAACAGTTAGACGGTTAAAATCTTTGTATATATTGCTTCTATATAATCTAAGAAACATATATGCAAACAATCCAAACAGTACCATTCGCCAATTTTATGTTCTTCAAGTTTAAGCGAACAACGAGCCCCATTGATAATCATGAAACGGAAATTATTTGTAACTTTCTACAAGTAGAACAATGAATGGAACTGGTAGACGGTTGAAATCATTGTATATATTGCTTCCATATAGTCTAAGAAACATATATGCATGCATCCAAATAGTACAATTCGCCAATTTTTTGTTTTTCAAGTTTAAGTGAACAATGAGCCCCAATGGTTAATCCTTTATCGGAAATTATTTGTAACTTTCGACAAGTAGAACAATGAATGGAACAGGTAGACGGTTGAATTCTTTGTATATTGCTTCTATATAGTCTAAGAAACATATATGCAAAGCATCCAAACAGTACAATTCGCCAATTTATTGTTCTTCAAGTTTAAGTGTATAACGAGCCCCATTGTTAATTCTTTAAAGGAAATTATTTGTAAATTTCGACAAGCAGAACAATGAATGGAATAGGTAGCCGGTTGAAATCATTGTATATATTGCTTCCATATAGTCTAAGAAACATATATGCAAAGCATCCAAACAGTACAATTCGCCAATTTTTTGTTTTCCAAGTTTAAGTGAACAATGAGCCCCAATGGTTAATCCTTTATCGGAAATTATTTGTAACTTTCGACCAGTAGAACAATGAATGGAACAGGTAGACGGTTGATTTCTTTGTATATATTGCTTCTATATAGTCTAAGAAACATATATGCAAAGCATCCAAACAGTAGAATTCGCCAATTTATTGTTCTTCAAGTTTAAGTGAACAACGAGCCCCATTGTTAATCCTTTAAAGGAAATTATTTGTAAATTTCGACAAGTAGAACAATGATTGGAACACGTAGACGGTTGAAATCTTTGTATATATCTTCCATATAGTCTAAGAAACATGTACGCAAAGCATCCAGACAGTACCAATCGCCAATTTTTTGTTCTTCAAGTTTAAGTGAACAGCGAGCCCCATTGATAATCATGAAACGAAAATTATTTGTAACTTTCTACAAGTAGAACAATGAATAGTACAGGTAGACGGGTGAAATCTTTCTATATATTGCTTCTAAATAGTCTAAGAAACATATATGCAAAGCATCCAAACAGTACAATTTGCCAATTTTTTGTTCTTCAAGTTTAAGTGAACTACGAGCCCCATTGTTAATCCTTTAAAGGAAATTATTTGTAAATTTCGACAAGTAGAACAATGATTGGAACACGTAGACGGTTGAAATCATTGTATATATTGCTTCTATATAGTCCAAGAAACATATATGCAAAGCGTCCAAACAGTACAATTCGCCAATTTTTTGCTCTTCAAGTTTAAGTGAACTACGAGCCCCATTGTTAATCCTTTAAAGGAAATTATTTGTAAATTTCGGCAAGTAGAACAATGAATGGAACAGGTAGACGGTTGAAATCTTTGTACATATTGCTTCTATATAATCTAAGAAACATATATGCAAACATCTAAACAGTAACAATCGCCAATTTTTTGATCTTCAAGTTTAAGTGAACAGCGAGCCCCATTGATAATCATGAAACGGAAATTATTTGTAACTTTCGACAAGTAGAACAATGAATGGAACAGGTAGACGGTTGAAATCATTGTATATATTGCGTCTATATAGTCTAAGAAACATATATGCAAAGCATCCAAACAGTACAATTCGCCAATTTATTGTTCTTCAAGTTTAAGTGAACAACGAGCCCCATTGGTAATCCTTTAAAGGAAATTATTTGTAACTTCCGACAAGTAGATCAATGATTGGAACACGTAGACGGTTGAAATCTTTGTATATATTGCTTCCATATAGTCTAAGGAACATGTACGCAAAGCATCCAAACAGTACCATTCGCCAATTTTTTGTTCTTCAATTGTAAGTGAACAATGAGCCCCAATTGTTAATTCTTTATCGGAAATTACTTGTAACTTTCGACAAGTAGAACAATGAATCGAACAGTTAGACGGTTGAAATCTTTGTATATATTGCTTCTATATAATCTAAGAAACATATATGCAAAGCATCCAAACAGTACCATTCGCCAATTTTTTGTTCTTCAAGTTTAAGTGAACAATGAGCCCCAATTGTTAATCCTTTAAAGGAAATTATTCGTAAATTTCGACAAGTAGAACAATGATTGGAACACGTAGACGGTTGAAATCTTTGTATATATTGCTTCCATATAGTCGAAGAAACATGTGCGCAAAGCATCCAAACAGTACCATTCGCCAATTTTTTGTTCTTCAAGTTTAAGTGAACAATGAGCCCCAATTGTTAATTCTTTATCGGAAATTACTTGTAACTTTCGACAAGTAGAACAATGAATCGAACTGTTAGAAGGTTGAAATCTTTGTATATATTGCTTCTATATAATCTAAGAAACATATATGCAAAGCATCCAAACAGTACCATTCGCCAATTTTTTGTTCTTCAAGTTTAAGTGAACAACGAGCCCCATTGATAATCATGAAACGGAAATTATTTGTAACTTTCTACAAGTAGAACAATGAATGGAACTGGTAGACGGTTGAAATCATTGTATATATTGCTTCCATATAGTCTAAGAAACATATATGCAAAGCATCCAAACAGTACAATTCGCCAATTTATTGTTCTTCAAGTTTAAGTGAACAACGAGCCCCATTGTTAATCCTATAAAGGAAATTATTTGTAAATTTCGACAAGTAGAACAATGATTGGAACACGTAGACGGTTGAAATCTTTGTATATATTGCTTCCATATAGTCTAAGAAACATGTACGCAAAGCAACCAAACAGTACCATTTGCCAATTTTTTGGTCTTCAAGTTTAAGTGAACAATGAGCCCCAATGGTTGATCCTTTATCGGAAATTATTTGTAATTTTCGACAAGTAGAATAATGAATGGAACAGGTAGACGGTTGAAATATTTGTATATATTGCTTCTATATAATATAAGAAACATATATACAAAGCATCCAAACAGTACCATCCGCCAATTTATTGTTCTTCAAGTTTAAGTGAACTACGAGCCCCATTGTTAATCCTTTAAAGGAAATTATTTGTAAATTTCGACAAGTAGAACAATGAATGGAACAGGTAGACGGTTGAAATCCTTGTATATATTGCGTCTATATAGTCTAAGAAACATATATGCAAAGCATCCAAACAGTACAATTCGCCAATTTATTGTTCTTCATGTTTAAGTGAACAACGAGCCCCATTGGTAATCCTTTAAAGGAAATTATTTGTAAATTTCGACAAGTAGAACAATGAATGGAACAGGTAGACGGTTGAAATCTTTGTATATATTGCTTCTATATAATCTAAGAAACATATATGCAAAGCATCCAAACAGTACCATTCGCCAATTTTTTGTTCTTCAAGTTTAAGTGAACAACGGGCCCCATTGTTAATCCTTTAAAGGAAATTATTCGTAAATTTCGACAAGTAGAACAATGATTGGAACACGTAGACGGTTGAAATCTTTGTATATATTGCTTCCACATAGTCTAAGAAACATGTACGCAAAGCATCCAAACAGTACCATTCGCCAATTTTTTGTTCTTCAAGTTTAAGTGAACAATGAGCCCCAATTGTTAATCCTTTATCGGAAATTATTTGCAATTTTCGACAAGTAGAACAATGAATCGAACAGTTAGACGGTTGAAATCTTTGTATATATTGCTTCTATAAAATCTAAGAAACATATATGCAAAGCATCCAAACAGTACCATTCGCCAATTTTTTGTTCTTCAAGTTTAAGTGAACTACGAGCCCCATTGATAATCATGAAACGGAAATTATTTGTAACTTTCTACAAGTAGAACAATGAATGGAACTGGTAGACGGTTGAAATCATTGTATATATTGCTTCCATATAGTCTAAGAAACATATATGCAAGCATCCAAACAGTACAATTCGCCAATTTTTTGTTTTTCAAGTTTAAGTGAACAATGAGCCCCAATGGTTAATCCTTTATCGGAAATTATTTGTAACTTTCGACAAGTAGAACAATGAATGGAACAGGTAGACGGTTGAATTCTTTGTATATATTGCTTCTATATAGTCTAAGAAACATATATGCAAAGCATCCAAACAGTACAATTCGCCAATTTATTGTTCTTCAAGTTTAAGTGTATAACGAGCCCCATTGTTAATTCTTTAAAGGAAATTATTTGTAAATTTCGACAAGTAGAACAATGAATGGAATAGGTAGACGGTTGAAATCATTGTATATATTGCTTCCATATAGTCTAAGAAACATATATGCAAACCATCCAAACAGTACAATTCGCCAATTTTTTGTTTTCCAAGTTTAAGTGAACTATGAGCCCCAATGGTTAATCCTTTATCGGAAATTATTTGTAACTTTCGACCAGTAAAACAATGAATGGAACAGGTAGACGGTTGAATTCTTTGTATATATTGCTTCTATATAGTCTAAGAAACATATATGCAAAGCATCCAAACAGTAGAATTCGCCAATTTATTGTTCTTCAAGTTTAAGTGAACAACAAGCCCCATTGTTAATCCTTTAAAGGAAATTATTTGTAAATTTCGACAAGTAGAACAATGATTGGAACACGTAGACGGTTGAAATCTTTGTATATATTGCTTCCATATAGTCTAAGAAACATGTACGCAAAGCATCCAGACAGTACCATTCGCCAATTTTTTGTTCTTCAAGTTTAACTGAACAGCGAGCCCCATTGTTAATCCTTTATCGGAAATTATTTGTAATTTTCGACAAGTAGAACAATGAATGGAACAGGTAGACGGTTGAAATATTTGTATATATTGCTTCTATATAATATAAGAAACATATATTCAAAGCATCCAAACAGTACCATCCGCCAATTTTTTGATCTTCAAGTTTAAGTGAACAACCAGCCCCATTGTTAAACCTTTAAAGGAAATTATTTGTAAATTTCGCAAGTAGAACAACGATTGGAACACGTAGACGGTTGAAATCTTTGTATATATCTTCCATATAGTCTAAGAAACATGTACGCAAAGCATCCAGACAGTACCAATCGCCAATTTTTTGTTCTTCAAGTTTAAGTGAACAGCGAGCCCCATTGATAATCATGAAACGAAAATTATTTGTAACTTTCTACAAGTAGAACAATGAATAGTACAGGTAGACGGGTGAAATCTTTCTATATATTGCTTCTAAATAGTCTAAGAAACATATATGCAAAGCATCCAAACAGTACAATTTGCCAATTTTTTGTTCTTCAAGTTTAAGTGAACTACGAGCCCCATTGTTAATCCTTTAAAGGAAATTATTTGTAAATTTTGACAAGTAGAACAATGATTGGAACACGTAGACGGTTGAAATCATTGTATATATTGCTTCTATATAGTCCAAGAAACATATATGCAAAGCGTCCAAACAGTACAATTCGCCAATTTTTTGCTCTTCAAGTTTAAGTGAACTACGAGCCCCATTGTTAATCCTTTAAAGGAAATTATTTGTAAATTTCGGCAAGTCGAACAATGAATGGAACAGGTAGACGGTTGAAATATTTGTATATATTGCTTCTATATAATATAAGAAACATATATTCAAAGCATCCAAACAGTACCATCCGCCAATTTTTTGTTCTTCAAGTTTAAGTGAACTACGAGCCCCATTGTTTATCCTTTAAAGGAAATTATTTGTAAATTTCGGCAAGTAGAACAATGAATGGAATAGGTAGACGGTTGAAATCATTTTATATATTGCTTCTATATAGTCTAAGAAACATATCTGCAAATCATCCAAACAGTACAATTCGCCAATTATTTGATCTTCAAGTATAAGTGAACTACGAGCCCCATTGTTAATACTTTAACGGAAATTATTTGTAACTTGCGACAAGTAGAACAATGAATGGAAAAGGTAGACGGTTGAAATCAATGTATATATTGCTTCTATATAGTCTAAGAAACATATATGCAAAGCATCCAAACAGTACCATTCGTCAATTTTTTGTTCTTCAAATTTAAGTGAACAACGAGCCCCATTGTTAATCCTTTAAAGGAAATTATTTGTAAATTTCGACAAGTAGAACAATGATTGGAACACGTAGACGGTTGAAATCTTTGTATATATTGCTTCCATATAGTCTAAGGAACATGTACGCAAAGCATCCACACAGTACCATTCGCCAATTTTTTGTTCTTCAAGTTTAAGTGAACAGCGAGCCCCATTGATAATCATGAAATGGAAATTATTTGTAACTTGCGACAAGTAGAACAATGATTGGAACACGTAGACGGTTGAAATCTTTGTATATATTGCTTCCATATAGTCTAAGAAACATGTACGCAAAGCATCCAAACAGTACCATTCGCCAATTTTTTGTTCTTCAAGTTTAAGTGAACAACGAGCCCCATTGGTAATCCTTTAAAGGAAATTATTTGTAAATTTCGACAAGTAGAACAATGAATGGAACAGGTAGACGGTTGAAATCCTTGTATATATTGCGTCTATATAGTCTAAGAAACATATATGCAAAGCATCCAAACAGTACGATTCGCCAATTTATTGTTCTTCAAGTTTAAGTGAACAACGAGCCCAATTGGTAATCCTTTAAAGGAAATTATTTGTAAATTGCGACAAGTAGAACAATGAATGGAACAGGTAGACTGTTGAAATCATTGTATATATTGCTTCTATATAGTCTAAGAAACATATATGCATAGCGTCCAAACAGTACAATTCGCCAATTTCTGGTTCTTCAAGTTTAAGTAAACTACGAGCCCCATTGTTAATCCATTAAAGGAAATTATTTGTAAATTTCGACAAGTAGAACAATGAATGGAACAGGTAGACTGTTGAAATCATTGTATATATTGCTTCTATATAGTCTAAGAAACATATATGCATAGCGTCCAAACAGTACAATTCGCCAATTTCTGGTTCTTCAAGTTTAAGTAAACTACGATCCCCATTGTTAATCCCTTAACGGAAATTATTTGTAACTTTCGACAAGTAGAACAATGAATGGAACAGGTAGACGGTTGAAATCATTGTATATATTGCTTCTATATAGACTAAGAAACATATATGCAAATCATCCAAAGAGTACAATTCGCCAATTATTTGATCTTCAAGTTTAACTGAACTACGAGCCCCATTGTTAATACTTTAACGGTAATTATTTGTAACTTGCGACAAGTAGAACAATGAATGGAACAGGTAGACGATTGAAATCAATGTATATATTGCTTCTATATAGTCTAAGAAACATATATGCAAAGCATCCAAAGAGTACCATTCATCAATTTTTTGTTCTTCAAGTTTAAGTGAACAACGAGCCCCATTGTTAATCCTTTAATGGAAATTATTCGTAAATTTCGACAAGTAGAACAATGATTGGAACACGTAGACGGTTGAAATCTTTGTATATATTGCTTCCATATAGTCTAAGAAACATGTACGCAAAGCATCCAAACAGTACCATTCGCCAATTTTTTTTCTTCAAGTTTAAGTGAACAATGAGCCCCAATTGTTAATCCTTTATCGGAGATTATTTGTAATTTTCGACAAGTAGAACAATGAATCGAACAGTTAGACGGTTGAAATCTTTGTATATATTGCTTCTATATAATCTAAGAAACATATATGCAAAGCATCCAAACAGTACCATTCGCCAATTTTTTGTTCTTCAAGTTTAAGTGAACAACGAGCCCCATTGATAATCATGAAACGGAAATTATTTGTAACTTTCTACAAGTAGAACAATGAATGGAACTGGTAGACGGTTGAAATCATTGTATATATTGCTTCCATATAGTCTAAGAAACATATATGCAAAGCATCCAAACAGTACAATTCGCCAATTTATTGTTCTTCAAGTTTAAGTGAACAACGAGCCCCATTGTTAATCCTTTAAAGGAAATTATTTGTAAATTTCGACAAGTAGAACAATGATTGGAACACGTAGACGGTTGAAATCTTTGTATATATTGCTTCCATATAGTCTAAGAAACATGTACGCAAAGCAACCAAACAGTACCATTTGCCAATTTTTTGGTCTTCAAGTTTAAGTGAACAATGAGCCCCAATGGTTAATCCTTTATCGGAAATTATTTGTAATTTTCGACAAGTAGAATAATGAATGGAACAGGTAGACGGTTGAAATATTTGTATCTATTGCTTCTATATAATATAAGAAACATATATTCAAAGCATCCAAACAGTACCATTCGCCAATTTTTTGTTCTTCAAGTTTAAGTGAACAATGAGCCCCAATTGTTAATCCTTTATCGGAAATTATTTGTAATTTTCGACAAGTAGAACAATGAATCGAACAGTTAGACGGTTAAAATCTTTGTATATATTGCTTCTATATAATCTAAGAAACATATATGCAAACAATCCAAACAGTACCATTCGCCAATTTTTTGTTCTTCAAGTTTAAGTGAACAACGGGCCCCATTGTTAATCCTTTAAAGGAAATTATTCGTAAATTTCGACAAGTAGAACAATGATTGGAACACGTAGACGGTTGAAATCTTTGTATATATTGCTTCCATATAGTCTAAGAAACATGTACGCAAAGCATCCAAACAGTACCATTCGCCAATTTTTTGTTCTTCAAGTTTAAGTGAACAATGAGCCCCAATTGTTAATCCTTTATCGGAAATTATTTGCAATTTTCGACAAGTAGAACAATGAATGGAACTGGTAGACGGTTGAAATCATTGTATATATTGCTTCCATATAGTCTAAGAAACATATATGCAAAGCATCCAAACAGTACAATTCGCCAATTTATTGTTCTTCAAGTTTAAGTGAACAACGAGCCCCATTGTTAATCCTTTAAAGGAAATTATTTGTAAATTTCGACAAGTAGAACAATGATTGGAACACGTAGACGGTTGAAATCTTTGTATATATTGCTTCCATATAGTCTAAGAAACATGTACGCAAAGCAACCAAACAGTACCATTTGCCAATTTTTTGGTCTTCAAGTTTAAGTGAACAATGAGCCCCAATTGTTAATTCTTTATCGGAAATTACTTGTAACTTTCGACAAGTAGAACAATGAATCGAACAGTTGGACGGTTGAAATCTTTGTATATATTGCTTCTATATAATCTAAGAAACATATATGCAAAGCATCCAAACAGTACCATTCGCCAATTTTTTGTTCTTCAAGTTTAAGTGAACAATGAGCCCCAATTGTTAATCCTTTAAAGGAAATTATTCGTAAATTTCGACAAGTAGAACAATGATTGGAACACGTAGACGGTTGAAATCTTTGTATATATTGCTTCCATATAGTCTAAGAAACATGTGCGCAAAGCATCCAAACAGTACCATTCGCCAATTTTTTGTTCTTCAAGTTTAAGTGAACAACGAGCCCCATTGTTAATCCTTTAAAGGAAATTATTTGTAAATTTCGACAAGTAGAACAATGATTGGAACACGTAGACGGTTGAAATCTTTGTATATATTGCTTCCATATAGTCTAAGAAACATGTACGCAAAGCAACCAAACAGTACCATTTGCCAATTTTTTGGTCTTCAAGTTTAAGTGAACAATGAGCCCCAATGGTTGATCCTTTATCGGAAATTATTTGTAATTTTCGACAAGTAGAATAATGAATGGAACAGGTAGACGGTTGAAATATTTGTATATATTGCTTCTATATAATATAAGAAACATATATTCAAAGCATCCAAACAGTACCATCCGCCAATTTATTGTTCTTCAAGTTTAAGTGAACTACGAGCCCCATTGTTAATCCTTTAAAGGAAATTATTTGTAAATTTCGACAAGTAGAACAATGAATGGAACAGGTAGACGGTTGAAATCCTTGTATATATTGCGTCTATATAGTCTAAGAAACATATATGCAAAGCATCCAAACAGTACAATTCGCCAATTTATTGTTCTTCATGTTTAAGTGAACAACGAGCCCCATTGGTAATCCTTTAAAGGAAATTATTTGTAAATTTCGACAAGTAGAACAATGAATGGAACAGGTAGACGGTTGAAATCTTTGTATATATTGCTTCTATATAATCTAAGAAACATATATGCAAAGCATCCAAACAGTACCATTCGCCAATTTTTTGTTCTTCAAGTTTAAGTGAACAATGAGCCCCAATTGTTAATCCTTTATCGGAAATTATTTGCAATTTTCGACAAGTAGAACAATGAATCGAACAGTTAGACGGTTGAAATCTTTGTATATATTGCTTCTATAAAATCTAAGAAACATATATGCAAAGCATCCAAACAGTACCATTCGCCAATTTTTTGTTCTTCAAGTTTAAGTGAACTACGAGCCCCATTGATAATCATGAAACGGAAATTATTTGTAACTTTCTACAAGTAGAACAATGAATGGAACTGGTAGACGGTTGAAATCATTGTATATATTGCTTCCATATAGTCAAAGAAACATATATGCAAGCATCCAAACAGTACAATTCGCCAATTTATTGTTCTTCAAGTTTAAGTGTATAACGAGCCCCATTGTTAATTCTTTAAAGGAAATTATTTGTAAATTTCGACAAGTAGAACAATGAATGGAATAGGTAGACGGTTGAAATCATTGTATATATTGCTTCCATATAGTCTAAGAAACATATATGCAAAGCATCCAAACAGTACAATTCGCCAATTTTTTGTTTTCCAAGTTTAAGTGAACTATGAGCCCCAATGGTTAATCCTTTATCGGAAATTATTTGTAACTTTCGACCAGTAAAACAATGAATGGAACAGGTAGACGGTTGAATTCTTTGTATATATTGCTTCTATATAGTCTAAGAAACATATATGCAAAGCATCCAAACAGTAGAATTCGCCAATTTATTGTTCTTCAAGTTTAAGTGAACAACAAGCCCCATTGTTAATCCTTTAAAGGAAATTATTTGTAAATTTCGACAAGTAGAACAATGATTGGAACACGTAGACGGTTGAAATCTTTGTATATATTGCTTCCATATAGTCTAAGAAACATGTACGCAAAGCATCCAGACAGTACCATTCGCCAATTTTTTGTTCTTCAAGTTTAACTGAACAGCGAGCCCCATTGTTAATCCTTTATCGGAAATTATTTGTAATTTTCGACAAGTAGAACAATGAATGGAACAGGTAGACGGTTGAAATATTTGTATATATTGCTTCTATATAATATAAGAAACATATATTCAAAGCATCCAAACAGTACCATCCGCCAATTTTTTGATCTTCAAGTTTAAGTGAACAACCAGCCCCATTGTTAAACCTTTAAAGGAAATTATTTGTAAATTTCGACAAGTAGAACAACGATTGGAACACGTAGACGGTTGAAATCTTTGTATATATCTTCCATATAGTCTAAGAAACATGTACGCAAAGCATCCAGACAGTACCAATCGCCAATTTTTTGTTCTTCAAGTTTAAGTGAACAGCGAGCCCCATTGATAATCATGAAACGAAAATTATTTGTAACTTTCTACAAGTAGAACAATGAATAGTACAGGTAGACGGGTGAAATCTTTCTATATATTGCTTCTAAATAGTCTAAGAAACATATATGCAAAGCATCCAAACAGTACAATTTGCCAATTTTTTGTTCTTCAAGTTTAAGTGAACTACGAGCCCCATTGTTAATCCTTTAAAGGAAATTATTTGTAAATTTTGACAAGTAGAACAATGATTGGAACACGTAGACGGTTGAAATCATTGTATATATTGCTTCTATATAGTCCAAGAAACATATATGCAAAGCGTCCAAACAGTACAATTCGCCAATTTTTTGCTCTTCAAGTTTAAGTGAACTACGAGCCCCATTGTTAATCCTTTAAAGGAAATTATTTGTAAATTTCGGCAAGTCGAACAATGAATGGAACAGGTAGACGGTTGAAATATTTGTATATATTGCTTCTATATAATATAAGAAACATATATTCAAAGCATCCAAACAGTACCATCCGCCAATTTTTTGTTCTTCAAGTTTAAGTGAACTACGAGCCCCATTGTTTATCCTTTAAAGGAAATTATTTGTAAATTTCGGCAAGTAGAACAATGAATGGAATAGGTAGACGGTTGAAATCATTGTATATATTGCTTCTATATAGTCTAAGAAACATATCTGCAAATCATCCAAACAGTACAATTCGCCAATTATTTGATCTTCAAGTATAAGTGAACTACGAGCCCCATTGTTAATACTTTAACGGAAATTATTTGTAACTTGCGACAAGTAGAACAATGAATGGAACAGGTAGACGGTTGAAATCAATGTATATATTGCTTCTATATAGTCTAAGAAACATATATGCAAAGCATCCAAACAGTACCATTCGTCAATTTTTTGTTCTTCAAATTTAAGTGAACAACGAGCCCCATTGTTAATCCTTTAAAGGAAATTATTTGTAAATTTCGACAAGTAGAACAATGATTGGAACACGTAGACGGTTGAAATCTTTGTATATATTGCTTCCATATAGTCTAAGGAACATGTACGCAAAGCATCCACACAGTACCATTCGCCAATTTTTTGTTCTTCAAGTGTAAGTGAACAATGAGCCCCAATGGTTAATCCTTTATCGGAAATTATTTGTAATTTTCGACAAGTAGAACAATGAATGGAACAGGTAGATGGTTGAAATCTTTGTATATATTGCTTCTATATAATATAAGAAACATATATGCAAAGCATCCAAACAGTACCATTCGCCAATTTTTTGTTCTTCAAGTTTAAGTGAACAACGAGCCCCATTGATAATCATGAAACGGAAATTATTTGTAACTTTCTACAAGTAGAACAATGAATGGAACAGGTAGACGGTTGAAATCCTTGTATATATTGCGTCTATATAGTCTAAGAAACATATATGCAAAGCATCCAAACAGTACAATTCGCCAATTTATTGTTCTTCAAGTTTAAGTGAACTACGAGCCCCATTGTTAATCCTTTAAAGGATATTATTTGTAAATTTCGGCAAGTAGAACAATGAATGGAACAGGTAGACGGTTGAAATATTTGTATATATTGTTTCTATATAATATAAGAAACATATATTCAAAGCATCCAAACAGTACCATCCGCCAATTTTTTGTTCTTCAAGTTTAAGTGAACTACGAGCCCCATTGTTTATCCTTTAAAGGAAATTATTTGTAAATTTCGGCAAGTAGAACAATGAATGGAATAGGTAGACGGTTGAAATCATTGTATATATTGCTTCTATATAGTCTAAGAAACATATATGCAAAGCACCCAAACAGTACAATTCGCCAATTTCTTGTTCTTCAAGTTTAAGTAAACTACGATCCCCATTGTTAATCCCTTAACGGAAATTATTTGTAACTTCCGACAAGTAGAACAATGAATGGAACAGGTAGACGGTTGAAATCATTGTATATATTGCTTCTATATAGTCTAAGAAACATATCTGCAAATCATCCAAACAGTACAATTCGCCAATTATTTGATCTTCAAGTATAAGTGAACTACGAGCTCCATTGTTAATACTTTAACGGAAATTATTTGTAACTTGCGACAAGTAGAACAATGAATGGAACAGGTAGACGGTTGAAATCAATGTATATATTGCTTCTATATAGTCTAAGAAACATATATGCAAAGCATCCAAACAGTACCATTCGTCAATTTTTTGTTCTTCAAGTTTAAGTGAACAACGAGCCCCATTGTTAATCCTTTAAAGGAAATTATTTGTAAATTTCGACAAGTAGAACAATGATTGGAACACGTAGACGGTTGAAATCTTTGTATATATTGCTTCCATATAGTCTAAGGAACATGTACGCAAAGCATCCACACAGTACCATTCGCCAATTTTTTGTTCTTCAAGTGTAAGTGAACAATGAGCCCCAATGGTTAATCCTTTATCGGAAATTATTTGTAATTTTCGACAAGTAGAACAATGAATGGAACAGGTAGATGGTTGAAATCTTTGTATATATTGCTTCTATATAATATAAGAAACATATATGCAAAGCATCCAAACAGTACCATTCGCCAATTTTTTGTTCTTCAAGTTTAAGTGAACAACGAGCCCCATTGATAATCATGAAACGGAAATTATTTGTAACTTTCTACAAGTAGAACAATGAATGGAACAGGTAGACGGTTGAAATCCTTGTATATATTGCGTCTATATAGTCTAAGAAACATATATGCAAAGCATCCAAACAGTACAATTCGCCAATTTATTGTTCTTCAAGTTTAAGTGAACTACGAGCCCCATTGTTAATCCTTTAAAGGAAATTATTTGTAAATTTCGGCAAGTAGAACAATGAATGGAATAGGTAGACGGTTGAAATCATTGTATATATTGCTTCTATGTAGTCTAAGAAACATATATGCAAAGCATCCAAACAGTACAATTCGCCAATTATTTCATCTTCATGTTTGTTCGAAATCCTTTCCTAAATTCCATTTTAAAATCCATTTAATTCATTTGTCTTTCCTAAACCTCGATTTTCCCGTCGATCAGCTGTTCCTCTCCCGGCGTTGTTGTCATATCACCATCCTTGTCTTTCCTTCTACATCTATCGCGCTCCTATGTTTACCTCTCGTACATTGCTCTTTGCCTGCTATCCTTATTCCCTAAGTTCCTTTCTCTGTCTCTCCTACTCCTTACCTTGTCAGCGTTCATCAACCCATCTTTAAAACTAAACGTTCCTTTCCGAATTATCCAATCCGTTGCCCTAATCCCCACCTACTTCCCTTTATCCTCGTACAATAAAAGTCCTTGCCTCCCATTCCTCGCCCTTAGTAACTCCTGAGTCGCTCTTTACATACATATCTTACAAACACCATTAAATCGCACTTCGATTTAATCGCACTTCGATTACGTTATTTGATCTAACCACGGCACTTCCGTGAGAATATTATTGTTAAATTATATTATTGTTAAGTTTTCGTTATTTGTTTTACGCGATATTTTAATAAACGTTTGTGAAATATCTTATCCTGGTTTTTTCGTATGACTATAAATTACTTCGAATAACATTTTTGGTCCTTCGAGCCGGATATACAGCCGGATTTACAGTTCGTATTAAACAGTGATCTGAATAACTAGTTCGGATTAAACAGTGATTCGAGTTTTACACGTCGTATTCAATCGTTATTCGAATAACCAGTGAGTTCAAAACCGTGCAACAATGGCCGCGATGGAAACCACCATTCTGGAGCAACTGGAAATCCAGAAGAGAATAGCGGGGCCTACGTGAACATGAAGAAGCTGGGTGCAGCTAAGATTACCAAAGAGGTGGTGAAGACTCGATTATCGGTCCTGGATTCAAATTGGAACACTTTCCTAATCAACCACAAATCTCTCCTTCCGCTAGCTCTCAAGGACCCGCGACCTGAGTATTTCGTGCATGATGTTTACCTCTCCACCGAAGAAGAATACATCCATGTAAGGTCGTTACTGGCAACCGATCTGGAGACTTTACAAACAAACGACGTTAAACCAGAGGTTAGTAACCTGCAACCTCAACAAACCGGTACAAATATACGTCAAATTGTTCTACCGAAAATCGACTTGCCGACATTCTCGGGACAATATCACGAATGGACTCGGTTCTCCGCGCTGTTCACTTCTCTGGTCCTGGATAACGTGTCCCTAACGGCGGCTGAGCGTCTCCACTACCTTCTGCAACATTTATCTGGCGAGGCCGCGGACTTCCTCCGAGATACTCCCTTAATTGGCGCTAATCTCGAAGGGGCATGGGCCCGACTCCGCGATCGCTATCAAAACACACGGCTATTAGTGAACGCTCAACTGCGAATTTTAACGTCGATCGCTCCCATGGAGAAAATTTCGTCCGATGAGCTGAAACGATTGCAAAACACTACGAACAACGTAGTTTCGGCCATGCAGTCGTTAAATCGGCCCTTACTCGGGGAGAATGCTTCCGGGAAGGACGATCTTCTGGTATATCTTACGGCCCACCGACTCGACCCGGTTTATCTGCGGGAATGGGAGACGCTAATCGGCGCATCCAAAGAACCACCGTCCTTCGGACTACTGCAATCGTTTTTGGAAACGAAGATACATGTCCAAGACGTGATAGAAGCTCAAGAATCGGGCACATGTACGAACACGGTCAGATTCCCAAAATCTTCACCTCCGAAAAATCTCCGCAGTCACCATCTCGCCTCCAATCAGAAGCCAACTTCCAAGGGGCAGTGTGACATTTGTCATGGCGACCACTTCGTTTTATACTGCAAAACCTTCGTGGCTATGACACCGGCGGAGAAATATAATACTATTGCATCAAGGAATCTTTGTTTGAATTGTTTAGGCCGTCATTCCTTAGCTGATTGCAGATCGCCGAAACGCTGTCAACAATGCACTGGCAAGCATCACACCTCTCTCCATGGCACCGGAGCGGTGAAAACGCAATCCTCCGCCTCCACTTCTGCTCCACGGGCTACTCACGCTACGTCAACTGCACCCGACGATCGCACGGTCACACTTTTGGCAACGGCTCGCGTCAGAATTACTCGTTCTCACGGAGTTTATGAGATCGTACGGGCGCTGATTGACCCATGCTCGGAGGTGTCGTTTATTGCTGAGTCTCTGGTCCAACGACTTCGCCTCCCTCGGAAATCGGCACAGATACCGATCACCGGCGTCGGAGAGAACAGCACCGTAATGTGTCGAGGTAAAGTGCAGTTTGACTTGACATCCAATATTCAATCTGAATGCACGCATCAGGTGGCTGCGTACGTACTATCGAAACTTTCGACGTACCGACCTCGCTGTCACGCCGTTCGGTCGAATTGGCCCCACTTGGAGGGATTACCGCTAGCCGGTCCACGCTACGATTCGAGTGACACTATCGAAGTCCTTCTCGGCGCCGACGTCTACGGAACCATCATTCGCGAGGGTGTGCGAAAGGGTGGCCCCCTGACACCTATTGCTCAACGGACTACGCTCGGATGGATTTTGACCGGTAGCACCTCTACGGACTCGGAAGACGGCGCGCCACGCTCCACGATGCAGTGTTCCATTGACACGCAGCTTTTGTCACTGCTGCAGCGGTTCTGGGAGCAGGAAGAGGAGCCGCACGACAGTCCTCCCTTGTCCGAAGAAGACCAGCGGTGTGAAAATCACTTCGACCAAACCTACAGACGCTTACCTTCCGGACGATTTCTCGTTCGGTTACCATTCAAGGTATCACCTAGTACCTTAGGCAACACTCGCCCGAACGCCATGAGAGCACTTCTCTCAATGGAAGCAAAGTTCCGTCGCGACTCGTCGTTCCATGACGCCTATTGCCGCTTCATGGACGAATACTTATCTCTCGGCCATATGGAATTGGCTAACACGGTCAACCTGAACCAGGCTCACGCATTTCTCCCGCACCACGGAGCTTTCAAAACTGTAGGAGCGTCCTCAAAACTGCGGGTCGTTTTCAATGGGTCGTCTCGGAGTTCCAACCAAACCACACTTAATGACCTTCTCTACACCGGGCCCAGATTACAATCGGATCTGAGCACTATTGTGGCGCGGTGGCGACGTCATAAGTATGGTCTCTGTGCGGATATAGAGAAAATGTACAGGCAAATCTTGATCCATGAGGACGACCGAATCTACCAGAGAATTCTATGGCGCAATCACGCGGAGTCGCCTGTTCACGAATATCGCCTTAATACGGTCACCTACGGCCTTTCTTGCGCCCCGTGCCTCGCTCTACGCACGCTTAAGCAGCTGGCACAAGAAGAATCATCGCGATTCCCAATCGGAGCCCGAATTTTATCGACCAGCACCTACGTGGACGATATCCTCACTGGAGCCAGTAATCTGGAAGAGCTGGCGAACGTACAAACGGAGCTAGCCGGGATCTGCACGGCGGGCGGCTTTATCCTCGCAAAATGTTCCAGTAACGCTCCAAACTTTCTTGCTGCAGAAAACCTTACGAGTCTGGACGACACTCTGCAAACTACTTACGATTTCGGAGTCCTAAGCCTACGATGGAACACTCGTACCGATAGCCTTTCCATCGACGTCAAAATCAATGCGTTCGGCTCTAATCTCACTAAACGCACTGTTTTAGGGAAAATCTCGCAAACTTTCGATCCACTGGGATGGCTGGCTCCGTTCACCTCTGCAGCCAAGATCTTCCTCCAGTCTTTATGGCTGCTAGCTGTTGGATGGGATGAAGACCTCCCTGCTGCCTCGAAAGCGACGTGGAAACGCCTCTTCGACGAATGCGAACAACTACGACGCATTCAAATTCCGAGGTGGATTGGTATCTCTGCAGAGACCTGTATTATCGACCTCCACGGTTCCTGCAGACGCAACGTTCCATAATCAAGCGACCGATAACGAAGCTAATTTCACTCCCCTGCCGTAACCCCGCTACCTAAACGCCTACACCTACTGCATCTTAGTCGTTTCGTCAATCTTGACGAAGGCGGGCGGAATGTTCGAAATCCTTTCCTGAATTCCATTTTAAAATCCATTTAATTCCTTTGTCTTTCCTAAACCTCGATTTTCCCGTCGATCAGCTGTTCCTCTCCCGACGTTGTTGTCATATCACCATCCTTGTCTTTCCTTGTACATCTATCGCGCTCCTATGTTTACCTCTCGTACATTGCTCTTTGCCTGCTATCCTTATTCCATAAGTTCCTTTCTCTGTCTCTCCTACTCCTTACCTTGTCAGCGTTCATCAACCCATCTTTAAAACTAAACGTTCCTTTCCGAATTATCCAATCCGTTGCCCTAATCCCCACCTACTTCCCTTTATCCTCGTACAATAAAAGTCCTTGCCTCCCATTCCTCGCCCTTAGTAACTCCTGAGTCGCTCTTTACATACATATCTTACAAACACCATTAAATCGCACTTCGATTTAATCGCACTTCGATTACGTTATTTGATCTAACCACGGCACTTCCGTGAGAATATTATTGTTAAATTATATTATTGTTAAGTTCACGTTATTTGTTTTACGCGATATTTTAATAAACGTTTGTGAAATATCTTATCCTGGTTTTTTCGTATGATTATAAAGTACTTCGAATAACATGTTTAAGTGAACAACGAGCCCCATTGTTAATGCTTTAAAGGAAATTATTTGTAAATTTCGACAAGTAGAACAATGAATGGAACAGGTAGGCGGTTGAAATCTTTCTATATAATGCTTCTATATAGTCTAAGAAACATATATGCAAAGCATCCAAACAGTACAATTCGCCAATTTTTTGTTCTTCAAGTTTAAGTGAACTACGAGCCCCATTGATAATCATCAAAGGAAATTATTTATAAGTTTCTACAAGTAAAACAATGAATAGAACAGGTAGTCTGTTGAAATCTTTGTATATATTGCTTCCATACAGTCTAAGAAACATATATGCAAAGCATCCAAACAGTACAATACGCCAATTTTTTGTTCTTCAAGTTTAAGTGAACTACGAGCCCCATTGATAATCATGAAAGGGAAATTATTTGTAATTTTCGACAAGTAGAACAATGAATGGAACAGGTAGACGGTTGCAATCATTGTATATATTGCTTCTATATAGTCTAAGAAACATATATGCAAAGCATCCAAACAGTACAATTCGCCAATTTATTGTTCTTCAAATTTAAGTGAACAACGAGCCCCATTGTTAATCCTTTAAAGGAAATTATTTGTAAATTTCTACAAGTAGAACAATGAATAGAACAGGTAGTCTGTTGAAATCTTTGTATATATTGCTTCCATATAGTCAAAGAAACATATATGCAAAGCATCCAAACAGTACAATTCGAGAATTTATTGTTCTTCAAGTTTAAGTGAACAACGAGCCCCATTGTTAACGCTTTAAAGGAAATTATTTGTAAATTCCGACAAGTAGAACAATGAATGGAACAGGTAGGCGGTTGAAATCTTTCTATATAATGCTTCTATATAGTCTAAGAAACATATATGCAAAGCATCCAAACAGTACAATTCGCCAATTTTTTGTTCTTCAAGTTTAAGTGAACTACGAGCCCCATTGATAATCATGAAAGGGAAATTATTTGTAATTTTCGACAAGTAGAACAATGAATGGAACAGGTAGACGGTTGCAATCATTGTATATATTGCTTCTATATAGTCTAAGAAACATATATGCGAAGCATCCAAACAGTACAATTCGCCAATTTATTGTTCTTCAAGTTTAAGTGAGCAACGAGCCCCATTGTTAATCCTTTAAAGGAAATTATTTGTAAATTTCGACAAGTAGAACAATGAATGGAACAGGTAGCCGGTTGCAATCATTGTATATATTGCTTCTATATAGTCTAAGAAACATATATGCAAAGCACCCAAACAGTACAATTCGCCAATTTCTTGTTCTTCAAGTTTAAGTAAACTACGATCCCCATTGTTAATCCCTTAACGGAAATTATTTGTAACTTCCGACAAGTAGAACAATGAATGGAACAGGTAGACGGTTGAAATCATTGTATATATTGCTTCTATATAGTCTAAGAAACATATCTGCAAATCATCCAAACAGTACAATTCGCCAATTATTTGATCTTCAAGTATAAGTGAACTACGAGCTCCATTGTTAATACTTTAACGGAAATTATTTGTAACTTGCGACTAGTAGAACAATGAATGGAACAGGTAGACGGTTGAAATCTTTGTATATATAGCTTCTATATAGTCTAAGAAACATATATGCAAAGCATCCAAACAGTACCATTCGCCAATTTTTTGTTCTTCAAGTTTAAGTGAACAATGAGCCCCATTGTTAATCCTTTATCGGAAATTATTTGTAACTTTCTACAAGTAGAATAATGAATGGAACAGGTAGACGGTTGAAATCTTTGTATATATTGCTTCTATATAGTCTAAGAAACATATATGCAAAGCATCCCAACAGTACCATTCGCCAATTTTTTGTTCTTCAAGTTTAAGTGAACAATGAGCCCCATTGTTAATCCTTTAAAAGAAATTATTTGTAACTTTCGACAAGTAGAACAATGAAACGAACTGGTAGACGGTTGAAATCTGTTTATATATTGCTTCTATATAGTCTAAGAAACATATATACAAAGCATCCAAACAGTACCAGTCGCCAATTTTATGTTCTTCAAGTTTAAGTAAAGTACGATCCCCATTGTTAATCCCTTGACGGAAATTATTTGTAACTTTCGACAAGTAGAATAATGAATGGAACAGGTAGACGGTTGAAATCTTTGTATATATTGCTTCTATATAGTCTAAGAAACATATATGCAGAGCATCCAAACAGTACCATTCGCCAATTTTTTTTTCTTCAAGTTTAAGTGAACAATCAGCCCCAATGGTTAATCCTTTATCGGAAATTATTTGTAATTTTCGACAAGTAGAACATTGAATGGAACAGGTAGACGGTTGAAATCTTTGTATATATTGCTTCTATATAATCTAAGAAACATATATGCAAAGCATCCAAACAGTACCATTTGCCAATATTTTGTTCTTCAAGTTTAAGTGAACAACGAGCCCCATTGATAATCATGAAACGGAAATTATTTGTAACTTGCGACAAGTAGAACAATGAATGGAACAGGTAGACGGTTGAAATCAATGTATATATTGCTTCTATATAGTCTAAGAAACATATATGCAAAGCATCCAAACAGTACCATTCATCAATTTTTTGTTCTTCAAGTTTAAGTGAACTACGAGCCCCATTGTTAATCCTTTAAAGGAAATTATTTGTAAATTTCGACAAGTAGAACAATGTATAGATCATGTAGACGGATGAAATCATTGTATATATTGCTTCTATATAGCCTACGAAACATATATGCAAAGCATCCAAACATTACAATTCGCCAACTTTTTGTTCTTCAAGATTAAGTGAACAATGAGCCCCAATGGTTAATCCTTTATCGGAAATTATTTTTAACTTTCGACAAGTAGAACAATGAATGGAACAGGTAGACGGTTGAAATCTTTGTATATATTGCTTCTATATAGTCTAAGAAACATATATGCAAAGCATCCAAACAGTACAATTCGCCAATTTATTGTTCTTCAAGTTTAAGTGAACAACGAGCCCCATTGTTAATTCTTTAAAGGAAATTATGTGTAAATTTCGACAAGTAGAACAATGATTGGAACACGTAGACGGTTGAAATCTTTGTATATATTGCTTCCATATAGTCTAAGAGACATGTACGCAAAGCATCCAAACATTACCATTCGCCAATTTTTTGGTCTTCGAGTTTAAGTGAACAATGAGCCCCAATGGTTAATCCTTTATCGGAAATTATTTGTAATTTTCGACAAGTAGAACAATGAATGGAACAGGTAGACGGTTGAAATCTATGTATATGTTGCTTCTATATAGTCTACGAAACCTATATGCAAAGCATCTAAACAGTAACAATCGCCAATTTTTTGATCTTCAAGTTTAAGTGAACAGCGAGCCCCATTGATAATCATGAAACGGAAATTTTTTGTAACTTTCTACAAGTAGAACAATGAATAGAACAGGAAGACGGTTGAAATCTTTGTATATGGTGCTTCCATATAGTCTAAGAAACATGTACGCAAAGCATCCAAACAGTACCATTCGCCAATTTTTTGTTCTTCAAGTTTAAGTGAACAATGAGCCCCAATGGTTTATCCTTTATCGGAAATTATTTGTAACTTTCGACAAGTAGAACAATGAATGGAACAGGTAGACGGTTGAAATCTTTGTATATATTGCTTCTATATAGTCTAAGAAAAATATATGCAAAGCATCCAAACAGTACAATTCGCCAATTTATTGTTCTTCAAGTTTATGTGAACTACGAGCCCCATTGTTAATACTTTAAAGAAAATTATTTGTAAATTTCGACAAGTAGAACAATGAATGGATCATGTAGACGGTTGAAATCATTGTATATATTGATTCTATATAGCCTACGAAACATATATGCAAATCATCCAAACAGTACAATTCGCCAATTATTTGATCTTCAAGTTTAAGTGAACTACGAGCCCCATTGTTAATCCTTTAACGGAAATTAATTGTAACTTTCTACAAGTTGAACAATGATTGGAACACGTAGACGGTTGAAATCTTTGTATATATTGCTTCTATATAGTCTAAGAAAAATATATGCAAAGCATCCAAACAGTACAATTCGCCAATTTATTGTTCTTCAAGTTTAAGTGAACAACGGGCCCCATTGTTAATACTTTAACGGAAATTATTTGTAAATTGCGACAAGTAGAACAATGAATGGAACAGGTAGACGGTTGAAATCTTTGTATATAGTGCTTCCATATAGTCTAAGAAACATGTACGCAAAGCATCCAAACAGTACCATTCGCCAATTTTTTGTTCTTCAAGTTTAAGTGAACAATGAGCCCCAATGGTTAATCCTTTATTGGAAATTATTTGTAACTTTCGACAAGTAGAACAATGAATGGAACAGGTAGACGGCTGAAATCTTTGTATATATTGCTTCTATATAGTCTAAGAAACATATATGCAAAGCATCCAAACACTACAATTCGCCAATTTATTGTTCTTCAAGTTTAAGTGAACAACGAGCCCCATTGTTGATCCTTTAAAGGAAGTTATGTGTAAATTTCGACAAGTAGAACAATGAATGGAACAGGTAGACGGTTGAAATCATTGTATATATTGCTTCTATATAGTCTAAGAAACATATATGCAAATCATCCAAACAGTACAATTCGCCACTTTTTTCTTCTTCAAGTTTAAGTGAACAACGAGCCCCATTGTTAATCCTTTAAAGGAAATTATTTGTAAATTTCGACAAGTAGAACAATGATTGGAACACGTAGACGGTTGAAATCTTTGTATATATTGCTTCCATATAGTCTAAGAAACATGTACGCAAACCATCCAAACAGTACCATTCGCCAATTTTTTGTTCTTCAAGTTTAAGTGAACAATGAGCCCCAATGGTTAATCCTTTATCGGAAATTATTTGTAATTTTCGACAAATAGAACAATGAATGGAACAGGTAGACGGTTGAAATCTTTGTATATATTGCTTCTATATAATCTAAGAAACATATATGCAAAGCATCCAAACAGTACCATTCGCCAATATTTTGTACTTCAAGTTTAAGTGAACAACGAGCCCCATTGATAATCATGAAACGGAAATTATTTGTAACTTGCGACAAGTAGAACAATGAATGGAACAGGTAGACGGTTGAAATCAATGTATATATTGCTTCTATATAGTCTAAGAAACATATATGCAAAGCATCCAAACAGTACCATTCATCAATTTTTTGTTCTTCAAGTTTAAGTGAACTACGAGCCCCATTGTTAATCCTTTAAAGGAAATTATGTGTAAATTTCGACAAGTAGAACAATGAATGGAACAGGTAGACGGTTGAAATCATTGTATATATTGCTTCTATATAGTCTAAGAAACATATATGCAAATCATCCAAACAGTACAATTCGCCAATTATTTGATCTTCTAGTTTAAGTGAACTACGAGCCCCATTGTTAATACTTTAACGGAAATTATTTGTAACTTTCGACAAGTAGAACAATGAATGGAACAGGTAGACCGTTGAAATCAATGTATATATTGCTTCTATATAGTCTAGGAAACATATATGCAAAGCATCCAAACAGTACCATTCGCCACTTTTTTCTTCTTCAAGTTTAAGTGAACAACGAGCCCCATTGTTAATCCTTTAAAGGAAATTATTTGTAAATTTCGACAAGTAGAACAATGATTGGAACACGTAGACGGTTGAAATCTTTGTATATATTGCATCCATATAGTCTAAGAAACATGTACGCAAACCATCCAAACAGTACCATTCGCCAATTTTTTGTTCTTCAAGTTTAAGTGAACAATGAGCCCCAATGGTTAATCCTTTATCGGAAATTATTTGTAACTTTCGACAAGTAGAACATTGAATGGAACAGGTAGACGGTTGAAATCTTTGTATATATTGCTTCTATATAGTCTAAGAAACATATATGCAAAGCATCCAAACAGTACAATTCGCCAATTTTTTGATCTTCAAGTTTAAGTGAACTACGAGCCCCATTGTTAATCCTTTAACGGAAATTATTTGTAACTTTCGACAAGTAGAACAATGAATGGAACAGGTAGACGGTTGAAATCTTTCTATATGTCGCTTCTAAATAGTCTAAGAAACATATATGCAAAGCGTCCAAACAGTACAATTCGCCAATTTTTTGTTCTTCAAGTTTAAGTGAACTACGAGCCCCATTGTTAATCCTTTAAAGGAAATTATTTGTAAATTTCGACAAGTAGAACAATGAATGGATCATGTAGACGGTTGAAATCATTGTATATATTGCTTCTAAATAGTCTAAGAAACATATATGCAAAGCATCCAAACAGTACCATTCGCCAATTATTTGATCTTCAAGTTTAAGTGAACAGCGAGCCCCATTGATTATCATGAAATGGAAATTATTTGTAACTTTCTACAAGTAGAACAATGAATGGAACAGGTAGACGGTTGAAATCTTTGTATATATTGCTTCTATATAGTCTAAGAAACATATATGCAAAGCATCCAAACAGTACAATTCGCCAATTTTTTGTTCCTCAAGTTTAAGTGAACAATGAGCCCCAATGGTTAATCCTTTATCGGAAATTATTTGTAACTTTCGTCAAGTAGAACAATGAATGGAACAGGTAGACAGTTGAAATCTTTGTATATATTGCTTCTATATAGTCTAAGAAACATATATGCAAAGCATCCAAACAGTACAATTCGCCAATTTTTTGTTCTTCAAGTTTATGTGAACTACGAGCCCCATTGTTAATACTTTAAAGAAAATTATTTGTAAATTTCGACAAGTAGAACAATGAATGGATCATGTAGACGGTTGAAATCATTGTATATATTGATTCTATATAGCCTACGAAACATATATGCAAATCATCCAAACAGTACAATTCGCCAATTATTTGATCTTCAAGTTTAAGTGAACTACGAGCCCCATTGTTAATCCTTTAACGGAAATTAATTGTAACTTTCTACAAGTTGAACAATGATTGGAACACGTAGACGGTTGAAATCTTTGTATATATTGCTTCCATATAGTCTAAGAAACATATATGCAAAGCATCCAAACAGTACCATTCGCCAATTTTTTGTCCTTCAAGTTTAAGTGAACAATGAGCCCCATTGTTAATCCTTTATCGGAAATTATTTGTAACTTTCGACAAGTAGAACAATGAATGGAACAGGCAGACGGTTGAAATCTTTGTATATATTGCTTCTATATAGTCTAAGAAACATATATGCAAAGCATCCAAACACTACCATTCGCCAATTTTTTGTCCTTCAAGTTTAAGTGAACAATGAGCCCCATTGTTAATCCTTTATCGGAAATTATTTGTAACTTTCGACAAGTAGAACAATGAATGGAACAGGTAGACGGTTGAAATATTTGTATATATTGCTTCTATATAATATAAGAAACATATATGCAAAGCATCCAAACAGTACAAATCGCCAATTTCTTGTTCTTCAAGTTTAAGTAAACTACGATCCCCATTGTTAATCCCTTAACGGAAATTATTTGTAACTTTCGACAAGTAGAACAATGAATGGAACAGGTAGACGGTTGAAATCTTTGTATATATTGCTTCCATATAGTCTAAGAAACATGTACGCAAAGCATCCAAACAGTACCATTCGCCAATTTTTTGGTCTTCAAGTTTAAGTGAACAATGAGCCCCAATGGTTAATCCTTTATCGGAAATTATTTGTAACTTTCGACAAGTAGAACAATGAATGGAACAGGTAGACGGTTGAAATCATTTTATATATTGCTTCTATATAGTCTAAGAAACATATATGCAAAGCATCCAAACAGTACAATTCGCCAATTTTTTGTTCTTCAAGTTTAAGTGAACAATGAGCCCCAATGGTTAATCCTTTATCGGTAATTATTTGTAACTTTCGACAAGTAGAACAATGAATGGAACAGGTAGACGGTTGAAATCATTGTATATATTGCGTCTATATAGTCTAAGAAACATATATGCAAAGCATCCAAACAGTACAATTCGCCAATTTTTTGTTCTTCAAGTTTAAGTGAACAATGAGCCCCAATGGTTAATCCTTTATCGGAAATTATTTGTAACTTTCGACAAGTAGAACAATGAATGGAACAGGTAGACGGTTGAAATCATTTTATATATTGCTTCTATATAGTCTAAGAAACATATATGCAAAGCATCCAAAGAGTACAATTCGCCAATTTTTTGTTCTTCAAGTTTAAGTGAACAATGAGCCCCAATGGTTAATCCTTTATCGGTAATTATTTGTAACTTTCGACAAGTAGAACAATGAATGGAATAGGTAGACGGTTGAAATCATTGTATATATTGCTTCTATATAGTCTAAGAAACATATATGCAAAGCATCCAAACAGTACCATTCGCCAATTTTTTTTCCTTCAAGTTTAAGTGAACAATGAGCCCCATTGGTTAATCCTTTATTGGAAATTATTTGTAACTTTCGACAAGTAGAACAATGAATGGAACAGGTAGACGGCTGAAATCTTTGTATATATTGCTTCTATATAGTCTAAGAAACATATATGCAAAGCATCCAAACAGTACCATTCGCCACTTTTTTCTTCTTCAAGTTTAAGTGAACAACGAGCCCCATTGTTAATCCTTTAAAGGAAATTATTTGTAAATTTCGACAAGCAGAACAATGATTGGAACACGTAGACGGTTGAAATCTTTGTATATATTGCTTCCATATAGTCTAAGAAACATGTACGCAAACCATCCAAACAGTACCATTCGCCAATTTTTTGTTCTTCAAGTTTAAGTGAACAATGAGCCCCAATGGTTAATCCTTTATCGGAAATTATTTGTAAATTTCGACAAGTAGAACAATGATTGGAACACGTAGACGGTTGAAATCTTTGTATATATTGCTTCCATATAGTCTAAGGAACATGTACGCAAAGCATCCAAACAGTACAATTCCCCAATTTTTTGTTCTTCAAGTTTAAGTGAACTACGAGCCCCATTGTTAATCCTTTAAAGGAAATTATTTGTAACTTTCGACAAGTAGAACAATGAATGGAACAGGTAGACTGTTGAAATCATTGTATATATTGCTTCTATATAGTCTAAGAAACATATATGCAAAGCATCCAAACAGTACAATTCGCCAATTTTTTGTTCTTCAAGTTTAAGTGAACAACGAGCCCCATTGATAATCATGAAACGGAAATTATTTATAACTTTCTACAAGTAGAACAATGAATAGAACAGGTAGACGGTTGAAATCTTTGTATATGTTGCTTCTATATAGTCTAAGAAACATATATGCAAAGAATCCAAACAGTACAATTCCCCAATTTTTTGTTCTTCAAGTTTAAGTGAACTACGAGCCCCATTGTTAATCCTTTAAAGGAAATTATTTGTAACTTTCGACAAGTAGAACAATGAATGGAACAGGTAGACTGTTGAAATCATTGTATATATTGCTTCTATATAGTCTAAGAAACATATATGCAAAGCATCCAAACAGTACAATTCGCCAATTTATTGTTCTTCAAGTTTAAGTGAACAACGAGCCCCATTGTTAATACTTTAACGGAAATTATTTGTAACTTGCGACAAGTAGAACAATGAATGGAACAGGTAGACGGTTGAAATCTTTGTATATATTGCTTCCATATAGTCTAAGAAACATGTACGCAAAGCATCCAAACAGTACCATTCGCCAATTTTTTGGTCTTCAAGTTTAAGTGAACAATGAGCCCCAATGGTTAATCCTTTATCGGAAATTATTTGTAACTTTCGACAAGTAGAACAATGAATGGAACAGGTAGACGGTTGAAATCATTTTATATATTGCTTCTATATAGTCTAAGAAACATATATGCAAAGCATCCAAACAGTACAATTCGCCAATTTTTTGTTCTTCAAGTTTAAGTGAACAATGAGCCCCAATGGTTAATCCTTTATCGGTAATTATTTGTAACTTTCGACAAGTAGAACAATGAATGGAACAGGTAGACGGTTGAAATCATTGTATATATTGCGTCTATATAGTCTAAGAAACATATATGCAAAGCATCCAAACAGTACAATTCGCCAATTTTTTGTTCTTCAAGTTTAAGTGAACAATGAGCCCCAATGGTTAATCCTTTATCGGAAATTATTTGTAACTTTCGACAAGTAGAACAATGAATGGAACAGGTAGACGGTTGAAATCATTTTATATATTGCTTCTATATAGTCTAAGAAACATATATGCAAAGCATCCAAAGAGTACAATTCGCCAATTTTTTGTTCTTCAAGTTTAAGTGAACAATGAGCCCCAATGGTTAATCCTTTATCGGTAATTATTTGTAACTTTCGACAAGTAGAACAATGAATGGAATAGGTAGACGGTTGAAATCATTGTATATATTGCTTCTATATAGTCTAAGAAACATATATGCAAAGCATCCAAACAGTACCATTCGCCAATTTTTTTTCCTTCAAGTTTAAGTGAACAATGAGCCCCATTGGTTAATCCTTTATTGGAAATTATTTGTAACTTTCGACAAGTAGAACAATGAATGGAACAGGTAGACGGCTGAAATCTTTGTATATATTGCTTCTATATAGTCTAAGAAACATATATGCAAAGCATCCAAACAGTACCATTCGCCACTTTTTTCTTCTTCAAGTTTAAGTGAACAACGAGCCCCATTGTTAATCCTTTAAAGGAAATTATTTGTAAATTTCGACAAGCAGAACAATGATTGGAACACGTAGACGGTTGAAATCTTTGTATATATTGCTTCCATATAGTCTAAGAAACATGTACGCAAACCATCCAAACAGTACCATTCGCCAATTTTTTGTTCTTCAAGTTTAAGTGAACAATGAGCCCCAATGGTTAATCCTTTATCGGAAATTATTTGTAAATTTCGACAAGTAGAACAATGATTGGAACACGTAGACGGTTGAAATCTTTGTATATATTGCTTCCATATAGTCTAAGGAACATGTACGCAAAGCATCCAAACAGTACAATTCGCCAATTTTTTGTTCTTCAAGTGTAAGTGAACAATGAGCCCCAATGGTTAATCCTTTATCGGAAATTATTTGTAATTTTCGACAAGTAGAACAATGAATGGAACAGGTAGACGGTTGAAATCTTTGTATATATTGCTTCTACATAATCTAAGAAACATATATGCAAAGCATCCAAACAGTACAATTCGCCAATTTTTTGTCCTTCAAGTTTAAGTGAACAATGAGCCCCATTGTTAATCCTTTATCGGAAATTATTTGTAACTTTTGACAAGTAGAACAATGAATGGAACAGGTAGACGGTTGAAATCTTTGTATATATTGCTTCTAAATAGTCTAAGAAACATATATGCAAAGCATCCAAACAGTACCATTCGCCAATTATTTGATCTTCAAGTTTAAGTGAACAGCGAGCCCCATTGATTATCATGAAATGGAAATTATTTGTAACTTTCTACAAGTAGAACAATGAATGGAACAGGTAGACGGTTGAAATCTTTGTATATATTGCTTCTATATAGTCTAAGAAACATATATGCAAAGCATCCAAACAGTACAATTCGCCAATTTTTTGTTCCTCAAGTTTAAGTGAACAATGAGCCCCAATGGTTAATCCTTTATCGGAAATTATTTGTAACTTTCGTCAAGTAGAACAATGAATGGAACAGGTAGACAGTTGAAATCTTTGTATATATTGCTTCTATATAGTCTAAGAAACATATATGCAAAGTATCCAAAAAGTACCATTCGCCAATTTTTTGTTCTTCAAGTTTAAGTGAACAACGAGCCACATTGATAATCATGAAACGGAAATTATTTGTAACTTTCTACAAGTAGGACAATGAATAGAACAGGTAGACGGTTGAAATTTTTGTATATATTGCTTCTATATAATCTAAGAAACATATATGCAAAGCATCCAAACAGTACAAATCGACAATTTTTTGTTCTTCAAGTTTAAGTGAACAACGAGCCCCAATGGTTAATCCGTTATCGGAAATGATTTGTAACTTTCGACAAGTAGAACAATGAATGGAACAGGTAGACGATTGAAATCTTTGTATATATTGCTTCTATGTAGTCTAAGAAACATATATGCAAAGCATCCAAACAGTACCATTCGCCAATTTTTTGTTCTTCAAGTCTAAGTGAACTACGAGCCCCATTGTTAATACTTTAAAGGAAATTATTTGTAAATTTCGACAAGTAGAACAATGAATGGAATAGGTAGACGGTTGAAATCATTGTATATATTGTTTCTATATAGTGTAAGAAACATATCTGCAAATCTTCCAAACAGTACAATTCGCCAATTTTTTGTTCTTCAAGTTTAAGTGAACAACGAGCCCCATTGATAATCATGAAACGGAAATTATTTATAACTTTCTACAAGTAGAACAATGAATAGAACAGGTAGACGGTTGAAATCTTTGTATATGTTGCTTCTATATAGTCTAAGAAACATATATGCAAAGAATCCAAACAGTACAATTCCCCAATTTTTTGTTCTTCAAGTTTAAGTGAACTACGAGCCCCATTGTTAATCCTTTAAAGGAAATTATTTGTAACTTTCGACAAGTAGAACAATGAATGGAACAGGTAGACTGTTGAAATCATTGTATATATTGCTTCTATATAGTCTAAGAAACATATATGCAAAGCATCCAAACAGTACAATTCGCCAATTTATTGTTCTTCAAGTTTAAGTGAACAACGAGCCCCATTGTTAATACTTTAACGGAAATTATTTGTAACTTGCGACAAGTAGAACAATGAATGGAACAGGTAGCCGGTTGAAATCAATGTATATATTGTTCTATATAGTCTAAGAAACATATATGCAAAGCATCCAAACAGTACCATTCGCCAATTTTTCTTTCTTCAAGTTTAAGTGAACAACGAGCCCCAATGGTTAATCCTTTATCGGAAATTATTTGTAACTTTCGACAAGTAGAACAATGAATGGAACAGGTAGACGGTTGAAATCTTTGTATATATTGCGTCTATATAGTCTAAGAAACATATATGCAAAGCATCCAAACAGTACCATTCTCAAATTTTTTGTTCTTCAAGTTTAAGTGAACTACGAGCCCCATTGTTAATCCTTTAAAGGAAATTATTTGTAAATTTCAACAAGTAGAACAATGAATGGAACAGGTAGACGGTTGAAATCAATGTATATATTGCTTCTATATAGTCTAAGAAACATATATGCAAAGCATCCAAACAGTACCATTCGCCAATTTTTTGTTCTTCAAGGTTAAGTGAACAATGAGCCGCAATTGTTAATCCTTTATCGGAAATTATTTGTAATTTTCGACAAGTAGAACAAAGAATGGAACAGGTAGACGGTTGAAATCTTTGTATATATTGCTTCTATAGAGTCTAAGAAACATATATGCAAAGCATCCAAACAGTACAATTCGCCAATTTATTGTTCTTCAAGTTTAAGTGAACAACGAGCCCCATTGTTAATCCTTTAAAGGAAATTATTTGTAAATTTCGACAAGTAGAACAATGAATGGAACAGGTAGACGGTCGAAATCTTTGTATATATTGCTTCTATATAATTTAAGAAACATATATGCAAAGCATCCAAACAGTACCATTCGCCAATTTTTTGTTCTTCAAGTTTAAGTGAACTACGAGCCCCATTGTTAATCATTTAAAGGAAATTATTTGTAAATTTCGACAAGTAGAACATAGAATGGAACAGGTAGACTGTTGAAATCATTGTATATATTGCTTCTATATAGTCTAAGAAACATGTACGCAAAGCATCCAAACAGTACCATTCGCCAATTTTTTGATCTTCAAGTTTAAGTGAACAGCGAGCCCCATTGATAATCATGAAATGGAAATTATTTGTAACTTTCTACAAGTAGAACAATGATTGGAACACGTAGAAGGTTGAAATCTTTGTATATATTGCATCCATATAGTCTAAGAAACATATATGCAAAGCATCCAAACAGTACAATTCGCCAATTTTTTGATCTTCAAGTTTAAGTGAACAGCGAGCCCCATTGATAATCATGAAATGGAAATTATTTGTAACTTTCTACAAGTAGAACAATGAATAGTACAGGTAGACGGGTTAAATCTTTCTATATATTGCTTCTAAATAGTCTAAGAAACATATATGCAAAGCATCCAAATAGTACAATTCGCCATTTTTTTGTTCTTCAAGTTTAAGTGAACTACCAGCCCCATTGTTAATCCTTTAAAGGAAATTATTTGTAAATTTCGACAAGGAGAACAATGAATGGATCAGGTAGACGGTTGAAATAATTGTATATATTGCTTCTATATAATCTATGAAACATATATGCAAAGCATCCAAACAGTACAATTCGCCAATTTTTTGTTCTTCAAGTTTAAGTGAACTACGAGCCCCAATGGTTAATCCTTTATCGGAAATTATTTGTAATTTTCGACAAGTAGAACAATGAATGGAACAGGTAGACGGTTGAAATCTTTGTATATATTGCTTCCATATAGTCTAAGAAACATGTACGCAAAGCATCCTAACGGTACCATTCGCCAATTTTTTGTTCTTCATGTATAAGTGAACAATGAGCCCCAATGGTTAATCCTTTATCGGAAATTATTTGTAAATTTCGACAAGTAGAACAATAAATGGAACAGGTAGACGGTTGAAATCAATGTATATATTGCTTCTATATAGTCTAAGAAACATATATGCAAAGCATCCAAACAGTACCATTCGCCAATTTTTTGTTCTGCAAGTTTAAGTGAACAATGAGCCCCAATGGTTAATCCTTTATCGGAAATTATTTGTAATTTTCGACAAGTAGAACAATGAATGGAACAGGTAGACGGTTGAAATCCTTGTATATATTGCGTCTATATAGTCTAAGAAACATATATGCAAAGCATCCAAACAGTACAATTCGCCAATTTTTTGATCTTCAAGTTTAAGTGAACAGCGAGCCCCATTGATAATCATAAAATGGAAATTATTTGTAACTTTCTACAAGTAGAACAATGAATAGTACAGGTAGACGGGTTAAATCTTTCTATATATTGCTTCTAAATAGTCTAAGAAACATATATGCAAAGCATCCAAATAGTACAATTCGCCATTTTTTTGTTCTTCAAGTTTAAGTGAACTACCAGCCCCATTGTTAATCCTTTAAAGGAAATTATTTGTAAATTTCGACAAGGAGAACAATGAATGGATCAGGTAGACGGTTGAAATAATTGTATATATTGCTTCTATATAATCTATGAAACATATATGCAAAGCATCCAAACAGTACAATTCGCCAATTTTTTGTTCTTCAAGTTTAAGTGAACTACGAGCCCCAATGGTTAATCCTTTATCGGAAATTATTTGTAATTTTCGACAAGTAGAACAATGAATGGAACAGGTAGACGGTTGAAATCTTTGTATATATTGCTTCCATATAGTCTAAGAAACATGTACGCAAAGCATCCTAACGGTACCATTCGCCAATTTTTTGTTCTTCAAGTTTAACTGAACAATGAGCCCCAATGGTTAATCCTTTATCGGAAATTATTTATAATTTTCGACAAGTAGAACAATGAACGGAACAGGTAGACGGTTGAAATCTTTGTATATATTGCTTCTATATAATCTAAGAAACATATATGCAAAGCATCCAAACAGTAACATTCGCCAATTTTTTGTTCTTCAAGTTTAAGTGAACAACGAGCCCCATTGATAATCATGAAACGGAAATTATTTGTAACTTTCTACAAGTAGAACAATGAATGGAACAGGTAGACGGTTGAAATCTTTGTATATATTGCTTCTATATAGTCTAAGAAACCTATATGCAAAGCATCTAAACAGTAACAATCGCCAATTTTTTGATCTTCAAGTTTAAGTGAACAGCGAGCCCCATTGATAATCATGAAATGGAAATTATTTGTAACTTTCTACAAGTAGAACAATGAATAGTACAGGTAGACGGGTTAAATCTTTCTATATATTGCTTCTAAATAGTCTAAGAAACATATATGCAAAGCATCCAAACAGTACCATTCGCCAATTTTTTGTTCTTCAAGTTTAAGTGAACTACGAGCCCCATTGTTAATCCTTTAAAGGAAATTATTTGTAAATTTCGACAAGTAGAACATAGAATGGAACAGGTAGACTGTTGAAATCATTGTATATATTGCTTCTATATAGTCTAAGAAACATGTACGCAAAGCATCCAAATAGTACCATTCGCCAATTTTTTGATCTTCAAGTTTAAGTGAACAGCGAGCCCCATTGATAATCATGAAATGGAAATTATTTGTAACTTTCTACAAGTAGAACAATGAATAGTACAGGTAGACGGGTTAAATCTTTCTATATATTGCTTCTAAATAGTCTAAGAAACATATATGCAAAGCGTCCAAACAGTACAATTCGCCAATTATTTGATCTTGAAGTTTAAGTGAACTACGAGCTCCATTGTTAATACTTTAACGGAAATTATTTGTAACTTGCGACAAGTAGAACAATGAATGGAACAGGTAGACGGTCGAAATCTTTGTATATATTGCTTCTATATAATCTAAGAAACATATATGCAAAGCATCCAAACAGTACCATTCGCCAATTTTTTGTTCTTCAAGTTTAAGTGAACTACGAGCCCCATTGTTAATCCTTTAAAGGAAATTATTTGTAACTTTCGACAAGTAGAACAATGAATGGAACTGGTAGACGGTTGAAATCATTGTATATATTGCTTCTATATAGTCTAAGAAACACATATGCAAAGCATCCAAACAGTACAATTCGACAATTTTTTGCTCTTCAAGTTTAAGTGAACTACGAGCCCCATTGTAAATCCTTTAAAGGAAATTATTTGTAACTTGCGACAAGTAGAACAATGAATGGAACAGGCAGACGGTTGAAATCAATGTATATATTGTTTCTATATAGTCTAAGAAACATATATGCAAAGCATCCAAACAGTACCATTCGCCAATTTTTTGTTCTTCAAGTTTAAGTGAACAACGAGCCGCATTGTTAATCCTTTAAAGGAAATTATTTGTAAATTTCGAAAAGTAGAACAATGATTGGAACACGTAGACGGTTGAAATCTTTGTATATATTGCTTCTATATAATCTAAGAAACATATATGCAAAGCATCCAAACAGAACCATTCGCCAATTTTTTGTTCTTCAAATTTAAGTGAACAACGAGCCCCATTGATAATCATGAAACGGAAATTATTTGTAACTTTCTACAAGTTGAACAATGAATAGAACAGGTAGACGGTTGAAATCTTTGTATATGTTGCGTCTATATATTCTAAGAAACCTATATGCAAAGCATCTAAACAGTAACAATCGCCAATTTATTGATCTTCAAGTTTAAGTGAACATCGAGCCCCATTGATAATCATGAAATGGAAATTATTTGTAACTTTCTACAAGTAGAACAATGAATAGTACAGGTAGACGGGTGAAATCTTTCTATATATTACTTCTAAATAGTCTAAGAAACATATATGCAAAGCATCGAAACAGTACAATTCGCCAATTTTTAGTTCTTCAAGTTTAAGTGAACTACGAGCCCCATTGTTAATCCTTTAAAGGAAATTATTTGTAAATTTCGACAAGTAGAACAATGATTGGAACACGTAGACGGTTGAAATTTTTGTATATATTGCTTCCATATAGTCTAAGAAACATATATGCAAAGCATCCAAACAGTACCATTCGCCAATTTTTTGTTCTTCAAGTTTAAGTGAACAATGAGCCCCATTGTTAATCGTTTATCGGAAATTATTTGTAAATTTCGACAAGTAGAACAATGTATGGAACAGATAGACTGTTGAAATCATTGTATATATTGCTTCTATATAGTCCAAGAAACTTATATGCAAAGCGTCCAAACAGTACAATTCGCCAATTTTTTGCTCTTCAAGTTTAAGTGAACTACGAGCCCCATTGTTAATCCTTTAAAGGAAATTAATTGTAAATTTCGGCAAGTAGAACTATGAATGGAATAGGTAGACGGTTGTAATCATTGTATATATTGCTTCTATATAGTCTAAGAAACATATATGCAAAGCATCCAAACAGTACAATTCGCCAATTTTTTGTTCTTCAAGTTTAAGTGAACAACAAGCCCCATTGATAATCATGAAACGGAAATTATTTGTAACTTTCTACAAGTAGAACAATGAATAGAACAGGTAGACGGTTGAAATCTTTGTATATGTTGCTTCTATATAGTCTAAGAAACCTATATGCAAAGCATCTAAACAGTAACAATTGCCAATTTTTTGATCTTCAAGTTTAAGTGAACAATGAGACCCATTGTTAATCCTTTATCGGAAATTATTTGTAACTTTCGACAAGTAGAACAATTAATGGAACAGGTAGACGGTTGAAATCTTTGTATATATTGCTTCTATATAGTCTAAGAAACATATATGCAAAGCATCCAAACAGTACAATTCGCCAATTTTTTGTTCTACAAGTTTAAGTGAACAATGAGCCCCATTGTTAATCCTTTATCGGAAATAATTTGTAAATTTCGACAAGTAGAACAATGAATGGAACAGGTAGACGGTTGAAATCCTTGTATATATTGCGTCCATATAGTCTAAGAAACATGAACGCAAAGCATCCAAACAGTACCATTCGCCAATTTTTTGTCCTTCAAGTTTAAGTGAGCAATGAGCCCCATTGTTAATCCTTTATCGGAAATTATTTGTAACTTTCGACAAGTAGAACAATTAATCGAACAGGTAGACGGTTGTAATCTTTGTATATATTGCTTCTATATAGTCTAAGAAACATATATGCAAAGCATCCAAACAGTACAATTTGCCAATTTTTTGTTCTTCAAGTTTAAGTGAACAATGAGCCCCAATGGTTAATCCTTTATCGGTAATTATTTGTAACTATCGACAAGTAGAACAATGAATGGAACAGGTAGACGGTTGAAATCCTTGTATACATTGCTTCCATATAGTCTAAGAAACATGTACGCAAAGCATCCAAACAGTACCATTCGCCAGTTTTTTGTCCTTCAAGTTTAAGTGAACAATGAGCCCCATTGTGAATCCTTTATCGGAAATTATTTATAACTTTCGACAAGTAGAACAATGAATGGAACAGGTCGACGGTTGAAATCTTTGTATATATTGCTTCTATATAATCTAAGAAACATATATGCAAAGCATCTAAACAGTAACAATCGCCAATTTTTTTATCTTCAAGTTTAAGTGAACAGCGAGCCCCATTGATAATCATGAAATGGAAATTATTTGTAACTCTCTACAAGTAGAACAATGAATAGTACAGGTAGACGGGTGATATCTTTCTAAATATTGCTTCTAAATAGTCTAAGAAACATCTATGCAAAGCATCCAAACAGTACAATTCGCCAATTTTTTGTTCTTCAAGTTTAAGTGAACTACGAGCCCCATTGTTAATACTTTAAAAGAAATTATTTGTAAATTTCGACAAGTAGAACAATGAATGGATCATGTAGACGGTTGAAATCATTGTATATATTGCTTCTATATAGTCTACGAAACATATATGCAAAGCATCCAAACAGTACAATTCGCCAATTTTTTGTTCTACAAGTTTAAGTGAACAATGAGCCCCATTGTTAATCCTTTATCGGAAATTATTTGTAAATTTCGACAAGTAGAACAATGAATGGAACAGGTAGACTGTTGAAATCATTGTATATATTGCTTCTATATAGTCCAAGAAACATATATGCAAAGCATCCAAACAGTACCATCCGCCACTTTTTTGTTTTTCAAGTTTAAGTGAACAACAAGCCCCATTGTTAATCCTTTAAAGGAAATTATTTGTAACTTTCGACAAGTAGAACAATGAATGGAACAGGTAGACGGTTGAAATCTTTGTATATATTGCTTCCATATAGTGCTAAGAAACATGTACGCAAAGCATCCAAACAGTTCAATTCGCCAATTTTTTGTTCTTCAAGTTTAAGTGAACAACGAGCCCCATTGATAATCATGAAACGGAAATTATTTATAACTTTCTACAAGTAGAACAATGAATAGAACAGGTAGACGGTTGAAATCTTTGTATATGTTGCTTCTATATAGTCTAAGAAACATATATGCAAAGAATCCAAAAAGTAAAATTCCCCAATTTTTTGTTCTTCAAGTTTAAGTGAACTACGAGCCCCATTGTTAATCCTTTAAAGGAAATTATTTGTAACTTTCGACAAGTAGAACAATGAATGGAACAGGTAGACTGTTGAAATCATTGTATATATTGCTTCTATATAGTCTAAGAAACATATATGCAAAGCATCCAAACAGTACCATTCGCCAATTTTTTGTTCTTCAAGTTTAAGTGAACAATGAGCCCCAATGGTTAATCCTTTATCGGAAATTATTTGTAATTTTCGACAAGTAGAACAATGAATGGAACAGGTCGGCGGTTGAAATCATTGTATATATTGCTTCTATATAGTCTAAGAAACATATATGCAAAGCATCCAAACAGTACAAATCGACAATTTTTTGTTCTTCAAGTTTAGTGAACAATGAGCCCCAATGGTTAATCCTTTATCGGAAATTATTTGTAACTTTCGACAAGTAGAACAATGAATGGATCAGGTAGACGGTTGAACTCATTGTATATATTGCTTCTATATAATCTACGAAACATATATGCAAAGCATCCAAACAGTACAATTCGCCAATTATTTCATCTTCATGTTTAAGTGAACTACGAGCCCCATTGTTAATACTTTAACGGAAATTATTTGGAACTTGCGACAAGTAGAACAATGAGTGGAACAGGTAGACGGTTGAAATCAATGTATATATTGCTTCTATATAGTCTAAGAAACATATATGCAAAGCATCCAAACAGTACCATTCGCCAATTTTTTGTTCTTCAAGTTTAAGTGAACAATGAGCCCCAATGGTTAATCCTTTATCGGAAATTATTTGTAATTTTCGACAAGTAGAACAATGAATGGAACAGGTCGGCGGTTGAAATCATTGTATATATTGCTTCTATATAGTCTAAGAAACATATATGCAAAGCATCCAAACAGTACAAATCGCCAATTATTTCATCTTCATGTTTAAGTGAACTACGAGCCCCATTGTTAATACTTTAACGGAAATTATTTGGAACTTGCGACAAGTAGAACAATGAGTGGAACAGGTAGACGGTTGAAATCAATGTATATATTGCTTCTATATAGTCTAAGAAACATATATGCAAAGCATCCAAACAGTACAATTCGCCAATTATTTCATCTTCATGTTTAAGTGAACTACGAGCCCCATTGTTAATACTTTAACGGAAATTATTTGGAACTTGCGACAAGTAGAACAATGAGTGGAACAGGTAGACGGTTGAAATCAATGTATATATTGCTTCTATATAGTCTAAGAAACATATATGCAAAGCATCCAAACAGTACCTTTCGCCAATTTTTTGTTCTTCATGTTTAAGTGAACAACGAGCCCCATTGATAATCATGAAACGGAAATTATTTGTAACTTTCTACAAGTAGAACAATGAATGGAACAGGTAGACGGTTGAAATCATTGTATATATTGCTTCTATACAATCTAAGAAACATATATGCAAAGCATCTAAACAGTGACAATCGCCAATTTTTTGATCTTCAAGTTTAAGTGAACAGCGAGCCCCATTGATAATCATGAAATGGAAATTATTTGTAACTTTCTACAAGTAGAACAATGAATAGTACAGGTAGACGGGTGAAATCTTGCTATATATTGCTTCTAAATAGTCTAAGAAACATATGTGCAAAGCATCCAAACAGTACAATTCGCCAATTTTGTGTTCTTCAAGTTTAAGTGAACAATGAGCCCCAATGGTTAATCCTTTATCGGAAATTACTAGTAATTTTCGACAAGTAGAACAATGAATGGAACAGGTAGACGGTTGAAATCAATGTATATATTGCTTCCATATAGTCTAAGAAACATGTACGCAAAGCATCCAAACAGTTCAATTCGCCAATTTTTTGTTCTTCAAGTTTAAGTGAACAACGAGCCCAATTGATAATCATGAAACGGAAATTATTTATAACTTTCTACAAGTAGAACAATGAATAGAACAGGTAGACGGTTGAAATCTTTGTATATGTTGCTTCTATATAGTCTAAGAAACATATATGCAAAGAATCCAAACAGTACAATTCCCCAATTTTTTGTTCTTCAAGTTTAAGTGAACTACGAGCCCCATTGTTAATCCTTTAAAGGAAATTATTTGTAACTTTCGACAAGTAGAACAATGAATGGAACAGGTAGACTGTTGAAATCATTGTATATATTGCTTCTATATAGTCTAAGAAACATATATGCAAAGCATCCAAACAGTACAATTCGCCAATTTATTGTTCTTCAAGTTTAAGTGAACAACGAGCCCCATTGTTAATACTTTAACGGAAATTATTTGTAACTTGCGACAAGTAGAACAATGAATGGAACAGGTAGCCGGTTGAAATCAATGTATATATTGTTCTATATAGTCTAAGAAACATATATGCAAAGCATCCAAACAGTACCATTCGCCAATTTTTCTTTCTTCAAGTTTAAGTGAACAACGAGCCCCAATGGTTAATCCTTTATCGGAAATTATTTGTAACTTTCGACAAGTAGAACAATGAATGGAACAGGTAGACGGTTGAAATCTTTGTATATATTGCGTCTATATAGTCTAAGAAACATATATGCAAAGCATCCAAACAGTACCATTCGCAAATTTTTTGTTCTTCAAGTTTAAGTGAACTACGAGCCCCATTGTTAATCCTTTAAAGGAAATTATTTGTAAATTTCAACAAGTAGAACAATGAATGGAACAGGTAGACGGTTGAAATCAATGTATATATTGCTTCTATATAGTCTAAGAAACATATATGCAAAGCATCCAAACAGTACCATTCGCCAATTTTTTGTTCTTCAAGGTTAAGTGAACAATGAGCCGCAATTGTTAATCCTTTATCGGAAATTATTTGTAATTTTCGACAAGTAGAACAAAGAATGGAACAGGTAGACGGTTGAAATCAATGTATATATTGCTTCTATATAGTCTAAGAAGCATATATGCAAAGCATCCAAACAGTACCATTCGCCAATTTTTTGTTCTTCAAGTTTAAGTGAACAACGATCCCCATTGTTAATCCCTTAACGGAAATTATTTGTAACTTTCGACAAGTAGAACAATGAATGGAACAGGTAGACGGTTGAAATCATTGTATATATTGCTTCTATATAGTCTAAGAAACATATATGCAAAGCATCCAAACAGTACCATTCGCCAATTTTTTGGTCTTCAACTTTAAGTGAACAATGAGCCCCAATGGTTAATCCTTTATCGGAAATTATTTGTAATTTTCGACAAGTAGAACAATGAATGGAACAGGTAGACGGTTGAAATATTTGTATATATTGCTTCTATATAATCTAAGAAACATATATGCAAAGCATCTAAACAGTAACAATCGCCAATTTTTTTATCTTCAAGTTTAAGTGAACAGCGTGCCCCATTGATAATCATGAAATGGAAATTATTTGTAACTCTCTACAAGTAGAACAATGAATAGTACAGGTAGACGGGTGATATCTTTCTAAATATTGCTTCTAAATAGTCTAAGAAACATCTATGCAAAGCATCCAAACAGTACAATTCGCCAATTTTTTGTTCTTCAAGTTTAAGTGAACTACGAGCCCCATTGTTAATACTTTAAAAGAAATTATTTGTAAATTTCGACAAGTAGAACAATGAATGGATCATGTAGACGGTTGAAATCATTGTATATATTGCTTCTATATAGTCTACGAAACATATATGCAAAGCATCCAAACAGTACAATTCGCCAATTTTTTGTTCTACAAGTTTAAGTGAACAATGAGCCCCATTGTTAATCCTTTATCGGAAATTATTTGTAAATTTCGACAAGTAGAACAATGAATGGAACAGGTAGACTGTTGAAATCATTGTATATATTGCTTCTATATAGTCCAAGAAACATATATGCAAAGCATCCAAACAGTACCATCCGCCACTTTTTTGTTTTTCAAGTTTAAGTGAACAACAAGCCCCATTGTTAATCCTTTAAAGGAAATTATTTGTAACTTTCGACAAGTAGAACAATGAATGGAACAGGTAGACGGTTGAAATCTTTGTATATATTGCTTCCATATAGTGCTAAGAAACATGTACGCAAAGCATCCAAACAGTTCAATTCGCCAATTTTTTGTTCTTCAAGTTTAAGTGAACAACGAGCCCCATTGATAATCATGAAACGGAAATTATTTATAACTTTCTACAAGTAGAACAATGAATAGAACAGGTAGACGGTTGAAATCTTTGTATATGTTGCTTCTATATAGTCTAAGAAACATATGTGCAAAGAATCCAAACAGTAAAATTCCCCAATTTTTTGTTCTTCAAGTTTAAGTGAACTACGAGCCCCATTGTTAATCCTTTAAAGGAAATTATTTGTAACTTTCGACAAGTAGAACAATGAATGGAACAGGTAGACTGTTGAAATCATTGTATATATTGCTTCTATATAGTCTAAGAAACATATATGCAAAGCATCCAAACAGTACCATTCGCCAATTTTTTGTTCTTCAAGTTTAAGTGAACAATGAGCCCCAATGGTTAATCCTTTATCGGAAATTATTTGTAATTTTCGACAAGTAGAACAATGAATGGAACAGGTCGGCGGTTGAAATCATTGTATATATTGCTTCTATATAGTCTAAGAAACATATATGCAAAGCATCCAAACAGTACAAATCGCCAATTATTTCATCTTCATGTTTAAGTGAACTACGAGCCCCATTGTTAATACTTTAACGGAAATTATTTGGAACTTGCGACAAGTAGAACAATGAGTGGAACAGGTATACTGTTGAAATCATTGTATATATTGCTTCTATATAGTCTAAGAAACATATATGCAAAGCATCCAAACAGTACCATTCGCCAATTTTTTGTTCTTCAAGTTTAAGTGAACAATGAGCCCCAATGGTTAATCCTTTATCGGAAATTATTTGTAATTTTCGACAAGTAGAACAATGAATGGAACAGGTCGGCGGTTGAAATCATTGTATATATTGCTTCTATATAGTCTAAGAAACATATATGCAAAGCATCCAAACAGTACAAATCGACAATTTTTTGTTCTTCAAGTTTAGTGAACAATGAGCCCCAATGGTTAATCCTTTATCGGAAATTATTTGTAACTTTCGACAAGTAGAACAATGAATGGATCAGGTAGACGGTTGAACTCATTGTATATATTGCTTCTATATAATCTACGAAACATATATGCAAAGCATCCAAACAGTACAATTCGCCAATTATTTCATCTTCATGTTTAAGTGAACTACGAGCCCCATTGTTAATACTTTAACGGAAATTATTTGGAACTTGCGACAAGTAGAACAATGAGTGGAACAGGTAGACGGTTGAAATCAATGTATATATTGCTTCTATATAGTCTAAGAAACATATATGCAAAGCATCCAAACAGTACCATTCGCCAATTTTTTGTTCTTCAAGTTTAAGTGAACAATGAGACCCATTGTTAATCCTTTATCGGAAATTATTTGTAACTTTCGACAAGTAGAACAATTAATGGAACAGGTAGACGGTTGAAATCTTTGTATATATTGCTTCTATATAGTCTAAGAAACATATATGCAAAGCATCCAAACAGTACAATTCGCCAATTTATTGTTCTTCAAGTTTAAGTGAACAACGAGCCCCATTGTTAATCCTTTAAAGGAAATTATTTGTAAATTTCGACAAGTAGAACAATGAATGGAACAGGTAGACGGTTGAAATCTTTGTATATATTGCTTCCATATAGTCTAAGAAACATGTACGCAAAGCATCCAAACAGTTCAATTCGCCAATTTTTTGTTCTTCAAGTTTAAGTGAACAACGAGCCCCATTGATAATCATGAAACGGAAATTATTTATAACTTTCTACAAGTAGAACAATGAATAGAACAGGTAGACGGTTGAAATCTTTGTATATGTTGCTTCTATATAGTCTAAGAAACATATATGCAAAGAATCCAAACAGTACAATTCCCCAATTTTTTGTTCTTCAAGTTTAAGTGAACTACGAGCCCCATTGTTAATCCTTTAAAGGAAATTATTTGTAACTTTCGACAAGTAGAACAATGAATGGAACAGGTAGACTGTTGAAATCATTGTATATATTGCTTCTATATAGTCTAAGAAACATATATGCATAGCGTCCAAACAGTACAATTCGCCAATTTTTTGCTCTTCAAGTTTAAGTGAACTACGAGCCCCATTGTTAATCCTTTAAAGGAAATTATTTGTAAATTTCGGCAAGTAGAACAATGAATGGAATAGGTAGACGGTTGAAATCATTGTATATATTGTTTCTATATAGTGTAAGAAACATAACTGCAAATCTTCCAAACAGTACAATTCGCCAATTTTTTGTTCTTCAAGTTTAAGTGAACTACGAGCCCCATTGTTAATCCTTTAAAGGTAAGTATTTGTAAATTTCGAAAAGTAGAACAATGAATGGAACAGGTAGACGGTTGAAATCAATGTATATATTGCTTCTATATAGTCTAAGAAACATATATGCAAAGTATCCAAACAGTACCATTCGCCAATTTTTTGTTCTTCAAGTTTAAGTGAACAACGAGCCCCATTGTTAATCCTTTAAAGGAAATTATTTGTAAATTTCGACAAGTAGAACAACGATTGGAACACATAGACGGTTGAAATCTTTGTATATATTGCTTCCATATAGTCTAAGAAACATGTACGCATAGCATCCAAACAGTACCATTCGCCAATTTTTTGGTCTTCAACTTTAAGTGAACAATGAGCCCCAATGGTTAATCCTTTATCGGAAATTATTTGTAATTTTCGACAAGTAGAACAATGAATGGAACAGGTAGACGGTTGAAATATTTGTATATATTGCTTTTATATAATATAAGAAACATATATTCAAAGCATCCAAACAGTACAATTCGCCAATTTATTGTTCTTCAAGTTTAAGTGAACAACGAGCCCCATTGTTAATCCTTTAAAGGAAATTATTTGTAAATTTCGACAAGTAGAACAATGAATGGAACAGGTAGACGGTTGAAATCTTTGTAAATATTGCTTCCATATAGTCTAAGAAACATGTACGCAAAGCATCCAAACAGTTCAATTCGCCAATTTTTTGTTCTTCAAGTTTAAGTGAACAACGAGCCCCATTGATAATCATGAAACGGAAATTATTTATAACTTTCTACAAGTAGAACAATGAATAGAACAGGTAGACGGTTGAAATCTTTGTATATGTTGCTTCTATATAGTCTAAGAAACATATATGCAAAGAATCCAAACAGTACAATTCCCCAATTTTTTGTTCTTCAAGTTTAAGTGAACTACGAGCCCCATTGTTAATCCTTTAAAGGAAATTATTTGTAACTTTCGACAAGTAGAACAATGAATGGAACAGGTAGACTGTTGAAATCATTGTATATATTGCTTCTATATAGTCTAAGAAACATATATGCATAGCGTCCAAACAGTACAATTCGCCAATTTTTTGCTCTTCAAGTTTAAGTGAACTACGAGCCCCATTGTTAATCCTTTAAAGGAAATTATTTGTAAATTTCGGCAAGTAGAACAATGAATGGAATAGGTAGACGGTTGAAATCATTGTATATATTGTTTCTATATAGTGTAAGAAACATATCTGCAAATCTTCCAAACAGTACAATTCGCCAATTTTTTGTTCTTCAAGTTTAAGTGAACTACGAGCCCCATTGTTAATCCTTTAAAGGTAAGTATTTGTAAATTTCGAAAAGTAGAACAATGAATGGAACAGGTAGACGGTTGAAATCAATGTATATATTGCTTCTACATAGTCTAAGAAACATATATGCAAAGTATCCAAACAGTACCATTCGCCAATTTTTTGTTCTTCAAGTTTAAGTGAACAACGAGCCCCATTGTTAATCCTTTAAAGGAAATTATTTGTAAATTTCGACAAGTAGAACAACGATTGGAACACATAGACGGTTGAAATCTTTGTATATATTGCTTCCATATAGTCTAAGAAACATGTACGCATAGCATCCAAACAGTACCATTCGCCAATTTTTTGGTCTTCAACTTTAAGTGAACAATGAGCCCCAATGGTTAATCCTTTATCGGAAATTATTTGTAATTTTCGACAAGTAGAACAATGAATGGAACAGGTAGACGGTTGAAATATTTGTATATATTGCTTTTATATAATATAAGAAACATATATTCAAAGCATCCAAACAGTACCATTCGCCAATTTTTTGGTCTTCAACTTTAAGTGAACAATGAGCCCCAATGGTTAATCCTTTATCGGAAGTTATTTGTAATTTTCGACAAGTAGAACAATGAATGGAACAGGTAGACGGTTGAAATCCTTGTATATATTGCGTCTATATAGTCTAAGAAACATATATGCAAAGCATCCAAACAGTACAATTCGCCAATTTATTGTTCTTCAAGTTTAAGTGAACAACGAGCCCCATTGTTAATCCTTTAAAGGAAATTATTTGTAAATTTCGACAAGTAGAACAATGAATGGAACAGGTAGACGGTTGAAATCTTTGTAAATATTGCTTCCATATAGTCTAAGAAACATGTACGCAAAGCATCCAAACAGTTCAATTCGCCAATTTTTTGTTCTTCAAGTTTAAGTGAACAACGAGCCCAATTGATAATCATGAAACGGAAATTATTTATAACTTTCTACAAGTAGAACAATGAATAGAACAGGTAGACGGTTGAAATCTTTGTATATGTTGCTTCTATATAGTCTAAGAAACATATATGCAAAGAATCCAAACAGTACAATTCCCCAATTTTTTGTTCTTCAAGTTTAAGTGAACTACGAGCCCCATTGTTAATCCTTTAAAGGAAATTATTTGTAACTTTCGACAAGTAGAACAATGAATGGAACAGGTAGACTGTTGAAATCATTGTATATATTGCTTCTATATAGTCTAAGAAACATATATGCAAAGCATCCAAACAGTACAATTCGCCAATTTATTGTTCTTCAAGTTTAAGTGAACAACGAGCCCCATTGTTAATACTTTAACGGAAATTATTTGTAACTTGCGACAAGTAGAACAATGAATGGAACAGGTAGCCGGTTGAAATCAATGTATATATTGTTCTATATAGTCTAAGAAACATATATGCAAAGCATCCAAACAGTACCATTCGCCAATTTTTCTTTCTTCAAGTTTAAGTGAACAACGAGCCCCAATGGTTAATCCTTTATCGGAAATTATTTGTAACTTTCGACAAGTAGAACAATGAATGGAACAGGTAGACGGTTGAAATCTTTGTATATATTGCGTCTATATAGTCTAAGAAACATATATGCAAAGCATCCAAACAGTACCATTCGCAAATTTTTTGTTCTTCAAGTTTAAGTGAACTACGAGCCCCATTGTTAATCCTTTAAAGGAAATTATTTGTAAATTTCAACAAGTAGAACAATGAATGGAACAGGTAGACGGTTGAAATCAATGTATATATTGCTTCTATATAGTCTAAGAAACATATATGCAAAGCATCCAAACAGTACCATTCGCCAATTTTTTGTTCTTCAAGGTTAAGTGAACAATGAGCCGCAATTGTTAATCCTTTATCGGAAATTATTTGTAATTTTCGACAAGTAGAACAAAGAATGGAACAGGTAGACGGTTGAAATCTTTGTATATATTGCTTCTATAGAGTCTAAGAAACATATATGCAAAGCATCCAAACAGTACAATTCGCCAATTTATTGTTCTTCAAGTTTAAGTGAACAACGAGCCCCATTGTTAATCCTTTAAAGGAAATTATTTGTAAATTTCGACAAGTAGAACAATGAATGGAACAGGTAGACGGTCGAAATCTTTGTATATATTGCTTCTATATAATTTAAGAAACATATATGCAAAGCATCCAAACAGTACCATTCGCCAATTTTTTGTTCTTCAAGTTTAAGTGAACTACGAGCCCCATTGTTAATCCTTTAAAGGAAATTATTTGTAAATTTCGACAAGTAGAACATAGAATGGAACAGGTAGACTGTTGAAATCATTGTATATATTGCTTCTATATAGTCTAAGAAACATGTACGCAAAGCATCCAAACAGTACCATTCGCCAATTTTTTGATCTTCAAGTTTAAGTGAACAGCGAGCCCCATTGATAATCATGAAATGGAAATTATTTGTATCTTTCTACAAGTAGAACAATGAATAGTACAGGTAGACGGGTTAAATCTTTCTATATATTGCTTCTAAATAGTCTAAGAAACATATATGCAAAGCGTCCAAACAGTACAATTCGCCAATTATTTGATCTTGAAGTTTAAGTGAACTACGAGCTCCATTGTTAATACTTTAACGGAAATTATTTGTAACTTGCGACAAGTAGAACAATGAATGGAACAGGTAGCCGGTTGAAATCAATGTATATATTGCTTCTAAATAGTCTAAGAAACATATATGCAAAGAATCCAAACAGTACAATTCGCCAATTTTTTGTTCTTCAAGTTTAAGTGAACAATGAGCCCCAATGGTTAATCCTTTATCGGAAATTATTTGTAATTTTCGACAAGTAGAACAATGAATGGAACAGGTAGACGGTCGAAATCTTTGTATATATTGCTTCTATATAATCTAAGAAACATATATGCAAAGCATCCAAACAGTACCATTCGCCAATTTTTTGTTCTTCAAGTTTAAGTGAACTACGAGCCCCATTGTTAATCCTTTAAAGGAAATTATTTGTAAATTTCGACAAGTAGAACAATGAATGGAACAGTAAGACTGTTGAAATCATTGTATATATTGGTTCTATATAGTCTAAGAAACATATATGCAAAGCATCCAAACAGTACAATTCGCCAATTTCTTGTTCTTCAAGTTTAAGTCAACTACGATCCCCATTGTTAATCCCTTAACGGAAATTATTTGTAACTTTCGACAAGTAGAACAATGATTGGAACACGTAGACGGTTGAAATCTTTGTATATATAGCTTCCATATAGTCTAAGAAACATGTACGCAAAGCATCCAAACAGTACCATTCGCCAATTTTTTGTTCTTCAAGTGTAAGTGAACAATGAGCCCCAATGGTTAATCCTTTATCGGAAATTATTTGTAATTTTCGACAAGTAGAACAATGAATGGAACAGGTAGACGGTTGAAATCTGTGTATATACTGCTTCTATATAATCTAAGAAACATATATGCAAAGCATCCAAACAGTACCATTCGCCAATTTTTTGTTCTTCAAGTTTAAGTGAACTACGAGCCCCATTGTTAATCCTTTAACGGAAATTAATTGTAACTTTCTACAAGTAGAACAATGATTGGAACACGTAGACGGTAGAAATCTTTGTATATATTGCTTCTATATAGTCTAAGAAACATATATGCAAAGCATCCAAACAGTATAATTCGCCAATTTATTGTTCTTCAAGTTTAAGTGAACAGCGAGCCCCATTGATAATCATGAAATGGAAATTATTTGTAACTTTCTACAAGTAGAACAATGATTGGAACACGTAGAAGGTTGAAATCTTTGTATATATTGCATCCATATAGTCTAAGAAACATGTTCGCAAAGCATCCAAACAGTACCATTCGCCAATTTTTTGTTCTTCAAGTTTAAGTGAACAATGAGCCCCAATGGTTAATCCTTTATCGGAAATTATTTGTAATTTTCGACAAGTAGAACAATGATTGGAACAGGTAGACGGTTGGAATCTTTGTATATATTGCTTCTATATAGTCTATGATACATATATGCAAAGCATCCAAACAGTACAATTCGCCAATTTATTTTTCTTCAAGTTTAAGTGAACTACGATCCCCATTGTTAATCCTTTAAAGGAAATTATTTGTAACTTTCGACAAGTAGAACAATGAATGGAACAGGTAGGCGGTTGAAATCTTTGTATATATTGCTTCTATATATTCTAAGAAACATATATGCAAAGCATCCAAACAGTACCTTTCGCCAATTTTTTGTTCTTCAAGTTTAAGTGAACAACGAGCCCCATTGATAATCATGAAACGGAAATTATTTGTAACTTTCTACAAGTAGAACAATGAATGGAACTGGTAGACGGTTGAAATCATTGTATATATTGCATCTATATAGTCTACGAAACATATATGCAAAGCATCCAAACAGTACAATTCGCCAATTTTTTGTTCTTCAAGTATAAGTGAACAATGAGCCCCAATGGTTAATCCTTTATCGGAAATTATTTGTAATTTTCGACAAGTAGAACAATGAATGGAACAGGTAGACGGTTGAAATCTCTGTATATATTGCTTCTATATTGTCTAAGAAACATATTGCAAAGCATCCAAGCTGTACAATTCGCCAATTTATTGTTCTTCAAGTTTAAGTGAACAACGAGCCGCATTGTTAATCCTTCAAAGGAAATTATTTGTAAATTTCGGCAAGTAGAACAATGATTGGAACACGTAGACGGTTGAAATCTTTGTATATATTGCTTCCATATAGTCTAAGAAACATGTACGCAAAGCATCCAAACGGTACCATTCGCCAATTTTTTGTTCTTCAAGTTTAAGTGAACAATGAGCCCCAATGGATAATCCTTTATCGGAAATTATTTGTAATTTTCGACAAGTAGAACAATGATTGGAACAGGTAGACGGTTGGAATCTTTGTATATATTGCTTCTATATAGTCTATGATACATATATGCAAAGCATCCAAACAGTACAATTCGCCAATTTATTTTTCTTCAAGTTTAAGTGAACTACGATCCCCATTGTTAATCCTTTAAAGGAAATTATTTGTAACTTTCGACAAGTAGAACAATGAATGGAACAGGTAGGCGGTTGAAATCTTTGTATATATTGCTTCTATATATTCTAAGAAACATATATGCAAAGCATCCAAACAGTACCTTTCGCCAATTTTTTGTTCTTCAAGTTTAAGTGAACAACGAGCCCCATTGATAATCATGAAACGGAAATTATTTGTAACTTTCTACAAGTAGAACAATGAATGGAACTGGTAGACGGTTGAAATCATTGTATATATTGCTTCTATATAGTCTACGAAACATATATGCAAAGCATCCAAACAGTACAATTCGCCAATTTTTTGTTCTTCAAGTATAAGTGAACAATGAGCCCCAATGGTTAATCCTTTATCGGAAATTATTTGTAATTTTCGACAAGTAGAACAATGAATGGAACAGGTAGACGGTTGAAATCTCTGTATATATTGCTTCTATATTGTCTAAGAAACATATTGCAAAGCATCCAAGCTGTACAATTCGCCAATTTATTGTTCTTCAAGTTTAAGTGAACAACGAGCCGCATTGTTAATCCTTCAAAGGAAATTATTTGTAAATTTCGGCAAGTAGAACAATGATTGGAACACGTAGACGGTTGAAATCTTTGTATATATTGCTTCCATATAGTCTAAGAAACATGTACGCAAAGCATCCAAACGGTACCATTCGCCAATTTTTTGTTCTTCAAGTTTAACTGAACAATGAGCCCCAATGGTTAATCCTTTATCGGAAATTATTTATAATTTTCGACAAGTAGAACAATGAACGGAACAGGTAGACGGTTGAAATCTTTGTATATATTGCTTCTATATAATCTAAGAAACATATATGCAAAGCATCCAAACAGTAACATTCGCCAATTTTTTGTTCTTCAAGTTTAAGTGAACAACGAGCCCCATTGATAATCATGAAACGGAAATTATTTGTAACTTTCTACAAGTAGAACAATGAATGGAACAGGTAGACGGTTGAAATCTTTGTATATATTGCTTCTATATAGTCTAAGAAACCTATATGCAAAGCATCTAAACAGTAACAATCGCCAATTTTTTGATCTTCAAGTTTAAGTGAACAGCGAGCCCCATTGATAATCATGAAATGGAAATTATTTGTAACTTTCTACAAGTAGAACAATGAATAGTACAGGTAGACGGGTTAAATCTTTCTATATATTGCTTCTAAATAGTCTAAGAAACATATATGCAAAGCATCCAAATAGTACAATTCGCCATTTTTTTGTTCTTCAAGTTTAAGTGAACTACGAGCCCCATTGTTAATCCTTTATCGGAAATTATTTGTAACTTTCGACAAGTAGAACAATGAATGGAACAGGTAGACGGTTGAAATCTTTGTATATATTGCGTCTATATAGTCTAAGAAACATATAGGCAAAGCATCCAAACAGTACAATTCGCCAATTTATTGTTCTTCAAGTTTAAGTGAACAACGAGCCCCATTGTTAATCCTTTAAAGGAAATTATTTGTAAATTTCGACAAGTAGAACAATGATTGGAACACGTAGACGTATGAAATCTTTGTATATATTGCTTCCATATAGTCTAAGAATCATGTACGCAAAGCATCCAAACAGTACCATTCGCCAATTTTTTGTTCTTCAAGTTTATGTGAACTACGAGCCCCATTGTTAATCCTTTAAAGGAAATTATTTGTAATTTTCGACAAGCAGAACATTGAATGGAACAGGTAGACGGTTGAAATCTTTGTATATATTGCTTCTATATAATCTAAGAAACATATGTGCAAAGCATCCAATCAGTACCATTCGCCAATTTTTTGTTCTTCAAGTTTAAGTGAACAACGAGCCCCATTGATAATCATGAAACGGAAATTATTTGTAACTTTGTACAAGTAGAACAATGAATAGAACAGGTAGACGGTTGAAATCTTTGTATATGTTGCTTCTATATAATCTAAGAAACATATATGCAAACCATCTAAACAGTAACAATCGCCAATTTTTTGATCTTCAAGTTTAAGTGAACAGCGAGCCCCATTGATAATCATGAAATGGAAATTATTTCTAACTTTCTACAAGTAGAACAATGAAGAGTACAGGAAGACGGGTGAAATCTTTCTATATATTGCTTCTAAATAGTCTAAGAAACACATATGCAAAGTATCCAAACAGTACAATTCGCCAATTTTTTGTTGTTCAAGTTTAAGTGAACTACGAGCCCCATTGTTAATCATTTAAAGGAAATTATTTGTAAATTTCGACAAGTAGAACAATGAATGGAACAGGTAGACGGTTGAAATCAATGTATATATTGCTTCTATATAGTCTAAGAAACATATATGCAAAGCATCCAAACAGTACCATTCGCCAATTTTTTGTTCTTCAAGTTTAAGTGAACAATGAGCCCCAATGGTCAATCCTTTATCGGAAATTATTTGTTATTTTCGACAAGTAGAACAATGAATGGAACAGGTAGACGGGTGAAATCTTTGTATATATTGCTTCTATATAGTCTAAGAAACATATATGCAAAGCATCCAAACAGTACAATTCGCCAATTATTTGTTCTTCAAGTTTAAGTAAACTACGATCCCCATTGTTAATCCCTTAACGGAAATTATTTGTAACTTTCGACAAGTAGAACAGTTAATGGAACTGGTAGACGGTTGAAATCTTTGTATATATTGCTTCTATATAGTATAAGAAACATATAGGCAAAGCATCCAAACAGTACAATTCGCCAATTTTTTGTTCTTCAAGTTTAAGTGAACAATGAGCCCCAATGGTTAATCCTTTATCGGAAATTATTTGTTATTTTCGACAAGTAGAACAATGAATGGAACAGGTAGACGGGTGAAATCTTTGTATATATTGCTTCTATATAGTCTAAGAAACCTATATGCAAAGCATCTAAACAGTAACAATCGCCAATTTTTTGATCTTCAAGTTTAAGTGAACAGCGAGCCCCATTGATAATCATGAAATGGAAATTATTTGTAACTTTCTACAAGTAGAACAATGAATAGTACAGGTAGACGGGTTAAATCTTACTATATATTGCTTCTAAATAGTCTAAGAAACATATATGCAAAGCATCCAAATAGTACAATTCGCCATTTTTTTGTTCTTCAAGTTTAAGTGAACTACCAGCCCCATTGTTAATCCTTTAAAGGAAATTATTTGTAAATTTCGACAAGGAGAACAATGAATGGATCAGGTAGACGGTTGAAATAATTGTATATATTGCTTCTATATAATCTATGAAACATATATGCAAAGCATCCAAACAGTACAATTCGCCAATTTTTTGTTCTTCAAGTTTAAGTGAACTACGAGCCCCATTGTTAATCCTTTATCGGAAATTATTTGTAACTTTCGACAAGTAGAACAATGAATGGAACAGGTAGACGGTTGAAATCTTTGTATATATTGCGTCTATATAGTCTAAGAAACATATAGGCAAAGCATCCAAACATTACCATTCGCCAATTTTTTGTTGTTCAAGTTTAAGTGAACTACGAGCCCCATTGTTAATCATTTAAAGGAAATTATTTGTAAATTTCGACAAGTAGAAAAATGAATGGAACAGGTAGACGGTTGAAATCAATGTATATATTGCTTCTATATAGTCTAAGAAACATATATGCAAATCATCCAAACAGTACCATTCGCCAATTTTTTGTTCTTCAAGTTTAAGTGAACAACGAGCCCCAATGGTTAATCCTTTATCGGAAATTATTTGTAACTTCCGACAAGTAGAACAATGAATGGAACAGGTAGACGGTTGAAATCTTTGTATATATTGCTTCTATATAGTCTAAGAAACCTATATGCAAAGCATCTAAACAGTAACAATCGCCAATTTTTTGATCTTCAAGTTTAAGTGAACAGCGAGCCCCATTGATAATCATGAAATGGAAATTATTTGTAACTTTCTACAAGTAGAACAATGAATAGTACAGGTAGACGGGTTAAATCTTTCTATATATTGCTTCTAAATAGTCTAAGAAACATATATGCAAAGCATCCAAATAGTACAATTCGCCAATTTATTGTTCTTCAAGTTTAAGTGAACAACGAGCCCCATTGTTAATCCTTTAAAGGAAATCATTTGTAACTTTCGACAAGTAGAACAATGAATGGAACAGGTAGACTGTTGAAATCATTGTATATATTGCTTCTATATAGTCTAAGAAACATATATGCAAAGCATCCAAACAGTACAATTCGCCAATTTATTGTTCTTCAAGTTTAAGTGAACAACGAGCCCCATTGTTAATCCTTTAAAGGAAATTATTTGTAAATTTCGACAAGTAGAACAATGAATGGAACAGGTAGACGGTCGAAATCTTTGTATATATTGCTTCTATATAATCTAAGAAACATATATGCAAAGCATCCAAACAGTACCATTCGCCAATTTTTTGTTCTTCAAGTTTAAGTGAACTACGAGCCCCATTGTTAATCCTTTAAAGGAAATTATTTGTAAATTTCGACAAGTAGAACAATGAATGGAACAGGTAGACTGTTGAAATCATTGTATATATTGCTTCTATATAGTCTAAGAAACATATATGCAAAGCGTCCAAATAGTACAATTCGCCAATTAGTTGATCTTCAAGTTTAAGTGAACTACGAGCTCCATTGTTAATACTTTAACGGAAATTATTTGTAACTTGCGACAAGTAGAACAATGAATGGAACAGGTAGCCGGTTGAAATCAATGTATATATTGTTCTATATAGTCTAAGAAACATATATGCAAAGCGTCCAAACAGTACAATTCGCCAATTTATTGTTCTTCAAGTTTAAGTGAACAATGAGCCCCAATGGTCAATCCTTTATCGGAAATTATTTGTTATTTTCGACAAGTAGAACAATGAATGGAACAGGTAGACGGGTGAAATCTTTGTATATATTGCTTCTATATAGTCTAAGAAACATATATGCAAAGCATCCAAACAGTACAATTCGCCAATTATTTGTTCTTCAAGTTTAAGTAAACTACGATCCCCATTGTTAATCCCTTAACGGAAATTATTTGTAACTTTCGACAAGTAGAACAGTTAATGGAACTGGTAGACGGTTGAAATCTTTGTATATATTGCTTCTATATAGTATAAGAAACATATAGGCAAAGCATCCAAACAGTACAATTCGCCAATTTTTTGTTCTTCAAGTTTAAGTGAACAATGAGCCCCAATGGTTAATCCTTTATCGGAAATTATTTGTTATTTTCGACAAGTAGAACAATGAATGGAACAGGTAGACGGGTGAAATCTTTGTATATATTGCTTCTATATAGTCTAAGAAACCTATATGCAAAGCATCTAAACAGTAACAATCGCCAATTTTTTGATCTTCAAGTTTAAGTGAACAGCGAGCCCCATTGATAATCATGAAATGGAAATTATTTGTAACTTTCTACAAGTAGAACAATGAATAGTACAGGTAGACGGGTTAAATCTTTCTATATATTGCTTCTAAATAGTCTAAGAAACATATATGCAAAGCATCCAAATAGTACAATTCGCCATTTTTTTGTTCTTCAAGTTTAAGTGAACTACCAGCCCCATTGTTAATCCTTTAAAGGAAATTATTTGTAAATTTCGACAAGGAGAACAATGAATGGATCAGGTAGACGGTTGAAATAATTGTATATATTGCTTCTATATAATCTATGAAACATATATGCAAAGCATCCAAACAGTACAATTCGCCAATTTTTTGTTCTTCAAGTTTAAGTGAACTACGAGCCCCATTGTTAATCCTTTATCGGAAATTATTTGTAACTTTCGACAAGTAGAACAATGAATGGAACAGGTAGACGGTTGAAATCTTTGTATATATTGCGTCTATATAGTCTAAGAAACATATAGGCAAAGCATCCAAACATTACCATTCGCCAATTTTTTGTTGTTCAAGTTTAAGTGAACTACGAGCCCCATTGTTAATCATTTAAAGGAAATTATTTGTAAATTTCGACAAGTAGAACAATGAATGGAACAGGTAGACGGTTGAAATCAATGTATATATTGCTTCTATATAGTCTAAGAAACATATATGCAAAGCATCCAAACAGTACCATTCGCCAATTTTTTGTTCTTCAAGTTTAAGTGAACAACGAGCCCCAATGGTTAATCCTTTATCGGAAATTATTTGTAACTTCCGACAAGTAGAACAATGAATGGAACAGGTAGACGGTTGAAATCTTTGTATATATTGCTTCTATATAGTCTAAGAAACCTATATTCAAAGCATCTAAACAGTAACAATCGCCAATTTTTTGATCTTCAAGTTTAAGTGAACAGCGAGCCCCATTGATAATCATGAAATGGAAATTATTTGTAACTTTCTACAAGTAGAACAATGAATAGTACAGGTAGACGGGTTAAATCTTTCTATATATTGCTTCTAAATAGTCTAAGAAACATATATGCAAAGCATCCAAATAGTACAATTCGCCAATTTATTGTTCTTCAAGTTTAAGTGAACAACGAGCCCCATTGTTAATCCTTTAAAGGAAATTATTTGTAACTTTCGACAAGTAGAACAATGAATGGAACAGGTAGACTGTTGAAATCATTGTATATATTGCTTCTATATAGTCTAAGAAACATATATGCAAAGCATCCAAACAGTACAATTCGCCAATTTATTGATCTTCAAGTTTAAGTGAACAACGAGCCCCATTGTTAATCCTTTAAAGGAAATTATTTGTAAATTTCGACAAGTAGAACAATGAATGGAACAGGTAGACGGTCGAAATCTTTGTATATATTGCTTCTATATAATCTAAGAAACATATATGCAAAGCATCCAAACAGTACCATTCGCCAATTTTTTGTTCTTCAAGTTTAAGTGAACTACGAGCCCCATTGTTAATCCTTTAAAGGAAATTATTTGTAAATTTCGACAAGTAGAACAATGAATGGAACAGGTAGACTGTTGAAATCATTGTATATATTGCTTCTATATAGTCTAAGAAACATATATGCAAAGCGTCCAAACAGTACAATTCGCCAATTAGTTGATCTTCAAGTTTAAGTGAACTACGAGCTCCATTGTTAATACTTTAACGGAAATTATTTGTAACTTGCGACAAGTAGAACAATGAATGGAACAGGTAGCCGGTTGAAATCAATGTATATATTGTTCTATATAGTCTAAGAAACATATATGCAAAGCATCCAAACAGTACCATTCGCCAATTTTTCTTTCTTCAAGTTTAAGTGAACAACGAGCCCCAATGGTTAATCCTTTATCGGAAAATATTTGTAACTTTCGACAAGTAGAACAATGAATGGAACAGGTAGACTGTTGAAATCATTGTATATATTGCTTCTATATAGTCTAAGAAACATATATGCAAAGCGTCCAAACAGTACAATTCGCCAATTTATTGTTCTTCAAGTTTAAGTGAACAACGAGCCCCATTGTTAATCCTTTAAAGGAAATTATTTGTAAATTTCGACAAGTAGAACAATGAATGGAACAGGTAGACGGTCGAAATCTTTGTATATATTGCTTCTATATAATCTAAGAAACATATATGCAAAGCATCCAAACAGTACCATTCGCCAATTTTTTGTTCTTCAAGTTTAAGTGAACTACGAGCCCCATTGTTAATCCTTTAAAGGAAATTATTTGTAAATTTCGACAAGTAGAACAATGATTGGAACACGTAGACGGTTGAAATCTTTGTATATATAGCTTCCATATAGTCTAAGAAACATGTACGCAAAGCATCCAAACAGTACCATTCGCCAATTTTCTGTTCTTCAAGTTTAAGTGAACAATGAGCCCAAATGGTTAATCCTTTATCGGAAATTATTTGTAATTTTCGACAAGTAGAACAATGAATGGAACAGGTAGACTGTTGAAATCATTGTATATATTGCTTCTATATAGTCTAAGAAACATATATGCAAAGCGTCCAAACAGTACAATTCGCCAATTTATTGTTCTTCAAGTTTAAGTGAACAACGAGCCCCATTGTTAATCCTTTAAAGGAAATTATTTGTAAATTTCGACAAGTAGAACAATGAATGGAACAGGTAGACGGTCGAAATCTTTGTATATATTGCTTCTATATAATCTAAGAAACATATATGCAAAGCATCCAAACAGTACCATTCGCCAATTTTTTGTTCTTCAAGTTTAAGTGAACTACGAGCCCCATTGTTAATCCTTTAAAGGAAATTATTTGTAAATTTCGACAAGTAGAACAATGATTGGAACACGTAGACGGTTGAAATCTTTGTATATATAGCTTCCATATAGTCTAAGAAACATGTACGCAAAGCATCCAAACAGTACCATTCGCCAATTTTCTGTTCTTCAAGTTTAAGTGAACAATGAGCCCAAATGGTTAATCCTTTATCGGAAATTATTTGTAATTTTCGACAAGTAGAACAATGAATGGAACAGGTAGACGGTTGAAATCTTTGTATATATTGCTTCTATATAATCTAAGAAACATATATTCAAAGCATCCAAACAGTACCATTCGCCAATTTTTTGTTCTTCAACTTTAAGTGAACTACGAGTCCCATTGTTAATCCTTTAAAGGAAATTATTTGTAAATTTCGACAAGTAGAACAATGAATGGAACAGGTAGACGGTTGAAATCCTTGTATATATTGCGTCTATATAGTCTAAGAAACATATATGCAAAGCGTCCAAACAGTACAATTCGCCAATTTATTGTTCTTCAAGTTTAAGTGAACAACGAGCCCCATTGTTAATCCTTTAAAGGAAATTATTTGTAAATTTCGACAAGTAGAACAATGAATGGAACAGGTAGACGGTCGAAATCTTTGTATATATTGCTTCTATATAATCTAAGAAACATATATGCAAAGCATCCAAACAGTACCATTCGCCAATTTTTTGTTCTTCAAGTTTAAGTGAACTACGAGCCCCATTGTTAATCCTTTAAAGGAAATTATTTGTAAATTTCGACAAGTAGAACAATGATTGGAACACGTAGACGGTTGAAATCTTTGTATATATAGCTTCCATATAGTCTAAGAAACATGTACGCAAAGCATCCAAACAGTACCATTCGCCAATTTTCTGTTCTTCAAGTTTAAGTGAACAATGAGCCCAAATGGTTAATCCTTTATCGGAAATTATTTGTAATTTTCGACAAGTAGAACAATGAATGGAACAGGTAGACGGTTGAAATCTTTGTATATATTGCTTCTATATAATCTAAGAAACATATATTCAAAGCATCCAAACAGTACCATTCGCCAATTTTTTGTTCTTCAACTTTAAGTGAACTACGAGTCCCATTGTTAATCCTTTAAAGGAAATTATTTGTAAATTTCGACAAGTAGAACAATGAATGGAACAGGTAGACGGTTGAAATCCTTGTATATATTGCGTCTATATAGTCTAAGAAACATATATGCAAAGCATCCAAACAGTACAATTCGCCAATTTATTGTTCTTCAAGTTTAAGTGAACTACGAGCCCCATTGTTAATCCTTTAACGGATATTAATTGTAACTTTCTACAAGTAGAACAATGAATGGAACAGGTAGACGGTTGAAATCTTTGTACATATTGCTTCTATATAGTCCAAGAAACCTATATGCAAAGCATCCAAACAGTACCATTCGCCAATTTTTTGTTCTTCAAGTTTAAGTGAACAATGAGCCCCAATGGTTAATCCTTTATCGGAAATTATTTGTAATTTTCGACAAGTAGAACAATGAATGGAACAGGTAGACTGTTGAAATCATTGTATATATTGCTTCTATATAGTCTAAGAAACATATATGCATAGCGTCCAAACAGTACAATTCGCCAATTTTTTGTTCTTCAAGTTTAAGTGAACAATGAGCCCCAATGGTTAATCCTTTATCGGAAATTACTTGTAATTTTCGACAAGTAGAACAATGAATGGAACAGGTAGACGGTTGAAATCTTTGTACATATTGCTTCTATATAATCTAAGAAACATATATGCAAAGCATCTAAACAGTAACAATCGCCAATTTTTTGATCTTCAAGTTTAAGTGAACAGCGAGCCCCATTGATAATCATGAAATGAAAATTATTTGTAACTTTCTACAAGTAGAACAATGAATAGTACAGTTAGACGGGTGAAATCTTTCTATATATTGCTTCTAAATAGTCTAAGAAACATGTACGCAAAGCATCCAAACAGTACCATTCGCCAATTTTTTGTTCTTCAAGTTTAAGTGAACAACGAGCCCCATTGATAATCATGAAACGGAAATTATTTGTAACTTTCTACAAGTAGAACAATGAATAGAACAGGTAGACGGTTGAAATCTTTGTATATGTTGCTTCTATATAATCTAAGAAACATATATGCAAACCATCTAAACAGTAACAATCGCCAATTTTTTGATCTTCAAGTTTAAGTGAACAGCGAGCCCCATTGATAATCATGAAATGGAAATTATTTCTAACTTTCTACAAGTAGAACAATGAAGAGTACAGGAAGACGGGTGAAATCTTTCTATATATTGCTTCTAAATAGTCTAAGAAACACATATGCAAAGTATCCAAACAGTACAATTCGCCAATTTTTTGTTCTTCAAGTTTAAGTGAACTACGAGCCCCATTGTTAATCCTTTAAAGGAAATTATTTGTAAATTTCGACAACTAGAACAATGAATGGATCAGGTAGACGGTTGAAATCATTGTATATATTGCTTCTATATAGCCTACGAAACATATATGCAAAGCATCCAAACAGTTCAATTCGCCAATTTTTTGTTCTTCAAGTTTAAGTCAACTACGAGCCCCATTGTTAATCCTTTAACAGAAATTAATTGTAACTTTCTACAAGTAGAACAATGATTGGAACACGCAGACGGTTGAAATCTTTGTATATATTTCTTCCATGTAGTCTAAGAAACATATACGCAAAGCATCCAAACAGTACAATTCGCCAATTTTTTGTTCTTCAAGTTTAAGTGAACTACGAGCCCCATTGTTAATCCTTTAAAGGAAATTATTTGTAAATTTCGACAAGTAGAACAATGAATGGAACAGGTAGACGGTTGAAATATTTGTATATATTGCTTCTATATAATATAAGAAACGTATATGCAAAGCATCCAAACAGTACAATTCGCCAATTTATTGTTCTTCAAGTTTAAGTGAACAACGAGCCCCTTTGTTAATCCTTTAAAGGAAATTATTTGTAAATTTCGACAAGTAGAACAATGATTGGAACACGTAGACGGTTGAAATCTTTGTATATATTGCTTCCATATAGTCTAAGAAACATGTACGCAAAGCATCCAAACAGTACCATTCGCCAATTTTTTGTTCTTCAAGTTTAAGTGAACAATGAGCCCCAATGGTTAATCCTTTATCGGAAATTATTTGTAATTTTCGACAAGTAGAACAATGAATGGAACAGGTAGACGGTTGAAATCTTTGTATATATTGCTTCTATATAATCTAAGAAACATATATGCAAACCATCTAAACAGTAACAATCGCCAATTTTTTGATCTTCAAGTTTAAGTGAACAGTGAGCCACATTGATAATCATGAAATGGAAATTATTTGTAACTTTCTACAAGTAGAACAATGAATAGTACAGTTAGACGGGTGAAATCTTTCTATATATTGCTTCTAAATAGTCTAAGAAACATGTACGCAAAGCATCCAAACAGTACCATTCGCCAATCTTTTGTTCTTCAAGTTTAAGTGAACAATGAGCCCCAATGGTTAATCCGTTATCGGAAATTATTTGTAACTTTCGACAAGTAGAACAATGAATGGAACAGGTAGACGGTTGAAATCATTGTATATATTGCTTCTATGTAGTCTAAGAAACATATATGCAAAGCATACAAATAGTACAATTCGACAATTTTTTGTTCTACAAGTTTAGTGTACATTGAGCCCCACTGGTTAATCCTTTGTCGGAAATTATTTGTAATTTTCGACAAGTAGAACAATGAATGGAACAGGTAGACGGTTGAAATCTTTGTATATATTGCTTCTATATAATCTAAGAAGCATGTATGCAAAGCATCCAAACAGTACAATTCGCCAATTATTTCATCTTCAAGTTTAAGTGAACTGCGAGCCCCATTGTTAATACTTTAACGGAAATTATTTGTAACTTACGACAAGTAGTACAATGAGTGGAACAGGTAGTCGGTTGAAATCATTGTATATATTGCTTCTATATAGTCTAAGAAACATATATGCAAAGCATCCAAACAGTACCATTCGCCAATTTTTTGTTCTTCAAGTTTAAGTGAACAATGAGCCCCATTATTAATCCTTTAAAGGAAATTATTTGTAACTTTCGACAAGTAGAACAATGAGTGGATCAGGTAGACGGTTGAAATCAATGCATATATTGCTTCTATATAGTCTAAGAAACATATATGCAAAGCATCCAAACAGTACAATTCGCCAATTATTTCATCTTCAAGTTTAAGTGAACTACGAGCCCCATTGTTAATACTTTAACGGAAATTATTTGTAACTTGCGACAAGTAGAACAATGAGTGGATCAGGTAGACGGTTGAAATCTTTTTATATATTGCTTCTATATAGACTAAGAAACCTATATGCAAAGCATCTAAACAGTAACATTCGCCAATTTTTTGATCTTCAAGTTTAAGTGAACAATGAGCCCCATTGTTAATCCTTTAAAGGAAATTATTTGTAACTTTCGACAAGTAGAACAATGAATGTAACTGGTAGACGGTTGAAATCTTTTTATATATTGCTTCTATATAGACTAAGAAACATATATGCAAAGCATCCAAACAGTACAATTCGCCAATTTAATGATCTTCAAGTTTAAGTGAACAATGAGCCCCATGGTTAATCCTTTATCGGAAATTATTTGTAACTTTCGACAAGTAGAACAATGAATGGAACATGTAGACGGTTGAAATCTTTGTATATATTGCTTCTATATAATCTAAGAATCATATATGCAAAGCATCCAAACAGTACAATTCGCCAATTATTTCATCTTCAAGTTTAAGTGAACTACGAGCCCCATTGTTAATACTTTAACGGAAATTATTTGTAACTTGCGACAAGTAGAACAATGAGTGGATCAGGTAGACGGTTGAAATCAATGCATATATTGCTTCTATATAGTCTAAGAAACATATATGCAAAGCATCCAAACAGTACAATTCGCCAATTATTTCATCTTCAAGTTTAAGTGAACTACGAGCCCCATTGTTAATACTTTAACGGAAATTATTTGTAACTTGCGACAAGTAGAACAATGAATGGAACAGGTAGACGGTTGAAATCTTTGTACATATTGCTTCTATATAGTCCAAGAAACCTATATGCAAAGCATCCAAACAGTACCATTCGCCAATTTTTTGTTCTTCAAGTTTAAGTGAACAATGAGCCCCAATGGTTAATCCTTTATCGGAAATTATTTGTAATTTTCGACAAGTAGAACAATGAATGGAACAGGTAGACTGTTGAAATCATTGTATATATTGCTTCTATATAGTCTAAGAAACATATATGCATAGCGTCCAAACAGTACAATTCGCCAATTTTTTGTTCTTCAAGTTTAAGTGAACAATGAGCCCCAATGGTTAATCCTTTATCGGAAATTACTTGTAATTTTCGACAAGTAGAACAATGAATGGAACAGGTAGACGGTTGAAATCTTTGTACATATTGCTTCTATATAATCTAAGAAACATATATGCAAAGCATCTAAACAGTAACAATCGCCAATTTTTTGATCTTCAAGTTTAAGTGAACAGCGAGCCCCATTGATAATCATGAAATGAAAATTATTTGTAACTTTCTACAAGTAGAACAATGAATAGTACAGTTAGACGGGTGAAATCTTTCTATATATTGCTTCTAAATAGTCTAAGAAACATGTACGCAAAGCATCCAAACAGTACCATTCGCCAATTTTTTGTTCTTCAAGTTTAAGTGAACAACGAGCCCCATTGATAATCATGAAACGGAAATTATTTGTAACTTTCTACAAGTAGAACAATGAATAGAACAGGTAGACGGTTGAAATCTTTGTATATGTTGCTTCTATATAATCTAAGAAACATATATGCAAACCATCTAAACAGTAACAATCGCCAATTTTTTGATCTTCAAGTTTAAGTGAACAGCGAGCCCCATTGATAATCATGAAATGGAAATTATTTCTAACTTTCTACAAGTAGAACAATGAAGAGTACAGGAAGACGGGTGAAATCTTTCTATATATTGCTTCTAAATAGTCTAAGAAACACATATGCAAAGTATCCAAACAGTACAATTCGCCAATTTTTTGTTCTTCAAGTTTAAGTGAACTACGAGCCCCATTGTTAATCCTTTAAAGGAAATTATTTGTAAATTTCGACAACTAGAACAATGAATGGATCAGGTAGACGGTTGAAATCATTGTATATATTGCTTCTATATAGCCTACGAAACATATATGCAAAGCATCCAAACAGTTCAATTCGCCAATTTTTTGTTCTTCAAGTTTAAGTCAACTACGAGCCCCATTGTTAATCCTTTAACAGAAATTAATTGTAACTTTCTACAAGTAGAACAATGATTGGAACACGCAGACGGTTGAAATCTTTGTATATATTTCTTCCATGTAGTCTAAGAAACATATACGCAAAGCATCCAAACAGTACAATTCGCCAATTTTTTGTTCTTCAAGTTTAAGTGAACTACGAGCCCCATTGTTAATCCTTTAAAGGAAATTATTTGTAAATTTCGACAAGTAGAACAATGAATGGAACAGGTAGACGGTTGAAATATTTGTATATATTGCTTCTATATAATATAAGAAACGTATATGCAAAGCATCCAAACAGTACAATTCGCCAATTTATTGTTCTTCAAGTTTAAGTGAACAACGAGCCCCTTTGTTAATCCTTTAAAGGAAATTATTTGTAAATTTCGACAAGTAGAACAATGATTGGAACACGTAGACGGTTGAAATCTTTGTATATATTGCTTCCATATAGTCTAAGAAACATGTACGCAAAGCATCCAAACAGTACCATTCGCCAATTTTTTGTTCTTCAAGTTTAAGTGAACAATGAGCCCCAATGGTTAATCCTTTATCGGAAATTATTTGTAATTTTCGACAAGTAGAACAATGAATGGAACAGGTAGACGGTTGAAATCTTTGTATATATTGCTTCTATATAATCTAAGAAACATATATGCAAACCATCTAAACAGTAACAATCGCCAATTTTTTGATCTTCAAGTTTAAGTGAACAGTGAGCCACATTGATAATCATGAAATGGAAATTATTTGTAACTTTCTACAAGTAGAACAATGAATAGTACAGTTAGACGGGTGAAATCTTTCTATATATTGCTTCTAAATAGTCTAAGAAACATGTACGCAAAGCATCCAAACAGTACCATTCGCCAATCTTTTGTTCTTCAAGTTTAAGTGAACAATGAGCCCCAATGGTTAATCCGTTATCGGAAATTATTTGTAACTTTCGACAAGTAGAACAATGAATGGAACAGGTAGACGGTTGAAATCATTGTATATATTGCTTCTATGTAGTCTAAGAAACATATATGCAAAGCATACAAATAGTACAATTCGACAATTTTTTGTTCTACAAGTTTAGTGTACATTGAGCCCCACTGGTTAATCCTTTGTCGGAAATTATTTGTAATTTTCGACAAGTAGAACAATGAATGGAACAGGTAGACGGTTGAAATCTTTGTATATATTGCTTCTATATAATCTAAGAAGCATGTATGCAAAGCATCCAAACAGTACAATTCGCCAATTATTTCATCTTCAAGTTTAAGTGAACTGCGAGCCCCATTGTTAATACTTTAACGGAAATTATTTGTAACTTACGACAAGTAGTACAATGAGTGGAACAGGTAGTCGGTTGAAATCATTGTATATATTGCTTCTATATAGTCTAAGAAACATATATGCAAAGCATCCAAACAGTACCATTCGCCAATTTTTTGTTCTTCAAGTTTAAGTGAACAATGAGCCCCATTATTAATCCTTTAAAGGAAATTATTTGTAACTTTCGACAAGTAGAACAATGAGTGGAACAGGTAGACGGTTGAAATCATTGTATATATTGCTTCTATATAGTCTAAGAAACATATATGCAAAGCATCCAAACAGTACAATTCGCCAATTTTTTGTTCTTCAAGTTTAAGTAAACTACGATCCCCATTGTTAATCCCTTAACGGAAATTAATTGTAACTTTCTACAAGTAGAACAATGATTGGAACACGTAGACGGTTGAAATCTTTGTATATATTGCTTCCATATAGTCTAAGAAACATGTACGCAAAGCATCCAAACAGTACAATTCGCCAATTTTTTGCTCTTCAAGTTTAAGTGAACTACGAGCCCCAATGGTTAATCCTTTATCGGAAATTATTTGTAATTTTCGACAAGTAGAACAATGAATGGAACAGGTAGACGGTTGCAATCTTTGTATATATTGCTTCTATATAATCCAAGAAACATATATGCAAAGCATCCAAACAGTACCATTCGCCAATTTTTTGTTCTTCAAGTTTAAGTGAACAACGAGCCCCATTGATATTCATGAAACGGAAATTATTTGTAACTTTCTACAAGTAGAACAATGAATAGAACAGGTAGACGGTTGAAAGCTTTGTATATGTTGCTTCTATATAGACTAAGAAACCTATATGCAAAGCATCAAAACAGTAACAATCGCCAATTTTTTGATCTTCAAGTTTAAGTGAACAGCGAGCCCCATTGATAATCATGAAATGGAAATTATTTGTAACTTTCTACAAGTAGAACAATGAATAGTACAGGTAGACTGGTGAAATCTTTCTATATATTGCGTCTATATAGTCTAAGAAACCTATATGCAAAGCATCTAAACAGTAACAATCGCCAATTTTTTGATCTTCAAGTTTAAGTGAACAGCGAGCCCCATTGATAATCATGAAATGGAAATTATTTGTAACTTGCGACAAGTAGAACAATGAATGGAACAGGTAGACGGTTGAAATCTTTGTATATATTGCTTCTATATAATCTAAGAAACATATATTCAAAGCATCCAAACAGTACCATTCGCCAATTTTTTGTTCTTCAAGTTTAAGTGAACAATGAGCCCCAATGGTTAATCCTTTATCGGAAATTATTTGTAATTTTCGACTAGTAGAACAATGAATGGAACAGGTAGACGGTTGAAATCTTTGTATATGTAGGATCAGAGATAGTGGAGAATACGGGGAGATCCGGTGCGAATAAGTACTGCCACGTTTCTTCGAAATATATATATATTGGCACACTAAACTACACGCTTACACACTACTTGAATCTTAATTGACTATTATAGCTAATTGAAACTAAACTAAATGAAACTAAATTAATTATATTTCGCCCGCCTCGCCTTAACTCTTTCGCCGCGCCTCAACCGTTTCGCCTGTACTCGCCGCCTGTCGCGAGTCGACTCTGCCGCAACCGTTCTTGACGCCCTTCGCAACGACCTACGGTTTCCGCACCGCGTTGCCGAAATTCGCGGGTCAACGCCCTGGCATCCGTTGCTAGGACCCGCCATTGGTCTTAGGCAGCCGCACGCGTCTCCAACGCCGCGCGCTCGCAGCCCAACCGTCAAACCCGCGCGGTGCCTTCGCGACGCGTTTGTTTAGGTTCGCGGGCGTTGCTTTCTTGCCGCGTAACCGCTGTCGCCAGACGCGGGTACGGTCGCGATCGCGGTTACCGACATTCCATCCTACATATATATTGCTTCTATATAATCTAAGAAACATATATTCAAAGCATCCAAACAGTACCATTCGCCAATTTTTTGTTCTTCAAGTTTAAGTGAACTACGAGCCCCATTGTTAATCCTTTAAAGGAAATTATTTGTAAATTTCGCCAAGTAGTACAATGAATGGAACAGGTAGACTGTTGAAATCATTGTATATATTGCTGCTATATAGTCTAAGAAACATATATGCATAGCGTCGAAACAGTACAATTCGCCAATTTTTTGCTCTTCAAGTTTAAGTGAACTACGAGCCCCAATGGTTAATCCTTTAAAGGAAATTATTTGTAATTTTCGACAAGTAGAACAATGAATGGAACAGGTAAACGGTTGAAATCTTTGTATATATTGCTTCTATATAATCCAAGAAACATATATGCAAAGCATCCAAACAGTACCATTCCCCAATTTTTTGTTCTTCAAGTTTAAGTGAACAACGAGCCCCATTGATAATCATGAAACGGAAATTATTTGTAACTTTCTACAAGTAGAACAATGAATAGAACAGGTAGACGGTTGAAATCTTTGTATATGTTGCTTCTATATAGACTAAGAAACCTATATGCAAAGCATCAAAACAGTAACAATCGCCAATTTTTTGATCTTCAAGTTTAAGTGAACAGCGAGCCCCATTGATAATCATGAAATGGAAATTATTTGTAACTTTCTACAAGTAGAACAATGAGTAGTACAGGTAGACAGGTGAAATCTTTCTATATATTGCGTCTATATAGTCTAAGAAACCTAAATGCAAAGCATCTAAACAGTAACAATCGCCAATTTTTTGATCTTCAAGTTTAAGTGAACAGCGAGCCCCATTGATAATCATGAAATGGTAATTATTTGTAACTTGCGACAAGTAGAACAATGAATGGAACAGGTAGACGATTGAAATCAATGTATATATTGCTTCTATATAGTCTAAGAAACATATATGCAAAGCATCCAAAGAGTACCATTCATCAATTTTTTGTTCTTCAAGTTTAAGTGAACAACGAGCCCCATTGTTAATCCTTTAAAGGAAATTATTCGTAAATTTCGACAAGTAGAACAATGATTGGAACACGTAGACGGTTGAAATCTTTGTATATATTGCTTCCATATAGTCTAAGAAACATGTACGCAAAGCATCCAAACAGTACCATTCGCCAATTTTTTGTTCTTCAAGTTTAAGTGAACAACGAGCCCCATTGTTAATCCTTTAAAGGAAATTATTCGTAAATTTCGACAAGTAGAACAATGATTGGAACACGTAGACGGTTGAAATCTTTGTATATATTGCTTCCATATAGTCTAAGAAACATGTACGCAAAGCATCCAAACAGTACCATTCGCCAATTTTTTGTTCTTCAAGTTTAAGTGAACAACGAGCCCCATTGGTAATCCTTTAAAGGAAATTATTTGTAAATTTCGACAAGTAGAACAATGAATGGAACAGGTAGACGGTTGAAATCCTTGTATATATTGCGTCTATATAGTCTAAGAAACATATATGCAAAGCATCCAAACAGTACGATTCGCCAATTTATTGTTCTTCAAGTTTAAGTGAACAACGAGCCCAATTGGTAATCCTTTAAAGGAAATTATTTGTAAATTTCGACAAGTAGAACAATGAATGGAACAGGTAGACTGTTGAAATCATTGTATATATTGCTTCTATATAGTCTAAGAAACATATATGCATAGCGTCCAAACAGTACAATTCGCCAATTTCTGGTTCTTCAAGTTTAAGTAAACTACGAGCCCCATTGTTAATCCATTAAAGGAAATTATTTGTAAATTTCGACAAGTAGAACAATGAATGGAACAGGTAGACTGTTGAAATCATTGTATATATTGCTTCTATATAGTCTAAGAAACATATATGCATAGCGTCCAAACAGTACAATTCGCCAATTTCTGGTTCTTCAAGTTTAAGTAAACTACGATCCCCATTGTTAATCCCTTAACGGAAATTATTTGTAACTTTCGACAAGTAGAACAATGAATGGAACAGGTAGACGGTTGAAATCATTGTATATATTGCTTCTATATAGACTAAGAAACATATATGCAAATCATCCAAAGAGTACAATTCGCCAATTATTTGATCTTCAAGTTTAACTGAACTACGAGCCCCATTGTTAATACTTTAACGGTAATTATTTGTAACTTGCGACAAGTAGAACAATGAATGGAACAGGTAGACGATTGAAATCAATGTATATATTGCTTCTATATAGTCTAAGAAACATATATGCAAAGCATCCAAAGAGTACCATTCATCAATTTTTTGTTCTTCAAGTTTAAGTGAACAACGAGCCCCATTGTTAATCCTTTAAAGGAAATTATTCGTAAATTTCGACAAGTAGAACAATGATTGGAACACGTAGACGGTTGAAATCTTTGTATATATTGCTTCCATATAGTCTAAGAAACATGTACGCAAAGCATCCAAACAGTACCATTCGCCAATTTTTTTTCTTCAAGTTTAAGTGAACAATGAGCCCCAATTGTTAATCCTTTATCGGAGATTATTTGTAATTTTCGACAAGTAGAACAATGAATCGAACAGTTAGACGGTTGAAATCTTTGTATATATTGCTTCTATATAATCTAAGAAACATATATGCAAAGCATCCAAACAGTACCATTCGCCAATTTTTTGTTCTTCAAGTTTAAGTGAACAACGAGCCCCATTGATAATCATGAAACGGAAATTATTTGTAACTTTCTACAAGTAGAACAATGAATGGAACTGGTAGACGGTTGAAATCATTGTATATATTGCTTCCATATAGTCTAAGAAACATATATGCAAAGCATCCAAACAGTACAATTCGCCAATTTATTGTTCTTCAAGTTTAAGTGAACAACGAGCCCCATTGTTAATCCTTTAAAGGAAATTATTTGTAAATTTCGACAAGTAGAACAATGATTGGAACACGTAGACGGTTGAAATCTTTGTATATATTGCTTCCATATAGTCTAAGAAACATGTACGCAAAGCAACCAAACAGTACCATTTGCCAATTTTTTGGTCTTCAAGTTTAAGTGAACAATGAGCCCCAATGGTTAATCCTTTATCGGAAATTATTTGTAATTTTCGACAAGTAGAATAATGAATGGAACAGGTAGACGGTTGAAATATTTGTATCTATTGCTTCTATATAATATAAGAAACATATATTCAAAGCATCCAAACAGTACCATTCGCCAATTTTTTGTTCTTCAAGTTTAAGTGAACAATGAGCCCCAATTGTTAATCCTTTATCGGAAATTATTTGTAATTTTCGACAAGTAGAACAATGAATCGAACAGTTAGACGGTTAAAATCTTTGTATATATTGCTTCTATATAATCTAAGAAACATATATGCAAACAATCCAAACAGTACCATTCGCCAATTTTATGTTCTTCAAGTTTAAGCGAACAACGAGCCCCATTGATAATCATGAAACGGAAATTATTTGTAACTTTCTACAAGTAGAACAATGAATGGAACTGGTAGACGGTTGAAATCATTGTATATATTGCTTCCATATAGTCTAAGAAACATATATGCATGCATCCAAATAGTACAATTCGCCAATTTTTTGTTTTTCAAGTTTAAGTGAACAATGAGCCCCAATGGTTAATCCTTTATCGGAAATTATTTGTAACTTTCGACAAGTAGAACAATGAATGGAACAGGTAGACGGTTGAATTCTTTGTATATATTGCTTCTATATAGTCTAAGAAACATATATGCAAAGCATCCAAACAGTACAATTCGCCAATTTATTGTTCTTCAAGTTTAAGTGTATAACGAGCCCCATTGTTAATTCTTTAAAGGAAATTATTTGTAAATTTCGACAAGCAGAACAATGAATGGAATAGGTAGCCGGTTGAAATCATTGTATATATTGCTTCCATATAGTCTAAGAAACATATATGCAAAGCATCCAAACAGTACAATTCGCCAATTTTTTGTTTTCCAAGTTTAAGTGAACAATGATCCCCAATGGTTAATCCTTTATCGGAAATTATTTGTAACTTTCGACCAGTAGAACAATGAATGGAACAGGTAGACGGTTGATTTCTTTGTATATATTGCTTCTATATAGTCTAAGAAACATATATGCAAAGCATCCAAACAGTAGAATTCGCCAATTTATTGTTCTTCAAGTTTAAGTGAACAACGAGCCCCATTGTTAATCCTTTAAAGGAAATTATTTATAAATTTCGACAAGTAGAACAATGATTGGAACACGTAGACGGTTGAAATCTTTGTATATATTGCTTCCATATAGTCTAAGAAACATGTACGCAAAGCAACCAAACAGTACCATTTGCCAATTTTTTGGTCTTCAAGTTTAAGTGAACAATGAGCCCCAATGGTTAATCCTTTATCGGAAATTATTTGTAATTTTCGACAAGTAGAACAATGAATGGAACAGGTAGACGGTTGAAATATTTGTATATATTGCTTCTATATAATATAAGAAACATATATTCAAAGCATCCAAACAGTACCATCCGCCAATTTTTTGATCTTCAAGTTTAAGTGAACAACGAGCCCCATTGTTAATCCTTTAAAGGAAATTATTTGTAAATTTCGACAAGTAGAACAATGATTGGAACACGTAGACGGTTGAAATCTTTGTATATATCTTCCATATAGTCTAAGAAACATGTACGCAAAGCAACCAAACAGTACCATTTGCCAATTTTTTGGTCTTCAAGTTTAAGTGAACAATGAGCCCCAATGGTTAATCCTTTATCGGAAATTATTTGTAATTTTCGACAAGTAGAATAATGAATGGAACAGGTAGACGGTTGAAATATTTGTATCTATTGCTTCTATATAATATAAGAAACATATATGCAAAGCATCCAAACAGTACAATTTGCCAATTTTTTGTTCTTCAAGTTTAAGTGAACTACGAGCCCCATTGTTAATCCTTTAAAGGAAATTATTTGTAAATTTCGACAAGTAGAACAATGATTGGAACACGTAGACGGTTGAAATCATTGTATATATTGCTTCTATATAGTCCAAGAAACATATATGCAAAGCGTCCAAACAGTACAATTCGCCAATTTTTTGCTCTTCAAGTTTAAGTGAACTACGAGCCCCATTGTTAATCCTTTAAAGGAAATTATTTGTAAATTTCGGCAAGTAGAACAATGAATGGAACAGGTAGACGGTTGAAATCTTTGTACATATTGCTTCTATATAATCTAAGAAACATATATGCAAACATCTAAACAGTAACAATCGCCAATTTTTTGATCTTCAAGTTTAAGTGAACAGCGAGCCCCATTGATAATCATGAAACGGAAATTATTTGTAACTTTCGACAAGTAGAACAATGAATGGAACAGGTAGACGGTTGAAATCATTGTATATATTGCGTCTATATAGTCTAAGAAACATATATGCAAAGCATCCAAACAGTACAATTCGCCAATTTATTGTTCTTCAAGTTTAAGTGAACAACGAGCCCCATTGGTAATCCTTTAAAGGAAATTATTTGTAACTTCCGACAAGTAGAACAATGATTGGAACACGTAGACGGTTGAAATCTTTGTATATATTGCTTCCATATAGTCTAAGGAACATGTACGCAAAGCATCCAAACAGTACCATTCGCCAATTTTTTGTTCTTCAATTGTAAGTGAACAATGAGCCCCAATTGTTAATTCTTTATCGGAAATTACTTGTAACTTTCGACAAGTAGAACAATGAATCGAACAGTTAGACGGTTGAAATCTTTGTATATATTGCTTCTATATAATCTAAGAAACATATATGCAAAGCATCCAAACAGTACCATTCGCCAATTTATTGTTCTTCAAGTTTAAGTGAACAACGAGCCCCATTGGTAATCCTTTAAAGGAAATTATTCGTAAATTTCGACAAGTAGAACAATGATTGGAACACGTAGACGGTTGAAATCTTTGTATATATTGCTTCCATATAGTCTAAGAAACATGTACGCAAAGCATCCAAACAGTACCATTCGCCAATTTTTTTTCTTCAAGTTTAAGTGAACAATGAGCCCCAATTGTTAATCCTTTATCGGAGATTATTTGTAATTTTCGACAAGTAGAACAATGAATCGAACAGTTAGACGGTTGAAATCTTTGTATATATTGCTTCTATATAATCTAAGAAACATATATGCAAAGCATCCAAACAGTACCATTCGCCAATTTTTTGTTCTTCAAGTTTAAGTGAACAACGAGCCCCATTGATAATCATGAAACGGAAATTATTTGTAACTTTCTACAAGTAGAACAATGAATGGAACTGGTAGACGGTTGAAATCATTGTATATATTGCTTCCATATAGTCTAAGAAACATATATGCAAAGCATCCAAACAGTACAATTCGCCAATTTATTGTTCTTCAAGTTTAAGTGAACAACGAGCCCCATTGTTAATCCTTTAAAGGAAATTATTTGTAAATTTCGACAAGTAGAACAATGATTGGAACACGTAGACGGTTGAAATCTTTGTATATATTGCTTCCATATAGTCTAAGAAACATGTACGCAAAGCAACCAAACAGTACCATTTGCCAATTTTTTGGTCTTCAAGTTTAAGTGAACAATGAGCCCCAATGGTTAATCCTTTATCGGAAATTATTTGTAATTTTCGACAAGTAGAATAATGAATGGAACAGGTAGACGGTTGAAATATTTGTATCTATTGCTTCTATATAATATAAGAAACATATATTCAAAGCATCCAAACAGTACCATTCGCCAATTTTTTGTTCTTCAAGTTTAAGTGAACAATGAGCCCCAATTGTTAATCCTTTATCGGAAATTATTTGTAATTTTCGACAAGTAGAACAATGAATCGAACAGTTAGACGGTTAAAATCTTTGTATATATTGCTTCTATATAATCTAAGAAACATATATGCAAACAATCCAAACAGTACCATTCGCCAATTTTTTGTTCTTCAAGTTTAAGTGAACAACGGGCCCCATTGTTAATCCTTTAAAGGAAATTATTCGTAAATTTCGACAAGTAGAACAATGATTGGAACACGTAGACGGTTGAAATCTTTGTATATATTGCTTCCATATAGTCTAAGAAACATGTACGCAAAGCATCCAAACAGTACCATTCGCCAATTTTTTGTTCTTCAAGTTTAAGTGAACAATGAGCCCCAATTGTTAATCCTTTATCGGAAATTATTTGCAATTTTCGACAAGTAGAACAATGAATGGAACTGGTAGACGGTTGAAATCATTGTATATATTGCTTCCATATAGTCTAAGAAACATATATGCAAAGCATCCAAACAGTACAATTCGCCAATTTATTGTTCTTCAAGTTTAAGTGAACAACGAGCCCCATTGTTAATCCTTTAAAGGAAATTATTTGTAAATTTCGACAAGTAGAACAATGATTGGAACACGTAGACGGTTGAAATCTTTGTATATATTGCTTCCATATAGTCTAAGAAACATGTACGCAAAGCAACCAAACAGTACCATTTGCCAATTTTTTGGTCTTCAAGTTTAAGTGAACAATGAGCCCCAATGGTTAATCCTTTATCGGAAATTATTTGTAATTTTCGACAAGTAGAATAATGAATGGAACAGGTAGACGGTTGAAATATTTGTATCTATTGCTTCTATATAATATAAGAAACATATATTCAAAGCATCCAAACAGTACCATTCGCCAATTTTTTGTTCTTCAAGTTTAAGTGAACAATGAGCCCCAATTGTTAATCCTTTATCGGAAATTATTTGTAATTTTCGACAAGTAGAACAATGAATCGAACAGTTAGACGGTTAAAATCTTTGTATATATTGCTTCTATATAATCTAAGAAACATATATGCAAACAATCCAAACAGTACCATTCGCCAATTTTATGTTCTTCAAGTTTAAGCGAACAACGAGCCCCATTGATAATCATGAAACGGAAATTATTTGTAACTTTCTACAAGTAGAACAATGAATGGAACTGGTAGACGGTTGAAATCATTGTATATATTGCTTCCATATAGTCTAAGAAACATATATACATGCATCCAAATAGTACAATTCGCCAATTTTTTGTTTTTCAAGTTTAAGTGAACAATGAGCCCCAATGGTTAATCCTTTATCGGAAATTATTTGTAACTTTCGACAAGTAGAACAATGAATGGAACAGGTAGACGGTTGAATTCTTTGTATATATTGCTTCTATATAGTCTAAGAAACATATATGCAAAGCATCCAAACAGTACAATTCGCCAATTTATTGTTCTTCAAGTTTAAGTGTATAACGAGCCCCATTGTTAATTCTTTAAAGGAAATTATTTGTAAATTTCGACAAGCAGAACAATGAATGGAATAGGTAGCCGGTTGAAATCATTGTATATATTGCTTCCATATAGTCTAAGAAACATATATGCAAAGCATCCAAACAGTACAATTCGCCAATTTTTTGTTTTCCAAGTTTAAGTGAACAATGATCCCCAATGGTTAATCCTTTATCGGAAATTATTTGTAACTTTCGACCAGTAGAACAATGAATGGAACAGGTAGACGGTTGATTTCTTTGTATATATTGCTTCTATATAGTCTAAGAAACATATATGCAAAGCATCCAAACAGTAGAATTCGCCAATTTATTGTTCTTCAAGTTTAAGTGAACAACGAGCCCCATTGTTAATCCTTTAAAGGAAATTATTTGTAAATTTCGACAAGTAGAACAATGATTGGAACACGTAGACGGTTGAAATCTTTGTATATATTGCTTCCATATAGTCTAAGAAACATGTACGCAAAGCAACCAAACAGTACCATTTGCCAATTTTTTGGTCTTCAAGTTTAAGTGAACAATGAGCCCCAATGGTTAATCCTTTATCGGAAATTATTTGTAATTTTCGACAAGTAGAACAATGAATGGAACAGGTAGACGGTTGAAATATTTGTATATATTGCTTCTATATAATCTAAGAAACATATATGCAAAGCATCCAAACAGTACCATTCGCCAATTTTTTGTTCTTCAAGTTTAAGTGAACAACGGGCCCCATTGTTAATCCTTTAAAGGAAATTATTCGTAAATTTCGACAAGTAGAACAATGATTGGAACACGTAGACGGTTGAAATCTTTGTATATATTGCTTCCATATAGTCTAAGAAACATGTACGCAAAGCATCCAAACAGTACCATTCGCCAATTTTTTGTTCTTCAAGTTTAAGTGAACAATGAGCCCCAATTGTTAATCCTTTATCGGAAATTATTTGCAATTTTCGACAAGTAGAACAATGAATGGAACTGGTAGACGGTTGAAATCATTGTATACATTGCTTCCATATAGTCTAAGAAACATATATGCAAAGCATCCAAACAGTACCATTCGCCAATTTTTTGTTCTTCAAGTTTAAGTGAACAATGAGCCCCAATTGTTAATCCTTTAAAGGAAATTATTCGTAAATTTCGACAAGTAGAACAATGATTGGAACACGTAGACGGTTGAAATCTTTGTATATATTGCTTCCATATAGTCTAAGAAACATGTGCGCAAAGCATCCAAACAGTACCATTCGCCAATTTTTTGTTCTTCAAGTTTAAGTGAACAATGAGCCCCAATTGTTAATTCTTTATCGGAAATTACTTGTAACTTTCGACAAGTAGAACAATGAATCGAACTGTTAGAAGGTTGAAATCTTTGTATATATTGCTTCTATATAATATAAGAAACATATATTCAAAGCATCCAAACAGTACCATCCGCCAATTTATTGTTCTTCAAGTTTAAGTGAACTACGAGCCCCATTGTTAATCCTTTAAAGGAAATTATTTGTAAATTTCGACAAGTAGAACAATGAATGGAACAGGTAGACGGTTGAACTCCTTGTATATATTGCGTCTATATAGTCTAAGAAACATATATGCAAAGCATCCAAACAGTACCATTCGCCAATTTTTTGTTCTTCAAGTTTAAGTGAACAACGAGCCCCATTGATAATCATGAAACGGAAATTATTTGTAACTTTCTACAAGTAGAACAATGAATGGAACTGGTAGACGGTTGAAATCATTGTATATATTGCTTCCATATAGTCTAAGAAACATATATGCAAAGCATCCAAACAGTACAATTCGCCAATTTATTGTTCTTCAAGTTTAAGTGAACAACGAGCCCCATTGTTAATCCTTTAAAGGAAATTGTTTGTAAATTTCGACAAGTAGAACAATGATTGGAACACGTAGACGGTTGAAATCTTTGTATATATTGCTTCCATATAGTCTAAGAAACATGTACGCAAAGCAACCAAACAGTACCATTTGCCAATTTTTTGGTCTTCAAGTTTAAGTGAACAATGAGCCCCAATGGTTGATCCTTTATCGGAAATTATTTGTAATTTTCGACAAGTAGAATAATGAATGGAACAGGTAGACGGTTGAAATATTTGTATATATTGCTTCTATATAATATAAGAAACATATATTCAAAGCATCCAAACAGTACCATCCGCCAATTTATTGTTCTTCAAGTTTAAGTGAACTACGAGCCCCATTGTTAATCCTTTAAAGGAAATTATTTGTAAATTTCGACAAGTAGAACAATGAATGGAACAGGTAGACGGTTGAAATCCTTGTATATATTGCGTCTATATAGTCTAAGAAACATATATGCAAAGCATCCAAACAGTACAATTCGCCAATTTATTGTTCTTCATGTTTAATTGAACAACGAGCCCCATTGGTAATCCTTTAAAGGAAATTATTTGTAAATTTCGACAAGTAGAACAATGAATGGAACAGGTAGACGGTTGAAATCTTTGTATATATTGCTTCTATATAATCTAAGAAACATATATGCAAAGCATCCAAACAGTACCATTCGCCAATTTTTTGTTCTTCAAGTTTAAGTGAACAACGGGCCCCATTGTTAATCCTTTAAAGGAAATTATTCGTAAATTTCGACAAGTAGAACAATGATTGGAACACGTAGACGGTTGAAATCTTTGTATATATTGCTTCCATATAGTCTAAGAAACATGTACGCAAAGCATCCAAACAGTACCATTCGCCAATTTTTTGTTCTTCAAGTTTAAGTGAACAATGAGCCCCAATTGTTAATCCTTTATCGGAAATTATTTGCAATTTTCGACAAGTAGAACAATGAATCGAACAGTTAGACGGTTGAAATCTTTGTATATATTGCTTCTATAAAATCTAAGAAACATATATGCAAAGCATCCAAACAGTACCATTCGCCAATTTTTTGTTCTTCAAGTTTAAGTGAACTACGAGCCCCATTGATAATCATGAAACGGAAATTATTTGTAACTTTCTACAAGTAGAACAATGAATGGAACTGGTAGACGGTTGAAATCATTGTATATATTGCTTCCATATAGTCTAAGAAACATATATGCAAGCATCCAAACAGTACAATTCGCCAATTTTTTGTTTTTCAAGTTTAAGTGAACAATGAGCCCCAATGGTTAATCCTTTATCGGAAATTATTTGTAACTTTCGACAAGTAGAACAATGAATGGAACAGGTAGACGGTTGAAATCCTTGTATATATTGCGTCTATATAGTCTAAGAAACATATATGCAAAGCATCCAAACAGTACAATTCGCCAATTTATTGTTCTTCAAGTTTAAGTGAACTACGAGCCCCATTGTTAATCCTTTAAAGGAAATTATTTGTAAATTTCGGCAAGTAGAACAATGAATGGAATAGGTAGACGGTTGAAATCATTGTATATATTGCTTCTATATAGTCTAAGAAACATATATGCAAAGCATCCAAACAGTACAATTCGCCAATTTCTGGTTCTTCAAGTTTAAGTAAACTTCGATCCCCATTGTTAATCCCTTAACGGAAATTATTTGTAACTTTCGACAAGTAGAACAATGAATGGAACAGGTAGACTGTTGAAATCACTGTATATATTGCTTCTATATAGTCTAAGAAACATATATGCAAATCATCCAAACAGTACAATTCGCCAATTATTTGATCTTCAAGTTTAAGTGAACTACGAGCCCCATTTTTAATACTTTAACGGAAATTATTTGTAACTTGCGACAAGTAGAACAATGAATGGAACAGGTAGACGGTTGAAATCTTTGTATATATTGCTTCTATATAATCTAAGAAACATATATGCAAAGCATCCAAACAGTACAATTCGCCAATTTATTGTTCTTCAAGTTTAAGTGAACTACGAGCCCCATTGTTAATCCTTTAAAGGATATTATTTGTAAATTTCGGCAAGTAGAACAATGAATGGAACAGGTAGACGGTTGAAATATTTGTATATATTGCTTCTATATAATATAAGAAACATATATTCAAAGCATCCAAACAGTACCATCCGCCAATTTTTTGTTCTTCAAGTTTAAGTGAACTACGAGCCCCATTGTTTATCCTTTAAAGGAAATTATTTGTAAATTTCGGCAAGTAGAACAATGAATGGAATAGGTAGACGGTTGAAATCATTGTATATATTGCTTCTATATAGTCTAAGAAACATATATGCAAAGCACCCAAACAGTACAATTCGCCAATTTCTTGTTCTTCAAGTTTAAGTAAACTACGATCCCCATTGTTAATCCCTTAACGGAAATTATTTGTAACTTCCGACAAGTAGAACAATGAATGGAACAGGTAGACGGTTGAAATCATTGTATATATTGCTTCTATATAGTCTAAGAAACATATCTGCAAATCATCCAAACAGTACAATTCGCCAATTATTTGATCTTCAAGTATAAGTGAACTACGAGCTCCATTGTTAATACTTTAACGGAAATTATTTGTAACTTGCGACAAGTAGAACAATGAATGGAACAGGTAGACGGTTGAAATCAATGTATATATTGCTTCTATATAGTCTAAGAAACATATATGCAAAGCATCCAAACAGTACCATTCGTCAATTTTTTGTTCTTCAAGTTTAAGTGAACAACGAGCCCCATTGTTAATCCTTTAAAGGAAATTATTTGTAAATTTCGACAAGTAGAACAATGATTGGAACACGTAGACGATTGAAATCATTGTATATATTGCTTCCATATAGTCTAAGGAACATGTACGCAAAGCATCCACACAGTACCATTCGCCAATTTTTTGTTCTTCAAGTGTAAGTGAACAATGAGCCCCAATGGTTAATCCTTTATCGGAAATTATTTGTAATTTTCGACAAGTAGAACAATGAATGGAACAGGTAGATGGTTGAAATCTTTGTATATATTGCTTCTATATAATATAAGAAACATATATGCAAAGCATCCAAACAGTACCATTCGCCAATTTTTTGTTCTTCAAGTTTAAGTGAACAACGAGCCCCATTGATAATCATGAAACGGAAATTATTTGTAACTTTCTACAAGTAGAACAATGAATGGAACAGGTAGACGGTTGAAATCCTTGTATATATTGCGTCTATATAGTTTAAGAAACATATATGCAAAGCATCCAAACAGTACAATTCGCCAATTTATTGTTCTTCAAGTTTAAGTGAACTACGAGCCCCATTGTTAATCCTTTAAAGGAAATTATTTGTAAATTTCGGCAAGTAGAACAATGAATGGAATAGGTAGACGGTTGAAATCATTGTATATATTGCTTCTATATAGTCTAAGAAACATATATGCAAAGCATCCAAACAGTACAATTCGCCAATTTCTGGTTCTTCAAGTTTAAGTGAACAACAAGCCCCATTGTTAATCCTTTAAAGGAAATTATTTGTAAATTTCGACAAGTAGAACAATGATTGGAACACGTAGACGGTTGAAATCTTTGTATATATTGCTTCCATATAGTCTAAGAAACATGTACGCAAAGCATCCAGACAGTACCATTCGCCAATTTTTTGTTCTTCAAGTTTAACTGAACAGCGAGCCCCATTGTTAATCCTTTATCGGAAATTATTTGTAATTTTCGACAAGTAGAACAATGAATGGAACAGGTAGACGGTTGAAATATTTGTATATATTGCTTCTATATAATATAAGAAACATATATTCAAAGCATCCAAACAGTACCATCCGCCAATTTTTTGATCTTCAAGTTTAAGTGAACAACCAGCCCCATTGTTAAACCTTTAAAGGAAATTATTTGTAAATTTCGACAAGTAGAACAACGATTGGAACACGTAGACGGTTGAAATCTTTGTATATATCTTCCATATAGTCTAAGAAACATGTACGCAAAGCATCCAGACAGTACCAATCGCCAATTTTTTGTTCTTCAAGTTTAAGTGAACAGCGAGCCCCATTGATAATCATGAAACGAAAATTATTTGTAACTTTCTACAAGTAGAACAATGAATAGTACAGGTAGACGGGTGAAATCTTTCTATATATTGCTTCTAAATAGTCTAAGAAACATATATGCAAAGCATCCAAACAGTACAATTTGCCAATTTTTTGTTCTTCAAGTTTAAGTGAACTACGAGCCCCATTGTTAATCCTTTAAAGGAAATTATTTGTAAATTTTGACAAGTAGAACAATGATTGGAACACGTAGACGGTTGAAATCATTGTATATATTGCTTCTATATAGTCCAAGAAACATATATGCAAAGCGTCCAAACAGTACAATTCGCCAATTTTTTGCTCTTCAAGTTTAAGTGAACTACGAGCCCCATTGTTAATCCTTTAAAGGAAATTATTTGTAAATTTCGGCAAGTCGAACAATGAATGGAACAGGTAGACGGTTGAAATATTTGTATATATTGCTTCTATATAATATAAGAAACATATATTCAAAGCATCCAAACAGTACCATCCGCCAATTTTTTGTTCTTCAAGTTTAAGTGAACTACGAGCCCCATTGTTTATCCTTTAAAGGAAATTATTTGTAAATTTCGGCAAGTAGAACAATGAATGGAATAGGTAGACGGTTGAAATCTTTGTATATATTGCTTCCATATAGTCTAAGGAACATATCTGCAAATCATCCAAACAGTACAATTCGCCAATTATTTGATCTTCAAGTATAAGTGAACTACGAGCCCCATTGTTAATACTTTAACGGAAATTATTTGTAACTTGCGACAAGTAGAACAATGAATGGAACAGGTAGACGGTTGAAATCAATGTATATATTGCTTCTATATAGTCTAAGAAACATATATGCAAAGCATCCAAACAGTACCATTCGTCAATTTTTTGTTCTTCAAATTTAAGTGAACAACGAGCCCCATTGTTAATCCTTTAAAGGAAATTATTTGTAAATTTCGACAAGTAGAACAATGATTGGAACACGTAGACGGTTGAAATCTTTGTATATATTGCTTCCATATAGTCTAAGGAACATGTACGCAAAGCATCCACACAGTACCATTCGCCAATTTTTTGTTCTTCAAGTGTAAGTGAACAATGAGCCCCAATGGTTAATCCTTTATCGGAAATTATTTGTAATTTTCGACAAGTAGAACAATGAATGGAACAGGTAGATGGTTGAAATCTTTGTATATATTGCTTCTATATAATATAAGAAACATATATGCAAAGCATCCAAACAGTACCATTCGCCAATTTTTTGTTCTTCAAGTTTAAGTGAACAACGAGCCCCATTGATAATCATGAAACGGAAATTATTTGTAACTTTCTACAAGTAGAACAATGAATGGAACAGGTAGACGGTTGAAATCCTTGTATATATTGCGTCTATATAGTCTAAGAAACATATATGCAAAGCATCCAAACAGTAGAATTCGCCAATTTATTGTTCTTCAAGTTTAAGTGAACAACGAGCCCCATTGTTAATCCTTTAAAGGAAATTATTTGTAAATTTCGACAAGTAGAACAATGATTGGAACACGTAGACGGTTGAAATCTTTGTATATATTGCTTCCATATAGTCTAAGAAACATGTACGCAAAGCAACCAAACAGTACCATTTGCCAATTTTTTGGTCTTCAAGTTTAAGTGAACAATGAGCCCCAATGGTTAATCCTTTATCGGAAATTATTTGTAATTTTCGACAAGTAGAACAATGAATGGAACAGTTAGACGGTTAAAATCTTTGTATATATTGCTTCTATATAATCTAAGAAACATATATGCAAACAATCCAAACAGTACCATTCGCCAATTTTATGTTCTTCAAGTTTAAGCGAACAACGAGCCCCATTGATAATCATGAAACGGAAATTATTTGTAACTTTCTACAAGTAGAACAATGAATGGAACTGGTAGACGGTTGAAATCATTGTATATATTGCTTCCATATAGTCTAAGAAACATATATGCATGCATCCAAATAGTACAATTCGCCAATTTTTTGTTTTTCAAGTTTAAGTGAACAATGAGCCCCAATGGTTAATCCTTTATCGGAAATTATTTGTAACTTTCGACAAGTAGAACAATGAATGGAACAGGTAGACGGTTGAATTCTTTGTATATATTGCTTCTATATAGTCTAAGAAACATATATGCAAAGCATCCAAACAGTACAATTCGCCAATTTATTGTTCTTCAAGTTTAAGTGTATAACGAGCCCCATTGTTAATTCTTTAAAGGAAATTATTTGTAAATTTCGACAAGCAGAACAATGAATGGAATAGGTAGCCGGTTGAAATCATTGTATATATTGCTTCCATATAGTCTAAGAAACATATATGCAAAGCATCCAAACAGTACAATTCGCCAATTTTTTGTTTTCCAAGTTTAAGTGAACAATGAGCCCCAATGGTTAATCCTTTATCGGAAATTATTTGTAACTTTCGACCAGTAGAACAATGAATGGAACAGGTAGACGGTTGATTTCTTTGTATATATTGCTTCTATATAGTCTAAGAAACATATATGCAAAGCATCCAAACAGTAGAATTCGCCAATTTATTGTTCTTCAAGTTTAAGTGAACAACGAGCCCCATTGTTAATCCTTTAAAGGAAATTATTTGTAAATTTCGACAAGTAGAACAATGATTGGAACACGTAGACGGTTGAAATCTTTGTATATATTGCTTCCATATAGTCTAAGAAACATGTACGCAAAGCAACCAAACAGTACCATTTGCCAATTTTTTGGTCTTCAAGTTTAAGTGAACAATGAGCCCCAATGGTTAATCCTTTATCGGAAATTATTTGTAATTTTCGACAAGTAGAACAATGAATGGAACAGGTAGACGGTTGAAATATTTGTATATATTGCTTCTATATAATATAAGAAACATATATTCAAAGCATCCAAACAGTACCATCCGCCAATTTTTTGATCTTCAAGTTTAAGTGAACAACGAGCCCCATTGTTAATCCTTTAAAGGAAATTATTTGTAAATTTCGACAAGTAGAACAATGATTGGAACACGTAGACGGTTGAAATCTTTGTATATATCTTCCATATAGTCTAAGAAACATGTACGCAAAGCATCCAGACAGTACCAATCGCCAATTTTTTGTTCTTCAAGTTTAAGTGAACAGCGAGCCCCATTGATAATCATGAAACGAAAATTATTTGTAACTTTCTACAAGTAGAACAATGAATAGTACAGGTAGACGGGTGAAATCTTTCTATATATTGCTTCTAAATAGTCTAAGAAACATATATGCAAAGCATCCAAACAGTACAATTTTCCAATTTTTTGTTCTTCAAGTTTAAGTGAACTACGAGCCCCATTGTTAATCCTTTAAAGGAAATTATTTGTAAATTTCGACAAGTAGAACAATGATTGGAACACGTAGACGGTTGAAATCATTGTATATATTGCTTCTATATAGTCCAAGAAACATATATGCAAAGCGTCCAAACAGTACAATTCGCCAATTTTTTGCTCTTCAAGTTTAAGTGAACTACGAGCCCCATTGTTAATCCTTTAAAGGAAATTATTTGTAAATTTCGGCAAGTAGAACAATGAATGGAACAGGTAGACGGTTGAAATCTTTGTACATATTGCTTCTATATAATCTAAGAAACATATATGCAAACATCTAAACAGTAACAATCGCCAATTTTTTGATCTTCAAGTTTAAGTGAACAGCGAGCCCCATTGATAATCATGAAACGGAAATTATTTGTAACTTTCGACAAGTAGAACAATGAATGGAACAGGTAGACGGTTGAAATCATTGTATATATTGCGTCTATATAGTCTAAGAAACATATATGCAAAGCATCCAAACAGTACAATTCGCCAATTTATTGTTCTTCAAGTTTAAGTGAACAACGAGCCCCATTGGTAATCCTTTAAAGGAAATTATTTGTAACTTCCGACAAGTAGAACAATGATTGGAACAGGTAGACGGTTGAAATCTTTGTATATATTGCTTCCATATAGTCTAAGGAACATGTACGCAAAGCATCCAAACAGTACCATTCGCCAATTTTTTGTTCTTCAATTGTAAGTGAACAATGAGCCCCAATTGTTAATTCTTTATCGGAAATTACTTGTAACTTTCGACAAGTAGAACAATGAATCGAACAGTTAGACGGTTGAAATCTTTGTATATATTGCTTCTATATAATCTAAGAAACATATATGCAAAGCATCCAAACAGTACCATTCGCCAATTTTTTGTTCTTCAAGTTTAAGTGAACAATGAGCCCCAATTGTTAATCCTTTAAAGGAAATTATTCGTAAATTTCGACAAGTAGAACAATGATTGGAACACGTAGACGGTTGAAATCTTTGTATATATTGCTTCCATATAGTCTAAGAAACATGTACGCAAAGCAACCAAACAGTACCATTTGCCAATTTTTTGGTCTTCAAGTTTAAGTGAACAATGAGCCCCAATGGTTAATCCTTTATCGGAAATTGTTTGTAATTTTCGACAAGTAGAATAATGAATGGAACAGGTAGACGGTTGAAATATTTGTATCTATTGCTTCTATATAATATAAGAAACATATATTCAAAGCATCCAAACAGTACCATTCGCCAATTTTTTGTTCTTCAAGTTTAAGTGAACAATGAGCCCCAATTGTTAATCCTTTATCGGAAATTATTTGTAATTTTCGACAAGTAGAACAATGAATCGAACAGTTAGACGGTTAAAATCTTTGTATATATTGCTTCTATATAATCTAAGAAACATATATGCAAACAATCCAAACAGTACCATTCGCCAATTTTATGTTCTTCAAGTTTAAGCGAACAACGAGCCCCATTGATAATCATGAAACGGAAATTATTTGTAACTTTCTACAAGTAGAACAATGAATGGAACTGGTAGACGTTTGAAATCATTGTATATATTGCTTCCATATAGTCTAAGAAACATATATGCATGCATCCAAATAGTACAATTCGCCAATTTTTTGTTTTTCAAGTTTAAGTGAACAATGAGCCCCAATGGTTAATCCTTTATCGGACATTATTTGTAACTTTCGACAAGTAGAACAATGAATGGAACAGGTAGACGGTTGAATTCTTTGTATATATTGCTTCTATATAGTCTTAGAAACATATATGCAAAGCATCCAAACAGTACAATTCGCCAATTTATTGTTCTTCAAGTTTAAGTGTATAACGAGCCCCATTGTTAATTCTTTAAAGGAAATTATTTGTAAATTTCGACAAGCAGAACAATGAATGGAATAGGTAGCCGGTTGAAATCATTGTATATATTGCTTCCATATAGTCTAAGAAACATATATGCAAAGCATCCAAACAGTACAATTCGCCAATTTTTTGTTTTCCAAGTTTAAGTGAACAATGAGCCCCAATGGTTAATCCTTTATCGGAAATTATTTGTAACTTTCGACCAGTAGAACAATGAATGGAACAGGTAGACGGTTGATTTCTTTGTATATATTGCTTCTATATAGTCTAAGAAACATATATGCAAAGCATCCAAACAGTAGAATTCGCCAATTTATTGTTCTTCAAGTTTAAGTGAACAACGAGCCCCATTGTTAATCCTTTAAAGGAAATTATTTGTAAATTTCGACAAGTAGAACAATGATTGGAACACGTAGACGGTTGAAATCTTTGTATATATCTTCCATATAGTCTAAGAAACATGTACGCAAAGCATCCAGACAGTACCAATCGCCAATTTTTTGTTCTTCAAGTTTAAGTGAACAGCGAGCCCCATTGATAATCATGAAACGAAAATTATTTGTAACTTTCTACAAGTAGAACAATGAATAGTACAGGTAGACGGGTGAAATCTTTCTATATATTGCTTCTAAATAGTCTAAGAAACATATATGCAAAGCATCCAAACAGTACAATTTGCCAATTTTTTGTTCTTCAAGTTTAAGTGAACTACGAGCCCCATTGTTAATCCTTTAAAGGAAATTATTTGTAAATTTCGAGAAGTAGAACAATGATTGGAACACGTAGACGGTTGAAATCATTGTATATATTGCTTCTATATAGTCCAAGAAACATATATGCAAAGCGTCCAAACAGTACAATTCGCCAATTTTTTGCTCTTCAAGTTTAAGTGAACTACGAGCCCCATTGTTAATCCTTTAAAGGAAATTATTTGTAAATTTCGGCAAGTAGAACAATGAATGGAACAGGTAGACGGTTGAAATCTTTGTACATATTGCTTCTATATAATCTAAGAAACATATATGCAAACATCTAAACAGTAACAATCGCCAATTTTTTGATCTTCAAGTTTAAGTGAACAGCGAGCCCCATTGATAATCATGAAACGGAAATTATTTGTAACTTTCGACAAGTAGAACAATGAATGGAACAGGTAGACGGTTGAAATCATTGTATATATTGCGTCTATATAGTCTAAGAAACATATATGCAAAGCATCCAAACAGTACAATTCGCCAATTTATTGTTCTTCAAGTTTAAGTGAACAACGAGCCCCATTGGTAATCCTTTAAAGGAAATTATTTGTAACTTCCGACAAGTAGAACAATGATTGGAACACGTAGACGGTTGAAATCTTTGTATATATTGCTTCCATATAGTCTAAGGAACATGTACGCAAAGCATCCAAACAGTACCATTCGCCAATTTTTTGTTCTTCAATTGTAAGTGAACAATGAGCCCCAATTGTTAATTCTTTATCGGAAATTACTTGTAACTTTCGACAAGTAGAACAATGAATCGAACAGTTAGACGGTTGAAATCTTTGTATATATTGCTTCTATATAATCTAAGAAACATATATGCAAAGCATCCAAACAGTACCATTCGCCAATTTTTTGTTCTTCAAGTTTAAGTGAACAATGAGCCCCAATTGTTAATCCTTTAAAGGAAATTATTCGTAAATTTCGACAAGTAGAACAATGATTGGAACACGTAGACGGTTGAAATCTTTGTATATATTGCTTCCATATAGTCTAAGAAACATGTGCGCAAAGCATCCAAACAGTACCATTCGCCAATTTTTTGTTCTTCAAGTTTAAGTGAACAATGAGCCCCAATTGTTAATTCTTTATCGGAAATTACTTGTAACTTTCGACAAGTAGAACAATGAATCGAACTGTTAGAAGGTTGAAATCTTTGTATATATTGCTTCTATATAATATAAGAAACATATATTCAAAGCATCCAAACAGTACCATCCGCCAATTTATTGTTCTTCAAGTTTAAGTGAACTACGAGCCCCATTGTTAATCCTTTAAAGGAAATTATTTGTAAATTTCGACAAGTAGAACAATGAATGGAACAGGTAGACGGTTGAAATCCTTGTATATATTGCGTCTATATAGTCTAAGAAACATATATGCAAAGCATCCAAACAGTACCATTCGCCAATTTTTTGTTCTTCAAGTTTAAGTGAACAACGAGCCCCATTGATAATCATGAAACGGAAATTATTTGTAACTTTCTACAAGTAGAACAATGAATGGAACTGGTAGACGGTTGAAATCATTGTATATATTGCTTCCATATAGTCTAAGAAACATATATGCAAAGCATCCAAACAGTACAATTCGCCAATTTATTGTTCTTCAAGTTTAAGTGAACAACGAGCCCCATTGTTAATCCTTTAAAGGAAATTATTTGTAAATTTCGACAAGTAGAACAATGATTGGAACACGTAGACGGTTGAAATCTTTGTATATATTGCTTCCATATAGTCTAAGAAACATGTACGCAAAGCAACCAAACAGTACCATTTGCCAATTTTTTGGTCTTCAAGTTTAAGTGAACAATGAGCCCCAATGGTTGATCCTTTATCGGAAATTATTTGTAATTTTCGACAAGTAGAATAATGAATGGAACAGGTAGACGGTTGAAATATTTGTATATATTGCTTCTATATAATATAAGAAACATATATTCAAAGCATCCAAACAGTACCATCCGCCAATTTATTGTTCTTCAAGTTTAAGTGAACTACGAGCCCCATTGTTAATCCTTTAAAGGAAATTATTTGTAAATTTCGACAAGTAGAACAATGAATGGAACAGGTAGACGGTTGAAATCCTTGTATATATTGCGTCTATATAGTCTAAGAAACATATATGCAAAGCATCCAAACAGTACAATTCGCCAATTTATTGTTCTTCATGTTTAAGTGAACAACGAGCCCCATTGGTAATCCTTTAAAGGAAATTATTTGTAAATTTCGACAAGTAGAACAATGAATGGAACAGGTAGACGGTTGAAATCTTTGTATATATTGCTTCTATATAATCTAAGAAACATATATGCAAAGCATCCAAACAGTACCATTCGCCAATTTTTTGTTCTTCAAGTTTAAGTGAACAACGGGCCCCATTGTTAATCCTTTAAAGGAAATTATTCGTAAATTTCGACAAGTAGAACAATGATTGGAACACGTAGACGGTTGAAATCTTTGTATATATTGCTTCCATATAGTCTAAGAAACATGTACGCAAAGCATCCAAACAGTACCATTCGCCAATTTTTTGTTCTTCAAGTTTAAGTGAACAATGAGCCCCAATTGTTAATCCTTTATCGGAAATTATTTGCAATTTTCGACAAGTAGAACAATGAATGGAACTGGTAGACGGTTGAAATCATTGTATATATTGCTTCCATATAGTCTAAGAAACATATATGCAAGCATCCAAACAGTACAATTCGCCAATTTTTTGTTTTTCAAGTTTAAGTGAACAATGAGCCCCAATGGTTAATCCTTTATCGGAAATTATTTGTAACTTTCGACAAGTAGAACAATGAATGGAACAGGTAGACGGTTGAAATCCTTGTATATATTGCGTCTATATAGTCTAAGAAACATATATGCAAAGCATCCAAACAGTACAGTTCGCCAATTTATTGTTCTTCAAGTTTAAGTGAACTACGAGCCCCATTGTTAATCCTTTAAAGGAAATTATTTGTAAATTTCGGCAAGTAGAACAATGAATGGAATAGGTAGACGGTTGAAATCATTGTATATATTGCTTCTATATAGTCTAAGAAACATATATGCAAAGCATCCAAACAGTACAATTCGCCAATTTCTGGTTCTTCAAGTTTAAGTAAACTTCGATCCCCATTGTTAATCCCTTAACGGAAATTATTTGTAACTTTCGACAAGTAGAACAATGAATGGAACAGGTAGACTGTTGAAATCACTGTATATATTGCTTCTATATAGTCTAAGAAACATATATGCAAATCATCCAAACAGTACAATTCGCCAATTATTTGATCTTCAAGTTTAAGTGAACTACGAGCCCCATTTTTAATACTTTAACGGAAATTATTTGTAACTTGCGACAAGTAGAACAATGAATGGAACAGGTAGACGGTTGAAATCTTTGTATATATTGCTTCTATATAATCTAAGAAACATATATGCAAAGCATCCAAACAGTACAATTCGCCAATTTATTGTTCTTCAAGTTTAAGTGAACTACGAGCCCCATTGTTAATCCTTTAAAGGATATTATTTGTAAATTTCGGCAAGTAGAACAATGAATGGAACAGGTAGACGGTTGAAATATTTGTATATATTGCTTCTATATAATATAAGAAACATATATTCAAAGCATCCAAACAGTACCATCCGCCAATTTTTTGTTCTTCAAGTTTAAGTGAACTACGAGCCCCATTGTTTATCCTTTAAAGGAAATTATTTGTAAATTTCGGCAAGTAGAACAATGAATGGAATAGGTAGACGGTTGAAATCATTGTATATATTGCTTCTATATAGTCTAAGAAACATATATGCAAAGCACCCAAACAGTACAATTCGCCAATTTCTTGTTCTTCAAGTTTAAGTAAACTACGATCCCCATTGTTAATCCCTTAACGGAAATTATTTGTAACTTCCGACAAGTAGAACAATGAATGGAACAGGTAGACGGTTGAAATCATTGTATATATTGCTTCTATATAGTCTAAGAAACATATCTGCAAATCATCCAAACAGTACAATTCGCCAATTATTTGATCTTCAAGTATAAGTGAACTACGAGCTCCATTGTTAATACTTTAACGGAAATTATTTGTAACTTGCGACAAGTAGAACAATGAATGGAACAGGTAGACGGTTGAAATCAATGTATATATTGCTTCTATATAGTCTAAGAAACATATATGCAAAGCATCCAAACAGTACCATTCGTCAATTTTTTGTTCTTCAAGTTTAAGTGAACAACGAGCCCCATTGTTAATCCTTTAAAGGAAATTATTTGTAAATTTCGACAAGTAGAACAATGATTGGAACACGTAGACGATTGAAATCATTGTATATATTGCTTCCATATAGTCTAAGGAACATGTACGCAAAGCATCCACACAGTACCATTCGCCAATTTTTTGTTCTTCAAGTGTAAGTGAACAATGAGCCCCAATGGTTAATCCTTTATCGGTAATTATTTGTAATTTTCGACAAGTAGAACAATGAATGGAACAGGTAGATGGTTGAAATCTTTGTATATATTGCTTCTATATAATATAAGAAACATATATGCAAAGCATCCAAACAGTACCATTCGCCAATTTTTTGTTCTTCAAGTTTAAGTGAACAACGAGCCCCATTGATAATCATGAAACGGAAATTATTTGTAACTTTCTACAAGTAGAACAATGAATGGAACAGGTAGACGGTTGAAATCCTTGTATATATTGCGTCTATATAGTCTAAGAAACATATATGCAAAGCATCCAAACAGTACAATTCGCCAATTTATTGTTCTTCAAGTTTAAGTGAACTACGAGCCCCATTGTTAATCCTTTAAAGGAAATTATTTGTAAATTTCGGCAAGTAGAACAATGAATGGAATAGGTAGACGGTTGAAATCATTGTATATATTGCTTCTATATAGTCTAAGAAACATATATGCAAAGCATCCAAACAGTACAATTCGCCAATTTCTGGTTCTTCAAGTTTAAGTGAACAACAAGCCCCATTGTTAATCCTTTAAAGGAAATTATTTGTAAATTTCGACAAGTAGAACAATGATTGGAACACGTAGACGGTTGAAATCTTTGTATATATTGCTTCCATATAGTCTAAGAAACATGTACGCAAAGCATCCAGACAGTACCATTCGCCAATTTTTTGTTCTTCAAGTTTAACTGAACAGCGAGCCCCATTGTTAATCCTTTATCGGAAATTATTTGTAATTTTCGACAAGTAGAACAATGAATGGAACAGGTAGACGGTTGAAATATTTGTATATATTGCTTCTATATAATATAAGAAACATATATTCAAAGCATCCAAACAGTACCATCCGCCAATTTTTTGATCTTCAAGTTTAAGTGAACAACCAGCCCCATTGTTAAACCTTTAAAGGAAATTATTTGTAAATTTCGACAAGTAGAACAACGATTGGAACACGTAGACGGTTGAAATCTTTGTATATATCTTCCATATAGTCTAAGAAACATGTACGCAAAGCATCCAGACAGTACCAATCGCCAATTTTTTGTTCTTCAAGTTTAAGTGAACAGCGAGCCCCATTGATAATCATGAAACGAAAATTATTTGTAACTTTCTACAAGTAGAACAATGAATAGTACAGGTAGACGGGTGAAATCTTTCTATATATTGCTTCTAAATAGTCTAAGAAACATATATGCAAAGCATCCAAACAGTACAATTTGCCAATTTTTTGTTCTTCAAGTTTAAGTGAACTACGAGCCCCATTGTTAATCCTTTAAAGGAAATTATTTGTAAATTTTGACAAGTAGAACAATGATTGGAACACGTAGACGGTTGAAATCATTGTATATATTGCTTCTATATAGTCCAAGAAACATATATGCAAAGCGTCCAAACAGTACAATTCGCCAATTTTTTGCTCTTCAAGTTTAAGTGAACTACGAGCCCCATTGTTAATCCTTTAAAGGAAATTATTTGTAAATTTCGGCAAGTCGAACAATGAATGGAACAGGTAGACGGTTGAAATATTTGTATATATTGCTTCTATATAATATAAGAAACATATATTCAAAGCATCCAAACAGTACCATCCGCCAATTTTTTGTTCTTCAAGTTTAAGTGAACTACGAGCCCCATTGTTTATCCTTTAAAGGAAATTATTTGTAAATTTCGGCAAGTAGAACAATGAATGGAATAGGTAGACGGTTGAAATCATTGTATATATTGCTTCTATATAGTCTAAGAAACATATCTGCAAATCATCCAAACAGTACAATTCGCCAATTATTTGATCTTCAAGTATAAGTGAACTACGAGCCCCATTGTTAATACTTTAACGGAAATTATTTGTAACTTGCGACAAGTAGAACAATGAATGGAACAGGTAGACGGTTGAAATCAATGTATATATTGCTTCTATATAGTCTAAGAAACATATATGCAAAGCATCCAAACAGTACCATTCGTCAATTTTTTGTTCTTCAAATTTAAGTGAACAACGAGCCCCATTGTTAATCCTTTAAAGGAAATTATTTGTAAATTTCGACAAGTAGAACAATGATTGGAACACGTAGACGGTTGAAATCTTTGTATATATTGCTTCCATATAGTCTAAGGAACATGTACGCAAAGCATCCACACAGTACCATTCGCCAATTTTTTGTTCTTCAAGTGTAAGTGAACAATGAGCCCCAATGGTTAATCCTTTATCGGAAATTATTTGTAATTTTCGACAAGTAGAACAATGAATGGAACAGGTAGATGGTTGAAATCTTTGTATATATTGCTTCTATATAATATAAGAAACATATATGCAAAGCATCCAAACAGTACCATTCGCCAATTTTTTGTTCTTCAAGTTTAAGTGAACAACGAGCCCCATTGATAATCATGAAACGGAAATTATTTGTAACTTTCTACAAGTAGAACAATGAATGGAACAGGTAGACGGTTGAAATCCTTGTATATATTGCGTCTATATAGTCTAAGAAACATATATGCAAAGCATCCAAACAGTACAATTCGCCAATTTATTGTTCTTCAAGTTTAAGTGAACTACGAGCCCCATTGTTAATCCTTTAAAGGAAATTATTTGTAAATTTCGGCAAGTAGAACAATGAATGGAATAGGTAGACGGTTGAAATCATTGTATATATTGCTTCTATATAGTCTAAGAAACATATATGCAAAGCATCCAAACAGTACAATTCGCCAATTTCTGGTTCTTCAAGTTTAAGTAAACTTCGATCCCCATTGTTAATCCCTTAACGGAAATTATTTGTAACTTTCGACAAGTAGAACAATGAATGGAACAGGTAGACTGTTGAAATCACTGTATATATTGCTTCTATATAGTCTAAGAAACATATATGCAAATCATCCAAACAGTACAATTCGCCAATTATTTGATCTTCAAGTTTAAGTGAACTACGAGCCCCATTTTTAATACTTTAACGGAAATTATTTGTAACTTGCGACAAGTAGAACAATGAATGGAACAGGTAGACGGTTGAAATCTTTGTATATATTGCTTCTATATAATCTAAGAAACATATATGCAAAGCATCCAAACAGTACCATTCGCCAATTTTTTGTTCTTCAAGTTTAAGTGAACAACGAGCCCCATTGATAATCATGAAATGGAAATTATTTGTAACTTTCGACAAGTAGAACAATGAATGGAACAGGTAGACGGTTGAATTCTTTGTATATATTGCTTCTATATAGTCTAAGAAACATATATGCAAAGCATCCAAACAGTACCAGTCGCCAATTTTTTGTTCTTCAAGTTTAAGTGAACAATGAGCCCCATTGTTAATCCTTTATCGGAAATTATTTGTAAATTTCGACAAGTAGAACAATGAATGGAACAGGTAGACTGTTGAAATCATTGTATATATTGCTTCTATATAGTCCAAGAAACATATATGCAAAGCGTCCAAACAGTACAATTCGCCAATTTGTTGCTCTTCAAGTTTAAGTAAACTACGAGCCCCATTGTTAATCCTTTAAAGGAAATTATTTGTAAATTTCGGCAAGTAGAACAATGAATGGAATAGGTAGACGGTTGAAATCATTGTATATATTGCTTCTATATAGTCTAAGAAACATATATGCAAAGCATCCAAACAGTACAATTCGCCAATTTTTTGTTCTTCAAGTTTAAGTAAACTACGATCCCCAATGGTTAATCCTTTATCGGAAATTATTTGTAATTTTCGACAAGTAGAACAATGAATGGAACAGGTAGACTGTTGAAGTCATTGTATATATTGCTTCTATGTAGTCTAAGAAACATATATGCAAAGCATCCAAACAGTACAATTCGCCAATTATTTCATCTTCATGTTTGTTCGAAATCCTTTCCTAAATTCCATTTTAAAATCCATTTAATTCATTTGTCTTTCCTAAACCTCGATTTTCCCGTCGATCAGCTGTTCCTCTCCCGGCGTTGTTGTCATATCACCATCCTTGTCTTTCCTTCTACATCTATCGCGCTCCTATGTTTACCTCTCGTACATTGCTCTTTGCCTGCTATCCTTATTCCCTAAGTTCCTTTCTCTGTCTCTCCTACTCCTTACCTTGTCAGCGTTCATCAACCCATCTTTAAAACTAAACGTTCCTTTCCGAATTATCCAATCCGTTGCCCTAATCCCCACCTACTTCCCTTTATCCTCGTACAATAAAAGTCCTTGCCTCCCATTCCTCGCCCTTAGTAACTCCTGAGTCGCTCTTTACATACATATCTTACAAACACCATTAAATCGCACTTCGATTTAATCGCACTTCGATTACGTTATTTGATCTAACCACGGCACTTCCGTGAGAATATTATTGTTAAATTATATTATTGTTAAGTTTTCGTTATTTGTTTTACGCGATATTTTAATAAACGTTTGTGAAATATCTTATCCTGGTTTTTTCGTATGACTATAAATTACTTCGAATAACATTTTTGGTCCTTCGAGCCGGATATACAGCCGGATTTACAGTTCGTATTAAACAGTGATCTGAATAACTAGTTCGGATTAAACAGTGATTCGAGTTTTACACGTCGTATTCAATCGTTATTCGAATAACCAGTGAGTTCAAAACCGTGCAACAATGGCCGCGATGGAAACCACCATTCTGGAGCAACTGGAAATCCAGAAGAGAATAGCGGGGCCTACGTGAACATGAAGAAGCTGGGTGCAGCTAAGATTACCAAAGAGGTGGTGAAGACTCGATTATCGGTCCTGGATTCAAATTGGAACACTTTCCTAATCAACCACAAATCTCTCCTTCCGCTAGCTCTCAAGGACCCGCGACCTGAGTATTTCGTGCATGATGTTTACCTCTCCACCGAAGAAGAATACATCCATGTAAGGTCGTTACTGGCAACCGATCTGGAGACTTTACAAACAAACGACGTTAAACCAGAGGTTAGTAACCTGCAACCTCAACAAACCGGTACAAATATACGTCAAATTGTTCTGCCGAAAATCGACTTGCCGACATTCTCGGGACAATATCACGAATGGACTCGGTTCTCCGCGCTGTTCACTTCTCTGGTCCTGGATAACGTGTCCCTAACGGCGGCTGAGCGTCTCCACTACCTTCTGCAACATTTATCTGGCGAGGCCGCGGACTTCCTCCGAGATACTCCCTTAATTGGCGCTAATCTCGAAGGGGCATGGGCCCGACTCCGCGATCGCTATCAAAACACACGGCTATTAGTGAACGCTCAACTGCGAATTTTAACGTCGATCGCTCCCATGGAGAAAATTTCGTCCGATGAGCTGAAACGATTGCAAAACACTACGAACAACGTAGTTTCGGCCATGCAGTCGTTAAATCGGCCCTTACTCGGGGAGAATGCTTCCGGGAAGGACGATCTTCTGGTATATCTTACGGCCCACCGACTCGACCCGGTTTATCTGCGGGAATGGGAGACGCTAATCGGCGCATCCAAAGAACCACCGTCCTTCGAACTACTGCAATCGTTTTTGGAAACGAAGATACATGTCCAAGACGTGATAGAAGCTCAAGAATCGGGCACATGTACGAACACGGTCAGATTCCCAAAATCTTCACCTCCGAAAAATCTCCGCAGTCACCATCTCGCCTCCAATCAGAAGCCAACTTCCAAGGGGCAGTGTGACATTTGTCATGGCGACCACTTCGTTTTATACTGCAAAACCTTCGTGGCTATGACACCGGCGGAGAAATATAATACTATTGCATCAAGGAATCTTTGTTTGAATTGTTTAGGCCGTCATTCCTTAGCTGATTGCAGATCGCCGAAACGCTGTCAACAATGCACTGGCAAGCATCACACCTCTCTCCATGGCACCGGAGCGGTGAAAACGCAATCCTCCGCCTCCACTTCTGCTCCACGGGCTACTCACGCTACGTCAACTGCACCCGACGATCGCACGGTCACACTTTTGGCAACGGCTCGCGTCAGAATTACTCGTTCTCACGGAGTTTATGAGATCGTACGGGCGCTGATTGACCCATGCTCGGAGGTGTCGTTTATTGCTGAGTCTCTGGTCCAACGACTTCGCCTCCCTCGGAAATCGGCACAGATACCGATCACCGGCGTCGGAGAGAACAGCACCGTAATGTGTCGAGGTAAAGTGCAGTTTGACTTGACATCCAATATTCAATCTGAATGCACGCATCAGGTGGCTGCGTACGTACTATCGAAACTTTCGACGTACCGACCTCGCTGTCACGCCGTTCGGTCGAATTGGCCCCACTTGGAGGGATTACCGCTAGCCGGTCCACGCTACGATTCGAGTGACACTATCGAAGTCCTTCTCGGCGCCGACGTCTACGGAACCATCATTCGCGAGGGTGTGCGAAAGGGTGGCCCCCTGACACCTATTGCTCAACGGACTACGCTCGGATGGATTTTGACCGGTAGCACCTCTACGGACTCGGAAGACGGCGCGCCACGCTCCACGATGCAGTGTTCCATTGACACGCAGCTTTTGTCACTGCTGCAGCGGTTCTGGGAGCAGGAAGAGGAGCCGCACGACAGTCCTCCCTTGTCCGAAGAAGACCAGCGGTGTGAAAATCACTTCGACCAAACCTACAGACGCTTACCTTCCGGACGATTTCTCGTTCGGTTACCATTCAAGGTATCACCTAGTACCTTAGGCAACACTCGCCCGAACGCCATGAGAGCACTTCTCTCAATGGAAGCAAAGTTCCGTCGCGACTCGTCGTTCCATGACGCCTATTGCCGCTTCATGGACGAATACTTATCTCTCGGCCATATGGAATTGGCTAACACGGTCAACCTGAACCAGGCTCACGCATTTCTCCCGCACCACGGAGCTTTCAAAACTGTAGGAGCGTCCTCAAAACTGCGGGTCGTTTTCAATGGGTCGTCTCGGAGTTCCAACCAAACCACACTTAATGACCTTCTCTACACCGGGCCCAGATTACAATCGGATCTGAGCACTATTGTGGCGCGGTGGCGACGTCATAAGTATGGTCTCTGTGCGGATATAGAGAAAATGTACAGGCAAATCTTGATCCATGAGGACGACCGAATCTACCAGAGAATTCTATGGCGCAATCACGCGGAGTCGCCTGTTCACGAATATCGCCTTAATACGGTCACCTACGGCCTTTCTTGCGCCCCCTACCTCGCTCTACGCACGCTTAAGCAGCTGGCACAAGAAGAATCATCGCGATTCCCAATCGGAGCCCGAATTTTATCGACCAGCACCTACGTGGACGATATCCTCACTGGAGCCAGTAATCTGGAAGAGCTGGCGAACGTACAAACGGAGCTAGCCGGGATCTGCACGGCGGGCGGCTTTATCCTCGCAAAATGTTCCAGTAACGCTCCAAACTTTCTTGCTGCAGAAAACCTTACGAGTCTGGACGACACTCTGCAAACTACTTACGATTTCGGAGTCCTAAGCCTACGATGGAACACTCGTACCGATAGCCTTTCCATCGACGTCAAAATCAATGCGTTCGGCTCTAATCTCACTAAACGCACTGTTTTAGGGAAAATCTCGCAAACTTTCGATCCACTGGGATGGCTGGCTCCGTTCACCTCTGCAGCCAAGATCTTCCTCCAGTCTTTATGGCTGCTAGCTGTTGGATGGGATGAAGACCTCCCTGCTGCCTCGAAAGCGACGTGGAAACGCCTCTTCGACGAATGCGAACAACTACGACGCATTCAAATTCCGAGGTGGATTGGTATCTCTGCAGAGACCTGTATTATCGACCTCCACGGTTCCTGCAGACGCAACGTTCCATAATCAAGCGACCGATAACGAAGCTAATTTCACTCCCCTGCCGTAACCCCGCTACCTAAACGCCTACACCTACTGCATCTTAGTCGTTTCGTCAATCTTGACGAAGGCGGGCGGAATGTTCGAAATCCTTTCCTGAATTCCATTTTAAAATCCATTTAATTCCTTTGTCTTTCCTAAACCTCGATTTTCCCGTCGATCAGCTGTTCCTCTCCCGACGTTGTTGTCATATCACCATCCTTGTCTTTCCTTGTACATCTATCGCGCTCCTATGTTTACCTCTCGTACATTGCTCTTTGCCTGCTATCCTTATTCCATAAGTTCCTTTCTCTGTCTCTCCTACTCCTTACCTTGTCAGCGTTCATCAACCCATCTTTAAAACTAAACGTTCCTTTCCGAATTATCCAATCCGTTGCCCTAATCCCCACCTACTTCCCTTTATCCTCGTACAATAAAAGTCCTTGCCTCCCATTCCTCGCCCTTAGTAACTCCTGAGTCGCTCTTTACATACATATCTTACAAACACCATTAAATCGCACTTCGATTTAATCGCACTTCGATTACGTTATTTGATCTAACCACGGCACTTCCGTGAGAATATTATTGTTAAATTATATTATTGTTAAGTTCACGTTATTTGTTTTACGCGATATTTTAATAAACGTTTGTGAAATATCTTATCCTGGTTTTTTCGTATGATTATAAAGTACTTCGAATAACATGTTTAAGTGAACAACGAGCCCCATTGTTAATGCTTTAAAGGAAATTATTTGTAAATTTCGACAAGTAGAACAATGAATGGAACAGGTAGGCGGTTGAAATCTTTCTATATAATGCTTCTATATAGTCTAAGAAACATATATGCAAAGCATCCAAACAGTACAATTCGCCAATTTTTTGTTCTTCAAGTTTAAGTGAACTACGAGCCCCATTGATAATCATCAAAGGAAATTATTTATAAGTTTCTACAAGTAAAACAATGAATAGAACAGGTAGTCTGTTGAAATCTTTGTATATATTGCTTCCATACAGTCTAAGAAACATATATGCAAAGCATCCAAACAGTACAATTCGCCAATTTTTTGTTCTTCAAGTTTAAGTGAACTACGAGCCCCATTGATAATCATGAAAGGGAAATTATTTGTAATTTTCGACAAGTAGAACAATGAATGGAACAGGTAGACGGTTGCAATCATTGTATATATTGCTTCTATATAGTCTAAGAAACATATATGCAAAGCATCCAAACAGTACAATTCGCCAATTTATTGTTCTTCAAATTTAAGTGAACAACGAGCCCCATTGTTAATCCTTTAAAGGAAATTATTTGTAAATTTCTACAAGTAGAACAATGAATAGAACAGGTAGTCTGTTGAAATCTTTGTATATATTGCTTCCATATAGTCAAAGAAACATATATGCAAAGCATCCAAACAGTACAATTCGAGAATTTATTGTTCTTCAAGTTTAAGTGAACAACGAGCCCCATTGTTAACGCTTTAAAGGAAATTATTTGTAAATTCCGACAAGTAGAACAATGAATGGAACAGGTAGGCGGTTGAAATCTTTCTATATAATGCTTCTATATAGTCTAAGAAACATATATGCAAAGCATCCAAACAGTACAATTCGCCAATTTTTTGTTCTTCAAGTTTAAGTGAACTACGAGCCCCATTGATAATCATGAAAGGGAAATTATTTGTAATTTTCGACAAGTAGAACAATGAATGGAACAGGTAGACGGTTGCAATCATTGTATATATTGCTTCTATATAGTCTAAGAAACATATATGCAAAGCATCCAAACAGTACAATTCGCCAATTTATTGTTCTTCAAGTTTAAGTGAACAATGAGCCCCAATGGTTTATCCTTTATCGGAAATTATTTGTAACTTTCGACAAGTAGAACAATGAATGGAACAGGTAGACGGTTGAAATCTTTGTATATATTGCTTCTATATAGTCTAAGAAAAATATATGCAAAGCATCCAAACAGTACAATTCGCCAATTTATTGTTCTTCAAGTTTAAGTGAACAACGGGCCCCATTGTTAATACTTTAACGGAAATTATTTGTAAATTGCGACAAGTAGAACAATGAATGGAACAGGTAGACGGTTGAAATCTATGTATATGTTGCTTCTATATAGTCTACGAAACCTATATGCAAAGCATCTAAACAGTAACAATCGCCAATTTTTTGATCTTCAAGTTTAAGTGAACAGCGAGCCCCATTGATAATCATGAAACGGAAATTTTTTGTAACTTTCTACAAGTAGAACAATGAATAGAACAGGAAGACGGTTGAAATCTTTGTATATGGTGCTTCCATATAGTCTAAGAAACATGTACGCAAAGCATCCAAACAGTACCATTCGCCAATTTTTTGTTCTTCAAGTTTAAGTGAACAATGAGCCCCAATGGTTTATCCTTTATCGGAAATTATTTGTAACTTTCGACAAGTAGAACAATGAATGGAACAGGTAGACGGTTGAAATCTTTGTATATATTGCTTCTATATAGTCTAAGAAAAATATATGCAAAGCATCCAAACAGTACAATTCGCCAATTTATTGTTCTTCAAGTTTAAGTGAACAACGGGCCCCATTGTTAATACTTTAACGGAAATTATTTGTAAATTGCGACAAGTAGAACAATGAATGGAACAGGTAGACGGTTGAAATCTATGTATATGTTGCTTCTATATAGTCTACGAAACCTATATGCAAAGCATCTAAACAGGAACAATCGCCAATTTTTTGATCTTCAAGTTTAAGTGAACAATGAGCCCCAATGGTTTATCCTTTATCGGAAATTATTTGTAACTTTCGACAAGTAGAACAATGAATGGAACAGGTAGACGGTTGAAATCTTTGTATATATTGCTTCTATATAGTCTAAGAAAAATATATGCAAAGCATCCAAACAGTACAATTCGCCAATTTATTGTTCTTCAAGTTTAAGTGAACAACGAGCCCCATTGTTAATCCTTTAAAGGAAATTATGTGCAAATTTCGACAAGTAGAACAATGAATGGAACAGGTAGACGGTTGAAATCTTTGTATATATTGCTTCTATATAATCTAAGAAACATATATGCAAAGCATCCAAACAGTACCATTCGCCAATATTTTGTTCTTCAAGTTTAAGTGAACAACGAGCCCCATTGATAATCATGAAACGGAAATTATTTGTAACTTGCGACAAGTAGAACAATGAATGGAACAGGTAGACGGTTGAAATCAATGTATATATTGCTTCTATATAGTCTAAGAAACATATATGCAAAGCATCCAAACAGTACCATTCATCAATTTTTTGTTCTTCAAGTTTAAGTGAACTACGAGCCCCATTGTTAATCCTTTAAAGGAAATTATTTGTAAATTTCGACAAGTAGAACAATGAATAGATCATGTAGACGGTTGAAATCATTGTATATATTGCTTCTATATAGCCTACGAAACATATATGCAAAGCATCCAAACAGTACCATTCGCCAATTTTTTGATCTTCAAGTTTAAGTGAACAACGAGGCCCATTGATAATCATGAAACGGAAATTATTTCTAACTTTCGACAAGAAGAACAATGAATAGAACAGGTAGACGGTTGAAATCTTTGTATATGTTGCTTCTATATAGTCTAAGAAACCTATATGCAAAGCATCCAAACGGTACAATTCGCCAATTTATTGTTCTTCAAGTTTAAGTGAACAACGGGCCCCATTGTTAATACTTTAACGGAAATTATTTGTAACTTGCGACAAGTAGAACAATGAATGGAACAGGTAGACGGTTGAAATCTTTGTATATGTTGCTTCTATATAGTCTACGAAACCTATATGCAAAGCATCTAAACAGTAACAATCGCCAATTTTTTGATCTTCAAGTTTAAGTGAACAGCGAGCCCCATTGATAATCATGAAACCGAAATTATTTGTAACTTTCTACAAGTAGAACAATGAATAGAACAGGAAGACGGTTGAAATCTTTGTATATAGTGCTTCCATATAGTCTAAGAAACATGTACGCAAAGCATCCAAACAGTACCATTCGCCAATTTTTTGTTCTTCAAGTTTAAGTGAACAATGAGCCCCAATGGTTAATCCTTTATTGGAAATTATTTGTAATTTTCGACAAGTAGAACAATGAATGGAACAGGTAGACGGCTGAAATCTTTGTATATATTGCTTCTATATAGTCTAAGAAACATATATGCAAAGCATCCAAACACTACAATTCGCCAATTTATTGTTCTTCAAGTTTAAGTGAACAACGAGCCCCATTGTTGATCCTTTAAAGGAAGTTATGTGTAAATTTCGACAAGTAGAACAATGAATGGAACAGGTAGACGGTTGAAATCATTGTATATATTGCTTCTATATAGTCTAAGAAACATATATGCAAATCATCCAAACAGTACAATTCGCCACTTTTTTCTTCTTCAAGTTTAAGTGAACAACGAGCCCCATTGTTAATCCTTTAAAGGAAATTATTTGTAAATTTCGACAAGTAGAACAATGATTGGAACACGTAGACGGTTGAAATCTTTGTATATATTGCTTCCATATAGTCTAAGAAACATGTACGCAAACCATCCAAACAGTACCATTCGCCAATTTTTTGTTCTTCAAGTTTAAGTGAACAATGAGCCCCAATGGTTAATCCTTTATCGGAAATTATTTGTAATTTTCGACAAATAGAACAATGAATGGAACAGTTAGACGGTTGAAATCTTTGTATATATTGCTTCTATATAATCTAAGAAACATATATGCAAAGCATCCAAACAGTACCATTCGCCAATATTTTGTACTTCAAGTTTAAGTGAACAACGAGCCCCATTGATAATCATGAAACGGAAATTATTTGTAACTTGCGACAAGTAGAACAATGAATGGAACAGGTAGACGGTTGAAATCAATGTATATATTGCTTCTATATAGTCTAAGAAACATATATGCAAAGCATCCAAACAGTACCATTCATCAATTTTTTGTTCTTCAAGTTTAAGTGAACTACGAGCCCCATTGTTAATCCTTTAAAGGAAATTATGTGTAAATTTCGACAAGTAGAACAATGAATGGAACAGGTAGACGGTTGAAATCATTGTATATATTGCTTCTATATAGTCTAAGAAACATATATGCAAATCATCCAAACAGTACAATTCGCCAATTATTTGATCTTCTAGTTTAAGTGAACTACGAGCCCCATTGTTAATACTTTAACGGAAATTATTTGTAACTTTCGACAAGTAGAACAATGAATGGAACAGGTAGACCGTTGAAATCAATGTATATATTGCTTCTATATAGTCTAGGAAACATATATGCAAAGCATCCAAACAGTACCATTCGCCACTTTTTTCTTCTTCAAGTTTAAGTGAACAACGAGCCCCATTGTTAATCCTTTAAAGGAAATTATTTGTAAATTTCGACAAGTAGAACAATGATTGGAACACGTAGACGGTTGAAATCTTTGTATATATTGCATCCATATAGTCTAAGAAACATGTACGCAAACCATCCAAACAGTACCATTCGCCAATTTTTTGTTCTTCAAGTTTAAGTGAACAATGAGCCCCAATGGTTAATCCTTTATCGGAAATTATTTGTAACTTTCGACAAGTAGAACATTGAATGGAACAGGTAGACGGTTGAAATCTTTGTATATATTGCTTCTATATAGTCTAAGAAACATATATGCAAAGCATCCAAACAGTACAATTCGCCAATTTTTTGATCTTCAAGTTTAAGTGAACTACGAGCCCCATTGTTAATCCTTTAACGGAAATTATTTGTAACTTTCGACAAGTAGAACAATGAATAGAACAGGTAGTCTGTTGAAATCTTTGTATATATTGCTTCCATATAGTCAAAGAAACATATATGCAAAGCATCCAAACAGTACAATTCGAGAATTTATTGTTCTTCAAGTTTAAGTGAACAACGAGCCCCATTGTTAACGCTTTAAAGGAAATTATTTGTAAATTCCGACAAGTAGAACAATGAATGGAACAGGTAGGCGGTTGAAATCTTTCTATATAATGCTTCTATATAGTCTAAGAAACATATATGCAAAGCATCCAAACAGTACAATTCGCCAATTTTTTGTTCTTCAAGTTTAAGTGAACTACGAGCCCCATTGATAATCATGAAAGGGAAATTATTTGTAATTTTCGACAAGTAGAACAATGAATGGAACAGGTAGACGGTTGCAATCATTGTATATATTGCTTCTATATAGTCTAAGAAACATATATGCAAAGCATCCAAACAGTACAATTCGCCAATTTATTGTTCTTCAAGTTTAAGTGAACAATGAGCCCCAATGGTTTATCCTTTATCGGAAATTATTTGTAACTTTCGACAAGTAGAACAATGAATGGAACAGGTAGACGGTTGAAATCTTTGTATATATTGCTTCTATATAGTCTAAGAAAAATATATGCAAAGCATCCAAACAGTACAATTCGCCAATTTATTGTTCTTCAAGTTTAAGTGAACAACGGGCCCCATTGTTAATACTTTAACGGAAATTATTTGTAAATTGCGACAAGTAGAACAATGAATGGAACAGGTAGACGGTTGAAATCTATGTATATGTTGCTTCTATATAGTCTACGAAACCTATATGCAAAGCATCTAAACAGTAACAATCGCCAATTTTTTGATCTTCAAGTTTAAGTGAACAGCGAGCCCCATTGATAATCATGAAACGGAAATTTTTTGTAACTTTCTACAAGTAGAACAATGAATAGAACAGGAAGACGGTTGAAATCTTTGTATATGGTGCTTCCATATAGTCTAAGAAACATGTACGCAAAGCATCCAAACAGTACCATTCGCCAATTTTTTGTTCTTCAAGTTTAAGTGAACAATGAGCCCCAATGGTTTATCCTTTATCGGAAATTATTTGTAACTTTCGACAAGTAGAACAATGAATGGAACAGGTAGACGGTTGAAATCTTTGTATATATTGCTTCTATATAGTCTAAGAAAAATATATGCAAAGCATCCAAACAGTACAATTCGCCAATTTATTGTTCTTCAAGTTTAAGTGAACAACGGGCCCCATTGTTAATACTTTAACGGAAATTATTTGTAAATTGCGACAAGTAGAACAATGAATGGAACAGGTAGACGGTTGAAATCTATGTATATGTTGCTTCTATATAGTCTACGAAACCTATATGCAAAGCATCTAAACAGGAACAATCGCCAATTTTTTGATCTTCAAGTTTAAGTGAACAATGAGCCCCAATGGTTTATCCTTTATCGGAAATTATTTGTAACTTTCGACAAGTAGAACAATGAATGGAACAGGTAGACGGTTGAAATCTTTGTATATATTGCTTCTATATAGTCTAAGAAAAATATATGCAAAGCATCCAAACAGTACAATTCGCCAATTTATTGTTCTTCAAGTTTAAGTGAACAACGAGCCCCATTGTTAATCCTTTAAAGGAAATTATGTGCAAATTTCGACAAGTAGAACAATGAATGGAACAGGTAGACGGTTGAAATCTTTGTATATATTGCTTCTATATAATCTAAGAAACATATATGCAAAGCATCCAAACAGTACCATTCGCCAATATTTTGTTCTTCAAGTTTAAGTGAACAACGAGCCCCATTGATAATCATGAAACGGAAATTATTTGTAACTTGCGACAAGTAGAACAATGAATGGAACAGGTAGACGGTTGAAATCAATGTATATATTGCTTCTATATAGTCTAAGAAACATATATGCAAAGCATCCAAACAGTACCATTCATCAATTTTTTGTTCTTCAAGTTTAAGTGAACTACGAGCCCCATTGTTAATCCTTTAAAGGAAATTATTTGTAAATTTCGACAAGTAGAACAATGAATAGATCATGTAGACGGTTGAAATCATTGTATATATTGCTTCTATATAGCCTACGAAACATATATGCAAAGCATCCAAACAGTACCATTCGCCAATTTTTTGATCTTCAAGTTTAAGTGAACAACGAGGCCCATTGATAATCATGAAACGGAAATTATTTCTAACTTTCGACAAGAAGAACAATGAATAGAACAGGTAGACGGTTGAAATCTTTGTATATGTTGCTTCTATATAGTCTAAGAAACCTATATGCAAAGCATCCAAACGGTACAATTCGCCAATTTATTGTTCTTCAAGTTTAAGTGAACAACGGGCCCCATTGTTAATACTTTAACGGAAATTATTTGTAACTTGCGACAAGTAGAACAATGAATGGAACAGGTAGACGGTTGAAATCTTTGTATATGTTGCTTCTATATAGTCTACGAAACCTATATGCAAAGCATCTAAACAGTAACAATCGCCAATTTTTTGATCTTCAAGTTTAAGTGAACAGCGAGCCCCATTGATAATCATGAAACCGAAATTATTTGTAACTTTCTACAAGTAGAACAATGAATAGAACAGGAAGACGGTTGAAATCTTTGTATATAGTGCTTCCATATAGTCTAAGAAACATGTACGCAAAGCATCCAAACAGTACCATTCGCCAATTTTTTGTTCTTCAAGTTTAAGTGAACAATGAGCCCCAATGGTTAATCCTTTATTGGAAATTATTTGTAATTTTCGACAAGTAGAACAATGAATGGAACAGGTAGACGGCTGAAATCTTTGTATATATTGCTTCTATATAGTCTAAGAAACATATATGCAAAGCATCCAAACACTACAATTCGCCAATTTATTGTTCTTCAAGTTTAAGTGAACAACGAGCCCCATTGTTGATCCTTTAAAGGAAGTTATGTGTAAATTTCGACAAGTAGAACAATGAATGGAACAGGTAGACGGTTGAAATCATTGTATATATTGCTTCTATATAGTCTAAGAAACATATATGCAAATCATCCAAACAGTACAATTCGCCACTTTTTTCTTCTTCAAGTTTAAGTGAACAACGAGCCCCATTGTTAATCCTTTAAAGGAAATTATTTGTAAATTTCGACAAGTAGAACAATGATTGGAACACGTAGACGGTTGAAATCTTTGTATATATTGCTTCCATATAGTCTAAGAAACATGTACGCAAACCATCCAAACAGTACCATTCGCCAATTTTTTGTTCTTCAAGTTTAAGTGAACAATGAGCCCCAATGGTTAATCCTTTATCGGAAATTATTTGTAATTTTCGACAAATAGAACAATGAATGGAACAGTTAGACGGTTGAAATCTTTGTATATATTGCTTCTATATAATCTAAGAAACATATATGCAAAGCATCCAAACAGTACCATTCGCCAATATTTTGTACTTCAAGTTTAAGTGAACAACGAGCCCCATTGATAATCATGAAACGGAAATTATTTGTAACTTGCGACAAGTAGAACAATGAATGGAACAGGTAGACGGTTGAAATCAATGTATATATTGCTTCTATATAGTCTAAGAAACATATATGCAAAGCATCCAAACAGTACCATTCATCAATTTTTTGTTCTTCAAGTTTAAGTGAACTACGAGCCCCATTGTTAATCCTTTAAAGGAAATTATGTGTAAATTTCGACAAGTAGAACAATGAATGGAACAGGTAGACGGTTGAAATCATTGTATATATTGCTTCTATATAGTCTAAGAAACATATATGCAAATCATCCAAACAGTACAATTCGCCAATTATTTGATCTTCTAGTTTAAGTGAACTACGAGCCCCATTGTTAATACTTTAACGGAAATTATTTGTAACTTTCGACAAGTAGAACAATGAATGGAACAGGTAGACCGTTGAAATCAATGTATATATTGCTTCTATATAGTCTAGGAAACATATATGCAAAGCATCCAAACAGTACCATTCGCCACTTTTTTCTTCTTCAAGTTTAAGTGAACAACGAGCCCCATTGTTAATCCTTTAAAGGAAATTATTTGTAAATTTCGACAAGTAGAACAATGATTGGAACACGTAGACGGTTGAAATCTTTGTATATATTGCATCCATATAGTCTAAGAAACATGTACGCAAACCATCCAAACAGTACCATTCGCCAATTTTTTGTTCTTCAAGTTTAAGTGAACAATGAGCCCCAATGGTTAATCCTTTATCGGAAATTATTTGTAACTTTCGACAAGTAGAACATTGAATGGAACAGGTAGACGGTTGAAATCTTTGTATATATTGCTTCTATATAGTCTAAGAAACATATATGCAAAGCATCCAAACAGTACAATTCGCCAATTTTTTGATCTTCAAGTTTAAGTGAACTACGAGCCCCATTGTTAATCCTTTAACGGAAATTATTTGTAACTTTCGACAAGTAGAACAATGAATGGAACAGGTAGACGGTTGAAATCTTTCTATATATCGCTTCTAAATAGTCTAAGAAACATATATGCAAAGCGTCCAAACAGTACAATTCGCCAATTTTTTGTTCTTCAAGTTTAAGTGAACTACGAGCCCCATTGTTAATCCTTTAAAGGAAATTATTTGTAAATTTCGACAAGTAGAACAATGAATGGATCATGTAGACGGTTGAAATCATTGTATATATTGCTTCCATATAGTCTAAGAAACATATATGCAAAGCATCCAAACAGTACCATTCGCCAATTTTTTGTTCTTCAAGTTTAAGTGAACAATGAGCCCCATTGTTAATCCTTTATCGAAAATTATTTGTAACTTTCGACAAGTAGAACATTGAATGGAACAGGTAGACGGTTGAAATCTTTGTATATATTGCTTCTATATAGTCTAAGAAACATATATGCAAAGCATCCAAACAGTACAATTCGCCAATTTTATGTTCTTCAAGTTTAAGTGAACTACGAGCCCCATTGTTAATCCTTTAACGGAAATTATTTGTAACTTTCGACAAGTAGAACAATGAATGGAACAGGTAAACGGTTGAAATCTTTGTATATATTGCTTCTATATAGTCTAAGAAACATATATGCAAAGCATCCAAACAGTACAATTCGCCAATTTTTTGTTCTTCAAGTTTAAGTGAACAATGAGCCCCAATGGTTAATCCTTTATCGGAAATTATTTGTAACTTTCGACAAGTAGAACAATGAATGGAACAGGTAGACGGCTGAAATCTTTGTATATATTGCTTCTATATAGTCTAAGAAACATATATGCAAAGCATCCAAACAGTACAATTCGCCAATTTATTGTTCTTCAAGTTTAAGTGAACAACGAGCCCCATTGTTAATCCTTACAAGGAAATTATGTGTAAATTTCGACAAGTAGAACAATGATTGGAACACGTAAACGGTTGAAATCTTTGTATATATTGCTTCCATATAGTCTAAGAAACATGTACGCAAAGCATCCAAACAGTACCATTCGCCAATTTTGTGTTCTTCACGTTTAAGTGAACAATGAGCCCCAATGGTTAATCCTTTATCGGAAATTATTTGTAATTTTCGACAAGTAGAACAATGAATGGAACAGGTAGACGGTTGAAATCTTTGTATATATTGCTTCTATATAATCTAAGAAACATATATGCAAAGCATCCAAACAGTACCATTCGCCGATTTCTTGTTCTTCAAGTTTAAGTGAACAGCGAGCCCCATTGATAATCATGAAATGGAAATTATTTGTAACTTTCTACAAGTAGAACAATGAATAGTACAGGTAGACGGGTGAAATATTTCTATATATTGCTTCCAAATAGTCTAAGAAACATGTACGCAAACCATCCAAACAGTACCATTCGCCAATTTTTTGTTCTTCAAGTTTAAGTGAACAATGAGCCCCAATGGTTTATCCTTTATCGGAAATTATTTGTAACTTTCGACAAGTAGAACAATGAATGGAACAGGTAGACGGTTGAAATCTTTGTATATATTGCTTCTATATAGTCTAAGAAAAATATATGCAAAGCATCCAAACAGTACAATTCGCCAATTTATTGTTCTTCAAGTTTAAGTGAACAACGAGCCCCATTGTTAATCCTTTAAAGGAAATTATGTGCAAATTTCGACAAGTAGAACTATGATTGGAACACGTAGACGGTTGAAATCTTTGTATATATTGCTTCCATATAGTCTAAGAGACATGTACGCAAAGCATCCAAACATTACCATTCGCAAATTTTTTGGTCTTCAAGTTTAAGTGAACAATGAGCCCCAATGGTTAATCCTTTATCGGAAATTATTTGTAATTTTCGACAAGTAGAACAATGAATGGAACAGGTAGACGGTTGAAATCTTTGTATATGTTGCTTCTATATAGTCTAAGAAACCTATATGCAAAGCATCTAAAAAGTAACAATCGCCAATTTTTGGTCTTCAAGTTTAAGTGAACAGCGGGCCCCATTGATAATCATGAAATGGAAATTATTTGTACTTTCTACAACTAGAACAATGAATAGTACAGGTAGACGGGTGAAATCTTTCTATATATTGCTTCTAAATAGTCTAAGAAACTTGTACGCAAAGCATCCAAACATTACCATTCGCCAATTTTTTGTTCTTCAAGTTTAAGTGAACAATGAGCCCCAATGGTTAATCCTTTATCGGAAATTATTTGTAATTTTCGACAAGTAGAACAATGAATGGAACAGGTAGACGGTTGAAATCTTTGTGTATATTGCTTCTATATAATCTAAGAAACATATATGCAAAGCATCCAAACAGTACCATTCGCCAATATTTTGTTCTTCAAGTTTAAGTGAACAACGAGCCCCATTGATAATCATGAAACGGAAATTATTTGTAACTTGCGACAAGTAGAACAATGAATGGAACAGGTAGACGGTTGAAATCAATGTATATATTGCTTCTATAAAGTCTAAGAAACATATATGCAAAGCATCCAAACAGTACCATTCATCAATTTTTTGTTCTTCAAGTTTAAGTGAACTACGAGCCCCATTGTTAATCCTTTAAAGGAAATTATTTGTAAATTTCGACAAGTAGAACAATGAATAGATCATGTAGACGGTTGAAATCATTGTATATATTGCTTCTATATAGCCTACGAAACATATATGCAAAGCATCCAAACAGTACCATTCGCCAATTTTTTGATCTTCAAGTTTAAGTGAACAACGAGGCCCATTGATAATCATGAAACGGAAATTATTTCTAACTTTCGACAAGAAGAACAATGAATAGAACAGGTAGACGGTTGAAATCTTTGTATATGTTGCTTCTATATAGTCTAAGAAACCTATATGCAAAGCATCCAAACGGTACAATTCGCCAATTTATTGTTCTTCAAGTTTAAGTGAACAACGGGCCCCATTGTTAATACTTTAACGGAAATTATTTGTAACTTGCGACAAGTAGAACAATGAATGGAACAGGTAGACGGTTGAAATCTTTGTATATGTTGCTTCTATATAGTCTACGAAACCTATATGCAAAGCATCTAAACAGTAACAATCGCCAATTTTTTGATCTTCAAGTTTAAGTGAACAGCGAGCCCCATTGATAATCATGAAACCGAAATTATTTGTAACTTTCTACAAGTAGAACAATGAATAGAACAGGAAGACGGTTGAAATCTTTGTATATAGTGCTTCCATATAGTCTAAGAAACATGTACGCAAAGCATCCAAACAGTACCATTCGCCAATTTTTTGTTCCTCAAGTTTAAGTGAACAATGAGCCCCAATGGTTAATCCTTTATTGGAAATTATTTGTAACTTTCGACAAGTAGAACAATGAATGGAACAGGTAGACGGTTGAAATCATTTTATATATTGCTTCTATATAGTCTAAGAAACATATATGCAAATCATCCAAACAGTACAATTCGCCATTTATTTGATCTTCAAGTTTAAGTGAACAATGGGCCCCAATGGTTAATCCTTTATCGGAAATTACTTATAATTTTCGACAAGTAGAACAATGAATGGAACAGGTAGACGGTTGAAATCTTTCTATATATTGCTTCTAAATAGTCTAAGAAACATATATGCAAAGCATCCAAACAGTACCAGTCGCCAATTTTTTGTTCTTCAAGTTTAAGTGAACAATGAGCCCCAATGGTTAATCCTTTATCGGAAATTATTTGTAAATTTCGACAAGTAGAACAATGAATGGAACAGGTAGACGGTTGAAATCTTTGTATATATTGCTTCCATATAGTCTAAGAAACATGTACGCAAAGCATCCAAACAGTACCATTCGCCAATTTTTTGGTCTTCAAGTTTAAGTGAACAATGAGCCCCAATGGTTAATCCTTTATCGGAAATTATTTGTAACTTTCGACAAGTAGAACAATGAATGGAACAGGTAGACGGTTGAAATCATTTTATATATTGCTTCTATATAGTCTAAGAAACATATATGCAAAGCATCCAAACAGTACAATTCGCCAATTTTTTGTTCTTCAAGTTTAAGTGAACAATGAGCCCCAATGGTTAATCCTTTATCGGTAATTATTTGTAACTTTCGACAAGTAGAACAATGAATGGAACAGGTAGACGGTTGAAATCATTGTATATATTGCGTCTATATAGTCTAAGAAACATATATGCAAAGCATCCAAACAGTACAATTCGCCAATTTTTTGTTCTTCAAGTTTAAGTGAACAATGAGCCCCTATGGTTAATCCTTTATCGGAAATTATTTGTAAATTTCGACAAGTAGAACAATGAATGGAATAGGTAGACGGTTGAAATCTTTGTATATATTGCTTCCATATAGTCTAAGAAACATGTACGCAAAGCATCCAAACAGTACCATTCGCCAATTTTTTGGTCTTCAAGTTTAAGTGAACAATGGGCCCCAATGGTTAATCCTTTATCGGAAATTACTTATAATTTTCGACAAGTAGAACAATGAATGGAACAGGTAGACTGTTGAAATCTTTGTATATATTGCTTCCATATAGTCTAAGAAACATGTACGCAAAGCATCCAAACAGTAACATTAGCCAATTTTTTGGTCTTCAAGTTTAAGTGAACAATGAGCCCCAATGGTTAATCCTTTATCGGAAATTATTTGTATCTTTCGACAAGTAGAACAATGAATGGAACAAGTAGACGATTGAAATCATTTTATATATTGCTTCTATATAGTCTAAGAAACATATATGCAAAACATCCAAAGAGTACAATTCGCCAATTTTTTGTTCTTCAAGTTTAAGTGAACAATGAGCCCCAATGGTTAATCCTTTATCGGTAATTATTTGTAACTTTCGACAAGTAGAACAATGAATGGAATAGGTAGACGGTTGAAATCATTGTATATATTGCTTCTATATAGTCTAAGAAACATATATGCAAAGCATCCAAACAGTACCATTCGCCAATTTTTTTTCCTTCAAGTTTAAGTGAACAATGAGCCCCATTGGTTAATCCTTTATTGGAAATTATTTGTAACTTTCGACAAGTAGAACAATGAATGGAACAGGTAGACGGCTGAAATCTTTGTATATATTGCTTCTATATAGTCTAAGAAACATATATGCAAAGCATCCAAACAGTACCATTCGCCACTTTTTTCTTCTTCAAGTTTAAGTGAACAACGAGCCCCATTGTTAATCCTTTAAAGGAAATTATTTGTAAATTTCGACAAGCAGAACAATGATTGGAACACGTAGACGGTTGAAATCTTTGTATATATTGCTTCCATATAGTCTAAGAAACATGTACGCAAACCATCCAAACAGTACCATTCGCCAATTTTTTGTTCTTCAAGTTTAAGTGAACAATGAGCCCCAATGGTTAATCCTTTATCGGAAATTATTTGTAAATTTCGACAAGTAGAACAATGATTGGAACACGTAGACGGTTGAAATCTTTGTATATATTGCTTCCATATAGTCTAAGGAACATGTACGCAAAGCATCCAAACAGTACAATTCGCCAATTTTTTGTTCTTCAAGTGTAAGTGAACAATGAGCCCCAATGGTTAATCCTTTATCGGAAATTATTTGTAATTTTCGACAAGTAGAACAATGAATGGAACAGGTAGACGGTTGAAATCTTTGTATATATTGCTTCTACATAATCTAAGAAACATATATGCAAAGCATCCAAACAGTACAATTCGCCAATTTTTTGTCCTTCAAGTTTAAGTGAACAATGAGCCCCATTGTTAATCCTTTATCGGAAATTATTTGTAACTTTTGACAAGTAGAACAATGAATGGAACAGGTAGACGGTTGAAATCTTTGTATATATTGCTTCTAAATAGTCTAAGAAACATATATGCAAAGCATCCAAACAGTACCATTCGCCAATTATTTGATCTTCAAGTTTAAGTGAACAGCGAGCCCCATTGATTATCATGAAATGGAAATTATTTGTAACTTTCTACAAGTAGAACAATGAATGGAACAGGTAGACGGTTGAAATCTTTGTATATATTGCTTCTATATAGTCTAAGAAACATATATGCAAAGCATCCAAACAGTACAATTCGCCAATTTTTTGTTCCTCAAGTTTAAGTGAACAATGAGCCCCAATGGTTAATCCTTTATCGGAAATTATTTGTAACTTTCGTCAAGTAGAACAATGAATGGAACAGGTAGACAGTTGAAATCTTTGTATATATTGCTTCTATATAGTCTAAGAAACATATATGCAAAGTATCCAAAAAGTACCATTCGCCAATTTTTTGTTCTTCAAGTTTAAGTGAACAACGAGCCACATTGATAATCATGAAACGGAAATTATTTGTAACTTTCTACAAGTAGAACAATGAATAGAACAGGTAGACGGTTGAAATTTTTGTATATATTGCTTCTATATAATCTAAGAAACATATATGCAAAGTATCCAATCAGTACCATTCGCCAATTTTTTGTTCTTCAAGTTTAAGTGAACAATGAGCCCCAACGGTTAATCCTTTATCGGAAATTACTTATAATTTTCGACAAGTAGAACAATGAATGGAACAGGTAGACGGTTGAAATATTTGTATATATTGCTTCTATATAATATAAGAAACATATATGCAAAGCATCCAAACAGTACAAATCGCCAATTTCTTGTTCTTCAAGTTTAAGTAAACTACGATCCCCATTGTTAATCCCTTAACGGAAATTATTTGTAACTTTCGACAAGTAGAACAATGAATGGAACAGGTAGACGGTTGAAATCATTTTATATATTGCTTCTATATAGTCTAAGAAACATATATGCAAATCATCCAAACAGTACAATTCGCCAATTATTTGATCTTCAAGTTTAAGTGAACAATGGGCCCCAATGGTTAATCCTTTATCGGAAATTACTTATAATTTTCGACAAGTAGAACAATGAATGGAACAGGTAGACGGTTGAAATCTTTCTATATATTGCTTCTAAATAGTCTAAGAAACATATATGCAAAGCATCCAAACAGTACCAGTCGCCAATTGTTTGGTCTTCAAGTTTAAGTGAACAATGGGCCCCAATGGTTAATCCTTTATCGGAAATTACTTATAATTTTCGACAAGTAGAACAATGAATGGAACAGGTAGACTGTTGAAATCTTTGTATATATTGCTTCCATATAGTCTAAGAAACATGTACGCAAAGCATCCAAACAGTAACATTAGCCAATTTTTTGGTCTTCAAGTTTAAGTGAACAATGAGCCCCAATGGTTAATCCTTTATCGGAAATTATTTGTATCTTTCGACAAGTAGAACAATGAATGGAACAAGTAGACGATTGAAATCATTTTATATATTGCTTCTATATAGTCTAAGAAACATATATGCAAAACATCCAAAGAGTACAATTCGCCAATTTTTTGTTCTTCAAGTTTAAGTGAACAATGAGCCCCAATGGTTAATCCTTTATCGGTAATTATTTGTAACTTTCGACAAGTAGAACAATGAATGGAATAGGTAGACGGTTGAAATCATTGTATATATTGCTTCTATATAGTCTAAGAAACATATATGCAAAGCATCCAAACAGTACCATTCGCCAATTTTTTTTCCTTCAAGTTTAAGTGAACAATGAGCCCCATTGGTTAATCCTTTATTGGAAATTATTTGTAACTTTCGACAAGTAGAACAATGAATGGAACAGGTAGACGGCTGAAATCTTTGTATATATTGCTTCTATATAGTCTAAGAAACATATATGCAAAGCATCCAAACAGTACCATTCGCCACTTTTTTCTTCTTCAAGTTTAAGTGAACAACGAGCCCCATTGTTAATCCTTTAAAGGAAATTATTTGTAAATTTCGACAAGCAGAACAATGATTGGAACAGGTAGACGGTTGAAATCTTTGTATATATTGCTTCCATATAGTCTAAGAAACATGTACGCAAACCATCCAAACAGTACCATTCGCCAATTTTTTGTTCTTCAAGTTTAAGTGAACAATGAGCCCCAATGGTTAATCCTTTATCGGAAATTATTTGTAAATTTCGACAAGTAGAACAATGATTGGAACACGTAGACGGTTGAAATCTTTGTATATATTGCTTCCATATAGTCTAAGGAACATGTACGCAAAGCATCCAAACAGTACAATTCGCCAATTTTTTGTTCTTCAAGTGTAAGTGAACAATGAGCCCCAATGGTTAATCCTTTATCGGAAATTATTTGTAATTTTCGACAAGTAGAACAATGAATGGAACAGGTAGACGGTTGAAATCTTTGTATATATTGCTTCTACATAATCTAAGAAACATATATGCAAAGCATCCAAACAGTACCATTCGCCAATTTTTTGTTCTTCAAGTTTAAGTGAACAACGAGCCCCATTGTTAATCCTTTAAAGGAAATTATTTGTAAATTTCGACAAGTAGAACAATGATTGGAACACGTAGACGGTTGAAATCTTTGTATATATTGCTTCCATATAGTCTAAGAAACATGTACGCAAAGCATCCAAACAGTAACATTAGCCAATTTTTTGGTCTTCAAGTTTAAGTGAACAATGAGCCCCAATGGTTAATCCTTTATCGGTAATTATTTGTAACTTTCGACAAGTAGAACAATGAATGGAATAGGTAGACGGTTGAAATCATTGTATATATTGCTTCTATATAGTCTAAGAAACATATATGCAAAGCATCCAAACAGTACCATTCGCCAATTTTTTTTCCTTCAAGTTTAAGTGAACAATGAGCCCCATTGTTAATCCTTTATCGGAAATTATTTGTAACTTTCGACAAGTAGAACAATGAATGGAACAGGTAGACGGTTGAAATCTTGTATATATTGCTTCCATATAGCCTAAGAAACATGTACGCAAAGCATCCAAACAGTACCATTCGCCAATTTTTTGGTCTTCAAGTTTAAGTGAACAATGAGCCCCAATGGTTAATCCTTTATCGGCAATTATTTGTAATTTTCGACAAGTAGAACAATGAATGGAACAGGTAGACGGTCGAAATCTTTGTATATATTGTTTCTATATAATCTAAGAAACATATATGCAAAGCATCCAAACAGTACCATTCGCCACTTTTTTGATCTTCAAGTTTAAGTGAACAGCGAGCCCCATTGATAGTCATGAAATGGAAATTATTTGTAACTTTCTACAAGTAGAACAATGAATAGTACAGGTAGACGGGTGAAATCTTTCTATATATTGCTTCTAAATAGTCTAAGAAACATATATGCAAAGCATCCAAACAGTACAATTCGCCAATTATTTCATCTTCATGTTTAAGTGAACTACGAGCCCCATTGTTAATACTTTAACGGAAATTATTTGTAACTTCCGACAAGTAGAACAATGAATGGAACAGGTAGACGCTTGAAATCAATGTATATATTGCTTCTATATAGTCTAAGAAACATATATGCAAAGCATCCAAACAGTACAATTCGCCAATTTTTTGTTCTTCAAGTTTAAGTGACCAATGAGCCCCAATGGTTAATCTTTTATCGGTAATTATTTGTAACTTTCGACAAGTAGAACAATGAATGGAACAGGTAGACTGTTGAAATCTTTGTATATATTGCTTCCATATAGTCTAAGAAACATGTACGCAAAGCATCCAAACAGTAACATTAGCCAATTTTTTGGTCTTCAAGTTTAAGTGAACAATGAGCCCCAATGGTTAATCCTTTATCGGAAATTATTTGTATCTTTCGACAAGTAGAACAATGAATGGAACAAGTAGACGATTGAAATCATTTTATATATTGCTTCTATATAGTCTAAGAAACATATATGCAAAACATCCAAATAGTACAATTCGCCAATTTTTTGTTCTTCAAGTTTAAGTGAACAATGAGCCCCAATGGTTAATCCTTTATCGGAAATTATTTGTATCTTTCGACAAGTAGAACAATGAATGGAACAGGTAGACGGTTGAAATCATTTTATATATTGCTTCTATATAGTCTAAGAAACATATATGCATAGCATCCAAAGAGTACAATTCGGCAATTTTTTGTTCTTCAAGTTTCAGTGAACAATGAACCCCAATGGTTAATCCTTTATCGGTAATTATTTGTAACTTTCGACAAGTAGAACAATGAATGGAATAGGTAGACGGTTGAAATCATTGTATATATTGCTTCTATATAGTCTAAGAAACATATATGCAAAGCATCCAAACAGTACCATTCGCCAATTTTTTTTCCTTCAAGTTTAAGTGAACAATGAGCCCCATTGTTAATCCTTTATCGGAAATTATTTGTAACTTTCGACAAGTAGAACAATGAATGGAACAGGTAGACGGTTGAAATCTTTGTATATATTGCTTCCATATAGCCTAAGAAACATGTACGCAAAGCATCCAAACAGTACCATTCGCCAATTTTTTGGTCTTCAAGTTTAAGTGAACAATGAGCCCCAATGGTTAATCCTTTATCGGCAATTATTTGTAATTTTCGACAAGTAGAACAATGAATGGAACAGGTAGACGGCCGAAATCTTTGTATATATTGCTTCTATATAATCTAAGAAACATATATGCAAAGCATCCAAACAGTACCATTCGCCACTTTTTTGATCTTCAAGTTTAAGTGAACAGCGAGCCCCATTGATAGTCATGAAATGGAAATGATTTGTAACTTTCTACAAGTAGAACAATGAATAGTACAGGTAGACGGGTGAAATCTTTCTATATATTGCTTCTAAATAGTCTAAGAAACATATATGCAAAGCATCCAAACAGTACAATTCGCCAATTTTTTGTTCTTCAAGTTTAAGTGAACAATGAGCCCCAATGGTTAATCCTTTATCGGTAATTATTTGTAACTTTCGACAAGTAGAACAATGAATGGAACAGGTAGACGGCTGAAATCTTTGTATATATTGCTTCCATATAGTCTAAGAGACATGTACGCAAAGCATCCAAACATTACCATTCGCCAATTTTTTGGTCTTCAAGTTTAAGTGAACAATGAGCCCCAATGGTTAATCCTTTATCGGAAATTATTTGTAATTTTCGACAAGTAGAACAATGAATGGAACAGGTAGACGGTTGAAATCTTTGTATATATTGCTTCTATATAGTCTAAGAAACATATATGCAAAGCATCCAAACAGTACAATTCGGCAATTTTTTGTTCTTCAAGTTTAAGTGAACAATGAGCCCCATTGGTTAATCCTTTATTGGAAATTATTTGTAACTTTCGACAAGTAGAACAATGAATGGAACAGGTAGACGGCTGAAATCTTTGTATATATTGCTTCTATATAGACTAAGAAACATATATGCAAAGCATCCAAACAGTACCATTCGCCACTTTTTTGTTCTTTAAGTTTAAGTGAACTACGAGCCCCATTGTTAATCCTTTAAAGGAAATTATTTGTAAATTTCGACAAGTAGAACAATGTATAGATCATGTAGACGGATGAAATCATTGTATATATTGCTTCTATATAGCCTACGAAACATATATGCAAAGCATCCAAACATTACAATTCGCCAACTTTTTGTTCTTCAAGTTTAAGTGAACTACGAGCCCCATTGTTAATCCTTTAACGGAAATTAATTGTAACTTTCTACAAGTAGGACAATGATTGGAACACACAGACGGTTGAAATCTTTGTATATATTGCTTCCATATAGTCTAAGAAACATATATGCAAAGCAGCCAAACAGTACCATTCGCCAATTTTTTGTTCTTCAAGTTTAAGTGAACAATGAGCCCCAATGGTTAATCCTTTATCGGAAATTACTTATAATTTTCGACAAGTAGAACAATGAATGGAACAGGTAGACGGTTGAAATCATTTTATATATTGCTTCTATATAGTCTAAGAAACATATATGCAAAGCATCCAAACAGTACAATTCGCCAATTTTTTGTCCTTCAAGTTTAAGTGAACAATGAGCCCCATTGTTAATCCTTTATCGGAAATTATTTGTAACTTTCGACAAGTAGAACAATGAATGGAACAGGTAGACGGTTGAAATCTTTGTATATATTGCTTCTAAATAGTCTAAGAAACATATATGCAAAGCATTTAAACAGTAACATTCGCCAATTTTTTGATCTTCAAGTTTAAGTGAACAGCGAGCCCCATTGATAATCGTGAAATGGAAATTATTTGTAACTTTCTACAAGTAGAACAATGAATAGTACAGGTAGATGGGTGAAATCTTTGTATATGTTGCTTCTAAATAGTCTAAGAAACATATATGCAAAGCATCCAAACAGTACAATTCGCCAATTTTTTGTTCTTCACGTTTAAGTGAACAACGAGCCCCATTGTTAATCCTTTAAAGGAAATTATTTGTAAATTTCGACAAGTAGAACATTGAATGGATCATGTAGACGGTTGAAATCACTGTATATATTGCTTCTATATAGCCTACGAAACATATATGCAAAGCATCCAAACGGTACAATTCGCCAATTTATTGTTCTTCAAGTTTAAGAGAACAACGAGCCCCATTGTTAACCCTTTAAAGGAAATTATTTGTAAATTTCGACAAGTAGAACAATGATTGGAACACGTAGACGGTTGAAATCTTTGTATATATTGCTTCCATATCGTCTAAGAAACATGTACGCAGAGCATCCAAACAGTACCATTCGCCAATTTTTTTTTCTTCAAGTTTAAGTGAACAATCAGCCCCAATGGTTAATCCTTTATCGGAAATTATTTGTAATTTTCGACAAGTAGAACATTGAATGGAACAGGTAGACGGTTGAAATCTTTGTATATATTGCTTCTATATAATCTAAGAAACATATATGCAAAGCATCCAAACAGTACCATTTGCCAATATTTTGTTCTTCAAGTTTAAGTGAACAACGAGCCCCATTGATAATCATGAATCGGAAATTATTTGTAACTTGCGACAAGTAGAACAATGAATGGAACAGGTAGACGGTTGAAATCAATGTATATATTGCTTCTATATAGTCTAAGAAACATATATGCAAAGCATCGAAACAGTACCATTCATCAATTTTTTGTTCTTCAAGTTTAAGTGAACTACGAGCCCCATTGTTAATCCTTTAAAGGAAATTATTTGTAAATTTCGACAAGTAGAACAATGTATAGATCATGTAGACGGATGAAATCATTGTATATATTGCTTCTATATAGCCTACGAAACATATATGCAAAGCATCCAAACATTACAATTCGCCAACTTTTTGTTCTTCAAGATTAAGTGAACAATGAGCCCCAATGGTTAATCCTTTATCGGAAATTATTTTTAACTTTCGACAAGTAGAACAATGAATGGAACAGGTAGACGGTTGAAATCTTTGTATATATTGCTTCTATATAGTCTAAGAAACATATATGCAAAGCATCCAAACAGTACAATTCGCCAATTTATTGTTCTTCAAGTTTAAGTGAACAACGAGCCCCATTGTTAATCCTTTAAAGGAAATTATGTGTAAATTTCGACAAGTAGAACAATGATTGGAACACGTAGACGGTTGAAATCTTTGTATATATTGCGTCTATATAGTCTATGAAACATATATGCAAAGCATCCAAACAGTACAATTCGCCAATTTTTTGTTCTTCAAGTTTAAGTGAACAATGAGCCCCAATGGTTAATCCTTTATCGGCAATTATTTGTAATTTTCGACAAGTAGAACAATGAATGGAACAGGTAGACGGTTGAAATATTTGTATATATTGCTTCTATATAATATATGAAACATATATTCAAAGCATCCAAACAGTACCATTCGCCAATTTTTTGTTCTTCAAGTTTAAGTGAACTACGAGCCCCATTGTTAATCCTTTAACGGAAATTAATTGTAACTTTCTACAAGTAGGACAATGATTGGAACACACAGACGGTTGAAATCTTTGTATATATTGCTTCCATATAGTCTAAGAAACATATATGCCAAGGAGCCAAACAGTACCTTTCGCCAATTTTTTGTTCTTCAAGTTTAAGTGAACAATGAGCCCCAATGGTTAATCCTTTATCGGAAATTACTTATAACTTTCGACAAGGAGAACAATGAATGGAACAGGTAGACGGTTGAAATATTTGAATATATTGCTTCTATATAATATAAGAAACATATATGCAAAGCATCCAAACAGTACAATTCGCCAATTTCTTGTTCTTCAAGTTTAAGTAAACTACGATCCCCATTGTTAATCCCTTAACGGAAATTATTTGTAACTTTCGACAAGTAGAACAATGAATGGAACAGGTAGACGGTTGAAATCATTTTATATATTGCTTCTATATAGTCTAAGAAACATATATGCAAAGCATCCAAACAGTACAATTCGCCAATTTTTTGTCCTTCAAGTTTAAGTGAACAATGAGCCCCATTGTTAATCCTTTATCGGAAATTATTTGTAACTTTCGACAAGTAGAACAATGAATGGAACAGGTAGACGGTTGAAATCTTTGTATATATTGCTTCTAAATAGTCTAAGAAACATATATGCAGAGCATTTAAACAGTAACATTCGCCAATTTTTTGATCTTCAAGTTTAAGTGAACAGCGAGCCCCATTGATAATCATGCAATGGAAATTATTTGTAACTTTCTACAAGTAGAACAATGAATAGTACAGGTAGACGGGTGAAATCTTTGTATATGTTGCTTCTAAATAGTCTAAGAAACATATATGCAAAGCATCCAAACAGTACAATTCGCCAATTTTTTGTTCTTCAAGTTTAAGTGAACTACGAGCCCCATTGTTAATCCTTTAAAGGAAATTATTTGTAAATTTCGACAAGTAGAACAATGATTGGAACACGTAGACGGTTGAAATCTTTGTATATATTGCTTCCATATAGTCTAAGGAACATGTACGCAAAGCATCCAAACAGTACCATTCGCCAATTTTTTGTTCTTCAAGTGTAAGTGAACAATGAGCCCCAATGGTTAATCCTTTATCGGAAATTATTTGTAATTTTCGACAAGTAGAACAATGAATGGAACAGGTAGACGGTTGAAATCTTTGTATATATTGCTTCTATATAGCCTACGAAACATATATGCAAAGCATCCAAACGGTACAATTCGCCAATTTATTGTTCTTCAAGTTTAAGAGAACAACGAGCCCCATTGTTAACCCTTTAAAGGAAATTATTTGTAAATTTCGACAAGTAGAACAATGATTGGAACACGTAGACGGTTGAAATCTTTGTATATATTGCTTCCATATCGTCTAAGAAACATGTACGCAGAGCATCCAAACAGTACCATTCGCCAATTTTTTTTTTTCAAGTTTAAGTGAACAATCAGCCCCAATGGTTAATCCTTTATCGGAAATTATTTGTAATCTTCGACAAGTAGAACAATGAATGGAACAGGTAGATGGTTGAAATCATTGTATATATTGCTTCTATATAGTCTAAGAAACATATATGCAAAGCATCCAAACAGTACAATTCACCAATTTTTTGTTCTTCAAGTTTAAGTGAACAATGAGCCCCAATGGTTAATCCTTTATCGGAAAGTAATTGTAACTTTCTACAAGTAGAACAATGAATGGAACAGGTAGACGCTTGAAATCAATGTATATATTGCTTCTATATAGTCTAAGAAACATATATGCAAAGCATCCAAACAGTACAATTCGCCAATTTTTTGTTCTTCAAGTTTAAGTGACCAATGAGCCCCAATGGTTAATCCTTTATCGGTAATTATTTGTAACTTTCGACAAGTAGAACAATGAATGGAACAGGTAGACGGTTGAAATCATTGTATATATTGCTTCTATATAGTCTAAGAAACATATATGCAAAGCATCCAAACAGTACAATTCACCAATTTTTTGTTCTTCAAGTTTAAGTGAACAATGAGCCCCAATGGTTAATCCTTTATCGGAAATTATTTGTAACTTTCGACAAGTAGAACAATGAATGGAACAGGTAGACGGTTGAAATCTTTCTATATATTGCTTCTAAATAGTCTAAGAAACATATATGCAAAGCATCCAAACAGTACCAGTCGCCAATTTTTTGTTCTTCAAGTTTAAGTGAACAACGAGGCCCATTGATAATCATGAAACGGAAATTATTTCTAACTTTCGTCAAGAAGAACAATGAATGGAACAGGTAGACTGTTGAAATCATTGTATATATTGCTTCTATATAGTCTAAGAAACATATATGCAAAGCATCCGAACAGTACAATTCGCCAATTCTTTGTTCTTCAAGTTTAAGTAAATTACGATCCCCATTGTTAATACCTTAACGGAAATTATTTGTAACTTTCGACAAGTAGAACAATGAATGGAACAGGTAGACTGTTGAAATCATTGTATATATTGCTTCTATATAATCTAAGAAACATATATGCCAAGCATCCAAACAGTACAATTCGCCAATTATTTGTTCTTCTAGTTTAAGTGAACAACGAGCCCCATTGTTAATCCTTTAAAGGAAATTATTTGTAAATTTCGACAAGTAGAACAATGAATTGATCATGTAGACGGTTGAAATCATTGTATATATTGCTTCTATATAGTCTACGAAACAAATATGCAAAGCATCCATACAGTACAATTCGCCAATTTTTTGTTCTTCAAGTTTAAGTGAACTACGAGCCCCATTGTTAATTCTTTAACGGAAATTAATTGTAACTTTCTACAAGTAGAACAATGAATGGAACAGGTAGACGGTTGAAATCTTTGTATATATTGCTTCTATATAATCTAAAAAACATATATGCAAAGCATCCAAACAGTACAATTCGCCAATTTTTTGTTCTTCAAGTTTAAGTGAACAATGAGCCCCAATGGTTAATCCTTTATCGGTAATTATTTGTAACTTTCGACAAGTAGAACAATGAATGGAACAGGTAGACGGTTGAAATCATTGTATATATTGCGTCTATATAGTCTACGAAACATATATGCAAAGAATCCAAACAGTACAATTCGCCAATTTTTTGTTCTTCAAGTTTAAGTGAACAATGAGCCCCAATGGTTAATCCTTTATCGGCAATTATTTGTAATTTTCGACAAGTAGAACAATGAATGGAACAGGTAGACGGTTGAAATATTTGTATATATTGCTTCTATATAATATAAGAAACATATATTCAAAGCATCCAAACAGTACCATTCGCCAATTTTTTGTTCTTCAAGTTTAAGTGAACTACGAGCCCCATTGTTAATCCTTTAACGGAAATTAATTGTAACTTTCTACAAGTAGGACAATGATTGGAACACACAGACGGTTGAAATCTTTGTATATATTGCTTCCATATAGTCTAAGAAACATATATGCAAAGCAGCCAAACAGTACCATTCGCCAATTTTTTGTTCTTCAAGTTTAAGTGAACAATGAGCCCCAATGGTTAATCCTTTATCGGAAATTACTTATAATTTTCGACAAGTAGAACAATGAATGGAACAGGTAGACGGTTGAAATCATTTTATATATTGCTTCTATATAGTCTAAGAAACATATATGCAAAGCATCCAAACAGTACAATTCGCCAATTTTTTGTTCTTCAAGTTTAAGTGAACTACGAGCCCCATTGTTAATTCTTTAACGGAAATTAATTGTAACTTTCTACAAGTAGAACAATGAATGGAACAGGTAGACGGTTGAAATCTTTGTATATATTGCTTCTATATAATCTAAAAAACATATATGCAAAGCATCCAAACAGTACAATTCGCCAATTTTTTGTTCTTCAAGTTTAAGTGAACAATGAGCCCCAATGGTTAATCCTTTATCGGTAATTATTTGTAACTTTCGACAAGTAGAACAATGAATGGAACAGGTAGACGGTTGAAATCATTGTATATATTGCGTCTATATAGTCTACGAAACATATATGCAAAGAATCCAAACGGTACAATTCGCCAATTTTTTGTTCTTCAAGTTTAAGTGAACAATGAGCCCCAATGGTTAATCCTTTATCGGCAATTATTTGTAATTTTCGACAAGTAGAACAATGAATGGAACAGGTAGACGGTTGAAATATTTGTATATATTGCTTCTATATAATATAAGAAACATATATTCAAAGCATCCAAACAGTACCATTCGCCAATTTTTTGTTCTTCAAGTTTAAGTGAACTACGAGCCCCATTGTTAATCCTTTAACGGAAATTAATTGTAACTTTCTACAAGTAGGACAATGATTGGAACACACAGACGGTTGAAATCTTTGTATATATTGCTTCCATATAGTCTAAGAAACATATATGCAAAGCAGCCAAACAGTACCATTCGCCAATTTTTTGTTCTTCAAGTTTAAGTGAACAATGAGCCCCAATGGTTAATCCTTTATCGGAAATTACTTATAATTTTCGACAAGTAGAACAATGAATGGAACAGGTAGACGGTTGAAATCATTTTATATATTGCTTCTATATAGTCTAAGAAACATATATGCAAAGCATCTAAACAGTACAATTCGCCAATTTTTTGTCCTTCAAGTTTAAGTGAACAATGAGCCCCATTGTTAATCCTTTATCGGAAATTATTTGTAACTTTCGACAAGTAGAACAATGAATGGAACAGGTAGACGGTTGAAATCTTTGTATATATTGCTTCTAAATAGTCTAAGAAAGATATATGCAAAGCATTTAAAAAGTAACATTCGCCAATTTTTTGATCTTCAAGTTTAAGTGAACAGCGAGCCCCATTGATAATCATGAAATGGAAATTATTTGTAACTTTCTACAAGTAGAACAATGAATAGTACAGGTAGACGGGTGAAATCTTTGTATATGTTGCTTCTAAATAGTCTAAGAAACATATATGCAAAGCATCCAAACAGTACAATTCGCCAATTTTTTGTTCTTCACGTTTAAGTGAACAACGAGCCCCATTGTTAATCCTTTAAAGGAAATTATTTGTAAATTTCGACAAGTAGAACATTGAATGGATCATGTAGACGGTTGAAATCACTGTATATATTGCTTCTATATAGCCTACGAAACATATATGCAAAGCATCCAAACGGTACAATTCGCCAATTTATTGTTCTTCAAGTTTAAGAGAACAACGAGCCCCATTGTTAACCCTTTAAAGGAAATTATTTGTATATTTCGACAAGTAGAACAATGATTGGAACACGTAGACGGTTGAAATCTTTGTATATATTGCTTCCATATCGTCTAAGAAACATGTACGCAGAGCATCCAAACAGTACCATTCGCCAATTTTTTTTTCTACAAGTTTAAGTGAACAATCAGCTCCAATGGTTAATCCTTTATCGGAAATTATTTGTAATTTTCGACAAGTAGAACATTGAATGGAACAGGTAGACGGTTGAAATCTTTGTATATATTGCTTCTATATAATCTAAGAAACATATATGCAAAGCATCCAAACAGTACCATTTGCCAATATTTTGTTCTTCAAGTTTAAGTGAACAACGAGCCACATTGAAATCATGAAACGGAAATTATTTGTAACTTGCGACAAGTAGAACAATGAATGGAACAGGTAGACGGTTGAAATCAATGTATATATTGCTTCTATATAGTCTAAGAAACATATATGCAAAGCATCCAAACAGTACCTTTCGGCAATTTTTTGTTCTTCAAGTTTAAGTGAACAATGAGCCCCATTGGTTAATCCTTTATTGGAAATTATTTGTAACTTTCGACACGTAGAACAATGAATGGAACAGGTAGACGGCTGAAATCTTTGTATATATTGCTTCCATATAGTCTAAGAGACATGTACGCAAAGCATCCAAACATTACCATTCGCCAATTTTTTGGTCTTCAAGTTTAAGTGAACAATGAGCCCCAATGGTTAATCCTTTATCGGAAATTATTTGTAATTTTCGACAAGTAGAACAATGAATGGAACAGGTAGACGGTTGAAATCTTTGTATATATTGCTTCTATATAGTCTAAGAAACATATATGCAAAGCATCCAAACAGTACAATTCGGCAATTTTTTGTTCTTCAAGTTTAAGTGAACAATGAGCCCCATTGGTTAATCCTTTATTGGAAATTATTTGTAACTTTCGACAAGTAGAACAATGAATGGAACAGGTAGACGGCTGAAATCTTTGTATATATTGCTTCTATATAGTCTAAGAAACATATATGCAAAGCATCCAAACAGTACCATTCGCCACTTTTTTGTTCTTTAAGTTTAAGTGAACTACGAGCCCCATTGTTAATCCTTTAAAGGAAATTATTTGTAAATTTCGACAAGTAGAACAATGTATAGATCATGTAGACGGATGAAATCATTGTATATATTGCTTCTATATAGCCTACGAAACATATATGCAAAGCATCCAAACATTACAATTCGCCAACTTTTTGTTCTTCAAGTTTAAGTGAACTACGAGCCCCATTGTTAATCCTTTAACGGAAATTAATTGTAACTTTCTACAAGTAGGACAATGATTGGAACACACAGACGGTTGAAATCTTTGTATATATTGCTTCCATATAGTCTAAGAAACATATATGCAAAGCAGCCAAACAGTACCATTCGCCAATTTTTTGTTCTTCAAGTTTAAGTGAACAATGAGCCCCAATGGTTAATCCTTTATCGGAAATTACTTATAACTTTCGACAAGTAGAACAATGAATGGAACAGGTAGACGGTTGAAATATTTGTATATATTGCTTCTATATAATATAAGAAACATATATGCAAAGCATCCAAACAGTACAATTCGCCAATTTCTTGTTCTTCAAGTTTAAGTAAACTACGATCCCCATTGTTAATCCCTTAACGGAAATTATTTGTAACTTTCGACAAGTAGAACAATGAATGGAACAGGTAGACGGTTGAAATCATTTTATATATTGCTTCTATATAGTCTAAGAAACATATATGCAAAGCATCCAAACAGTACAATTCGCCAATTTTTTGTCCTTCAAGTTTAAGTGAACAATGAGCCCCATTGTTAATCCTTTATCGGAAATTATTTGTAACTTTCGACAAGTAGAACAATGAATGGAACAGGTAGACGGTTGAAATCTTTGTATATATTGCTTCTAAATAGTCTAAGAAACATATATGCAGAGCATTTAAACAGTAACATTCGCCAATTTTTTGATCTTCAAGTTTAAGTGAACAGCGAGCCCCATTGATAATCATGCAATGGAAATTATTTGTAACTTTCTACAAGTAGAACAATGAATAGTACAGGTAGACGGGTGAAATATTTGTATATGTTGCTTCTAAATAGTCTAAGAAACATATATGCAAAGCATCCAAACAGTACAATTCGCCAATTTTTTGTTCTTCAAGTTTAAGTGAACTACGAGCCCCATTGTTAATCCTTTAATGGAAATTATTTGTAAATTTCGACAAGTAGAACAATGAATGGATCATGTAGACGGTTGAAATCACTGTATATATTGCTTCTATATAGCCTACGAAACATATATGCAAAGCATCCAAACGGTACAATTCGCCAATTTATTGTTCTTCAAGTTTAAGAGAACAACGAGCCCCATTGTTAACCCTTTAAAGGAAATTATTTGTAAATTTCGACAAGTAGAACAATGATTGGAACACGTAGACGGTTGAAATCTTTGTATATATTGCTTCCATATCGTCTAAGAAACATGTACGCAGAGCATCCAAACAGTACCATTCGCCAATTTTTTTTTCTTCAAGTTTAAGTGAACAATCAGCCCCAATGGTTAATCCTTTATCGGAAATTATTTGTAATTTTCGACAAGTAGAACATTGAATGGAACAGGTAGACGGTTGAAATCTTTGTATATATTGCTTCTATATAATCTAAGAAACATATATGCAAAGCATCCAAACAGTACCATTTGCCAATATTTTGTTCTTCAAGTTTAAGTGAACAACGAGCCCCATTGATAATCATGAAACGGAAATTATTTGTAACTTGCGACAAGTAGAACAATGAATGGAACGGGTAGACGGTTGAAATCAATGTATATATTGCTTCTATATAGTCTAAGAAACATATATGCAAAGCATCCAAACAGTACCATTCATCAATTTTTTGTTCTTTAAGTTTAAGTGAACTACGAGCCCCATTGTTAATCCTTTAAAGGAAATTATTTGTAAATTTCGACAAGTAGAACAATGTATAGATCATGTAGACGGATGAAATCATTGTATATATTGCTTCTATATAGCCTACGAAACATATATGCAAAGCATCCAAACATTACAATTCGCCAACTTTTTGTTCTTCAAGTTTAAGTGAACTACGAGCCCCATTGTTAATTCTTTAACGGAAAGTAATTGTAACTTTCTACAAGTAGAACAATGAATGGAACAGGTAGACGGTTGAAATCAATGTATATATTGCTTCTATATAGTCTAAGAAACATATATTCAAAGCATCCAAACAGTACCATTCGCCAATTTTTTGTTCTTCAAGTTTAAGTGAACTACGAGCCCCATTGTTAATCCTTTAACGGAAATTAATTGTAACTTTCTACAAGTAGGACACTGATTGGAACACACAGACGGTTGAAATCTTTGTATATATTGCTTCCATATAGTCTAAGAAACATATATGCAAAGCAGCCAAACAGTACCATTCGCCAATTTCTTGTTCTTCAAGTTTAAGTGAACTACGAGCCCCATTGTTAATCCTTTAAAGGAAATTATTTGTAAATTTCGACAAGTAGAACAATGAATGGATCATGTAGACGGTTGAAATCACTGTATATATTGCTTCTATATAGCCTACGACACATATATGCAAAGCATCCAAACGGTACAATTCGCCAATTTATTGTTCTTCAAGTTTAAGAGAACAACGAGCCCCATTGTTAACCCTTTAAAGGAAATTATTTGTAAATTTCGACAAGTAGAACAATGATTGGAACACGTAGACGGTTGAAATCTTTGTATATATTGCTTCCATATCGTCTAAGAAACATGTACGCAGAGCATCCAAACAGTACCATTCGCCAATTTTTTTTTCTTCAAGTTTAAGTGAACAATCAGCCCCAATGGTTAATCCTTTATCGGAAATTATTTGTAATTTTCGACAAGTAGAACATTGAATGGAACAGGTAGACGGTTGAAATCTTTGTATATATTGCTTCTATATAATCTAAGAAACATATATGCAAAGCATCCAAACAGTACCATTTGCCAATATTTTGTTCTTCAAGTTTAAGTGAACAACGAGCCCCATTGTTAATCCTTTAAAGGAAATTATTTGTAAATTTCGACAAGTAGAACAATGATTGGAACACGTAGACGGTTGAAATCTTTGTATATATTGCTTCCATATAGTCTAAGAAACATGTACGCAAACCATCCAAACAGTACCATTCGCCAATTTTTTGTTCTTCAAGTTTAAGTGAACAATGAGCCCCAATGGTTAATCCTTTATCGGAAAGTATTTGTAAATTTCGACAAGTAGAACAATGATTGGAACACGTAGACGGTTGAAATCTTTGTATATATTGCTTCCATATAGTCTAAGGAACATGTACGCAAAGCATCCAAACAGTACCATTCGCCAATTTTTTGTTCTTCAAGTGTAAGTGAACAATGAGCCCCAATGGTTAATCCTTTATCGGAAATTATTTGTAATTTTCGACAAGTAGAACAATGAATGGAACAGGTAGACGGTTGAAATCTTTGTATATATTGCTTCTACATAATCTAAGAAACATATATGCAAAGCATCCAAACAGTACCATTCGCCAATTTTTTGTTCTTCAAGTTTAAGTGAACAACGAGCCCCATTGTTAATCCTTTAAAGGAAATTATTTGTAAATTTCGACAAGTAGAACAATGATTGGAACACGTAGACGGTTGAAATCGTTGTATATATTGCTTCCATATAGTCTAAGAAACATGTACGCAAAGCATCCAAACAGTAACATTAGCCAATTTTTTGGTCTTCAAGTTTAAGTGAACAATGAGCCCCAATGGTTAATCCTTTATCGGAAATTATTTGTATCTTTCGACAAGTAGAACAATGAATGGAACAGGTAGACGGTTGAAATCATTTTATATATTGCTTCTATATAGTCTAAGAAACATATATGCATAGCATCCAAACAGTACAATTCGCCAATTTTTTGTTCTTCAAGTTTAAGTGAACAATGAACCCCAATGGTTAATCCTTTATCGGTAATTATTTGTAACTTTCGACAAGTAGAACAATGAATGGAACAGGTAGACTGTTGAAATCATTGTATATATTGCTTCTATATAATCTAAGAAACATATATGCCAAGCATCCAAACAGTACAATTCGCCAATTATTTGTTCTTCAAGTTTAAGTGAACAACGAGCCCCATTGTTAATCCTTTAAAGGAAATTATTTGTAAATTTCGACAAGTAGAACAATGAATTGATCATGTAGACGGTTGAAATCATTGTATATATTGCTTCTATATAGTCTACGAAACAAATATGCAAAGCATCCAAACAGTACAATTCGCCAATTTTTTGTTCTTCAAGTTTAAGTGAACTACGAGCCCCATTGTTAATTCTTTAACGGAAATTAATTGTAACTTTCTACAAGTAGAACAATGAATGGAACAGGTAGACGGTTGAAATCTTTGTATATATTGCTTCTATATAATCTAAAAAACATATATGCAAAGCATCCAAACAGTACAATTCGCCAATTTTTTGTTCTTCAAGTTTAAGTGAACAATGAGCCCCAATGGTTAATCCTTTATCGGTAATTATTTGTAACTTTCGACAAGTAGAACAATGAATGGAACAGGTAGACGGTTGAAATCATTGTATATATTGCGTCTATATAGTCTATGAAACATATATGCAAAGCATCCAAACAGCACAATTCGCCAATTTTTTGTTCTTCAAGTTTAAGTGAACAATGAGCCCCAATGGTTAATCCTTTATCGGCAATTATTTGTAATTTTCGACAAGTAGAACAATGAATGGAACAGGTAGACGGTTGAAATATTTGTATATATTGCTTCTATATAATATAAGAAACATATATTCAACGCATCCAAACAGTACCATTCGCCAATTTTTTGTTCTTCAAGTTTAAGTGAACTACGAGCCCCATTGTTAATCCTTTAACGGAAATTAATTGTAACTTTCTACAAGTAGGACAATGATTGGAACACACAGACGGTTGAAATCTTTGTATATATTGCTTCCATATAGTCTAAGAAACATATATGCAAAGCAGCCAAACAGTACCATTCGCCAATTTTTTGTTCTTCAAGTTTAAGTGAACAATGAGCCCCAATGGTTAATCCTTTATCGGAAATTACTTATAATTTTCGACAAGTAGAACAATGAATGGAACAGGTAGACGGTTGAAATATTTGTATATATTGCTTCTATATAATATAAGAAACATATATGCAAAGCATCCAAACAGTACAATTCGCCAATTTCTTGTTCTTCAAGTTTAAGTAAACTACGATCCCCATTGTTAATCCCTTAACGGAAATTATTTGTAACTTTCGACAAGTAGAACAATGAATGGAACAGGTAGACGGTTGAAATCTTTGTATATATTGCTTCTAAATAGTCTAAGAAACATATATGCAAAGCATTTAAACAGTAACATTCGCCAATTTTTTGATCTTCAAGTTTAAGTGAACAGCGAGCCCCATTGATAATCATGAAATGGAAATTATTTGTAACTTTCTACAAGTAGAACAATGAATAGTACAGGTAGACGGGGGAAATCTTTGTATATGTTGCTTCTAAATAGTCTAAGAAACATATATGCAAAGCATCCAAACAGTACAATTCGCCAATTTTTTGTTCTTCAAGTTTAAGTGAACTACGAGCCCCATTGTTAATCCTTTAAAGGAAACTATTTGTAAATTTCGACAAGTAGAACAATGAATGGATCATGTAGACGGTTGAAATCACTGTATATATTGCTTCTATATAGCCTACGAAACATATATGCAAAGCATCCAAACGGTACAATTCGCCAATTTATTGTTCTTCAAGTTTAAGAGAACAACGAGCCCCATTGTTAACCCTTTAAAGGAAATTATTTGTAAATTTCGACAAGTAGAACAATGATTGGAACACGTAGACGGTTGAAATCTTTGTATATATTGCTTCCATATCGTCTAAGAAACATGTACGCAGAGCATCCAAACAGTACCATTCGCCAATTTTTTGTTCTTCAAGTTTAAGTGAACAATCAGCCCCAATGGTTAATCCTTTATCGGAAATTATTTGTAATTTTCGACAAGTAGAACATTGAATGGAACAGGTAGACGGTTGAAATCTTTGTATATATTGCTTCTATATAATCTAAGAAACATATATGCAAAGCATCCAAACAGTACCATTTGCCAATATTTTGTTCTTCAAGTTTAAGTGAACAACGAGCCCCATTGATAATCATGAAACGGAAATTATTTGTAACTTGCGACAAGTAGAACAATGAATGGAACAGGTAGACGGTTGAAATCAATGTATATATTGCTTCTATATAGTCTAAGAAACATATATGCAAAGCATCCAAACAGTACCATTCATCAATTTTTTGTTCTTCAAGTTTAAGTGAACTACGAGCCCCATTGTTAATCCTTTAAAGGAAATTATTTGTAAATTTCGACAAGTAGAACAATGTATAGATCATGTAGACGGATGAAATCATTGTATATATTGCTTCTATATAGCCTACGAAACATATATGCAAAGCATCCAAACATTAAAATTCGCCAACTTTTTGTTCTTCAAGATTAAGTGAACAATGAGCCCCAATGGTTAATCCTTTATCGGAAATTATTTGTAAATTTCGACAAGTAGAACAATGATTGGAACACGTAGACGGTTGAAATCTTTGTATATATTGCTTCCATATAGTCTAAGGAACATGTACGCAAAGCATCCAAACAGTACCATTCGCCAATTTTTTGTTCTTCAAGTGTAAGTGAACAATGAGCCCCAATGGTTAATCCTTTATCGGAAATTATTTGTAATTTTCGACAAGTAGAACAATGAATGGAACAGGTAGACGGTTGAAATCTTTGTATTTATTGCTTCTACATAATCTAAGAAACATATATGCAAAGCATCCAAACAGTACCATTCGCCAATTTTTTGTTCTTCAAGTTTAAGTGAACAATGAGCCCCAATGGTTAATCCTTTATCGGAAATTATTTGTAATTTTCGACAAGTAGAACAATGAATGGAACAGGTAGACGGTTCAAATCTTTGTGTATATTGCTTCTATATAATCTAAGAAACATATATGCAAAGCATCCAAACAGTACCATTCGCCAATATTTTGTTCTTCAAGTTTAAGTGAACTACGAGCCCCATTGTTAATCCTTTAAAGGAAATTATTTGTAACTTTCGACAAGTAGAACAATGAATTGATCATGTAGACGGTTGAAATCATTGTATATATTGCTTCTATATAGTCTACGAAACAAATATGCAAAGCATCCAAACAGTACAATTCGCCAATTTTTTGTTCTTCAAGTTTAAGTGAACTACGAGCCCCATTGTTAATTCTTTAACGGAAATTAATTGTAACTTTCTACAAGTAGAACAATGAATGGAACAGGTAGACGGTTGAAATCTTTGTATATATTGCTTCTATATAATCTAAAAAACATATATGCAAAGCATCCAAACAGTACAATTCGCCAATTTTTTGTTCTTCAAGTTTAAGTGAACAATGAGCCCCAATGGTTAATCCTTTATCGGTAATTATTTGTAACTTTCGACAAGTAGAACAATGAATGGAACAGGTAGACGGTTGAAATCATTGTATATATTGCGTCTATATAGTCTATGAAACATATTTGCAAAGCATCCAAACAGCACAATTCGCCAATTTTTTGTTCTTCAAGTTTAAGTGAACAATGAGCCCCAATGGTTAATCCTTTATCGGCAATTATTTGTAATTTTCGACAAGTAGAACAATGAATGGAACAGGTAGACGGTTGAAATATTTGTATATATTGCTTCTATATAATATAAGAAACATATATTCAACGCATCCAAACAGTACCATTCGCCAATTTTTTGTTCTTCAAGTTTAAGTGAACTACGAGCCCCATTGTTAATCCTTTAACGGAAATTAATTGTAACTTTCTACAAGTAGGACAATGATTGGAACACACAGACGGTTGAAATCTTTGTATATATTGCTTCCATATAGTCTAAGAAACATATATGCAAAGCAGCCAAACAGTACCATTCGCCAATTTTTTGTTCTTCAAGTTTAAGTGAACAATGAGCCCCAATGGTTAATCCTTTATCGGAAATTACTTATAATTTTCGACAAGTAGAACAATGAATGGAACAGGTAGACGGTTGAAATATTTGTATATATTGCTTCTATATAATATAAGAAACATATATGCAAAGCATCCAAACAGTACAATTCGCCAATTTCTTGTTCTTCAAGTTTAAGTAAACTACGATCCCCATTGTTAATCCCTTAACGGAAATTATTTGTAACTTTCGACAAGTAGAACAATGAATGGAACAGGTAGACGGTTGAAATCTTTGTATATATTGCTTCTAAATAGTCTAAGAAACATATATGCAAAGCATTTAAACAGTAACATTCGCCAATTTTTTGATCTTCAAGTTTAAGTGAACAGCGAGCCCCATTGATAATCATGAAATTGAAATTATTTGTAACTTTCTACAAGTAGAACAATGAATAGTACAGGTAGACGGGGGAAATCTTTGTATATGTTGCTTCTAAATAGTCTAAGAAACATATATGCAAAGCATCCAAACAGTACAATTCGCCAATTTTTTGTTCTTCAAGTTTAAGTGAACTACGAGCCCCATTGTTAATCCTTTAAAGGAAACTATTTGTAAATTTCGACAAGTAGAACAATGAATGGATCATGTAGACGGTTGAAATCACTGTATATATTGCTTCTATATAGCCTACGAAACATATATGCAAAGCATCCAAACGGTACAATTCGCCAATTTATTGTTCTTCAAGTTTAAGAGAACAACGAGCCCCATTGTTAACCCTTTAAAGGAAATTATTTGTAAATTTCGACAAGTAGAACAATGATTGGAACACGTAGACGGTTGAAATCTTTGTATATATTGCTTCCATATCGTCTAAGAAACATGTACGCAGAGCATCCAAACAGTACCATTCGCCAATTTTTTGTTCTTCAAGTTTAAGTGAACAATCAGCCCCAATGGTTAATCCTTTATCGGAAATTATTTGTAATTTTCGACAAGTAGAACATTGAATGGAACAGGTAGACGGTTGAAATCTTTGTATATATTGCTTCTATATAATCTAAGAAACATATATGCAAAGCATCCAAACAGTACCATTTGCCAATATTTTGTTCTTCAAGTTTAAGTGAACAACGAGCCCCATTGATAATCATGAAACGGAAATTATTTGTAACTTGCGACAAGTAGAACAATGAATGGAACAGGTAGACGGTTGAAATCAATGTATATATTGCTTCTATATAGTCTAAGAAACATATATGCAAAGCATCCAAACAGTACCATTCATCAATTTTTTGTTCTTCAAGTTTAAGTGAACTACGAGCCCCATTGTTAATCCTTTAAAGGAAATTATTTGTAAATTTCGACAAGTAGAACAATGTATAGATCATGTAGACGGATGAAATCATTGTATATATTGCTTCTATATAGCCTACGAAACATATATGCAAAGCATCCAAACATTAAAATTCGCCAACTTTTTGTTCTTCAAGATTAAGTGAACAATGAGCCCCAATGGTTAATCCTTTATCGGAAATTATTTGTAAATTTCGACAAGTAGAACAATGATTGGAACACGTAGACGGTTGAAATCTTTGTATATATTGCTTCCATATAGTCTAAGGAACATGTACGCAAAGCATCCAAACAGTACCATTCGCCAATTTTTTGTTCTTCAAGTGTAAGTGAACAATGAGCCCCAATGGTTAATCCTTTATCGGAAATTATTTGTAATTTTCGACAAGTAGAACAATGAATGGAACAGGTAGACGGTTGAAATCTTTGTATTTATTGCTTCTACATAATCTAAGAAACATATATGCAAAGCATCCAAACAGTACCATTCGCCAATTTTTTGTTCTTCAAGTTTAAGTGAACAATGAGCCCCAATGGTTAATCCTTTATCGGAAATTATTTGTAATTTTCGACAAGTAGAACAATGAATGGAACAGGTAGACGGTTCAAATCTTTGTGTATATTGCTTCTATATAATCTAAGAAACATATATGCAAAGCATCCAAACAGTACCATTCGCCAATATTTTGTTCTTCAAGTTTAAGTGAACTACGAGCCCCATTGTTAATCCTTTAAAGGAAATTATTTGTAAATTTCGACAAGTAGAACAATGTATAGATCATGTAGACGGATGAAATCATTGTATATATTGCTTCTATATAGCCTACGAAACATATATGCAAAGCATCCAAACATTACAATTCGCCAACTTTTTGTTCTTCAAGATTAAGTGAACAATGAGCCCCAATGGTTAATCCTTTATCGGAAATTATTTGTAAATTTCGACAAGTAGAACAATGATTGGAACACGTAGACGGTTGAAATCTTTGTATATATTGCTTCCATATAGTCTAAGGAACATGTACGCAAAGCATCCAAACAGTACCATTCGCCAATTTTTTGTTCTTCAAGTGTAAGTGAACAATGAGCCCCAATGGTTAATCCTTTATCGGAAATTATTTGTAATTTTCGACAAGTAGAACAATGAATGGAACAGGTAGACGGTTGAAATCTTTGTATTTATTGCTTCTACATAATCTAAGAAACATATATGCAAATCATCCAAACAGTACCAATCGCCAATTTTTTGTTCTTCAAGTTTAAGTGAACAATGAGCCCCAATGGTTAATCCTTTATCGGAAATTATTTGTAATTTTCGACAAGTAGAACAATGAATGGAACAGGTAGACGGTTCAAATCTTTGTGTATATTGCTTCTATATAATCTAAGAAACATATATGCAAAGCATCCAAACAGTACCATTCGCCAATATTTTGTTCTTCAAGTTTAAGTGAACAACGAGCCCCATTGATAATCATGAAACGGAAATTATTTGTAACTTGCGACAAGTAGAACAATGAATGGAACAGGTAGACGGTTGAAATCAATGTATATATTGCTTCTATATAGTCTAAGAAACATATATGCAAAGCATCCAAACAGTACCATTCATCAATTTTTTGTTCTTCAAGTTTAAGTGAACTACGAGCCCCATTGTTAATCCTTTAAAGGAAATTATTTGTAAATTTCGACAAGTAGAACAATGAATAGATCATGTAGACGGTTGAAATCTTTGTATATATTGCTTCCATATAGTCTAAGAAACATGTACGCAAACCATCCAAACAGTACAATTCGGCAATTTTTTGTTCTTCAAGTTTAAGTGAACAATGAGCCCCATTGGTTAATCCTTTATTGGAAATTATTTGTAACTTTCGACAAGTAGAACAATGAATGGAACAGGTAGACGGGTGAAATCTTTGTATATATTGCTTCTATATAGTCTAAGAAACATATATGCAAAGCATCCAAACAGTACAATTCGCCAATTTATTGTTCTTCAAGTTTAAGTGAACATCGAGCCCCATTGTTAATCCTTTAAAGGAAATTATGTGTAAATTTCGACAAGTAGAACAATGATTGGAACACGTAGACGGTTGAAATCTTTGTATATATTGCTTCCATATAGTCTAAGAAACATGTACGCAAACCATCCAAACAGTACAATTCGGCAATTTTTTGTTCTTCAAGTTTAAGTGAACAATGAGCCCCATTGTTAATCCTTTATCGGAAATTATCTGTAACTTTCGACAAGTAGAACAATGAATGGAACAGTTAGACGGTTGAAATCTTTGTATATATTGCTTCTATGTAGTCTAAGAAACATATATGCAAAGCATCCAAACGGTACAATTCGCCAATTTATTGTTCTTCAAGTTTAAGTGAACAACGGGCCCCATTGTTAATACTTTAACGGACATTATTTGTAACTTGCGACAAGTAGAACAATGAATGGAACAGGTAGACGGTTGAAATCTTTGTATATGTTGCTTCTATATAGTCTACGAAACCTATATGCAAAGCATCTAAACAGTAACAATCGCCAATTTTTTGATCTTCAAGTTTAAGTGAACAGCGAGCACCATTGATAATCATGAAACGGAAATTATTTGTAACTTTCGACAAGTAGAACAATGAATGGAACAGGTAGACGGTTGAAATCATTTTATATATTGCTTCTATATAGTCTAAGAAACATATATGCAAATCATCCAAACAGTACAATTCGCCAATTATTTGATCTTCAAGTTTAAGTGAACAATGGGCCCCAATGGTTAATCCTTTATCGGAAATTACTTATAATTTTCGACAAGTAGAACAATGAATGGAACAGGTAGACGGTTGAAATCTTTCTATATATTGCTTCTAAATAGTCTAAGAAACATATATGCAAAGCATCCAAACAGTACCAGTCGCCAATTTTTTGTTCTTCAAGTTTAAGTGAACAATGAGCCCCAATGGTTAATCCTTTATCGGAAATTATTTGTAAATTTCGACAAGTAGAACAATGAATGGAACAGGTAGACGGTTGAAATCTTTGTATATATTGCTTCCATATAGTCTAAGAAACATGTTCGCAAAGCATCCAAACAGTACCATTCGCCAATTTTTTGGTCTTCAAGTTTAAGTGAACAATGAGCCCCAATGGTTAATCCTTTATCGGAAATTATTTGTAACTTTCGACAAGTAGAACAATGAATGGAACAGGTAGACGGTTGAAATCATTTTATATATTGCTTCTATATAGTCTAAGAAACATATATGCAAAGCATCCAAACAGTACAATTCGCCAATTTTTTGTTCTTCAAGTTTAAGTGAACAATGAGCCCCAATGGTTAATCCTTTATCGGTAATTATTTGTAACTTTCGACAAGTAGAACAATGAATGGAACAGGTAGACGGTTGAAATCATTGTATATATTGCGTCTATATAGTCTAAGAAACATATATGCAAAGCATCCAAACAGTACAATTCGCCAATTTTTTGTTCTTCAAGTTTAAGTGAACAATGAGCCCCAATGGTTAATCCTTTATCGGAAATTATTTGTAAATTTCGACAAGTAGAACAATGAATGGAACAGGTAGACGGTTGAAATCTTTGTATATATTGCTTCCATATAGTCTAAGAAACATGTACGCAAAGCATCCAAACAGTACCATTCGCCAATTTTTTGGTCTTCAAATTTAAGTGAACAATGGGCCCCAATGGTTAATCCTTTATCGGAAATTACTTATAATTTTCGACAAGTAGAACAATGAATGGAACAGGTAGACTGTTGAAATCTTTGTATTTATTGCTTCCATATAGTCTAAGAAACATGTACGCAAAGCATCCAAACAGTAACATTAGCCAATTTTTTGGTCTTCAAGTTTAAGTGAACAATGAGCCCCAATGGTTAATCCTTTATCGGAAATTATTTGTATCTTTCGACAAGTAGAACAATGAATGGAACAAGTAGACGGTTGAAATCATTTTATATATTGCTTCTATATAGTCTAAGAAACATATATGCAAAGCATCCAAAGAGTACAATTCGCCAATTTTTTGTTCTTCAAGTTTAAGTGAACAATGAGCCCCAATGGTTAATCCTTTATCGGTAATTATTTGTAACTTTCGACAAGTAGAACAATGAATGGAATAGGTAGACGGTTGAAATCATTGTATATATTGCTTCTATATAGTCTAAGAAACATATATGCAAAGCATCCAAACAGTACCATTCGCCAATTTTTTTTCCTTCAAGTTTAAGTGAACAATGAGCCCCATTGGTTAATCCTTTATTGGAAATTATTTGTAACTTTCGACAAGTAGAACAATGAATGGAACAGGTAGACGGCTGAAATCTTTGTATATATTGCTTCTATATAGTCTAAGAAACATATATGCAAAGCATCCAAACAGTACCATTCGCCACCTTTTTTCTTCTTCAAGTTTAAGTGAACAACGAGCCCCATTGTTAATCCTTTAAAGGAAATTATTTGTAAATTTCGACAAGCAGAACAATGATTGGAACACGTAGACGGTTGAAATCTTTGTATATATTGCTTCCATATAGTCTAAGAAACATGTACGCAAACCATCCAAACAGTACCATTCGCCAATTTTTTGTTCTTCAAGTTTAAGTGAACAATGAGCCCCAATGGTTAATCCTTTATCGGAAATTATTTGTAAATTTCGACAAGTAGAACAATGATTGGAACACGTAGACGGTTGTATTCTTTGTATATATTGCTTCCATATAATCTAAGGAACATGTACGCAAAGCATCCAAACAGTACCATTCGCCAATTTTTTGTTCTTCAAGTGTAAGTGAACAATGAGCCCCAATGGTTAATCCTTTATCGGAAATTATTTGTAATTTTCGACAAGTAGAACAATGAATGGAACAGGTAGACGGTTGAAATCTTTGTATATATTGCTTCTACATAATCTAAGAAACATATATGCAAAGCATCCAAACAGTACAATTCACCAATTTTTTGTTCTTCAAGTTTAAGTGAACAATGAGCCCCAATGGTTAATCCTTTATCGGAAATTATTTGTAACTTTCGACAAGTAGAACAATGAATGGAACAGGTAGACGGTTGAAATCTTTCTATATATTGCTTCTAAATAGTCTAAGAAACATATATGCATAGCATCCAAACAGTACCAGTCGCCAATTTTTTGTTCTTCAAGTTTAAGTGAACAACGAGGCCCATTGATAATCATGAAACGGAAATTATTTCTAACTTTCGACAAGAAGAACAATGAATGGAACAGGTAGACTGTTGAAATCATTGTATATATTGCTTCTATATAGTCTAAGAAACATATATGCAAAGCATCCGAACAGTACAATTCGCCAATTCTTTGTTCTTCAAGTTTAAGTAAATTACGATCCCCATTGTTAATACCTTAACGGAAATTATTTGTAACTTTCGACAAGTAGAACAATGAATGGAACAGGTAGACTGTTGAAATCATTGTATATATTGCTTCTATATAATCTAAGTAACATATATGCCAAGCATCCAAACAGTACCATTCGCCACTTTTTTGATCTTCAAGTTTAAGTGAACAGCGAGCCACATTGATAGTCATGAAATGGAAATTATTTGTAACTTTCTACAAGTAGAACAATGAATGGAACAGGTAGACGCTTGAAATCAATGTATATATTGCTTCTATATAGTCTAAGAAACATATATGCAAAGCATCCAAACAGTACAATTCGCCAATTTTTTGTTCTTCAAGTTTAAGTGACCAATGAGCCCCAATGGTTAATCCTTTATCGGTAATTATTTGTAACTTTCGACAAGTAGAACAATGAATGGAACAGGTAGACGGTTGAAATCATTGTATATATTGCTTCTATATAGTCTAAGAAACATATATGCAAAGCATCCAAACGGTACCATTCGCCACTTTTTTTATCTTCAAGTTTAAGTGAACAGCGAGCCCCATTGATAGTCATGAAATGGAAATTATTTGTAACTTTCGACAAGTAGAACAATGAATGGAACAGGTAGACTGTTGAAATCATTGTATATATTGCTTCTATATAATCTAAGTAACATATATGCCAAGCATCCAAACAGTACCATTCGCCAATATTTTGTTCTTCAAGTTTAAGTGAACTACGAGCCCCATTGTTAATCCTTTAAAGGAAATTATTTGTAAATTTCGACAAGTAGAACAATGTATAGATCATGTAGACGGATGAAATCATTGTATATATTGCTTCTATATAGCCTACGAAACATATATGCAAAGCATCCAAACATTACAATTCGCCAACTTTTTGTTCTTCAAGATTAAGTGAACAATGAGCCCCAATGGTTAATCCTTTATTGGAAATTATTTGTAACTTTCGACAAGTAGAACAATGAATGGAACAGGTAGACGGCTGAAATCTTTGTATATATTGCTTCTATATAGTCTAAGAAACATATATGCAAAGCATCCAAACAGTACAATTCGCCAATTTATTGTTCTTCAAGTTTAAGTGAACATCGAGCCCCATTGTTAATCCTTTAAAGGAAATTATGTGTAAATTTCGACAAGTAGAACAATGATTGGAACACGTAGACGGTTGAAATCTTTGTATATATTGCTTCCATATAGTCTAAGAAACATGTACGCAAACCATCCAAACAGTACAATTCGGCAATTTTTTGTTCTTCAAGTTTAAGTGAACAATGAGCCCCATTGGTTAATCCTTTATTGGAAATTATCTGTAACTTTCGACAAGTAGAACAATGAATGGAACAGTTAGACGGTTGAAATCTTTGTATATATTGCTTCTATGTAGTCTAAGAAACATATATGCAAAGCATCCAAACGGTACAATTCGCCAATTTATTGTTCTTCAAGTTTAAGTGAACAACGGGCCCCATTGTTAATACTTTAACGGACATTATTTGTAACTTGCGACAAGTAGAACAATGAATGGAACAGGTAGACGGTTGAAATCTTTGTATATGTTGCTTCTATATAGTCTACGAAACCTATATGCAAAGCATCTAAACAGTAACAATCGCCAATTTTTTGATCTTCAAGTTTAAGTGAACAGCGAGCACCATTGATAATCATGAAACGGAAATTATTTGTAACTTTCGACAAGTAGAACAATGAATGGAACAGGTAGACGGTTGAAATCATTTTATATATTGCTTCTATATAGTCTAAGAAACATATATGCAAATCATCCAAACAGTACAATTCGCCAATTATTTGATCTTCAAGTTTAAGTGAACAATGGGCCCCAATGGTTAATCCTTTATCGGAAATTACTTATAATTTTCGACAAGTAGAACAATGAATGGAACAGGTAGACGGTTGAAATCTTTCAATATATTGCTTCTAAATAGTCTAAGAAACATATATGCAAAGCATCCAAACAGTACCAGTCGCCAATTTTTTGTTCTTCAAGTTTAAGTGAACAATGAGCCCCAATGGTTAATCCTTTACCGGAAATTATTTGTAAATTTCGACAAGTAGAACAATGAATGGAACAGGTAGACGGTTGAAATCTTTGTATATATTGCTTCCATATAGTCTAAGAAACATGTTCGCAAAGCATCCAAACAGTACCATTCGCCAATTTTTTGGTCTTCAAGTTTAAGTGAACAATGAGCCCCAATGGTTAATCCTTTATCGGAAATTATTTGTAACTTTCGACAAGTAGAACAATGAATGGAACAGCTAGACGGTTGAAATCATTTTATATATTGCTTCTATATAGTCTAAGAAACATATATGCAAAGCATCCAAACAGTACAATTCGCCAATTTTTTGTTCTTCAAGTTTAAGTGAACAATGAGCCCCAATGGTTAATCCTTTATCGGTAATTATTTGTAACTTTCGACAAGTAGAACAATGAATGGAACAGGTAGACGGTTGAAATCATTGTATATATTGCGTCTATATAGTCTAAGAAACATATATGCAAAGCATCCAAACAGTACAATTCGCCAATTTTTTGTTCTTCAAGTTTAAGTGAACAATGAGCCCCAATGGTTAATCCTTTATCGGAAATTATTTGTAAATTTCGACAAGTAGAACAATGAATGGAACAGGTAGACGGTTGAAATCTTTGTATATATTGCTTCCATATAGTCTAAGAAACATGTACGCAAAGCATCCAAACAGTACCATTCGCCAATTTTTTGGTCTTCAAGTTTAAGTGAACAATGGGCCCCAATGGTTAATCCTTTATCGGAAATTACTTATAATTTTCGACAAGTAGAACAATGAATGGAACAGGTAGACTGTTGAAATCTTTGTATATATTGCTTCCATATAGTCTAAGAAACATGTACGCAAAGCATCCAAACAGTAACATTAGCCAATTTTTTGGTCTTCAAGTTTAAGTGAACAATGAGCCCCAATGGTTAATCCTTTATCGGAAATTATTTGTATCTTTCGACAAGTAGAACAATGAATGGAACAAGTAGACGGTTGAAATCATTTTATATATTGCTTCTATATAGTCTAAGAAACATATATGCAAAGCATCCAAAGAGTACAATTCGCCAATTTTTTGTTCTTCAAGTTTAAGTGAACAATGAGCCCCAATGGTTAATCCTTTATCGGTAATTATTTGTAACTTTCGACAAGTAGAACAATGAATGGAATAGGTAGACGGTTGAAATCATTGTATATATTGCTTCTATATAGTCTAAGAAACATATATGCAAAGCATCCAAACAGTACCATTCGCCAATTTTTTTTCCTTCAAGTTTAAGTGAACAATGAGCCCCATTGGTTAATCCTTTATTGGAAATTATTTGTAACTTTCGACAAGTAGAACAATGAATGGAACAGGTAGACGGCTGAAATCTTTGTATATATTGCTTCTATATAGTCTAAGAAACATATATGCAAAGCATCCAAACAGTACCATTCGCCACTTTTTTCTTCTTCAAGTTTAAGTGAACAACGAGCCCCATTGTTAATCCTTTAAAGGAAATTATTTGTAAATTTCGACAAGCAGAACAATGATTGGAACACGTAGACGGTTGAAATCTTTGTATATATTGCTTCCATATAGGCTAAGAAACATGTACGCAAACCATCCAAACAGTACCATTCGCCAATTTTTTGTTCTTCAAGTTTAAGTGAACAATGAGCCCCAATGGTTAATCCTTTATCGGAAATTTTTTGTAAATTTCGACAAGTAGAACAATGATTGGAACACGTAGACGGCTGAAATCTTTGTATATATTGCTTCTATATAGTCTAAGAAACATATATGCAAAGCATCCAAACAGTACCATTCGCCACCTTTTTTCTTCTTCAAGTTTAAGTGAACAACGAGCCCCATTGTTAATCCTTTAAAGGAAATTATTTGTAAATTTCGACAAGCAGAACAATGATTGGAACACGTAGACGGTTGAAATCTTTGTATATATTGCTTCCATATAGTCTAAGAAACATGTACGCAAACCATCCAAACAGTACCATTCGCCAATTTTTTGTTCTTCAAGTTTAAGTGAACAATGAGCCCCAATGGTTAATCCTTTATCGGAAATTATTTGTAAATTTCGACAAGTAGAACAATGATTGGAACACGTAGACGGTTGTATTCTTTGTATATATTGCTTCCATATAATCTAAGGAACATGTACGCAAAGCATCCAAACAGTACCATTCGCCAATTTTTTGTTCTTCAAGTGTAAGTGAACAATGAGCCCCAATGGTTAATCCTTTATCGGAAATTATTTGTAATTTTCGACAAGTAGAACAATGAATGGAACAGGTAGACGGTTGAAATCTTTGTATATATTGCTTCTACATAATCTAAGAAACATATATGCAAAGCATCCAAACAGTACAATTCACCAATTTTTTGTTCTTCAAGTTTAAGTGAACAATGAGCCCCAATGGTTAATCCTTTATCGGAAATTATTTGTAACTTTCGACAAGTAGAACAATGAATGGAACAGGTAGACGGTTGAAATCTTTCTATATATTGCTTCTAAATAGTCTAAGAAACATATATGCATAGCATCCAAACAGTACCAGTCGCCAATTTTTTGTTCTTCAAGTTTAAGTGAACAACGAGGCCCATTGATAATCATGAAACGGAAATTATTTCTAACTTTCGACAAGAAGAACAATGAATGGAACAGGTAGACTGTTGAAATCATTGTATATATTGCTTCTATATAGTCTAAGAAACATATATGCAAAGCATCCGAACAGTACAATTCGCCAATTCTTTGTTCTTCAAGTTTAAGTAAATTACGATCCCCATTGTTAATACCTTAACGGAAATTATTTGTAACTTTCGACAAGTAGAACAATGAATGGAACAGGTAGACTGTTGAAATCATTGTATATATTGCTTCTATATAATCTAAGTAACATATATGCCAAGCATCCAAACAGTACCATTCGCCACTTTTTTGATCTTCAAGTTTAAGTGAACAGCGAGCCACATTGATAGTCATGAAATGGAAATTATTTGTAACTTTCTACAAGTAGAACAATGAATGGAACAGGTAGACGCTTGAAATCAATGTATATATTGCTTCTATATAGTCTAAGAAACATATATGCAAAGCATCCAAACAGTACAATTCGCCAATTTTTTGTTCTTCAAGTTTAAGTGACCAATGAGCCCCAATGGTTAATCCTTTATCGGTAATTATTTGTAACTTTCGACAAGTAGAACAATGAATGGAACAGGTAGACGGTTGAAATCATTGTATATATTGCTTCTATATAGTCTAAGAAACATATATGCAAAGCATCCAAACGGTACCATTCGCCACTTTTTTTATCTTCAAGTTTAAGTGAACAGCGAGCCCCATTGATAGTCATGAAATGGAAATTATTTGTAACTTTCGACAAGTAGAACAATGAATGGAACAGGTAGACTGTTGAAATCATTGTATATATTGCTTCTATATAATCTAAGTAACATATATGCCAAGCATCCAAACAGTACCATTCGCCAATATTTTGTTCTTCAAGTTTAAGTGAACTACGAGCCCCATTGTTAATCCTTTAAAGGAAATTATTTGTAAATTTCGACAAGTAGAACAATGTATAGATCATGTAGACGGATGAAATCATTGTATATATTGCTTCTATATAGCCTACGAAACATATATGCAAAGCATCCAAACATTACAATTCGCCAACTTTTTGTTCTTCAAGATTAAGTGAACAATGAGCCCCAATGGTTAATCCTTTATTGGAAATTATTTGTAACTTTCGACAAGTAGAACAATGAATGGAACAGGTAGACGGCTGAAATCTTTGTATATATTGCTTCTATATAGTCTAAGAAACATATATGCAAAGCATCCAAACAGTACAATTCGCCAATTTATTGTTCTTCAAGTTTAAGTGAACATCGAGCCCCATTGTTAATCCTTTAAAGGAAATTATGTGTAAATTTCGACAAGTAGAACAATGATTGGAACACGTAGACGGTTGAAATCTTTGTATATATTGCTTCCATATAGTCTAAGAAACATGTACGCAAACCATCCAAACAGTACAATTCGGCAATTTTTTGTTCTTCAAGTTTAAGTGAACAATGAGCCCCATTGGTTAATCCTTTATTGGAAATTATCTGTAACTTTCGACAAGTAGAACAATGAATGGAACAGTTAGACGGTTGAAATCTTTGTATATATTGCTTCTATGTAGTCTAAGAAACATATATGCAAAGCATCCAAACGGTACAATTCGCCAATTTATTGTTCTTCAAGTTTAAGTGAACAACGGGCCCCATTGTTAATACTTTAACGGACATTATTTGTAACTTGCGACAAGTAGAACAATGAATGGAACAGGTAGACGGTTGAAATCTTTGTATATGTTGCTTCTATATAGTCTACGAAACCTATATGCAAAGCATCTAAACAGTAACAATCGCCAATTTTTTGATCTTCAAGTTTAAGTGAACAGCGAGCACCATTGATAATCATGAAACGGAAATTATTTGTAACTTTCGACAAGTAGAACAATGAATGGAACAGGTAGACGGTTGAAATCATTTTATATATTGCTTCTATATAGTCTAAGAAACATATATGCAAATCATCCAAACAGTACAAGTCGCCAATTATTTGATCTTCAAGTTTAAGTGAACAATGGGCCCCAATGGTTAATCCTTTATCGGAAATTACTTATAATTTTCGACAAGTAGAACAATGAATGGAACAGGTAGACGGTTGAAATCTTTCAATATATTGCTTCTAAATAGTCTAAGAAACATATATGCAAAGCATCCAAACAGTACCAGTCGCCAATTTTTTGTTCTTCAAGTTTAAGTGAACAATGAGCCCCAATGGTTAATCCTTTACCGGAAATTATTTGTAAATTTCGACAAGTAGAACAATGAATGGAACAGGTAGACGGTTGAAATCTTTGTATATATTGCTTCCATATAGTCTAAGAAACATGTTCGCAAAGCATCCAAACAGTACCATTCGCCAATTTTTTGGTCTTCAAGTTTAAGTGAACAATGAGCCCCAATGGTTAATCCTTTATCGGAAATTATTTGTAACTTTCGACAAGTAGAACAATGAATGGAACAGCTAGACGGTTGAAATCATTTTATATATTGCTTCTATATAGTCTAAGAAACATATATGCAAAGCATCCAAACAGTACAATTCGCCAATTTTTTGTTCTTCAAGTTTAAGTGAACAATGAGCCCCAATGGTTAATCCTTTATCGGTAATTATTTGTAACTTTCGACAAGTAGAACAATGAATGGAACAGGTAGACGGTTGAAATCATTGTATATATTGCGTCTATATAGTCTAAGAAACATATATGCAAAGCATCCAAACAGTACAATTCGCCAATTTTTTGTTCTTCAAGTTTAAGTGAACAATGAGCCCCAATGGTTAATCCTTTATCGGAAATTATTTGTAAATTTCGACAAGTAGAACAATGAATGGAACAGGTAGACGGTTGAAATCTTTGTATATATTGCTTCCATATAGTCTAAGAAACATGTACGCAAAGCATCCAAACAGTACCATTCGCCAATTTTTTGGTCTTCAAGTTTAAGTGAACAATGGGCCCCAATGGTTAATCCTTTATCGGAAATTACTTATAATTTTCGACAAGTAGAACAATGAATGGAACAGGTAGACTGTTGAAATCTTTGTATATATTGCTTCCATATAGTCTAAGAAACATGTACAAAAAGCATCCAAACAGTAACATTAGCCAATTTTTTGGTCTTCAAGTTTAAGTGAACAATGAGCCCCAATGGTTAATCCTTTATCGGAAATTATTTGTATCTTTCGACAAGTAGAACAATGAATGGAACAAGTAGACGGTTGAAATCATTTTATATATTGCTTCTATATAGTCTAAGAAACATATATGCAAAGCATCCAAAGAGTACAATTCGCCAATTTTTTGTTCTTCAAGTTTAAGTGAACAATGAGCCCCAATGGTTAATCCTTTATCGGTAATTATTTGTAACTTTCGACAAGTAGAACAATGAATGGAATAGGTAGACGGTTGAAATCATTGTATATATTGCTTCTATATAGTCTAAGAAACATATATGCAAAGCATCCAAACAGTACCATTCGCCAATTTTTTTTCCTTCAAGTTTAAGTGAACAATGAGCCCCATTGGTTAATCCTTTATTGGAAATTATTTGTAACTTTCGACAAGTAGAACAATGAATGGAACAGGTAGACGGCTGAAATCTTTGTATATATTGCTTCTATATAGTCTAAGAAACATATATGCAAAGCATCCAAACAGTACCATTCGCCACTTTTTTCTTCTTCAAGTTTAAGTGAACAACGAGCCCCATTGTTAATCCTTTAAAGGAAATTATTTGTAAATTTCGACAAGCAGAACAATGATTGGAACACGTAGACGGTTGAAATCTTTGTATATATTGCTTCCATATAGGCTAAGAAACATGTACGCAAACCATCCAAACAGTACCATTCGCCAATTTTTTGTTCTTCAAGTTTAAGTGAACAATGAGCCCCAATGGTTAATCCTTTATCGGAAATTTTTTGTAAATTTCGACAAGTAGAACAATGATTGGAACACGTAGACGGTTGAAATCTTTGTATATATTGCTTCCATATAGTCTAAGGAACATGTACGCAAAGCATCCAAACAGTACCATTCGCCAATTTTTTGTTCTTCAAGTGTAAGTGAACAATGAGCCCCAATGGTTAATCCTTTATCGGAAATTATTTGTAATTTTCGACAAGTAGAACAATGAATGGAACAGGTAGACGGTTGAAATCTTTGTATATATTGCTTCTACATAATCTAAGAAACATATATGCAAAGCATCCAAACAGTACCATTCGCCAATTTTTTGTTCTTCAAGTTTAAGTGAACAACGAGCCCCATTGTTAATCCTTTAAAGGAAATTATTTGTAAATTTCGACAAGTAGAACAATGATTGGAACACGTAGACGGTTGAAATCTTTGTATATATTGCTTCCATATAGTCTAAGAAACATGTACGCAAAGCATCCAAACAGTAACATTAGCCAATTTTTTGGTCTTCAAGTTTAAGTGAACAATGAGCCCCAATGGTTAATCCTTTATCGGAAATTATTTGTATCTTTCGACAAATAGAACAATGAATGGAACAGGTAGACGGTTGAAATCATTTTATATATTGCTTCTATATAGTCTAAGAAACATATATGCATAGCATCCAAAGAGTACAATTCGGCAATTTTTTGTTCTTCAAGTTTCAGTGAACAATGAACCCCAATGGTTAATCCTTTATCGGTAATTATTTGTAACTTTCGACAAGTAGAACAATGAATGGAATAGGTAGACGGTTGAAATCATTGTATATATTGCTTCTATATAGTCTAAGAAACATATATGCAAAGCATCCAAACAGTACCATTCGCCAATTTTTTTTCCTTCAAGTTTAAGTGAACAATGAGCCCCATTGTTAATCCTTTATCGGAAATTATTTGTAACTTTCGACAAGTAGAACAATGAATGGAACAGGTAGACGGTTGAAATCTTTGTATATATTGCTTCCATATAGCCTAAGAAACATGTACGCAAAGCATCCAAACAGTACCATTCGCCAATTTTTTGGTCTTCAAGTTTAAGTGAACAATGAGCCCCAATGGTTAATCCTTTATCGGCAATTATTTGTAATTTTCGACAAGTAGAACAATGAATGGAACAGGTAGACGGTCGAAATCTTTGTATATATTGCTACTATATAATCTAAGAAACATATATGCAAAGCATCCAAACAGTACCATTCGCCAATTTTTTGTTCTTCAAGTTTAAGTGAACTACCAGCCCCATTGTTAATCCTTTAAAGGAAATTATTTGTAAATTTCGACAAGGAGAACAATGAATGGATCAGGTAGACGGTTGAAATAATTGTATATATTGCTTCTATATAATCTATGAAACATATATGCAAAGCATCCAAACAGTACAATTCGCCAATTTTTTGTTCTTCAAGTTTAAGTGAACTACGAGCCCCAATGGTTAATCCTTTATCGGTAATTATTTGTAACTTTCGACAAGTAGAACAATGAATGGAACAGGTAGACGGTTGAAATCATTGTATATATGGCGTCTATATAGTCTATGAAACATATATGCAAAGAATCCAAACAGTACAATTCGCCAATTTTTTGTTCTTCAAGTTTAAGTGAACAATGAGCCCCAATGGTTAATCCTTTATCGGCAATTATTTGTAATTTTCGACAAGTAGAACAATGAATGGAACAGGTAGACGGTTGAAATATTTGTATATATTGCTTCTATATAATATAAGAAACATATATTCAAAGCATCCAAACAGTACCATTCGCCAATTTTTTGTTCTTCAAGTTTAAGTGAACTACGAGCCCCATTGTTAATCCTTTAACGGAAATTAATTGTAACTTTCTACAAGTAGGACAATGATTGGAACACACAGACGGTTGAAATCTTTGTATACATTGCTTCCATATAGTCTAAGAAACATATATGCAAAGCAGCCAAACAGTACCATTCGCCAATTTTTTGTTCTTCAAGTTTAAGTGAACAATGAGCCCCAATGGTTAATCCTTTATCGGAAATTACTTATAATTTTCGACAAGTAGGACAATGAATGGAACAGGTAGACGGTTGAAATATTTGTATATATTGCTTCTATATAATATAAGAAACATATATGCAAAGCATCCAAACAGTACAATTCGCCAATTTCTTGTTCTTCAAGTTTAAGTAAACTACGATCCCCATTGTTAATCCCTTAACGGAAATTATTTGTAACTTTCGACAAGTAGAACAATGAATGGAACAGGTAGACGGTTGAAATCATTTTATATATTGCTTCTATATAGTCTAAGAAACATATATGCAAAGCATCCAAACAGTACAATTCGCCAATTTTTTGTCCTTCAAGTTTAAGTGAACAATGAGCCCCATTGTTAATCCTTTATCGGAAATTATTTGTAACTTTCGACAAGTAGAACAATGAATGGAACAGGTAGACGGTTGAAATCTTTGTATATATTGCTTCTAAATAGTCTAAGAAACATATATGCAAAGCATTTAAACAGTAACATTCGCCCATTTTTTGATCTTCAAGTTTAAGTGAACAGCGAGCCCCATTGATAATCATGAAATGGAAATTATTTGTAACTTTCTACAAGTAGAACAATGAATAGTACAGGTAGACGGGTGAAATCTTTGTATATGTTGCTTCTAAATAGTCTAAGAAACATATATGCAAAGCATCCAAACAGTACAATTAGCCAATTTTTTGTTCTTCAAGTTTAAGTGAACTACGAGCCCCATTGTTAATCCTTTAAAGGAAATTATTTGTAAATTTCGACAAGTAGAACAATGAATGGATCATGTAGACGGTTGAAATCACTGTATATATTGCTTCTATATAGCCTACGAAACATATATGCAAAGCATCCAAACGGTACAATTCGCCAATTTATTGTTCTTCAAGTTTAAGAGAACAACGAGCCCCATTGTTAACCCTTTAAAGGAAATTATTTGTAAATTTCGACAAGTAGAACAATGATTGGAACACGTAGACGGTTGAAATCTTTGTATATATTGCTTCCATATCGTCTAAGAAACATGTACGCAGAGCATCCAAACAGTACCATTCGCCAATTTTTTTTTCTTCAAGTTTAAGTGAACAATCAGCCCCAATGGTTAATCCTTTATCGGAAATTATTTGTAATTTTCGACAAGTAGAACATTGAATGGAACAGGTAGACGGTTGAAATCTTTGTATATATTGCTTCTATATAATCTAAGAAACATATATGCAAAGCATCCAAACAGTACCATTTGCCAATATTTTGTTCTTCAAGTTTAAGTGAACAACGAGCCCCATTGATAATCATGAAACGGAAATTATTTGTAACTTGCGACAAGTAGAACAATGAATGGAACAGGTAGACGGTTGAAATCAATGTATATATTGCTTCTATATAGTCTAAGAAACCTATATGCAAAGCATCCAAACAGTACCTTTCGGCAATTTTTTGTTCTTCAAGTTTAAGTGAACAATGAGCCCCATTGGTTAATCCTTTATTGGAAATTATTTGTAACTTTCGACACGTAGAACAATGAATGGAACAGGTAGACAGCTGAAATCTTTGTATATATTGCTTCCATATAGTCTAAGAGACATGTACGCAAAGCATCCAAACATTACCATTCGCCAATTTTTTGGTCTTCAAGTTTAAGTGAACAATGAGCCCCAATGGTTAATCCTTTATCGGAAATTATTTGTAATTTTCGACAAGTAGAACAATGAATGGAACAGGTAGACGGTTGAAATCTTTGTATATATTGCTTCTATATAGTCTAAGAAACATATATGCAAAGCATCCAAACAGTACAATTCGGCAATTTTTTGTTCTTCAAGTTTAAGTGAACAATGAGCCCCATTGGTTAATCCTTTATTGGAAATTATTTGTAACTTTCGACAAGTAGAACAATGAATGGAACAGGTAGACGGCTGAAATCTTTGTATATATTGCTTCTATATAGTCTAAGAAACATATATGCAAAGCATCCAAACAGTACCATTCGCCACTTTTTTGTTCTTTAAGTTTAAGTGAACTACGAGCCCCATTGTTAATCCTTTAAAGGAAATTATTTGTAAATTTCGACAAGTAGAACAATGTATAGATCATGTAGACGGATGAAATCATTGTATATATTGCTTCTATATAGCCTACGAAACATATATGCAAAGCATCCAAACATTACAATTCGCCAACTTTTTGTTCTTCAAGTTTAAGTGAACTACGAGCCCCATTGTTAATCCTTTAACGGAAATTAATTGTAACTTTCTACAAGTAGGACAATGATTGGAACACACAGACGGTTGAAATCTTTGTATATATTGCTTCCATATAGTCTAAGAAACATATATGCAAAGCAGCCAAACAGTACCATTCGCCAATTTTTTGTTCTTCAAGTTTAAGTGAACAATGAGCCCCAATGGTTAATCCTTTATCGGAAATTACTTATAATTTTCGACAAGTAGAACAATGAATGGAACAGGTAGACGGTTGAAATCATTTTATATATTGCTTCTATATAGTCTAAGAAACATATATGCAAAGCATCCAAACAGTACAATTCGCCAATTTTTTGTCCTTCAAGTTTAAGTGAACAATGAGCCCCATTGTTAATCCTTTATCGGAAATTATTTGTAACTTTCGACAAGTAGAACAATGAATGGAACAGGTAGACGGTTGAAATCTTTGTATATATTGCTTCTAAATAGTCTAAGAAACATATATGCAAAGCATTTAAACAGTAACATTCGCCAATTTTTTGATCTTCAAGTTTAAGTGAACAGCGAGCCCCATTGATAATCATGAAATGGAAATTATTTGTAACTTTCTACAAGTAGAACAATGAATAGTACAGGTAGACGGGTGAAATCTTTGTATATGTTGCTTCTAAATAGTCTAAGAAACATATATGCAAAGCATCCAAACAGTACAATTCGCCAATTTTTTGTTCTTCACGTTTAAGTGAACTACGAGCCCCATTGTTAATCCTTTAAAGGAAATTATTTGTAAATTTCGACAAGTAGAACATTGAATGGATCATGTAGACGGTTGAAATCACTGTATATATTGCTTCTATATAGCCTACGAAACATATATGCAAAGCATCCAAACGGTACAATTCGCCAATTTATTGTTCTTCAAGTTTAAGAGAACAACGAGCCCCATTGTTAACCCTTTAAAGGAAATTATTTGTAAATTTCGACAAGTAGAACAATGATTGGAACACGTAGACGGTTGAAATCTTTGTATATATTGCTTCCATATCGTCTAAGAAACATGTACGCAGAGCATCCAAACAGTACCATTCGCCAATTTTTTTTTCTTCAAGTTTAAGTGAACAATCAGCCCCAATGGTTAATCCTTTATCGGAAATTATTTGTAATTTTCGACAAGTAGAACATTGAATGGAACAGGTAGACGGTTGAAATCTTTGTATATATTGCTTCTATATAATCTAAGAAACATATATGCAAAGCATCCAAACAGTACCATTTGCCAATATTTTGTTCTTCAAGTTTAAGTGAACAACGAGCCCCATTGATAATCATGAAACGGAAATTATTTGTAACTTGCGACAAGTAGAACAATGAATGGAACAGGTAGACGGTTGAAATCAATGTATATATTGCTTCTATATAGTCTAAGAAACATATATGCAAAGCATCGAAACAGTACCATTCATCAATTTTTTGTTCTTCAAGTTTAAGTGAACTACGAGCCCCATTGTTAATCCTTTAAAGGAAATTATTTGTAAATTTCGACAAGTAGAACAATGTATAGATCATGTAGACGGATGAAATCATTGTATATATTGCTTCTATATAGCCTACGAAACATATATGCAAAGCATCCAAACATTACAATTCGCCAACTTTTTGTTCTTCAAGATTAAGTGAACAATGAGCCCCAATGGTTAATCCTTTATCGGAAATTATTTTTAACTTTCGACAAGTAGAACAATGAATGGAACAGGTAGACGGTTGAAATCTTTGTATATATTGCTTCTATATAGTCTAAGAAACATATATGCAAAGCATCCAAACAGTACAATTCGCCAATTTATTGTTCTTCAAGTTTAAGTGAACAACGAGCCCCATTGTTAATCCTTTAAAGGAAATTATGTGTAAATTTCGACAAGTAGAACAATGATTGGAACACGTAGACGGTTGAAATCTTTGTATATATTGCGTCTATATAGTCTATGAAACATATATGCAAAGCATCCAAACAGTACAATTCGCCAATTTTTTGTTCTTCAAGTTTAAGTGAACAATGAGCCCCAATGGTTAATCCTTTATCGGCAATTATTTGTAATTTTCGACAAGTAGAACAATGAATGGAACAGGTAGACGGTTGAAATATTTGTATATATTGCTTCTATATAATATAAGAAACATATATTCAAAGCATCCAAACAGTACCATTCGCCAATTTTTTGTTCTTCAAGTTTAAGTGAACTACGAGCCCCATTGTTAATCCTTTAACGGAAATTAATTGTAACTTTCTACAAGTAGGACAATGATTGGAACACACAGACGGTTGAAATCTTTGTATATATTGCTTCCATATAGTCTAAGAAACATATATGCAAAGCAGCCAAACAGTACCATTCGCCAATTTTTTGTTCTTCAAGTTTAAGTGAACAATGAGCCCCAATGGTTAATCCTTTATCGGAAATTACTTATAATTTTCGACAAGTAGAACAATGAATGGAACAGGTAGACGGTTGAAATATTTGTATATATTGCTTCTATATAATATAAGAAACATATATGCAAAGCATCCAAACAGTACAATTCGCCAATTTCTTGTTCTTCAAGTTTAAGTAAACTACGATCCCCATTGTTAATCCCTTAACGGAAATTATTTGTAACTTTCGACAAGTAGAACAATGAATGGAACAGGTAGACGGTTGAAATCATTTTATATATTGCTTCTATATAGTCTAAGAAACATATATGCAAAGCATCCAAACAGTACAATTCGCCAATTTTTTGTCCTTCAAGTTTAAGTGAACAATGAGCCCCATTGTTAATCCTTTATCGGAAATTATTTGTAACTTTCGACAAGTAGAACAATGAATGGAACAGGTAGACGGTTGAAATCTTTGTATATATTGCTTCTAAATAGTCTAAGAAACATATATGAAAAGCATTTAAACAGTAACATTCGCCAATTTTTTGATCTTCAAGTTTAAGTGAACAGCGAGCCCCATTGATAATCATGAAATGGAAATTATTTCTAACTTTCTACAAGTAGAACAATGAATAGTACAGGTAGACGGGTGAAATCTTTGTATATGTTGCTTCTAAATAGTCTAAGAAACATATATGCAAAGCATCCAAACAGTACAATTCGCCAATTTTTTGTTCTTCAAGTTTAAGTGAACTACGAGCCCCATTGTTAATCCTTTAAAGGAAATTATTTGTAAATTTCGACAAGTAGAACAATGAATGGAACAGGTAGACGGTTGAAATCTTTGTATTTATTGCTTCTACATAATCTAAGAAACATATATGCAAAGCATCCAAACAGTACCATTCGCCAATTTTTTGTTCTTCAAGTTTAAGTGAACAATGAGCCCCAATGGTTAATCCTTTATCGGAAATTATTTGTAATTTTCGACAAGTAGAACAATGAATGGAACAGGTAGACGGTTGAAATCATTGTATATATTGCTTCCATATAGTCTAAGAAACATGTACGCAAACCATCCAAACAGTACAATTCGGCAATTTTTTGTTCTTCAAGTTTAAGTGAACAATGAGCCCCATTGGTTAATCCTTTATTGGAAATTATTTGTAACTTTCGACAAGTAGAACAATGAATGGAACAGGTAGACGGCTGAAATCTTTGTATATATTGCTTCTATATAGTCTAAGAAACATATATGCAAAGCATCCAAACAGTACAATTCGCCAATTTATTGTTCTTCAAGTTTAAGTGAACATCGAGCCCCATTGTTAATCCTTTAAAGGAAATTATGTGTAAATTTCGACAAGTAGAACAATGAATGGAACAGGTAGACGGTTGAAATCATTGTATATATTGCTTCTATATAGTCTAAGAAACATATATGCAAATCATCCAAACAGTACAATTCGCCAATTATTTGATCTTCTAGTTTAAGTGAACTACGAGCCCCATTGTTAATACTTTAACGGAAATTATTTGTAACTTTCGACAAGTAGAACAATGAATGGAACAGGTAGACGGTTGAAATCAATGTATATATTGCTTCTATATAGTCTAGGAAACATATATGCAAAGCATCCAAACAGTACCATTCGCCACTTTTTTCTTCTTCAAGTTTAAGTGAACAACGAGCCCCATTGTTAATCCTTTAAAGGAAATTATTTGTAAATTTCGACAAGTAGAACAATGATTGGAACACGTAAACGGTTGAAATCTTTGTATATATTGCTTCCATATAGTCTAAGAAACATATATGCAAAGAATCCAAACAGTACCATTCATCAATTTTTTGTTCTTCAAGTTTAAGTGAACTACGAGACCCATTGTTAATCCTTTAAAGGAAATTATTTGTAAATTTCGACAAGTAGAACAATGAATAGATCATGTAGACGGTTGAAATCATTGTATATATTGCTTCTATATAGCCTACGAAACATATATGCAAAGCATCCAAACAGTACCATTCGCCAATTTTTTGATCTTCAAGTTTAAGTGAACAACGAGGCCCATTGATAATCATGAAACGGAAATTATTTCTAACTTTCGACAAGAAGAACAATGAATAGAACAGGTAGACGGTTGAAATCTTTGTATATGTTGCTTCTATATAGTCTAAGAAACCTATATGCAAAGCATTTAAACAGTAACATTCGCCAATTTTTTGATCTTCAAGTTTAAGTGAACAATGAGCCCCATTGTTAATCCTTTATCGGAAATTATTTGTAACTTTCGACAAGTAGAACAATGAATGGAACAGTTAGACGGTTGAAATCTTTGTATATATTGCTTCTATATAGTCTAAGAAACATATATGCAAAGCATCCAAACGGTACAATTCGCCAATTTATTGTTCTTCAAGTTTAAGTGAACAACGGGCCCCATTGTTAATACTTTAACGGAAATTATTTGTAACTTTCGACAAGTAGAACAATGAATGGAACAGGTAGACGGTTGAAATCAATGTATATATTGCTTCTATATAGTCTAGGAAACATATATGCAAAGCATCCAAACAGTACCATTCGCCACTTTTTTCTTCTTCAAGTTTAAGTGAACAACGAGCCCCATTGTTAATCCTTTAAAGGAAATTATTTGTAAATTTCGACAAGTAGAACAATGATTGGAACACGTAGACGGTTGAAATCTTTGTATATATTGCTTCCATATAGTCTAAGAAACATGTACGCAAACCATCCAAACAGTACCATTCTCCAATTTTTTGTTCTTCAAGTTTAAGTGAACAATGAGCCCCAATGGTTAATCCTTTATCGGAAATTATTTGTAATTTTCGACAAATAGAACAATGAATGGAACTGGTAGACGGTTGAAATCTTTGTATATATTGCTTCTATATAATCTAAGAAACATATATGCAAAGCATCCAAACAGTACCACCCGCCAATATTTTGTTCTTCAAGTTTAAGTGAACAACGAGCCCCATTGATAATCATGAAACGGAAATTATTTGTAACTTGCGACAAGTAGAACAATGAATAGATCATGTAGACGGTTGAAATCCTTGTATATATTGCTTCTATATAGCCTACGAAACATATATGCAAAGCATCCAAACAGTACCATTCGCCAATTTTTTGATCTTCAAGTTTAAGTGAACAACGAGGCCCATTGATAATCATGAAACGGAAATTATTTCTAACTTTCGACAAGAAGAACAATGAATAGAACAGGTAGACGGTTGAAATCTTTGTATATTTTGCTTCTATATAGTCTTAGAAACCTATATGCAAAGCATTTTAACAGTAACATTCGCCAATTTTTTGATCTTCAATTTTAAGTGAACAATGAGCCCCATTGTTAATCCTTTATCGGAAATTATCTGTAACTTTCGACAAGTAGAACAATGAATGGAACAGTTAGACGGTTGAAATCTTTGTATATATTGCTTCTATGTAGTCTAAGAAACATATATGCAAAGCATCCAAACGGTACAATTCGCCAATTTATTGTTCTTCAAGTTTAAGTGAACAACGGGCCCCATTGTTAATACTTTAACGGACATTATTTGTAACTTGCGACAAGTAGAACAATGAATGGAACAGGTAGAAGGTTGAAATCTTTGTATATGTTGCTTCTATATAGTCTACGAAACCTATATGCAAAGCATCTAAACAGTAACAATCGCCAATTTTTTGATCTTCAAGTTTAAGTGAACAGCGAGCACCATTGATAATCATGAAACGGAAATTATTTGTAACTTTCTACAAGTAGAACAATGAATAGAACAGGAAGACGGTTGAAATCTTTGTATATAGTGCTTCCATATAGTCTAAGAAACATGTACGCAAAGCATCCAAACAGTACCATTCGCCAATTTTTTGTTCTTCAAGTTTAAGTGAACAATGAGCCCCAATGGTTAATCCTTTATCGGAAATTATTTGTAACTTTCGACAAGTAGAACAATGAATGGAACAGGTAGACGGTTGAAATCTTTGTATATATTGCTTCTATATAGTCTAAGAAAAATATATGCAAAGCATCCAAACAGTACAATTCGCCAATTTATTGTTCTTCAAGTTTAAGTGAACAACGAGCCCCATTGTTAATCCTTTAAAGGAAATTATTTGTAAATTTCGACAAGTAGAACAATGATTGGAACACGTAGACGGTTGAAATCTTTGTATATATTGCTTCCATATAGTCTAAGAAACATGTACGCAAAGCATCCAAACAGTACCATTCGCCAATTTTTTGGTCTTCAAGTTTAAGTGAACAATGAGCCCCAATGGTTAATCCTTTAAAGGAAATTATTTGTAAATTTCGACAAGTAGAACAATGATTGGAACACGTAGACGGTTGAAATCTTTGTATATATTGCTTCCATATAGTCTAAGAAACATGTACGCAAACCATCCAAACAGTACAATTCGGCAATTTTTTGTTCTTCAAGTTTAAGTGAACAATGAGCCCCAATGGTTAATCCTTTATCGGAAATTATTTGTAAATTTCGACAAGTAGAACAATGAATGGAACAGGTAGACGGTTGAAATCAATGTATATATTGCTTCTATATGGTCTAGGAAACATATATGCAAAGCATCCAAACAGTACCATTCGCCACTTTTTTCTTCTTCAAGTTTAAGTGAACAACGAGCCCCATTGTTAATCCTTTAAAGGAAATTATTTGTAAATTTCGACAAGTAGAACAATGATTGGAACACGTAGACGGTTGAAATCTTTGTATATATTGCTTCCATATAGTCTAAGAAACATGTACGCAAAGCATCCAAACAGTACCATTCGCCAATTTTTTGGTCTTCAAGTTTAAGTGAACAATGAGCCCCAATGGTTAATCCTTTAAAGGAAATTATTTGTAAATTTCGACAAGTAGAACAATGATTGGAACACGTAGACGGTTGAAATCTTTGTATATATTGCTTCCATATAGTCTAAGAAACATGTACGCAAACCATCCAAACAGTACAATTCGGCAATTTTTTGTTCTTCAAGTTTAAGTGAACAATGAGCCCCAATGGTTAATCCTTTATCGGAAATTATTTGTATTTTTCGACAAGTAGAACAATGAATGGAACAGGTAGACGGTTGAAATCTTTGTATATATTGCTTCTATATAGTCTAAGAAACATATATGCAAAGCATCCATACAGTACAATTCGGCAATTTTTTGTTCTTCAAGTTTAAGTGAACAACGAGCCCCATTGTTAATCCTTTAAAGGAAATTATGTGTAAATTTCGACAAGTAGAACAATGAATGGAACAGGTAGACGGCTGAAATCATTGTATATATTGCTTCTATATAGTCTAAGAAACATATATGCAAATCATCCAAACAGTACAATTCGCCAATTATTTGATCTTCTAGTTTAAGTGAACTACGAGCCCCATTGTTAATACTTTAACGGAAATTATTTGTAATTTTCGACAAGTAGAACAATGAATGGAACAGGTAGACGGTCGAAATCTTTGTATATATTGCTTCTATATAGTCTAAGAAACATATATGCAAAGCATCCAAACAGTACCATTCGCCACTTTTTTCTTCTTCAAGTTTAAGTGAACAACGAGCCCCATTGTTAATCCTTTAAAGGAAATTATTTGTAAATTTCGACAAGTAGAACAATGATTGGAACACGTAAACGGTTGAAATCTTTGTATATATTGCTTCCATATAGTCTAAGAAACATATATGCAAAGCATCCAAACAGTACCATTCATCAATTTTTTGTTCTTCAAGTTTAAGTGAACTACGAGCCCCATTGTTAATCCTTTAAAGGAAATTATTTGTAAATTTCGACAAGTAGAACAATGAATAGATCATGTAGACGGTTGAAATCATTGTATATATTGCTTCTGTATAGCCTACAAAACATATATCCAAAGCATCCAAACAGTACCATTCGCCAATTTTTTGATCTTCAAGTTTAAGTGAACAACGAGGCCCATTGATAATCATGAAACGGAAATTATTTCTAACTTTCGACAAGAAGAACAATGAATAGAACAGGTAGACGGTTGAAATCTTTGTATATGTTGCTTCTATATAGTCTAAGAAACCTATATGCAAAGCATTTAAACAGTAACATTCGCCAATTTTTTGATCTTCAAGTTTAAGTGAACAATGAGCCCCATTGTTAATCCTTTATCGGAAATTATTTGTAACTTTCGACAAGTAGAACAATGAATGGAACAGTTAGACGGTTGAAATCTTTGTATATATTGCTTCTATATAGTCTAAGAAACATATATGCAAAGCATCCAAACGGTACAATTCGCCAATTTATTGTTCTTCAAGTTTAAGTGAACAACGGGCCCCATTGTTAATACTTTAACGGAAATTATTTGTAACTTTCGACAAGTAGAACAATGAATGGAACAGGTAGACGGTTGAAATCAATATATATATTGCTTCTATATAGTCTAGGAAACATATATGCAAAGCATCCAAACAGTACCATTCGCCACTTTTTTCTTCTTCAAGTTTAAGTGAACAACGAGCCCCATTGTTAATCCTTTAAAGGAAATTATTTGTAAATTTCGACAAGTAGAACAATGATTGGAACACTTAGACGGTTGAAATCTTTGTATATATTGCTTCCATATAGTCTAAGAAACATGTACGCAAACCATCCAAACAGTACCATTCTCCAATTTTTTGTTCTTCAAGTTTAAGTGAACAATGAGCCCCAATGGTTAATCCTTTATCGGAAATTATTTGTAATTTTCGACAAATAGAACAATGAATGGAACTGGTAGACGGTTGAAATCTTTGTATATATTGCTTCTATATAATCTAAGAAACATATATGCAAAGCATCCAAACAGTACCACCCGCCAATATTTTGTTCTTCAAGTTTAAGTGAACAACGAGCCCCATTGATAATCATGAAACGGAAATTATTTGTAACTTGCGACAAGTAGAACAATGAATGGAACAGGTAGACGGTTGAAATCAATGTATATATTGCTTCTATATAGTCTAAGAAACATATATGCAAAGCATCCAAACAGTACCATTCATCAATTTTTTGTTCTTCAAGTTTAAGTGAACTACGAGCCCCATTGTTAATCCTTTAAAGGAAATTATTTGTAAATTTCGACAATTAGAACAATGAATGGAACAGGAAGACGGTTGAAATCTTTGTATATAGTGCTTCCATATAGTCTAAGAAACATGTACGCAAAGCATCCAAACAGTACCATTCGCCAATTTTTTGATCTTCAAGTTTAAGTGAACAATGAGCCCCATTGTTAATCCTTTATCGGAAATTATTTGTAACTTTCGACAAGTAGAACAATGAATGGAACACGTAGACGGTTGAAATCTTTGTATATATTGCTTCCATATAGTCTAAGAAACATGTACGCAAACCATCCAAACAGTACCATTCTCCAATTTTTTGTTCTTCAAGTTTAAGTGAACAACGAGCCCCATTGATAATCATGAAACGGAAATTATTTGTAACTTGCGACAAGTAGAACAATGAATAGATCATGTAGACGGTTGAAATCCTTGTATATATTGCTTCTATATAGCCTACGAAACATATATGCAAAGCATCCAAACAGTACCATTCGCCAATTTTTTGATCTTCAAGTTTAAGTGAACAACGAGGCCCATTGATAATCATGAAACGGAAATTATTTCTAACTTTCGACAAGAAGAACAATGAATAGAACAGGTAGACGGTTGAAATCTTTGTATATGTTGCTTCTATATAGTCTTAGAAACCCATATGCAAAGCATTTTAAAAGTAACATTCGCCAATTTTTTGATCTTCAAGTTTAAGTGAACAATGAGCCCCATTGTTAATCCTTTATCGGAAATTATCTGTAACTTTCGACAAGTAGAACAATGAATGGAACAGTTAGACGGTTGAAATCTTTGTATATATTGCTTCTATGTAGTCTAAGAAACATATATGCAAAGCATCCAAACGGTACAATTCGCCAATTTATTGTTCTTCAAGTTTAAGTGAACATCGAGCCCCATTGTTAATCCTTTAAAGGAAATTATGTGTAAATTTCGACAAGTAGAACAATGAATGGAACAGGTAGACGGTTGAAATCATTGTATATATTGCTTCTATATAGTCTAAGAAACATATATGCAAATCATCCAAACAGTACAATTCGCCAATTATTTGATCTTCTAGTTTAAGTGAACTACGAGCCCCATTGTTAATACTTTAACGGAAATTATTTCTAACTTTCTACAAGTAGAACAATGAATAGTACAGGTAGACGGGTGAAATCTTTGTATATGTTGCTTCTAAATAGTCTAAGAAACATATATGCAAAGCATCCAAACAGTACAATTCGCCAATTTTTTGTTCTTCAAGTTTAAGTGAACTACGAGCCCCATTGTTAATCCTTTAAAGGAAATTATTTGTAAATTTCGACAAGTAGAACAATGAATGGAACAGGTAGACGGTTGAAATCTTTGTATTTATTGCTTCTACATAATCTAAGAAACATATATGCAAAGCATCCAAACAGTACCATTCGCCAATTTTTTGTTCTTCAAGTTTAAGTGAACAATGAGCCCCAATGGTTAATCCTTTATCGGAAATTATTTGTAATTTTCGACAAGTAGAACAATGAATGGAACAGGTAGACGGTTGAAATCATTGTATATATTGCTTCCATATAGTCTAAGAAACATGTACGCAAACCATCCAAACAGTACAATTCGGCAATTTTTTGTTCTTCAAGTTTAAGTGAACAATGAGCCCCATTGGTTAATCCTTTATTGGAAATTATTTGTAACTTTCGACAAGTAGAACAATGAATGGAACAGGTAGACGGCTGAAATCTTTGTATATATTGCTTCTATATAGTCTAAGAAACATATATGCAAAGCATCCAAATAGTACAATTCGCCAATTTATTGTTCTTCAAGTTTAAGTGAACATCGAGCCCCATTGTTAATCCTTTAAAGGAAATTATGTGTAAATTTCGACAAGTAGAACAATGATTGGAACACGTAGACGGTTGAAATCTTTGTATATATTGCTTCCATATAGTCTAAGAAACATGTACGCAAACCATCCAAACAGTACAATTCGGCAATTTTTTGTTCTTCAAGTTTAAGTGAACAATGAGCCCCATTGGTTAATCCTTTATTGGAAATTATTTGTAACTTTCGACAAGTAGAACAATGAATGGAACAGGTAGACGGCTGAAATCTTTGTATATATTGCTTCTATATAGTCTAAGAAACATATATGCAAAGCATCCAAACAGTACAATTCGCCAATTTATTGTTCTTCAAGTTTAAGTGAACATCGAGCCCCATTGTTAATCCTTTAAAGGAAATTATGTGTAAATTTCGACAAGTAGAACAATGAATGGAACAGGTAGACGGTTGAAATCATTGTATATATTGCTTCTATATAGTCTAAGAAACATATATGCAAATCATCCAAACAGTACAATTCGCCAATTATTTGATCTTCTAGTTTAAGTGAACTACGAGCCCCATTGTTAATACTTTAACGGAAATTATTTGTAACTTTCGACAAGTAGAACAATGAATGGAACAGGTAGACGGTTGAAATCAATGTATATATTGCTTCTATATAGTCTAGGAAACATATATGCAAAGCATCCAAACAGTACCATTCGCCACTTTTTTCTTCTTCAAGTTTAAGTGAACAACGAGCCCCATTGTTAATCCTTTAAAGGAAATTATTTGTAAATTTCGACAAGTAGAACAATGATTGGAACACGTAAACGGTTGAAATCTTTGTATATATTGCTTCCATATAGTCTAAGAAACATATATGCAAAGAATCCAAACAGTACCATTCATCAATTTTTTGTTCTTCAAGTTTAAGTGAACTACGAGACCCATTGTTAATCCTTTAAAGGAAATTATTTGTAAATTTCGACAAGTAGAACAATGAATAGATCATGTAGACGGTTGAAATCATTGTATATATTGCTTCTATATAGCCTACGAAACATATATGCAAAGCATCCAAACAGTACCATTCGCCAATTTTTTGATCTTCAAGTTTAAGTGAACAACGAGGCCCATTGATAATCATGAAACGGAAATTATTTCTAACTTTCGACAAGAAGAACAATGAATAGAACAGGTAGACGGTTGAAATCTTTGTATATGTTGCTTCTATATAGTCTAAGAAACCTATATGCAAAGCATTTAAACAGTAACATTCGCCAATTTTTTGATCTTCAAGTTTAAGTGAACAATGAGCCCCATTGTTAATCCTTTATCGGAAATTATTTGTAACTTTCGACAAGTAGAACAATGAATGGAACAGTTAGACGGTTGAAATCTTTGTATATATTGCTTCTATATAGTCTAAGAAACATATATGCAAAGCATCCAAACGGTACAATTCGCCAATTTATTGTTCTTCAAGTTTAAGTGAACAACGGGCCCCATTGTTAATACTTTAACGGAAATTATTTGTAACTTTCGACAAGTAGAACAATGAATGGAACAGGTAGACGGTTGAAATCAATGTATATATTGCTTCTATATAGTCTAGGAAACATATATGCAAAGCATCCAAACAGTACCATTCGCCACTTTTTTCTTCTTCAAGTTTAAGTGAACAACGAGCCCCATTGTTAATCCTTTAAAGGAAATTATTTGTAAATTTCGACAAGTAGAACAATGATTGGAACACGTAGACGGTTGAAATCTTTGTATATATTGCTTCCATATAGTCTAAGAAACATGTACGCAAACCATCCAAACAGTACCATTCTCCAATTTTTTGTTCTTCAAGTTTAAGTGAACAATGAGCCCCAATGGTTAATCCTTTATCGGAAATTATTTGTAATTTTCGACAAATAGAACAATGAATGGAACTGGTAGACGGTTGAAATCTTTGTATATATTGCTTCTATATAATCTAAGAAACATATATGCAAAGCATCCAAACAGTACCACCCGCCAATATTTTGTTCTTCAAGTTTAAGTGAACAACGAGCCCCATTGATAATCATGAAACGGAAATTATTTGTAACTTGCGACAAGTAGAACAATGAATAGATCATGTAGACGGTTGAAATCCTTGTATATATTGCTTCTATATAGCCTACGAAACATATATGCAAAGCATCCAAACAGTACCATTCGCCAATTTTTTGATCTTCAAGTTTAAGTGAACAACGAGGCCCATTGATAATCATGAAACGGAAATTATTTCTAACTTTCGACAAGAAGAACAATGAATAGAACAGGTAGACGGTTGAAATCTTTGTATATTTTGCTTCTATATAGTCTTAGAAACCTATATGCAAAGCATTTTAACAGTAACATTCGCCAATTTTTTGATCTTCAATTTTAAGTGAACAATGAGCCCCATTGTTAATCCTTTATCGGAAATTATCTGTAACTTTCGACAAGTAGAACAATGAATGGAACAGTTAGACGGTTGAAATCTTTGTATATATTGCTTCTATGTAGTCTAAGAAACATATATGCAAAGCATCCAAACGGTACAATTCGCCAATTTATTGTTCTTCAAGTTTAAGTGAACAACGGGCCCCATTGTTAATACTTTAACGGACATTATTTGTAACTTGCGACAAGTAGAACAATGAATGGAACAGGTAGAAGGTTGAAATCTTTGTATATGTTGCTTCTATATAGTCTACGAAACCTATATGCAAAGCATCTAAACAGTAACAATCGCCAATTTTTTGATCTTCAAGTTTAAGTGAACAGCGAGCACCATTGATAATCATGAAACGGAAATTATTTGTAACTTTCTACAAGTAGAACAATGAATAGAACAGGAAGACGGTTGAAATCTTTGTATATAGTGCTTCCATATAGTCTAAGAAACATGTACGCAAAGCATCCAAACAGTACCATTCGCCAATTTTTTGTTCTTCAAGTTTAAGTGAACAATGAGCCCCAATGGTTAATCCTTTATCGGAAATTATTTGTAACTTTCGACAAGTAGAACAATGAATGGAACAGGTAGACGGTTGAAATCTTTGTATATATTGCTTCTATATAGTCTAAGAAAAATATATGCAAAGCATCCAAACAGTACAATTCGCCAATTTATTGTTCTTCAAGTTTAAGTGAACAACGAGCCCCATTGTTAATCCTTTAAAGGAAATTATTTGTAAATTTCGACAAGTAGAACAATGATTGGAACACGTAGACGGTTGAAATCTTTGTATATATTGCTTCCATATAGTCTAAGAAACATGTACGCAAAGCATCCAAACAGTACCATTCGCCAATTTTTTGGTCTTCAAGTTTAAGTGAACAATGAGCCCCAATGGTTAATCCTTTAAAGGAAATTATTTGTAAATTTCGACAAGTAGAACAATGATTGGAACACGTAGACGGTTGAAATCTTTGTATATATTGCTTCCATATAGTCTAAGAAACATGTACGCAAACCATCCAAACAGTACAATTCGGCAATTTTTTGTTCTTCAAGTTTAAGTGAACAATGAGCCCCAATGGTTAATCCTTTATCGGAAATTATTTGTAAATTTCGACAAGTAGAACAATGAATGGAACAGGTAGACGGTTGAAATCAATGTATATATTGCTTCTATATGGTCTAGGAAACATATATGCAAAGCATCCAAACAGTACCATTCGCCACTTTTTTCTTCTTCAAGTTTAAGTGAACAACGAGCCCCATTGTTAATCCTTTAAAGGAAATTATTTGTAAATTTCGACAAGTAGAACAATGATTGGAACACGTAGACGGTTGAAATCTTTGTATATATTGCTTCCATATAGTCTAAGAAACATGTACGCAAAGCATCCAAACAGTACCATTCGCCAATTTTTTGGTCTTCAAGTTTAAGTGAACAATGAGCCCCAATGGTTAATCCTTTAAAGGAAATTATTTGTAAATTTCGACAAGTAGAACAATGATTGGAACACGTAGACGGTTGAAATCTTTGTATATATTGCTTCCATATAGTCTAAGAAACATGTACGCAAACCATCCAAACAGTACAATTCGGCAATTTTTTGTTCTTCAAGTTTAAGTGAACAATGAGCCCCAATGGTTAATCCTTTATCGGAAATTATTTGTATTTTTCGACAAGTAGAACAATGAATGGAACAGGTAGACGGTTGAAATCTTTGTATATATTGCTTCTATATAGTCTAAGAAACATATATGCAAAGCATCCATACAGTACAATTCGGCAATTTTTTGTTCTTCAAGTTTAAGTGAACAACGAGCCCCATTGTTAATCCTTTAAAGGAAATTATGTGTAAATTTCGACAAGTAGAACAATGAATGGAACAGGTAGACGGCTGAAATCATTGTATATATTGCTTCTATATAGTCTAAGAAACATATATGCAAATCATCCAAACAGTACAATTCGCCAATTATTTGATCTTCTAGTTTAAGTGAACTACGAGCCCCATTGTTAATACTTTAACGGAAATTATTTGTAATTTTCGACAAGTAGAACAATGAATGGAACAGGTAGACGGTCGAAATCTTTGTATATATTGCTTCTATATAGTCTAAGAAACATATATGCAAAGCATCCAAACAGTACCATTCGCCACTTTTTTCTTCTTCAAGTTTAAGTGAACAACGAGCCCCATTGTTAATCCTTTAAAGGAAATTATTTGTAAATTTCGACAAGTAGAACAATGATTGGAACACGTAAACGGTTGAAATCTTTGTATATATTGCTTCCATATAGTCTAAGAAACATATATGCAAAGCATCCAAACAGTACCATTCATCAATTTTTTGTTCTTCAAGTTTAAGTGAACTACGAGCCCCATTGTTAATCCTTTAAAGGAAATTATTTGTAAATTTCGACAAGTAGAACAATGAATAGATCATGTAGACGGTTGAAATCATTGTATATATTGCTTCTGTATAGCCTACAAAACATATATCCAAAGCATCCAAACAGTACCATTCGCCAATTTTTTGATCTTCAAGTTTAAGTGAACAACGAGGCCCATTGATAATCATGAAACGGAAATTATTTCTAACTTTCGACAAGAAGAACAATGAATAGAACAGGTAGACGGTTGAAATCTTTGTATATGTTGCTTCTATATAGTCTAAGAAACCTATATGCAAAGCATTTAAACAGTAACATTCGCCAATTTTTTGATCTTCAAGTTTAAGTGAACAATGAGCCCCATTGTTAATCCTTTATCGGAAATTATTTGTAACTTTCGACAAGTAGAACAATGAATGGAACAGTTAGACGGTTGAAATCTTTGTATATATTGCTTCTATATAGTCTAAGAAACATATATGCAAAGCATCCAAACGGTACAATTCGCCAATTTATTGTTCTTCAAGTTTAAGTGAACAACGGGCCCCATTGTTAATACTTTAACGGAAATTATTTGTAACTTTCGACAAGTAGAACAATGAATGGAACAGGTAGACGGTTGAAATCAATGTATATATTGCTTCTATATAGTCTAGGAAACATATATGCAAAGCATCCAAACAGTACCATTCGCCACTTTTTTCTTCTTCAAGTTTAAGTGAACAACGAGCCCCATTGTTAATCCTTTAAAGGAAATTATTTGTAAATTTCGACAAGTAGAACAATGATTGGAACACTTAGACGGTTGAAATCTTTGTATATATTGCTTCCATATAGTCTAAGAAACATGTACGCAAACCATCCAAACAGTACCATTCTCCAATTTTTTGTTCTTCAAGTTTAAGTGAACAATGAGCCCCAATGGTTAATCCTTTATCGGAAATTATTTGTAATTTTCGACAAATAGAACAATGAATGGAACTGGTAGACGGTTGAAATCTTTGTATATATTGCTTCTATATAATCTCAGAAACATATATGCAAAGCATCCAAACAGTACCACCCGCCAATATTTTGTTCTTCAAGTTTAAGTGAACAACGAGCCCCATTGATAATCATGAAACGGAAATTATTTGTAACTTGCGACAAGTAGAACAATGAATGGAACAGGTAGACGGTTGAAATCAATGTATATATTGCTTCTATATAGTCTAAGAAACATATATGCAAAGCATCCAAACAGTACCATTCATCAATTTTTTGTTCTTCAAGTTTAAGTGAACTACGAGCCCCATTGTTAATCCTTTAAAGGAAATTATTTGTAAATTTCGACAATTAGAACAATGAATGGAACAGGAAGACGGTTGAAATCTTTGTATATAGTGCTTCCATATAGTCTAAGAAACATGTACGCAAAGCATCCAAACAGTACCATTCGCCAATTTTTTGATCTTCAAGTTTAAGTGAACAATGAGCCCCATTGTTAATCCTTTATCGGAAATTATTTGTAACTTTCGACAAGTAGAACAATGAATGGAACACGTAGACGGTTGAAATCTTTGTATATATTGCTTCCATATAGTCTAAGAAACATGTACGCAAACCATCCAAACAGTACCATTCTCCAATTTTTTGTTCTTCAAGTTTAAGTGAACAACGAGCCCCATTGATAATCATGAAACGGAAATTATTTGTAACTTGCGACAAGTAGAACAATGAATAGATCATGTAGACGGTTGAAATCCTTGTATATATTGCTTCTATATAGCCTACGAAACATATATGCAAAGCATCCAAACAGTACCATTCGCCAATTTTTTGATCTTCAAGTTTAAGTGAACAACGAGGCCCATTGATAATCATGAAACGGAAATTATTTCTAACTTTCGACAAGAAGAACAATGAATAGAACAGGTAGACGGTTGAAATCTTTGTATATGTTGCTTCTATATAGTCTTAGAAACCCATATGCAAAGCATTTTAAAAGTAACATTCGCCAATTTTTTGATCTTCAAGTTTAAGTGAACAATGAGCCCCATTGTTAATCCTTTATCGGAAAATATCTGTAACTTTCGACAAGTAGAACAATGAATGGAACAGTTAGACGGTTGAAATCTTTGTATATATTGCTTCTATGTAGTCTAAGAAACATATATGCAAAGCATCCAAACGGTACAATTCGCCAATTTATTGTTCTTCAAGTTTAAGTGAACAACGGGCCCCATTGTTAATACTTTAACGGACATTATTTGTAACTTGCGACAAGTAGAACAATGAATGGAACAGGTAGACGGTTGAAATCTTTGTATATGTTGCTTCTATATAGTCTACGAAACCTATATGCAAAGCATCTAAACAGTAACAATCGCCAATTATTTGATCTTCAAGTTTAAGTGAACAGCGAGCACCATTGATAATCATGAAACGGAAATTATTTGTAACTTTCTACAAGTAGAACAATGAATAGAACAGGAAGACGGTTGAAATCTTTGTATATAGTGCTTCCATATAGTCTAAGAAACATGTACGCAAAGCATCCAAACAGTACCATTCGCCAATTTTTTGTTCTTCAAGTTTAAGTGAACAATGAGCCCCAATGGTTAATCCTTTATCGGAAATTATTTGTAACTTTCGACAAGTAGAACAATGAATGGAACAGGTAGACGGTTGAAATCAATGTATATATTGCTTCTATATAGTCTAGGAAACATATATGCAAAGCATCCAAACAGTACCATTCGCCACTTTTTTCTTCTTCAAGTTTAAGTGAACAACGAGCCCCATTGTTAATCCTTTAAAGGAAATTATTTGTAAATTTCGACAAGTAGAACAATGATTGGAACACGTAGACGGTTGAAATCTTTGTATATATTGCTTCCATATAGTCTAAGAAACATGTACGCAAACCATCCAAACAGTACCATTCTCCAATTTTTTGTTCTTCAAGTTTAAGTGAACAATGAGCCCCAATGGTTAATTCTTTATCGGAAATTATTTGTAATTTTCGACAAATAGAACAATGAATGGAACTGGTAGACGGTTGAAATCTTTGTATATATTGCTTCTATATAATCTAAGAAACATATATGCAAAGCATCCAAACAGTACCACCCGCCAATATTTTGTTCTTCAAGTTTAAGTGAACAACGAGCCCCATTGATAATCATGAAACGGAAATTATTTGTAACTTGCGACAAGTAGAACAATGAATGGAACAGGTAGACGGTTGAAATCAATGTATATATTGCTTCTATATAGTCTAAGAAACATATATGCAAAGCATCCAAACAGTACCATTCATCAATTTTTTGTTCTTCAAGTTTAAGTGAACTATGAGCCCCATTGTTAATCCTTTAAAGGAAATTATTTGTAAATTTCGACAAGTAGAACAATGAATGGAACAGGAAGACGGTTGAAATCTTTGTATATAGTGCTTCCATATAGTCTAAGAAACATGTACGCAAAGCATCCAAACAGTACCATTCGCCAATTTTTTGATCTTCAAGTTTAAGTGAACAATGAGCCCCATTGTTAATCCTTTATCGGAAATTATTTGTAACTTTCGACAAGTAGAACAATGAATGGAACACGTAGACGGTTGAAATCTTTGTATATATTGCTTCCATATAGTCTAAGAAACATGTACGCAAACCATCCAAACAGTACCATTCTCCAATTTTTTGTTCTTCAAGTTTAAGTGAACAACGAGCCCCATTGATAATCATGAAACGGAAATTATTTCTAACTTTCGACAAGAAGAACAATGAATAGAACAGGTAGACGGTTGAAATCTTTGTATATGTTGCTTCTATATAGTCTTAGAAACCTATATGCAAAGCATTTTAACAGTAACATTCGCCAATTTTTTGATCTTCAAGTTTAAGTGAACAACGAGGCCCATTGATAATCATGAAACGGAAATTATTTCTAACTTTCGACAAGAAGAACAATGAATAGAACAGGTAGACGGTTGAAATCTTTGTATATGTTGCTTCTATATAGTCTTAGAAACCCATATGCAAAGCATTTTAAAAGTAACATTCGCCAATTTTTTGATCTTCAAGTTTAAGTGAACAATGAGCCCCATTGTTAATCCTTTATCGGAAATTATCTGTAACTTTCGACAAGTAGAACAATGAATGGAACAGTTAGACGGTTGAAATCTTTGTATATATTGCTTCTATGTAGTCTAAGAAACATATATGCAAAGCATCCAAACGGTACAATTCGCCAATTTATTGTTCTTCAAGTTTAAGTGAACAACGGGCCCCATTGTTAATACTTTAACGGACATTATTTGTAACTTGCGACAAGTAGAACAATGAATGGAACAGGTAGACGGTTGAAATCTTTGTATATGTTGCTTCTATATAGTCTACGAAACCTATATGCAAAGCATCTAAACAGTAACAATCGCCAATTATTTGATCTTCAAGTTTAAGTGAACAGCGAGCACCATTGATAATCATGAAACGGAAATTATTTGTAACTTTCTACAAGTAGAACAATGAATAGAACAGGAAGACGGTTGAAATCTTTGTATATAGTGCTTCCATATAGTCTAAGAAACATGTACGCAAAGCATCCAAACAGTACCATTCGCCAATTTTTTGTTCTTCAAGTTTAAGTGAACAATGAGCCCCAATGGTTAATCCTTTATCGGAAATTATTTGTAACTTTCGACAAGTAGAACAATGAATGGAACAGGTAGACGGTTGAAATCTTTGTATATATTGCTTCTATATAGTCTAAGAAAAATATATGCAAAGCATCCAAACAGTACAATTCGCCAATTTATTGTTCTTCAAGTTTAAGTGAACAACGAGCCCCATTGTTAATCCTTTAAAGGAAATTATTTGTAAATTTCGACAAGTAGAACAATGAATGGAACAGGTAGGCGGTTGAAATCTTTGTATATATTGCTTCTATATAGTCTAAGAAAAATATATGCAAAGCATCCAAACAGTACCATTCGCCACTTTTTTCTTCTTCAAGTTTAAGTGAACAACGAGCCCCATTGTTAATCCTTTAAAGGAAATTATTTGTAAATTTCGACAAGTAGAACAATGAATGGAACACGTAGACGGTTGAAATCTTTGTATATATTGCTTCCATATAGTCTAAGAAACATGTACGCAAACCATCCAAACAGTACCATTCTCCAATTTTTTGTTCTTCAAGTTTAAGTGAACAATGAGCCCCAATGGTTAATCCTTTATCGGAAATTATTTGTAATTTTCGACAAATAGAACAATGAATGGAACTGGTAGACGGTTGAAATCTTTGTATATATTGCTTCTATATAATCTAAGAAACATATATGCAAAGCATCCAAACAGTACCACCCGCCAATATTTTGTTCTTCAAGTTTAAGTGAACAACGAGCCCCATTGATAATCATGAAACGGAAATTATTTGTAACTTGCGACAAGTAGAACAATGAATGGAACAGGTAGACGGTTGAAATCAATGTATATATTGCTTCTATATAGTCTAAGAAACATATATGCAAAGCATCCAAACAGTACCATTCATCAATTTTTTGTTCTTCAAGTTTAAGTGAACTACGAGCCCCATTGTTAATCCTTTAAAGGAAATTATTTGTAAATTTCGACAAGTAGAACAATGAATGGAACAGGAAGACGGTTGAAATCTTTGTATATAGTGCTTCCATATAGTCTAAGAAACATGTACGCAAAGCATCCAAACAGTACCATTCGCCAATTTTTTGATCTTCAAGTTTAAGTGAACAATGAGCCCCATTGTTAATCCTTTATCGGAAATTATTTGTAACTTTCGACAAGTAGAACAATGAATGGAACACGTAGACGGTTGAAATCTTTGTATATATTGCTTCCATATAGTCTAAGAAACATGTACGCAAACCATCCAAACAGTACCATTCTCCAATTTTTTGTTCTTCAAGTTTAAGTGAACAACGAGCCCCATTGATAATCATGAAACGGAAATTATTTGTAACTTGCGACAAGTAGAACAATGAATAGATCATGTAGACGGTTGAAATCCTTGTATATATTGCTTCTATATAGCCTACGAAACATATATGCAAAGCATCCAAACAGTACCATTCGCCAATTTTTTGATCTTCAAGTTTAAGTGAACAACGAGGCCCATTGATAATCATGAAACGGAAATTATTTCTAACTTTCGACAAGAAGAACAATGAATAGAACAGGTAGACGGTTGAAATCTTTGTATATGTTGCTTCTATATAGTCTTAGAAACCCATATGCAAAGCATTTTAAAAGTAACATTCGCCAATTTTTTGATCTTCAAGTTTAAGTGAACAATGAGCCCCATTGTTAATCCTTTATCGGAAATTATCTGTAACTTTCGACAAGTAGAACAATGAATGGAACAGTTAGACGGTTGAAATCTTTGTATATATTGCTTCTATGTAGTCTAAGAAACATATATGCAAAGCATCCAAACGGTACAATTCGCCAATTTATTGTTCTTCAAGTTTAAGTGAACAACGGGCCCCATTGTTAATACTTTAACGGACATTATTTGTAACTTGCGACAAGTAGAACAATGAATGGAACAGGTAGACGGTTGAAATCTTTGTATATGTTGCTTCTATATAGTCTACGAAACCTATATGCAAAGCATCTAAACAGTAACAATCGCCAATTATTTGATCTTCAAGTTTAAGTGAACAGCGAGCACCATTGATAATCATGAAACGGAAATTATTTGTAACTTTCTACAAGTAGAACAATGAATAGAACAGGAAGACGGTTGAAATCTTTGTATATAGTGCTTCCATATAGTCTAAGAAACATGTACGCAAAGCATCCAAACAGTACCATTCGCCAATTTTTTGTTCTTCAAGTTTAAGTGAACAATGAGCCCCAATGGTTAATCCTTTATCGGAAATTATTTGTAACTTTCGACAAGTAGAACAATGAATGGAACAGGTAGACGGTTGAAATCTTTGTATATATTGCTTCTATATAGTCTAAGAAAAATATATGCAAAGCATCCAAACAGTACAATTCGCCAATTTATTGTTCTTCAAGTTTAAGTGAACAACGAGCCCCATTGTTAATCCTTTAAAGGAAATTATTTGTAAATTTCGACAAGTAGAACAATGAATGGAACAGGTAGGCGGTTGAAATCAATGTATATATTGCTTCTATATAGTCTAGGAAACATATATGCAAAGCATCCAAACAGTACCATTCGCCACTTTTTTCTTCTTCAAGTTTAAGTGAACAACGAGCCCCATTGTTAATCCTTTAAAGGAAATTATTTGTAAATTTCGACAAGTAGAACAATGAATGGAACAGGTAGACGGTTGAAATCAATGTATATATTGCTTCTATATAGTCTAGGAAACATATATGCAAAGCATCCAAACAGTACCATTCGCCACTTTTTTCTTCTTCAAGTTTAAGTGAACAACGAGCCCCATTGTTAATCCTTTAAAGGAAATTATTTGTAAATTTCGACAAGTAGAACAATGATTGGAACACGTAGACGGTTGAAATCTTTGTATATATTGCTTCCATATAGTCTAAGAAACATGTACGCAAACCATCCAAACAGTACCATTCTCCAATTTTTTGTTCTTCAAGTTTAAGTGAACAATGAGCCCCAATGGTTAATTCTTTATCGGAAATTATTTGTAATTTTCGACAAATAGAACAATGAATGGAACTGGTAGACGGTTGAAATCTTTGTATATATTGCTTCTATATAATCTAAGAAACATATATGCAAAGCATCCAAACAGTACCACCCGCCAATATTTTGTTCTTCAAGTTTAAGTGAACAACGAGCCCCATTGATAATCATGAAACGGAAATTATTTGTAACTTGCGACAAGTAGAACAATGAATGGAACAGGTAGACGGTTGAAATCAATGTATATATTGCTTCTATATAGTCTAAGAAACATATATGCAAAGCATCCAAACAGTACCATTCATCAATTTTTTGTTCTTCAAGTTTAAGTGAACTATGAGCCCCATTGTTAATCCTTTAAAGGAAATTATTTGTAAATTTCGACAAGTAGAACAATGAATGGAACAGGAAGACGGTTGAAATCTTTGTATATAGTGCTTCCATATAGTCTAAGAAAGATGTACGCAAAGCATCCAAACAGTACCATTCGCCAATTTTTTGATCTTCAAGTTTAAGTGAACAATGAGCCCCATTGTTAATCCTTTATCGGAAATTATTTGTAACTTTCGACAAGTAGAACAATGAATGGAACACGTAGACGGTTGAAATCTTTGTATATATTGCTTCCATATAGTCTAAGAAACATGTACGCAAACCATCCAAACAGTACCATTCTCCAATTTTTTGTTCTTCAAGTTTAAGTGAACAACGAGCCCCATTGATAATCATGAAACGGAAATTATTTCTAACTTTCGACAAGAAGAACAATGAATAGAACAGGTAGACGGTTGAAATCTTTGTATATGTTGCTTCTATATAGTCTTAGAAACCTATATGCAAAGCATTTTAACAGTAACATTCGCCAATTTTTTGATCTTCAAGTTTAAGTGAACAACGAGGCCCATTGATAATCATGAAACGGAAATTATTTCTAACTTTCGACAAGAAGAACAATGAATAGAACAGGTAGACGGTTGAAATCTTTGTATATGTTGCTTCTATATAGTCTTAGAAACCCATATGCAAAGCATTTTAAAAGTAACATTCGCCAATTTTTTGATCTTCAAGTTTAAGTGAACAATGAGCCCCATTGTTAATCCTTTATCGGAAATTATCTGTAACTTTCGACAAGTAGAACAATGAATGGAACAGTTAGACGGTTGAAATCTTTGTATATATTGCTTCTATGTAGTCTAAGAAACATATATGCAAAGCATCCAAACGGTACAATTCGCCAATTTATTGTTCTTCAAGTTTAAGTGAACAACGGGCCCCATTGTTAATACTTTAACGGACATTATTTGTAACTTGCGACAAGTAGAACAATGAATGGAACAGGTAGACGGTTGAAATCTTTGTATATGTTGCTTCTATATAGTCTACGAAACCTATATGCAAAGCATCTAAACAGTAACAATCGCCAATTATTTGATCTTCAAGTTTAAGTGAACAGCGAGCACCATTGATAATCATGAAACGGAAATTATTTGTAACTTTCTACAAGTAGAACAATGAATAGAACAGGAAGACGGTTGAAATCTTTGTATATAGTGCTTCCATATAGTCTAAGAAACATGTACGCAAAGCATCCAAACAGTACCATTCGCCAATTTTTTGTTCTTCAAGTTTAAGTGAACAATGAGCCCCAATGGTTAATCCTTTATCGGAAATTATTTGTAACTTTCGACAAGTAGAACAATGAATGGAACAGGTAGACGGTTGAAATCTTTGTATATATTGCTTCTATATAGTCTAAGAAAAATATATGCAAAGCATCCAAACAGTACAATTCGCCAATTTATTGTTCTTCAAGTTTAAGTGAACAACGAGCCCCATTGTTAATCCTTTAAAGGAAATTATTTGTAAATTTCGACAAGTAGAACAATGAATGGAACAGGTAGGCGGTTGAAATCAATGTATATATTGCTTCTATATAGTCTAGGAAACATATATGCAAAGCATCCAAACAGTACCATTCGCCACTTTTTTCTTCTTCAAGTTTAAGTGAACAACGAGCCCCATTGTTAATCCTTTAAAGGAAATTATTTGTAAATTTCGACAAGTAGAACAATGAATGGAACAGGTAGACGGTTGAAATCAATGTATATATTGCTTCTATATAGTCTAGGAAACATATATGCAAAGCATCCAAACAGTACCATTCGCCACTTTTTTCTTCTTCAAGTTTAAGTGAACAACGAGCCCCATTGTTAATCCTTTAAAGGAAATTATTTGTAAATTTCGACAAGTAGAACAATGATTGGAACACGTAGACGGTTGAAATCTTTGTATATATTGCTTCCATATAGTCTAAGAAACATGTACGCAAACCATCCAAACAGTACCATTCTCCAATTTTTTGTTCTTCAAGTTTAAGTGAACAATGAGCCCCAATGGTTAATTCTTTATCGGAAATTATTTGTAATTTTCGACAAATAGAACAATGAATGGAACTGGTAGACGGTTGAAATCTTTGTATATATTGCTTCTATATAATCTAAGAAACATATATGCAAAGCATCCAAACAGTACCACCCGCCAATATTTTGTTCTTCAAGTTTAAGTGAACAACGAGCCCCATTGATAATCATGAAACGGAAATTATTTGTAACTTGCGACAAGTAGAACAATGAATGGAACAGGTAGACGGTTGAAATCAATGTATATATTGCTTCTATATAGTCTAAGAAACATATATGCAAAGCATCCAAACAGTACCATTCATCAATTTTTTGTTCTTCAAGTTTAAGTGAACTATGAGCCCCATTGTTAATCCTTTAAAGGAAATTATTTGTAAATTTCGACAAGTAGAACAATGAATGGAACAGGAAGACGGTTGAAATCTTTGTATATAGTGCTTCCATATAGTCTAAGAAACATGTACGCAAAGCATCCAAACAGTACCATTCGCCAATTTTTTGATCTTCAAGTTTAAGTGAACAATGAGCCCCATTGTTAATCCTTTATCGGAAATTATTTGTAACTTTCGACAAGTAGAACAATGAATGGAACACGTAGACGGTTGAAATCTTTGTATATATTGCTTCCATATAGTCTAAGAAACATGTACGCAAACCATCCAAACAGTACCATTCTCCAATTTTTTGTTCTTCAAGTTTAAGTGAACAACGAGCCCCATTGATAATCATGAAACGGAAATTATTTCTAACTTTCGACAAGAAGAACAATGAATAGAACAGGTAGACGGTTGAAATCTTTGTATATGTTGCTTCTATATAGTCTTAGAAACCTATATGCAAAGCATTTTAACAGTAACATTCGCCAATTTTTTGATCTTCAAGTTTAAGTGAACAATGAGCCCCATTGTTAATCCTTTATCGGAAATTATCTGTAACTTTCGACAAGTAGAACAATGAATGGAACAGTTAGACGGTTGAAATCTTTGTATATATTGCTTCTATGTAGTCTAAGAAACATATATACAAAGCATCCAAACGGTACAATTCGCCAATTTATTGTTCTTCAAGTTTAAGTGAACAACGGGCCCCATTGTTAATACTTTAACGGACATTATTTGTAACTTGCGACAAGTAGAACAATGAATGGAACAGGTAGACGGTTGAAATCTTTGTATATGTTGCTTCTATATAGTCTACGAAACCTATATGCAAAGCATCTAAACAGTAACAATCGCCAATTTTTTGATCTTCAAGTTTAAGTGAACAATGAGCCCCAATGGTTAATCCTTTATCGGAAATTATTTGTAACTTTCGACAAGTAGAACAATGAATGGAACAGGTAGACGGTTGAAATCTTTGTATATATTGCTTCTATATAGTCTAAGAAAAATATATGCAAAGCATCCAAACAGTACAATTCGCCAATTTTTTGTTCTTCAAGTTTAAGTGAACAATGAGCCCCAATGGTTAATCCTTTATCGGAAATTATTTGTAACTTTCGACAAGTAGAACAATGAATGGAACAGGTAGACGGTTGAAATCTTTGTATATATTGCTTCTATATAGTCTAAGAAAAATATATGCAAAGCATCCAAACAGTACCATTCGCCACTTTTTTCTTCTTCAAGTTTAAGTGAACAACGAGCCCCATTGCTAATCCTTTAAAGGAAATTATTTGTAAATTTCGACAAGTAGAACAATGATTGGAACACGTAGACGGTTGAAATCTTTGTATATATTGCTTCCATATAGTCTAAGAAACATGTACGCAAAGCATCCAAACAGTACCATTCGCCAATTTTTTGGTCTTCAAGTTTAAGTGAACAATGAGCCCCAATGGTTAATCCTTTAAAGGAAATTATTTGTAAATTTCGACAAGTAGAACAATGAATGGATCATGTAGACGGTTGAAATCATTGTATATATTGCTTCTATATAGCCTACGAAACATATATGCAAAGCATCCAAACAGTACAATTCGCCAATTTTTTGTTCTTCAAGTTTAAGTGAACAACGAGCCCCATTGTTAATCCTTTAAAGGAAATTATGTGTAAATTTTGACAAGTAGAACAATGATTGGAACACGTAGACGGTTGAAATCTTTGTATATATTGCTTCTATATAGTCTAAGAAACATATATGCAAAGCATCCAAACAGTACAATTCGGCAATTTTCTGTTCTTCAAGTTTAAGTGGACAATGAGCCCCAATGGTTAATCCTTTATCGGAAATTATTTGTAATTTTCGACAAGTAGAACAATGAATGGAACAGGTAGACGGTTGAAATCTTTGTATATATTGCTTCTATATAGTCTAAGAAACATATATGCAAAGCATCCAAACAGTACAATTCGGCAATTTTTTGTTCTTCAAGTTTAAGTGAACAATGAGCCCCAATGGTTAATCCTTTATTGGAAATTATGTGTAAATTTCGACAAGTAGAACAATGAATGGAACAGGTAGACGGTTGAAATCATTGTATATATTGCTTCTATATAGTCTAAGAAACATATATGCAAATCATCCAAACAGTACAATTCGCCAATTATTTGATCTTCTAGTTTAAGTGAACTATGAGCCCCATTGTTAATACTTTAACGGAAATTATTTGTAACTTTCGACAAGTAGAACAATGAATGGAACAGGTAGACGGTTGAAATCAATGTATATATTGCTTCTATATAGTCTAGGAAACATATATGCAAAGCATCCAAACAGTACCATTCGCCACTTTTTTCTTCTTCAAGTTTAAGTGAACAACGAGCCCCATTGTTAATCCTTTAAAGGAAATTATTTGTAAATTTCGTCAAGTAGAACAATGATTGGAACAGGTAGACGGTTGAAATCTTTGTATATATTGCTTCCATATAGCCTAAGAAACATGTACGCAAAGCATCCAAACAGTACCATTCGCCAATTTTTTGGTCTTCAAGTTTAAGTGAACAATGAGCCCCAATGGTTAATCCTTTATCGGCAATTATTTGTAATTTTCGACAAGTAGAACAATGAATGGAACAGGTAGACGGTCGAAATCTTTGTATATATTGCTTCTATATAATCTAAGAAACATATATGCAAAGCATCCAAACAGTACCATTCGCCACTTTTTTGATCTTCAAGTTTAAGTGAACAGCGAGCCCCATTGATAGTCATGAAATGGAAATTATTTGTAACTTTCTACAAGTAGAACAATGAATAGTACAGGTAGACGGGTGAAATCTTTCTATATATTGCTTCTAAATAGTCTAAGAAACATATATGCAAAGCATCCAAACAGTACAATTCGCCAATTATTTCATCTTCATGTTTAAGTGAACTACGAGCCCCATTGTTAATACTTTAACGGAAATTATTTGTAACTTCCGACAAGTAGAACAATGAATGGAACAGGTAGACGCTTGAAATCAATGTATATATTGCTTCTATATAGTCTAAGAAACATATATGCAAAGCATCCAAACAGTACAATTCGCCAATTTTTTGTTCTTCAAGTTTAAGTGACCAATGAGCCCCAATGGTTAATCCTTTATCGGTAATTATTTGTAACTTTCAACAAGTAGAACAATGAATGGAACAGGTAGACGGTTGAAATCATTGTATATATTGATACTATATAGTCTAAGAAACATATATGCAAAGCATCCAAACAGTACAATTCGCCAATTTTATGTTCTTCAAGTTTAAGTGAACAATGAGCCCCAATGGTTAATCCTTTAAAGGAAATTATTTGTAACTTTCGACAAGTAGAACAATGAATGGAACAGGTAGACGGTTGAAATCTTTCTATATATTGCTTCTAAATAGTCTAAGAAACATATATGCAAAGCATCCAAACAGTACCAGTCGCCAATTTTTTGTTCTTCAAGTTTAAGTGAACAACGAGGCCCATTGATAATCATGAAACGGAAATTATTTCTAACTTTCGACAAGAAGAACAATGAATGGAACAGGTAGACTGTTGAAATCATTGTATATATTGCTTCTATATAGTCTAAGAAACATATATGCAAAGCATCCGAACAGTACAATTCGCCAATTCTTTGTTCTTCAAGTTTAAGTAAATTACGATCCCCATTGTTAATACCTTAACGGAAATTATTTGTAACATTCGACAAGTAGAACAATGAATGGAACAGGTAGACTGTTGAAATCATTGTATATATTGCTTCTATATAATCTAAGAAACATATATGCCAAGCATCCAAACAGTACAATTCGCCAATTATTTGTTCTTCAAGTTTAAGTGAACAACGAGCCCCATTGTTAATCCTTTAAAGGAAATTATTTGTAAATTTCGACAAGTAGAACAATGAATTGATCATGTAGACGGTTGAAATCATTGTATATATTGCTTCTATATAGTCTACGAAACAAATATGCAAAGCATCCAAACAGTACAATTCGCCAATTTTTTGTTCTTCAAGTTTAAGTGAACAATGAGCCCCAATGGTTAATCCTTTATCGGTAATTATTTGTAACTTTCGACAAGTAGAACAATGAATGGAACAGGTAGACGGTTGAAATCATTGTATATATTGCGTCTATATAGTCTATGAAACATATATTCAAAGCATCCACACAGTACAATTCGCCAATTTTTTGGTCTTCAAGTTTAAGTGAACAATGAGCACCAATGGTTAATCCTTTATCGGCAATTATTTGTAATTTTCGACGAGTAGAACAATGAATGGAACAGGTAGACGGTCGAAATCTTTGTATATATTGCTTCTATATAGTCTAAGAAACATATATGCAAAGCATCCAAACAGTACCATTCGCCACTTTTTTGTTCTTCAAGTTTAAGTGAACTACGAGCCCCATTGTTAATCCTTTAAAGGAAATTATTTGTAAATTTCGACAAGTAGAACAATGAATAGATCATGTAGACGGTTGAAATCATTGTATATATTGCTTCTATATAGCCTACGAAACATATATGCAAAGCATCCAGACAGTACCATTCGCCAATTTTTTGATCTTCAAGTTTAAGTGAACAACGAGGCCCATTGATAATCATGAAACGGAAATTATTTCTAACTTTCGACAAGAAGAACAATGAATAGAACAGGTAGACGATTGAAATCTTTGTATATGTTGCTTCTATATAGTCTAAGAAACCTATATGCAAAGCATTTAAACAGTAACATTCGCTAATTTTTTGATCTTCAAGTTTAAGTGAACAATGAGCCCCATTGTTAATCCTTTATCGGAAATTATTTGTAACTTTCGACAAGTAGAACAATGAATGGAACAGTTAGACGGTTGAAATCTTTGTATATATTGCTTCTATATAGTCTAAGAAACATATATGCAAAGCATCCAAACGGTACAATTCGCCAATTTATTGTTCTTCAAGTTTAAGTGAACAACGGGCCCCATTGTTAATACTTTAACGGAAATTATTTGTAACTTTCGACAAGTAGAACAATGAATGGAACAGGTAGACGGTTGAAATCAATGTATATATTGCTTCTATATAGTCTAGAAAACATATATGCAAAGCATCCAAACAGTACCATTCGCCACTTTTTTCTTCTTCAAGTTTAAGTGAACAACGAGCCCCATTGTTAATCCTTTAAAGGAAATTATTTGTAAATTTCGACAAGTAGAACAATGATTGGAACACGTAGACGGTTGAAATCTTTGTATATATTGCTTCCATATAGTCTAAGAAACATGTACGCAAACCATCCAAACAGTACCATTCTCCAATTTTTTGTTCTTCAAGTTTAAGTGAACAATGAGCCCCAATGGTTAATCCTTTATCGGAAATTATTTGTAATTTTCGACAAATAGAACAATGAATGGAACTGGTAGACGGTTGAAATCTTTGTATATATTGCTTCTATATAATCTAAGAAACATATATGCAAAGCATCCAAACAGTACCACCCGCCAATATTTTGTTCTTCAAGTTTAAGTGAACAACGAGCCCCATTGATAATCATGAAACGGAAATTATTTGTAACTTGCGACAAGTAGAACAATGAATGGAACAGGTAGACGGTTGAAATCAATGTATATATTGCTTCTATATAGTCTAAGAAACATATATGCAAAGCATCCAAACAGTACCATTCATCAATTTTTTGTTCTTCAAGTTTAAGTGAACTACGAGCCCCATTGTTAATCCTTTAAAGGAAATTATTTGTAAATTTCGACAAGTAGAACAATGAATGGAACAGGAAGACGGTTGAAATCTTTGTATATAGTGCTGCCATATAGTCTAAGAAACATGTACGCAAAGCATCCAAACAGTACCATTCGCCAATTTTTTGATCTTCAAGTTTAAGTGAACAATGAGCCCCATTGTTAATCCTTTATCGGAAATTATTTGTAACTTTCGACAAGTAGAACAATGAATGGAACACGTAGACGGTTGAAATCTTTGTATATATTGCTTCCATATAGTCTAAGAAACATGTACGCAAACCATCCAAACAGTACCATTCTCCAATTTTTTGTTCTTCAAGTTTAAGTGAACAACGAGCCCCATTGATAATCATGAAACGGAAATTATTTGTAACTTGCGACAAGTAGAACAATGAATAGATCATGTAGACAGTTGAAATCCTTGTATATATTGCTTCTATATAGCCTACGAAACATATATGCAAAGCATCCAAACAGTACCATTCGCCAATTTTTTGATCTTCAAGTTTAAGTGAACAACGAGGCCCATTGATAATCATGAAACGGAAATTATTTCTAACTTTCGACAAGAAGAACAATGAATAGAACAGGTAGACGGTTGAAATCTTTGTATATGTTGCTTCTATATAGTCTTAGAAACCTATATGCAAAGCATTTTAACAGTAACATTCGCCAATTTTTTGATCTTCAAGTTTAAGTGAACAATGAGCCCCATTGTTAATCCTTTATCGGAAATTATCTGTAACTTTCGACAAGTAGAACAATGAATGGAACAGTTAGACGGTTGAAATCTTTGTATATATTGCTTCTATGTAGTCTAAGAAACATATATGCAAAGCATCCAAACGGTACAATTCGCCAATTTATTGTTCTTCAAGTTTAAGTGAACAACGGGCCCCATTGTTAATACTTTAACGGACATTATTTGTAACTTGCGACAAGTAGAACAATGAATGGAACAGGTAGACGGTTGAAATCTTTGTATATGTTGCTTCTATATAGTCTACGAAACCTATATGCAAAGCATCTAAACAGTAACAATCGCCAATTTTTTGATCTTCAAGTTTAAGTGAACAGCGAGCACCATTGATAATCATGAAACGGAAATTATTTCTAACTTTCGACAAGAAGAACAATGAATAGAACAGGTAGACGGTTGAAATCTTTGTATATGTTGCTTCTATATAGTCTTAGAAACCTATATGCAAAGCATTTTAACAGTAACATTCGCCAATTTTTTGATCTTCAAGTTTAAGTGAACAATGAGCCCCATTGTTAATCCTTTATCGGAAATTATCTGTAACTTTCGACAAGTAGAACAATGAATGGAACAGTTAGACGGTTGAAATCTTTGTATATATTGCTTCTATGTAGTCTAAGAAACATATATGCAAAGCATCCAAACGGTACAATTCGCCAATTTATTGTTCTTCAAGTTTAAGTGAACAACGGGCCCCATTGTTAATACTTTAACGGACATTATTTGTAACTTGCGACAAGTAGAACAATGAATGGAACAGGTAGACGGTTGAAATCTTTGTATATGTTGCTTCTATATAGTCTACGAAACCTATATGCAAAGCATCTAAACAGTAACAATCGCCAATTTTTTGATCTTCAAGTTTAAGTGAACAGCGAGCACCATTGATAATCATGAAACGGAAATTATTTGTAACTTTCTACAAGTAGAACAATGAATAGAACAGGAAGACGGTTGAAATCTTTGTATATAGTGCTTCCATATAGTCTAAGAAACATGTACGCAAAGCATCCAAACAGTACCATTCGCCAATTTTTTGTTCTTCAAGTTTAAGTGAACAATGAGCCCCAATGGTTAATCCTTTATCGGAAATTATTTGTAACTTTCGACAAGTAGAACAATGAATGGAACAGGTAGACGGTTGAAATCTTTGTATATATTGCTTCTATATAGTCTAAGAAAAATATATGCAAAGCATCCAAACAGTACAATTCGCCAATTTATTGTTCTTCAAGTTTAAGTGAACAACGAGCCCCATTGTTAATCCTTTAAAAGAAATTATTTGTAAATTTCGACAAGTAGAACAATGAATGGAACAGGTAGACGGTTGAAATCAATGTATACATTGCTTCTATATAGTCTAGGAAACATATATGCAAAGCATCCAAACAGTACCATTCGCCACTTTTTTCTTCTTCAAGTTTAAGTGAACAACGAGCCCCATTGTTAATCCTTTAAAGGAAATTATTTGTAAATTTCGACAAGTAGAACAATGATTGGAACACGTAGACGGTTGAAATCTTTGTATATATTGCTTCCATATAGTCTAAGAAACATGTACGCAAAGCATCCAAACAGTACCATTCGCCAATTTTTTGGTCTTCAAGTTTAGGTGAACAATGAGCCCCAATGGTTAATCCTTTAAAGGAAATTATTTGTAAATTTCGACAAGTAGAACAATGAATGGATCATGTAGACGGTTGAAATCATTGTATATATTGCTTCTATATAGCCTACGAAACATATATGCAAAGCATCCAAACAGTACAATTCGCCAATTTTTTGTTCTTCAAGTTTAAGTGAACAACGAGCCCCATTGTTAATCCTTTAAAGGAAATTATGTGTAAATTTTGACAAGTAGAACAATGATTGGAACACGTAGACGGTTGAAATCTTTGTATATATTGCTTCTATATAGTCTAAGAAACATATATGCAAAGCATCCAAACAGTACAATTCGGCAATTTTCTGTTCTTCAAGTTTAAGTGGACAATGAGCCCCAATGGTTAATCCTTTATCGGAAATTATTTGTAATTTTCGACAAGTAGAACAATGAATGGAACAGGTAGACGGTTGAAATCTTTGTATATATTGCTTCTATATAGTCTAAGAAACATATATGCAAAGCATCCAAACAGTACAATTCGGCAATTTTTTGTTCTTCAAGTTTAAGTGAACAATGAGCCCCAATGGTTAATCCTTTATTGGAAATTATGTGTAAATTTCGACAAGTAGAACAATGAATGGAACAGGTAGACGGTTGAAATCATTGTATATATTGCTTCTATATAGTCTAAGAAACATATATGCAAATCATCCAAACAGTACAATTCGCCAATTATTTGATCTTCTAGTTTAAGTGAACTATGAGCCCCATTGTTAATACTTTAACGGAAATTATTTGTAACTTTCGACAAGTAGAACAATGAATGGAACAGGTAGACGGTTGAAATCAATGTATATATTGCTTCTATATAGTCTAGGAAACATATATGCAAAGCATCCAAACAGTACCATTCGCCACTTTTTTCTTCTTCAAGTTTAAGTGAACAACGAGCCCCATTGTTAATCCTTTAAAGGAAATTATTTGTAAATTTCGTCAAGTAGAACAATGATTGGAACAGGTAGACGGTTGAAATCTTTGTATATATTGCTTCCATATAGCCTAAGAAACATGTACGCAAAGCATCCAAACAGTACCATTCGCCAATTTTTTGGTCTTCAAGTTTAAGTGAACAATGAGCCCCAATGGTTAATCCTTTATCGGCAATTATTTGTAATTTTCGACAAGTAGAACAATGAATGGAACAGGTAGACGGTCGAAATCTTTGTATATATTGCTTCTATATAATCTAAGAAACATATATGCAAAGCATCCAAACAGTACCAATCGCCACTTTTTTGATCTTCAAGTTTAAGTGAACAGCGAGCCCCATTGATAGTCATGAAATGGAAATTATTTGTAACTTTCTACAAGTAGAACAATGAATAGTACAGGTAGACGGGTGAAATTTTTCTATATATTGCTTCTAAATAGTCTAAGAAACATATATGCAAAGCATCCAAACAGTACAATTCGCCAATTATTTCATCTTCGTGTTTAAGTGAACTACGAGCCCCATTGCTAATACTTTAACGGAAATTATTTGTAACTTCCGACAAGTAGAACAATGAATGGAACAGGTAGACGCTTGAAATCAATGTATATATTGCTTCTATATAGTCTAAGAAACATATATGCAAAGCATCCAAACAGTACAATTCGGCAATTTTTTGTTCTTCAAGTTTAAGTGAACAATGAGCCCCAATGGTTAATCCTTTATTGGAAATTATTTGTAACTTTCGACAAGTAGAACAATGAATGGAACAGGTAGACGGCTGAAATCTTTGTATATATTGCTTCTATATAGTCTAAGAAACATATATGCAAAGCATCCAAACAGTACAATTCGCCAATTTATTGTTCTTCATGTTTAAGTGAACAACGAGCCCCATTGTTAATCCTTTAAAGGAAATTATGTGTAAATTTCGACAAGTAGAACAATGAATGGAACAGGTAGACGGTTGAAATCATTGTATATATTGCTTCTATATAGTCTAAGAAACATATATGCAAATCATCCAAACAGTACAATTCGCCAATTATTTGATCTTCTAGTTTAAGTGAACTACGAGCCCCATTGTTAATACTTTAACGGAAATTATTTGTAACTTTCGACAAGTAGAACAATGAATGGAACAGGTAGACGGTTGAAATCAATGTATATATTGCTTCTATATAGTCTAGGAAACATATATGCAAAGCATCCAAACAGTACCATTCGCCACTTTTTTCTTCTTCAAGTTTAAGTGAACAACGAGCCCCATTGTTAATCCTTTAAAGGAAATTATTTGTAAATTTCGTCAAGTAGAACAATGATTGGAACAGGTAGACGGTTGAAATCTTTGTATATATTGCTTGCATATAGCCTAAGAAACATGTACGCAAAGCATCCAAACAGTACCATTCGCCAATTTTTTGGTCTTCAAGGTTAAGTGAACAATGAGCGCCAATGGTTAATCCTTTATCGGCAATTATTTGTAATTTTCGACAAGTAGAACAATGAATGGAACAGGTAGACGGTCGAAATCTTTGTATATATTGCTTCTATATAATCTAAGAAACATATATGCAAAGCATCCAAACAGTACCATTCGCCACTTTTTTGATCTTCAAGTTTAAGTGAACAGCGAGCCCCATTGATAGTCATGAAATGGAAATTATTTGTAACTTTCTACAAGTAGAACAATGAATAGTACAGGTAGACGGGTGAAATCTTTCTATATATTGCTTCTAAATAGTCTAAGAAACATATATGCAAAGCATCCAAACAGTACAATTCGCCAATTATTTCATCTTCATGTTTAAGTGAACTACGAGCCCCATTGTTAATACTTTAACGGAAATTATTTGTAACTTCCGACAAGTAGAACAATGAATGGAACAGGTAGACGCTTGAAATCAATGTATATATTGCTTCTATATAGTCTAAGAAACATATATGCAAAGCATCCAAACAGTACAATTCGCCAATTTATTGTTCTTCAAGTTTAAGTGAACAACGAGCCCCATTGTTAATCCTTTAAAGGAAATTATGTGTAAATTTCGACAAGTAGAACAATGAATGGAACAGGTAGACGCTTGAAATCAATGTATATGTTGCTTCTATATAGTCTAAGAAACATATATGCAAAGCATCCAAACAGTACAATTCGCCAATTTTTTGTTCTTCAAGTTTAAGTGACCAATGAGCCCCAATGGTTAATCCTTTATCGGTAATTATTTGTAACTTTCAACAAGTAGAACAATGAATGGAACAGGTAGACGGTTGAAATCATTGTATATATTGCTTCTATATAGTCTAAGAAACATATATGCAAAGCATCCAAACAGTACCAGTCGCCAATTTTTTGTTCTTCAAGTTTAAGTGAACAACGAGGCCCATTGATAATCATGAAACGGAAATTATTTCTAACTTTCGACAAGAAGAACAATGAATGGAACAGGTAGACTGTTGAAATCATTGTATATATTGCTTCTATATAGTCTAAGAAACATATATGCAAAGCATCCGAACAGTACAATTCGCCAATTCTTTGTTCTTCAAGTTTAAGTAAATTACGATCCCCATTGTTAATACCTTAACGGAAATTATTTGTAACATTCGACAAGTAGAACAATGAATGGAACAGGTAGACTGTTGAAATCATTGTATATATTGCTTCTATATAATCTAAGAAACATATATGCCAAGCATCCAAACAGTACAATTCGCCAATTATTTGTTCTTCAAGTTTAAGTGAACAACGAGCCCCATTGTTAATCCTTTAAAGGAAATTATTTGTAAATTTCGACAAGTAGAACAATGAATTGATCATGTAGACGGTTGAAATCATTGTATATATTGCTTCTATATAGTCTACGAAACAAATATGCAAAGCATCCAAACAGTACCATTCGCCACTTTTTTGATCTTCAAGTTTAAGTGAACAGCGAGCCCCATTGATAGTCATGAAATGGAAATTATTTGTAACTTTCTACAAGTAGAACAATGAATAGTACAGGTAGACGGGTGAAATCTTTCTATATATTGCTTCTAAATAATCTAAGAAACATATATGCAAAGCATCCAAACAGTACAATTCGCCAATTATTTCATCTTCATGTTTAAGTGAACTACGAGCCCCATTGTTAATACTTTAACGGAAATTATTTGTAACTTCCGACAAGTAGAACAATGAATGGAACAGGTAGACGCTTGAAATCAATGTATATATTGCTTCTATATAGTCTAAGAAACATATATGCAAAGCATCCAAACAGTACAATTCGCCAATTTTTTGTTCTTCAAGTTTAAGTGACCAATGAGCCCCAATGGTTAATCCTTTATCGGTAATTATTTGTAACTTTCAACAAGTAGAACAATGAATGGAACAGGTAGACGGTTGAAATCATTGTATATATTGCTTCTATATAGTCTAAGAAACATATATGCAAAGCATCCAAACAGTACAATTCGCCAATTTTTTGTTCTTCAAGTTTAAGTGAACAATGAGCCCCAATGGTTAATCCTTTATCGGAAATTATTTGTAACTTTCGACAAGTAGAACAATGAATGGAACAGGTAGACGGTTGAAATCTTTCTATATATTGCTTCTAAATAGTCTAAGAAACATATATGCAAAGCATCCAAACAGTACCAGTCGCCAATTTTTTGTTCTTCAAGTTTAAGTGAACAACGAGGCCCATTGATAATCATGAAACGGAAATTATTTCTAACTTTCGACAAGAAGAACAATGAATGGAACAGGTAGACTGTTGAAATCATTGTATATATTGCTTCTATATAGTCTAAGAAACATATATGCAAAGCATCCGAACAGTACAATTCGCCAATTCTTTGTTCTTCAAGTTTAAGTAAATTACGATCCCCATTGTTAATACCTTAACGGAAATTATTTGTAACATTCGACAAGTAGAACAATGAATGGAACAGGTAGACTGTTGAAATCATTGTATATATTGCTTCTATATAATCTAAGAAACATATATGCCAAGCATCCAAACAGTACAATTCGCCAATTATTTGTTCTTCAAGTTTAAGTGAACAACGAGCCCCATTGTTAATCCTTTAAAGGAAATTATTTGTAAATTTCGACAAGTAGAACAATGAATTGATCATGTAGACGGTTGAAATCATTGTATATATTGCTTCTATATAGTCTACGAAACAAATATGCAAAGCATCCAAACAGTACAATTCGCCAATTTTTTGTTCTTCAAGTTTAAGTGAACTACGAGCCCCATTGTTAATCCTTTATCGGAAATTATTTGTAACTTTCTACAAGTAGGACAATGATTGGAACACACAGACGGTTGAAATCCTTGTATATATTGCTTCCTTATAGTCTAAGAAACATATATGCAAAGCAGCCAAACAGTACCATTCGCCAATTTTTTGTTCTTCAAGTTTAATTGAACAATGAGCCCCAATGGTTAATCCTTTATCGGAAATTACTTATAATTTTCGACAAGTAGAACAATGAATGGAACAGGTAGACGGTTGAAATATTTGTATATATTGCTTCTATATAATATAAGAAACATATATGCAAAGCATCCAAACAGTACAATTCGCCAATTTCTTGTTCTTCAAGTTTAAGTAAACTACGATCCCCATTGTTAATCCCTTAACGGAAATTATTTGTAACTTTCGACAAGTAGAACAATGAATGGAACAGGTAGACGGTTGAAATCATTTTATATATTGCTTCTATATAGTCTAAGAAACATATATGCAAAGCATCCAAACAGTACAATTCGCCAATTTTTTGTCCTTCAAGTTTAAGTGAACTACGAGCCCCATTGTTAATCCTTTAACGGAAATTAATTGTAACTTTCTACAAGTAGAACAATGAATGGAACAGGTAGACAGTTGAAATCTTTGTATACATTGCTTCTATATAGTCTAAGAAACATATATGCAAAGCATCCAAACAGTACAATTCGCCAATTATTTCATCTTCATGTTTAAGTGAACTACGAGCCCCATTGTTAATCCTTTAACGGAAATTAATTGTAACTTTCGACAAGTAGAACAATGAATGGAACAGGTAGACGGTTGAAATCTTTGTATATATTGCTTCTATATAATCTACGAAACATATCTGCAAAGCATCCAAACAGTAAAATTCGCCAATTTTTTGTTCTTCAAGTTTAAGTGAACTACGAGCCCCATTGTTAATCCTTTATCGGAAATTATTTGTAAATTTCGACAAGTAGAACAATGAATGGAACAGGTAGACGGTTGAAATCTTTGTATATATTGCTTCCATATAGCCTAAGAAACATGTACGCAAAGCATCCAAACAGTACCATTCGCCAATTTTTTGTTCTTCAAGTTTAAGTGAACAATGAGCCCCAATGGTTAATCCTTTATCGGAAATTATTTATAACTTTCGACAAGTAGAACAATGAATGGAACAGGTAGACGGTTGAAATCTTTGTATATATTGCTTCTAAATAGTCTAAGAAACATATATGCAAAGCATCCAAACAGTACCATTCGCCAATTATTTGATCTTCAAGTTTAAGTGAACAGCGAGCCCCATTGATAATCATGAAATGGAAATTATTTGTAACTTTCTACAAGTAGAACAATGAATAGTACAGGTAGACGGGTGAAATCTTTCTATATATTGCTTCTAAATAGCCTAAGAAACATATATGTAAAGCATCCAAACAGTACCATTCGCCAATTTTTTGTTCTTCAAGTTTAAGTGAACAATGAAACCCATTGTTAATCCTTTATCGGAAATTATTTGTAACTTTCGACAAGTAGAACAATGAATGGAACAGGTAGACGGTTGAAATCTTTGTATATATTGCTTCTATATAGCCTAAGAAACATATATGCAAAGCATCCAAACAGTACAATTCGCCAATTTTTTGTTCTTCAAGTTTAAGTGAACAATGAGCCCCAATGGTTAATCCTTTATCGGAAATTATTTGTAAATTTCGATAAGTAGAACAATGAATGGAACAGGTAGACGGTTGAAATCTTTGTATATATTGCTTCTATATAGTCTAAGAAACATATGTGCAAAGCATCCAAACAGTACAATTCGCCAATTTATTGTTCTTCAAGTTTAAGTGAACAACGAGCCCCATTGTTAATCCTTTATCGGAAATTATTTGTAACTTTCTACAAGTAGAACAATGAATGGAACAGGTAGACAGTTGAAATCTTTGTATATATTGCTTCTATATAGCCTAAGAAACATATATGCAAAGCATCCAAACAGTACAATTCGCCAATTTTTTGTTCTTCAAGTTTAAGTGAACAATGAGCCCCAATGGTTAATCCTTTATCGGAAATTATTTGTAAATTTCGATAAGTGGAACAATGAATGGAACAGGTAGACGGTTGAAATCTTTGTATATATTGCTTCTATATAGTCTAAGAAACATATGTGCAAAGCATCCAAACAGTACAATTCGCCAATTTATTGTTCTTCAAGTTTAAGTGAACAACGAGCCCCATTGTTAATCCTTTAACGGAAATTAATTGTAACTTTCTACAAGTAGAACAATGAATGGAACAGGTAGACAGTTGAAATCTTTGTATATATTGCGTCTATATAGTCTATGAAGCATATATGCAAAGCATCCAAACAGTACAATTCGCCAATTTTTTGTTCTTCAAGTTTAAGTGAACAATGAGCCCCAATGGTTAATCCTTTATCGGCAATTATTTGTAATTTTCGACAAGTAGAACAATGAATGGAACAGGTAGACGGTTGAAATCTTTGTATATATTGCTTCTATATAGTCTAAGAAACATATGTGCAAAGCATCCAAACAGTACAATTCGCCAATTTATTGTTCTTCAAGTTTAAGTGAACAACGAGCCCCATTGTTAATCCTTTAACGGAAATTAATTGTAACTTTCTACAAGTAGAACAATGAATGGAACAGGTAGACTGTTGAAATCATTGTATATATTGCTTCTATATAATCTAAGAAACATATATGCAAAGCATCCAAACAGTACAATTCGCCAATTATTTCATCTTCATGTTTAAGTGAACTACGAGCCCCATTGTTAATCCTATAAAGGAAATTATTTGTAAATTTCGACAAGTAGAACAATGAATTGATCATGTAGACGGTTGAAATCATTGTATATATTGCTTCTATATAGTCTACGAAACAAATATGCAAAGCATCCAAACAGTACAATTCGCCAATTCTTTGTTCTTCAAGTTTAAGTAAATTACGATCCCCATCGTTAATACCTTAACGGAAATTATTTGTAACTTTCGACAAGTAGAACAATGAATGGAACAGGTAGACTGTTGAAATCATTGTATATATTGCTTCTATATAATCTAAGAAACATATATGCAAAGCATCCAAACAGTACAATTCGCCAATTATTTCATCTTCATGTTTAAGTGAACTACGAGCCCCATTGTTAATCCTATAAAGGAAATTATTTGTAAATTTCGACAAGTAGAACAATGAATTGATCATGTAGACGGTTGAAATCATTGTATATATTGCTTCTATATAGTCTACGAAACAAATATGCAAAGCATCCAAACAGTACAATTCGCCAATTATTTCATCTTCATGTTTAAGTGAACTACGATCCCCATTGTTAATCCCTTATCGGAAATTATTTGTAACTTTCGACAAGTAGAACAATGAATGGAACAGGTAGACGTTTGAAATCATTTTATATATTGCTTCTATATAGTCTAAGAAACATATATGCAAAGCATCCAAACAGTACAATTCGCCAATTTTTTGTCCTTCAAGTTTAAGTGAACAATGAGCCCCATTGTTAATCCTTTATCGGAAATTATTTGTAACTTTCGACAAGTAGAACAATGAATGGAACAGGTAGACGGTTGAAATCTTTGTATATATTGCTTCTAAATAGTCTAAGAAACATATATGCAAAGCATCCAAACAGTACCATTCGCCAATTATTTGATCTTCAAGTTTAAGTGAACAGCGAGCCCCATTGATAATCATGAAATGGAAATTATTTGTAACTTTCCACAAGTAGAACAATGAATAGTACAGGTAGACGGGTGAAATCTTTCTATATATTGCTTCTAAATAGCCTAAGAAACATATATGCAAAGCATCCAAACAGTACCATTCGCCAATTTTTTGTTCTTCAAGTTTAAGTGAACAATGAAACCCATTGTTAATCTTTATCGGAAATTATTTGTAACTTTCGACAAGTAGAACAATGAATGGAACAGGTAGACGGTTGAAATCTTTGTATATATTGCTTCTATATAGTCTAAGAAACATATATGCAAAGCATCCAAACAGTACAATTCGCCAATTTTTTGTTCCTCAAGTTTAAGTGAACAATGAGCCCCAATGGTTAATCCTTTATCGGAAATTATTTGTAACTTTCGACAAGTAGAACAATGAATGGAACAGGTAGACAGTTGAAATCTTTGTATATATTGCTTCTATATAGTCTAAGAAACATATATGCAACGCATCCAAACAGTACAATTAGCCAATTTATTGTTTTTCAAGTTTAAGGGAACAACGAGCCCCATTGTTAATCCTTTAAAGGAAATTATTTGTAACTTGCGACAAGTAGAACAATGAATGGAACAGTTAGACGATTGAAATCAATGTATATATTGCTTCTATATAGTCTAAGAAACATATATGCAAAGCATCCAAACAGTACCATTCATCAATTTTTTGTTCTTCAAGTTTAAGTGAACAACGAGCCCCATTGTTAATCCATTAAAGGAAATTATTCGTAAATTTCGGCAAGTAGAACAATGATTAGAACACGTAGACGGTTGAAATCTTTGTATATATTGCTTCCATATAGTCTAAGAAACATGTACGCAAAGCATCCAAACAGTACCATTCGCCAATTTTTTGTTCTTCAAGTTTAAGTGAACAATGAGCCCCAATGGTTAATCCTTTATCGGAAATTATTTGTAATTTTCGACAAGTAGAACAATGAATGGAACAGGTAGACGGTTGAAATTTTTGTATATATTGCTTCTATATAGTCTAAGAAACATATATGCAAAGCATCCGAACAGTACAATTCGCCAATTCTTTGTTCTTCAAGTTTAAGTAAATTACGATCCCCATTGTTAATACCTTAACGGAAATTATTTGTAACTTTCGACAAGTAGAACAATGAATGGATCAGGTAGACTGTTGAAATCATTGTATATATTGCTTCTATATAATCTAAGAAACATATATGCAAAGCATCCAAACAGTACAATTCGCTAATTATTTCATCTTCATGTTTAAGTGAACTACGAGCCCCATTGTTAATCCCTTAACGGAAATTATTTGTAACTTTCGACAAGTAGAACAATGAATGGAACAGGTAGACGGTTGAAATCATTGTATATATTGCTTCTATATAGTCTAAGAAACATATATGCAAAGCATCCAAACAGTACCATTCGCCAATTTTTTTTCCTTCAAGTTTAAGTGAACAACGAGCCCCATTGTTAATCCATTAAAGGAAATTATTCGTAAATTTCGGCAAGTAGAACAATGATTAGAACACGTAGACGGTTGCAATCATTGTATATATTGCTTCTATATAGTCTAAGAAACATATATGCAAAGCATCCAAACAGTACAATTCGCCAATTTTTTGTTCTTCAAGTTTAAGTGAACAATGAGCCCCAATGGTTAATCCTTTATCGGAAATTATTTATAACTTTCGACAAGTAGAACAATGAATGGAACAGGTAGACGGTTGAAATCTTTGTATATGTTGCTTCTATATAGTCTAAGAAACCTATATGCAAATCATCCAAACAGTACCAGTCGCCAATTTGTTGTTCTTCAAGTTTAAGTGAACTACGATCGCCATTGTTAATCCCTTAACGGAAATTATTTGTAACTTTCGACAAGTAGAACAATGAATGGAACAGGTAGACGGTTGAAATCATTGTATATATTGCTTCTATATAGTCTAAGAAACATATATGCAAAGCATCCAAACAGTACCATTCGCCAATTTTTTTCCCTTCAAGTTTAAGTGAACAATGAGCCCCATTGTTTATCCTTTATCGGAAATAATTTGCAACTTTCGACAAGTAGAACAATGAATGGAACAGGTAGACGGTTGAAATCTTTGTATATGTTGCTTCTATATAGTCTAAGAAACCTATATGCAAAGCATCCAAACAGTACAATTCGCCAATTTTTTGTTCTTCAAGTTTAAGTGAATTACGAGCCCCATTGTTAATCATTAAAGGAAATTATTTGTAAATTTCGACAAATAGAACAATGAATGGATCAGGTAGACGGTTGAAATCATTGTATATATTGCTTCTATATAATCTACGAAACATATCTGCAAAGCATCCAAACAGTAAAATTCGCCAATTTTTTGTTCTTCAAGTTTAAGTGAACTACGAGCCCCATTGTTAATCCTTTATCGGAAATTATTTGTAAATTTCGACAAGTAGAACAATGAATGGAACAGGTAGACGGTTGAAATCTTTGTATATATTGCTTCCATATAGCCTAAGAAACATGTACGCAAAGCATCCAAACAGTACCATTCGCCAATTTTTTGTTCTTCAAGTTTAAGTGAACAATGAGCCCCAATGGTTAATCCTTTATCGGAAATTATTTATAACTTTCTACAAGTAGAACAATGAATGGAACAGGTAGACAGTTGAAATCTTTGTATATATTGCTTCTATATAGCCTAAGAAACATATATGCAAAGCATCCAAACAGTACCATTCGCCAATTTTTTGTTCTTCAAGTTTAAGTGAACAATGAAACCCATTGTTAATCCTTTATCGGAAATTATTTGTAACTTTCGACAAGTAGAACAATGAATGGAACAGGTAGACGGTTGAAATCTTTGTATATATTGCTTCTATATAGCCTAAGAAACATATATGCAAAGCATCCAAACAGTACAATTCGCCAATTTTTTGTTCTTCAAGTTTAAGTGAACAATGAGCCCCAATGGTTAATCCTTTATCGGAAATTATTTGTAAATTTCGATAAGTAGAACAATGAATGGAACAGGTAGACGGTTGAAATCTTTGTATATATTGCTTCTATATAGTCTAAGAAACATTTGTGCAAAGCATCCAAACAGTACAATTCGCCAATTTATTGTTCTTCAAGTTTAAGTGAACAACGAGCCCCATTGTTAATCCTTTATCGGAAATTATTTGTAACTTTCTACAAGTAGAACAATGAATGGAACAGGTAGACAGTTGAAATCTTTGTATATATTGCTTCCATATAGTCTGAGAAACATGTACGCAAAGCATCCAAACAGTACAATTCGCCAATTCTTTGTTCTTCAAGTTTAAGTAAATTACGATCCCCATCGTTAATACCTTAACGGAAATTATTTGTAACTTTCGACAAGTAGAACAATGAATGGAACAGGTAGACTGTTGAAATCATTGTATATATTGCTTCTATATAATCTAAGAAACATATATGCAAAGCATCCAAACAGTACAATTCGCCAATTATTTCATCTTCATGTTTAAGTGAACTACGAGCCCCATTGTTAATCCTATAAAGGAAATTATTTGTAAATTTCGACAAGTAGAACAATGAATTGATCATGTAGACGGTTGAAATCATTGTATATATTGCTTCAATATAGTCTACGAAACAAATATGCAAAGCATCCAAACAGTACAATTCGCCAATTATTTCATCTTCATGTTTAAGTGAACTACGATCCCCATTGTTAATCCCTTATCGGAAATTATTTGTAACTTTCGACAAGTAGAACAATGAATGGAACAGGTAGACGTTTGAAATCATTTTATATATTGCTTCTATATAGTCTAAGAAACATATATGCAAAGCATCCAAACAGTACAATTCGCCAATTTATTGTTCTTCAAGTTTAAGTGAACAACGAGCCCCATTGTTAATCCTTTAACGGAAATTAATTGTAACTTTCTACAAGTAGAACAATGAATGGAACAGGTAGACAGTTGAAATCTTTGTATATATTGCGTCTATATAGTCTATGAAACATATATGCAAAGCATCCAAACAGTACAATTCGCCAATTTTTTGTTCTTCAAGTTTAAGTGAACAATGAGCCCCAATGGTTAATCCTTTATCGGCAATTATTTGTAATTTTCGACAAGTAGAACAATGAATGGAACAGGTAGACGGTTGAAATCTTTGTATATATTGCTTCTATATAGTCTAAGAAACATATGTGCAAAGCATCCAAACAGTACAATTCGCCAATTTATTGTTCTTCAAGTTTAAGTGAACGACGAGCCCCATTGTTAATCCTTTAACGGAAATTAATTGTAACTTTCTACAAGTAGAACAATGAATGGAACAGGTAGACTGTTGAAATCATTGTATATATTGCTTCTATATAATCTAAGAAACATATATGCAAAGCATCCAAACAGTACAATTCGCCAATTATTTCATCTTCATGTTTAAGTGAACTACGAGCCCCATTGTTAATCCTATAAAGGAAATTATTTGTAAATTTCGACAAGTAGAACAATGAATTGATCATGTAGACGGTTGAAATCATTGTATATATTGCTTCTATATAGTCTACGAAACAAATATGCAAAGCATCCAAACAGTACAATTCGCCAATTCTTTGTTCTTCAAGTTTAAGTAAATTACGATCCCCATCGTTAATACCTTAACGGAAATTATTTGTAACTTTCGACAAGTAGAACAATGAATGGAACAGGTAGACTGTTGAAATCATTGTATATATTGCTTCTATATAATCTAAGAAACATATATGCAAAGCATCCAAACAGTACAATTCGCCAATTATTTCATCTTCATGTTTAAGTGAACTACGAGCCCCATTGTTAATCCTATAAAGGAAATTATTTGTAAATTTCGACAAGTAGAACAATGAATTGATCATGTAGACGGTTGAAATCATTGTATATATTGCTTCAATATAGTCTACGAAACAAATATGCAAAGCATCCAAACAGTACAATTCGCCAATTATTTCATCTTCATGTTTAAGTGAACTACGATCCCCATTGTTAATCCCTTATCGGAAATTATTTGTAACTTTCGACAAGTAGAACAATGAATGGAACAGGTAGACGTTTGAAATCATTTTATATATTGCTTCTATATAGTCTAAGAAACATATATGCAAAGCATCCAAACAGTACCATTCGCCAATTATTTGATCTTCAAGTTTAAGTGAACAGCGAGCCCCATTGATAATCATGAAATGGAAATTATTTGTAACTTTCCACAAGTAGAACAATGAATAGTACAGGTAGACGGGTGAAATCTTTCTATATATTGCTTCGAAATAGCCTAAGAAACATATATGCAAAGCATCCAAACAGTACCATTCGCCAATTTTTTGTTCTTCAAGTTTAAGTGAACAATGAAACCCATTGTTAATCTTTATCGGAAATTATTTGTAACTTTCGACAAGTAGAACAATGAATGGAACAGGTAGACGGTTGAAATCTTTGTATATATTGCTTCTATATAGTCTAAGAAACATATATGCAAAGCATCCAAACAGTACAATTCGCCAATTTTTTGTTCCTCAAGTTTAAGTGAACAATGAGCCCCAATGGTTAATCCTTTATCGGAAATTATTTGTAACTTTCGACAAGTAGAACAATGAATGGAACAGGTAGACAGTTGAAATCTTTGTATATATTGCTTCTATATAGTCTAAGAAACATATATGCAACGCATCCAAACAGTACAATTAGCCAATTTATTGTTTTTCAAGTTTAAGGGAACAACGAGCCCCATTGTTAATCCTTTAAAGGAAATTATTTGTAACTTGCGACAAGTAGAACAATGAATGGAACAGTTAGACGATTGAAATCAATGTATATATTGCTTCTATATAGTCTAAGAAACATATATGCAAAGCATCCAAACAGTACCATTCATCAATTTTTTGTTCTTCAAGTTTAAGTGAACAACGAGCCCCATTGTTAATCCATTAAAGGAAATTATTCGTAAATTTCGGCAAGTAGAACAATGATTAGAACACGTAGACGGTTGAAATCTTTGTATATATTGCTTCCATATAGTCTAAGAAACATGTACGCAAAGCATCCAAACAGTACCATTCGCCAATTTTTTGTTCTTCAAGTTTAAGTGAACAATGAGCCCCAATGGTTAATCCTTTATCGGAAATTATTTGTAATTTTCGACAAGTAGAACAATGAATGGAACAGGTAGACGGTTGAAATTTTTGTATATATTGCTTCTATATAGTCTAAGAAACATATATGCAAAGCATCCGAACAGTACAATTCGCCAATTCTTTGTTCTTCAAGTTTAAGTAAATTACGATCCCCATTGTTAATACCTTAACGGAAATTATTTGTAACTTTCGACAAGTAGAACAATGAATGGAACAGGTAGACTGTTGAAATCATTGTATATATTGCTTCTATATAATCTAAGAAACATATATGCAAAGCATCCAAACAGTACAATTCGCCAATTATTTCATCTTCATGTTTAAGTGAACTACGAGCCCCATTGTTAATCCCTTAACGGAAATTATTTGTAACTTTCGACAAGTAGAACAATGAATGGAACAGGTAGACGGTTGAAATCATTGTATATATTGCTTCTATATAGTCTAAGAAACATATATGCAAAGCATCCAAACAGTACCATTCGCCAATTTTTTTTCCTTCAAGTTTAAGTGAACAACGAGCCCCATTGTTAATCCATTAAAGGAAATTATTCGTAAATTTCGGCAAGTAGAACAATGATTAGAACACGTAGACGGTTGCAATCATTGTATATATTGCTTCTATATAGTCTAAGAAACATATATGCAAAGCATCCAAACAGTACAATTCGCCAATTTTTTGTTCTTCAAGTTTAAGTGAACAATGAGCCCCTATGGTTAATCCTTTATCGGAAATTATTTATAACTTTCGACAAGTAGAACAATGAATGGAACAGGTAGACGGTTGAAATCTTTGTATATGTTGCTTCTATATAGTCTAAGAAACCTATATGCAAATCATCCAAACAGTACCAGTCGCCAATTTTTTGTTCTTCAAGTTTAAGTGAACTACGATCGCCATTGTTAATCCCTTAACGGAAATTATTTGTAACTTTCGACAAGTAGAACAATGAATGGAACAGGTAGACGGTTGAAATCATTGTATATATTGCTTCTATATAGTCTAAGAAACATATATGCAAAGCATCCAAACAGTACCATTCGCCAATTTTTTTCCCTTCAAGTTTAAGTGAACAATGAGCCCCATTGTTTATCCTTTATCGGAAATAATTTGCAACTTTCGACAAGTAGAACAATGAATGGAACAGGTAGACGGTTGAAATCTTTGTATATGTTGCTTCTATATAGTCTAAGAAACCTATATGCAAAGCATCCAAACAGTACAATTCGCCAATTTTTTGTTCTTCAAGTTTAAGTGAATTACGAGCCCCATTGTTAATCATTAAAGGAAATTATTTGTAAATTTCGACAAATAGAACAATGAATGGATCAGGTAGACGGTTGAAATCATTGTATATATTGCTTCTATATAATCTACGAAACATATCTGCAAAGCATCCAAACAGTAAAATTCGCCAATTTTTTGTTCTTCAAGTTTAAGTGAACTACGAGCCCCAATGGTTAATCCTTTATCGGCAATTATTTGTAATTTTCGACAAGTAGAACAATGAATGGAACAGGTAGACGGTTGAAATATTTGTATATATTGCTTCTATATAATATAAGAAACATATATTCAAAGCATCCAAACAGTACCATTCGCCAATTTTTTGTTCTTCAAGTTTAAGTGAACAATGAGCCCCAATGGTTAATCCTTTATCGGAAATTACTTATAATTTTCGACAAGTAGAACAATGAATGGAACAGGTAGACGGTTGAAATATTTGTATATATTGCTTCTATATAATATAAGAAACATATATGCAAAGCATCCAAACAGTACAATTCGCCAATTTCTTGTTCTTCAAGTTTAAGTAAACTACGATCCCCATTGTTAATCCCTTAACGGAAATTATTTGTAAATTTCGACAAGTAGAACAATGAATGGAACAGGTAGACGGTTGAAATCTTTGTATATATTGCTTCCATATAGCCTAAGAAACATGTACGCAAAGCATCCAAACAGTACCATTCGCCAATTTTTTGGTCTTCAAGTTTAAGTGAACAATGAGCCCCAATGGTTAATCCTTTATCGGCAATTATTTGTAATTTTCGACAAGTAGAACAATGAATGGAACAGGTAGACGGTTGAAATATTTGTATATATTGCTTCTATATAATATAAGAAACATATATTCAAAGCATCCAAACAGTACCAATCGCCAATTTTTTGTTCTTCAAGTTTAAGTGAACTACGAGCCCCATTGTTAATCCTTTAACGGAAATTAATTGTAACTTTCTACAAGTAGGACAATGATTGGAACACACAGACGGTTGAAATCTTTGTATATATTGCTTCCATATAGTCTAAGAAACATATATGCAAAGCATCCAAACAGTACCATTCGCCAATTTTTTGTTCTTCAAGTTTAAGTGAACAATGAGCCCCAATGGTTAATCCTTTATCGGAAATTACTTATAATTTTCGACAAGTAGAACAATGAATGGAACAGTTAGACGGTTGAAATATTTGTATATATTGCTTCTATATAATATAAGAAACATATATGCAAAGCATCCAAACAGTACAATTCGCCAATTTCTTGTTCTTCAAGTTTAAGTAAACTACGATCCCCATTGTTAATCCCTTAACGGAAATTATTTGTAACTTTCGACAAGTAGAACAATGAATGGAACAGGTAGACGGTTGAAATCATTTTATATATTGCTTCTATATAGTCTAAGAAACATATATGCAAATCATCCAAACAGTACAATTCGCCAATTAATTGATCTTCAAGTTTAAGTGAACAATGGGCCCCAATGGTTAATCCTTTATCGGAAATTACTTATAACTTTCGACAAGTAGAACAATGAATGGAACAGGTAGACGGTTGAAATCTTTCTATATATTGCTTCTAAATAGTCTAAGAAACATATATGCAAAGCATCCAAACAGTACCAGTCGCCAATTTTTTGTTCTTCAAGTTTAAGTGAACAATGAGCCCCAATGGTTAATCCTTTATCGGAAATTATTTGTAAATTTCGACAAATAGAACAATGAATGGAACAGGTAGACGGTTGAAATCTTTGTATATATTGCTTCCATATAGCCTAAGAAACATGTACGCAAAGCATCCAAACAGTACCATTTGCCAATTTTTTGGTCTTCAAGTTTAAGTGAACAATGAGCCCCAATGGTTAATCCTTTATCGGCAATTAATTGTAATTTTCGACAAGTAGATCAATGAATGGAACAGGTAGACGGTCGAAATCTTTGTATATATTGCTTCTATATAATCTAAGAAACATATATGCAAAGCATCCAAACAGTACCATTCGCCACTTTTTTGATCTTCAAGTTTAAGTGAACAGCGAGCCCCATTGATAGTCATGAAATGGAAATTATTTGTAACTTTCTACAAGTAGAACAATGAATGGAACAGGTAGACGGTTGAAATCATTGCATATATTGCTTCTATATAGTCTAAGAAACATATATGCAAAGCATTCAAATAGTACAATTCGCCAATTTTTTGTTCTTCAAGTTTAAGTGAACTACGAGCCCCATTGTTAATCCTTTAACGGAAATTAATTGTAACTTTCTACAAGTAGAACAATGATTGGAACACGCAGACGGTTGAAATCTTTGTATATGTTGCTTCTATATAGTCTAAGAAACCTATATGCAAATCATCCAAACAGTACCAGTCGCCAATTTTTTGTTCTTCAAGTTTAAGTGAACAACGAGGCCCATTGATAATCATGAAACGGAAATTATTTCTGAATTTCGACAAGAAGAACAATGAATAGAACAGGTAGACGGTTGAAATCATTGTATACATTGCTTCTATATAGTCTAAGAAACATATATGCAAAGCATCCAAACAGTACCATTCGCCAATTTTTTTTCCTTCAAGTTTAAGTGAACAATGAGCCCCATTGTTAATCCTTTATCGGAAATAATTTGCAACTTTCGACAAGTAGAACAATGAATGGAACAGGTAGACGGTTGTAATCTTTGTATATATTGCTTCCATATAGCCTAAGAAACATGTACGCAAAGCATCCAAACAGTACCATTCGCCAATTTTTTGGTCTTCAAGTTTAAGTGAACAATGAGCCCCAATGGTTAATCCTTTATCGGCAATTATTTGTAATTTTCGACAAGTAGAACAATGAATGGAACAGTTAGACGGTTGAAATATTTGTATATATTGCTTCTATATAATATAAGAAACATAGATTCAAAGCATCCAAACAGTACCATTCGCCAATTTTTTGTTCTTCAAGTTTAAGTGAACTACGAGCCCCATTGTTAATCCTTTAACGGAAATTAATTGTAACTTTCTACAAATAGGACAATGATTGGAACACACAGACGGTTGAAATCTTTGTATATATTGCTTCCATATAGTCTAAGAAACATATATGCAAAGCATCCAAACAGTACCATTCGCCAATTTTTTGTTCTTCAAGTTTAAGTGAACAATGAGCCCCAATGGTTAATCCTTTATCGGAAATTACTTATAATTTTCGACAAGTAGAACAATGAATGGAACAGGTAGACGGTTGAAATATTTGTATATATTGCTTCTATATAATATAAGAAACATATATGCAAAGCATCCAAACAGTACAATTCGCCAATTTCTTGTTCTTCAAGTTTAAGTAAACTACGATCCCCATTGTTAATCCCTTAACGGAAATTATTTGTAACTTTCGACAAGTAGAACAATGAATGGAACAGGTAGACGGTTGAAATCATTTTATATATTGCTTCGAAATAGCCTAAGAAACATATATGCAAAGCATCCAAACAGTACCATTCGCCAATTTTTTGTTCTTCAAGTTTAAGTGAACAATGAAACCCATTGTTAATCTTTATCGGAAATTATTTGTAACTTTCGACAAGTAGAACAATGAATGGAACAGGTAGACGGTTGAAATCTTTGTATATATTGCTTCTATATAGTCTAAGAAACATATATGCAAAGCATCCAAACAGTACAATTCGCCAATTTTTTGTTCCTCAAGTTTAAGTGAACAATGAGCCCCAATGGTTAATCCTTTATCGGAAATTATTTGTAACTTTCGACAAGTAGAACAATGAATGGAACAGGTAGACAGTTGAAATCTTTGTATATATTGCTTCTATATAGTCTAAGAAACATATATGCAACGCATCCAAACAGTACAATTAGCCAATTTATTGTTTTTCAAGTTTAAGGGAACAACGAGCCCCATTGTTAATCCTTTAAAGGAAATTATTTGTAACTTGCGACAAGTAGAACAATGAATGGAACAGTTAGACGATTGAAATCAATGTATATATTGCTTCTATATAGTCTAAGAAACATATATGCAAAGCATCCAAACAGTACCATTCATCAATTTTTTGTTCTTCAAGTTTAAGTGAACAACGAGCCCCATTGTTAATCCATTAAAGGAAATTATTCGTAAATTTCGGCAAGTAGAACAATGATTAGAACACGTAGACGGTTGAAATCTTTGTATATATTGCTTCCATATAGTCTAAGAAACATGTACGCAAAGCATCCAAACAGTACCATTCGCCAATTTTTTGTTCTTCAAGTTTAAGTGAACAATGAGCCCCAATGGTTAATCCTTTATCGGAAATTATTTGTAATTTTCGACAAGTAGAACAATGAATGGAACAGGTAGACGGTTGAAATTTTTGTATATATTGCTTCTATATAGTCTAAGAAACATATATGCAAAGCATCCGAACAGTACAATTCGCCAATTCTTTGTTCTTCAAGTTTAAGTAAATTACGATCCCCATTGTTAATACCTTAACGGAAATTATTTGTAACTTTCGACAAGTAGAACAATGAATGGAACAGGTAGACTGTTGAAATCATTGTATATATTGCTTCTATATAATCTAAGAAACATATATGCAAAGCATCCAAACAGTACAATTCGCCAATTATTTCATCTTCATGTTTAAGTGAACTACGAGCCCCATTGTTAATCCCTTAACGGAAATTATTTGTAACTTTCGACAAGTAGAACAATGAATGGAACAGGTAGACGGTTGAAATCATTGTATATATTGCTTCTATATAGTCTAAGAAACATATATGCAAAGCATCCAAACAGTACCATTCGCCAATTTTTTTTCCTTCAAGTTTAAGTGAACAACGAGCCCCATTGTTAATCCATTAAAGGAAATTATTCGTAAATTTCGGCAAGTAGAACAATGATTAGAACACGTAGACGGTTGCAATCATTGTATATATTGCTTCTATATAGTCTAAGAAACATATATGCAAAGCATCCAAACAGTACAATTCGCCAATTTTTTGTTCTTCAAGTTTAAGTGAACAATGAGCCCCAATGGTTAATCCTTTATCGGAAATTATTTATAACTTTCGACAAGTAGAACAATGAATGGAACAGGTAGACGGTTGAAATCTTTGTATATGTTGCTTCTATATAGTCTAAGAAACCTATATGCAAATCATCCAAACAGTACCAGTCGCCAATTTTTTGTTCTTCAAGTTTAAGTGAACTACGATCGCCATTGTTAATCCCTTAACGGAAATTATTTGTAACTTTCGACAAGTAGAACAATGAATGGAACAGGTAGACGGTTGAAATCATTGTATATATTGCTTCTATATAGTCTAAGAAACATATATGCAAAGCATCCAAACAGTACCATTCGCCAATTTTTTTCCCTTCAAGTTTAAGTGAACAATGAGCCCCATTGTTTATCCTTTATCGGAAATAATTTGCAACTTTCGACAAGTAGAACAATGAATGGAACAGGTAGACGGTTGAAATCTTTGTATATGTTGCTTCTATATAGTCTAAGAAACCTATATGCAAAGCATCCAAACAGTACAATTCGCCAATTTTTTGTTCTTCAAGTTTAAGTGAATTACGAGCCCCATTGTTAATCATTAAAGGAAATTATTTGTAAATTTCGACAAATAGAACAATGAATGGATCAGGTAGACGGTTGAAATCATTGTATATATTGCTTCTATATAATCTACGAAACATATCTGCAAAGCATCCAAACAGTAAAATTCGCCAATTTTTTGTTCTTCAAGTTTAAGTGAACTACGAGCCCCAATGGTTAATCCTTTATCGGCAATTATTTGTAATTTTCGACAAGTAGAACAATGAATGGAACAGGTAGACGGTTGAAATATTTGTATATATTGCTTCTATATAATATAAGAAACATATATTCAAAGCATCCAAACAGTACCATTCGCCAATTTTTTGTTCTTCAAGTTTAAGTGAACAATGAGCCCCAATGGTTAATCCTTTATCGGAAATTACTTATAATTTTCGACAAGTAGAACAATGAATGGAACAGGTAGACGGTTGAAATATTTGTATATATTGCTTCTATATAATATAAGAAACATATATGCAAAGCATCCAAACAGTACAATTCGCCAATTTCTTGTTCTTCAAGTTTAAGTAAACTACGATCCCCATTGTTAATCCCTTAACGGAAATTATTTGTAAATTTCGACAAGTAGAACAATGAATGGAACAGGTAGACGGTTGAAATCTTTGTATATATTGCTTCCATATAGCCTAAGAAACATGTACGCAAAGCATCCAAACAGTACCATTCGCCAATTTTTTGGTCTTCAAGTTTAAGTGAACAATGAGCCCCAATGGTTAATCCTTTATCGGCAATTATTTGTAATTTTCGACAAGTAGAACAATGAATGGAACAGGTAGACGGTTGAAATATTTGTATATATTGCTTCTATATAATATAAGAAACATATATTCAAAGCATCCAAACAGTACCAATCGCCAATTTTTTGTTCTTCAAGTTTAAGTGAACTACGAGCCCCATTGTTAATCCTTTAACGGAAATTAATTGTAACTTTCTACAAGTAGGACAATGATTGGAACACACAGACGGTTGAAATCTTTGTATATATTGCTTCCATATAGTCTAAGAAACATATATGCAAAGCATCCAAACAGTACCATTCGCCAATTTTTTGTTCTTCAAGTTTAAGTGAACAATGAGCCCCAATGGTTAATCCTTTATCGGAAATTACTTATAATTTTCGACAAGTAGAACAATGAATGGAACAGTTAGACGGTTGAAATATTTGTATATATTGCTTCTATATAATATAAGAAACATATATGCAAAGCATCCAAACAGTACAATTCGCCAATTTCTTGTTCTTCAAGTTTAAGTAAACTACGATCCCCATTGTTAATCCCTTAACGGAAATTATTTGTAACTTTCGACAAGTAGAACAATGAATGGAACAGGTAGACGGTTGAAATCATTTTATATATTGCTTCTATATAGTCTAAGAAACATATATGCAAATCATCCAAACAGTACAATTCGCCAATTAATTGATCTTCAAGTTTAAGTGAACAATGGGCCCCAATGGTTAATCCTTTATCGGAAATTACTTATAACTTTCGACAAGTAGAACAATGAATGGAACAGGTAGACGGTTGAAATCTTTCTATATATTGCTTCTAAATAGTCTAAGAAACATATATGCAAAGCATCCAAACAGTACCAGTCGCCAATTTTTTGTTCTTCAAGTTTAAGTGAACAATGAGCCCCAATGGTTAATCCTTTATCGGAAATTATTTGTAAATTTCGACAAATAGAACAATGAATGGAACAGGTAGACGGTTGAAATCTTTGTATATATTGCTTCCATATAGCCTAAGAAACATGTACGCAAAGCATCCAAACAGTACCATTTGCCAATTTTTTGGTCTTCAAGTTTAAGTGAACAATGAGCCCCAATGGTTAATCCTTTATCGGCAATTATTTGTAATTTTCGACAAGTAGAACAATGAATGGAACAGGTAGACGGTCGAAATCTTTGTATATATTGCTTCTATATAATCTAAGAAACATATATGCAAAGCATCCAAACAGTACCATTCGCCACTTTTTTGATCTTCAAGTTTAAGTGAACAGCGAGCCCCATTGATAGTCATGAAATGGAAATTATTTGTAACTTTCTACAAGTAGAACAATGAATGGAACAGGTAGACGGTTGAAATCATTGCATATATTGCTTCTATATAGTCTAAGAAACATATATGCAAAGCATTCAAATAGTACAATTCGCCAATTTTTTGTTCTTCAAGTTTAAGTGAACTACGAGCCCCATTGTTAATCCTTTAACGGAAATTAATTGTAACTTTCTACAAGTAGAACAATGATTGGAACACGCAGACGGTTGAAATCTTTGTATATGTTGCTTCTATATAGTCTAAGAAACCTATATGCAAATCATCCAAACAGTACCAGTCGCCAATTTTTTGTTCTTCAAGTTTAAGTGAACAACGAGGCCCATTGATAATCATGAAACGGAAATTATTTCTGAATTTCGACAAGAAGAACAATGAATAGAACAGGTAGACGGTTGAAATCATTGTATACATTGCTTCTTTATAGTCTAAGAAACATATATGCAAAGCATCCAAACAGTACCATTCGCCAATTTTTTTTCCTTCAAGTTTAAGTGAACAATGAGCCCCATTGTTAATCCTTTATCGGAAATAATTTGCAACTTTCGACAAGTAGAACAATGAATGGAACAGGTAGACGGTTGTAATCTTTGTATATATTGCTTCCATATAGTCTAAGAAACATATATGCAAAGCATCCAAACAGTACCAGTCGCCAATTTTTTGTTCTTCAAGTTTAAGTGAACAATGAGCCCCAATGGTTAATCCTTTATCGGAAATTATTTGTAAATTTCGACAAATAGAACAATGAATGGAACAGGTAGACGGTCGAAATCTTTGTATATATTGCTTCTATATAATCTAAGAAACATATATGCAAAGCATCCAAACAGTACCATTCGCCACTTTTTTGATCTTCAAGTTTAAGTGAACAGCGAGCCCCATTGATAGTCATGAAATGGAAATTATTTGTAACTTTCTACAAGTAGAACAATGAATGGAACAGGTAGACGGTCGAAATCTTTGTATATATTGCTTCTATATAATCTAAGAAACATATATGCAAAGCATCCAAACAGTACCATTCGCCACTTTTTTGATCTTCAAGTTTAAGTGAACAGCGAGCCCCATTGATAGTCATGAAATGGAAATTATTTGTAACTTTCTACAAGTAGAACAATGAATGGAACAGGTAGACGGTTGAAATCATTGCATATATTGCTTCTATATAGTCTAAGAAACATATATGCAAAGCATTCAAATAGTACAATTCGCCAATTTTTTGTTCTTCAAGTTTAAGTGAACTACGAGCCCCATTGTTAATCCTTTAACGGAAATTAATTGTAACTTTCTACAAGTAGAACAATGATTGGAACACGCAGACGGTTGAAATCTTTGTATATGTTGCTTCTATATAGTCTAAGAAACCTATATGCAAATCATCCAAACAGTACCATTCGCCAATTTTTTTTCCTTCAAGTTTAAGTGAACTACGAGCCCCATTGTTAATCCTTTAAAGGAAATTATTTGTAAATTTCGACAAGTAGAACAATGAATGGATCATGTAGACGGTTGAAATCATTGTATATATTGCTTCTATCTAATCTACGAAACATATATGCAAAGCATCCAAACAGTACAATTCGCCAATTATTTCATCTTCATGTTTAAGTGAACTACGAGCCCCATTGTTAATCCTATAAAGGAAATTATTTGTAAATTTCGACAAGTGGAACAATGAATTGATCATGTAGACGGTTGAAATCATTGTATATATTGCTTCTATATAGTCTACGAAACAAATATGCAAAGCATCCAAACAGTACAATTCGCCAATTTTTTGTTCTTCAAATTTAAGTGAACTACGAGCCCCATTGTTAATCCTTTAACAGAAATTAATTGTAACTTTCTACAAGTAGAACAATGATTGGAACAAGTAGACGGTTGAAATCTTTGTATATATTGCTTCCATATAGTCTAAGAAACATATATGCAAAGCATCCAAACAGTGCCATTCGCCAATTTTTTGTTCTTCAAGTTTAAGTGAACAATCAGCCCCAATGGTTAATACTTTATCGGAAATTATTTGTAATTTTCGACAAGTAGAACAATGAATGGAACAGGTAGACGGTTGAAATCTATCTATATATTGCTTCTAAATAGTCTAAGAAACATATATGCAAAGCATCCAAACAGTACCATTCGCCAATTTTTTGTTCTTCAAGTTTAAGTGAACAACGAGCCCCATTGATAATCATGAAACGGAAATTATTTGTAACTTTCTACAAGTAGAACAATGAATAGTACAGGTAGACGGGTGAAATCTTTCTATATATTGCTTCTAAATAGTCTAAGAAACATATATGCAAAGCATCCAAACAGTACCATTCGCCAATTTTTTGTTCTTCAAGTTTAAGTGAACTACGAGCCCCATTGTTAATCATGAAATGGGAATTATTTGTAACTTTCTACAAGTAGAACAAGAACAGTACAGGTAGACGGGTGAAATCTTTCTATATATTGCTTCTAAATAGTCTAAGAAACATATATGCAAAGCATCCAAACAGTACAATTCGCCAATTTTTTGTTCATCAAGTTTAAGTGAACTACGAGCCCCATTGTTAATCCTTTATCGGAAATTATTTGTACCTTTCTACAAGTAGAACAATGAATAGTACAGGTAGACGGGTGAAATCTTTCTATATATTGCTTCTAAATAGTCTAAGAAACATATATGCAAAGCATCCAAACAGTACCATTCGCCAATTTTTTGTTCTTCAAGTTTAAGTGAACAATGAGCCCCATTGTTAATCCTTTATCGGAAATTATTTGTACCTTTCGACAAGTAGAACATTGAAAGGAACAGGTAGACGGTTGAAATCTTTGTATATATTGCTTCTATATAGTATAAGAAACATTTATGCAATGCATCCAAACAGTACATGTTGGGGCTTACACCCTCAATATGCCGGGTTCCATTGTATGCACCAAAGGCCACTATTTCCGAAATATTAATTAATTTCGGAGCACACTGAAGGTTGCCTTCGGGTCTTCGGTGGGCCTAATCCATGAACCATCCTCGCTTGCAAGCGTATATTAATTTGCGTCTTTGTTCATGGACTTGAATAGTGATTGCCTTACAATGGTCCCGGGGACATCGGCAAAGCGTCCCTGGTGTCATTGTTTCGAGCGGACCGCGACCCTTAGACCGAGAAGACGCTCAGACCCAGGGCATCCCGACCTCCCCTTCTTAACCGTTACTTGGTCGAAGGTGGAGGAGTAGGATTCGGGAAATTTGCGATGTTGCCGATGTTCTCGCAACCCCTTGAACGGAGACGTCAGTGCATCCACGAAATATCAGGCCCTCCTGATTGGTCAGGAAGGGAAGAGTGGGGAGTGCACTGACGTCTCTCAACACATAAAAGGGCAAGCGTTCGCCCATAATATTGCCATCATGTGATATTCGTGCCATAATGAGCCATTCGGGCCATTCATAGTCCGTCTCAATAGTTTCACATACTTAAACACAATATTGCCATAACCACTAAATAAATAGTAACCGATAGAGTCAGTACATCTCTAAATATTTCCTCCCTTATGGGAGGTGGTCCTTCGAGCAGTAATTGCAACAATAGATTAATAAATACATAGACCAAGTTTCGTTAACTCGATTGACGTAAGCCAACCACGAGTAGAACCAGTACAATTCGCCAATTTTTTGTTCTTCAAGTTTAAGTAAACTACGATCCCCATTGTTAATCCTTAACGGAAATTATTTGTAACTTTCGACAAGCAGAACAATGAATAGTACAGGTAGACGGGTGAAATCTTTCGATATATTGCTTCTAAATAGTCTAAGAAACATATATGCAAAGCATCCAAACAGTACCATTCGCCAATTTTTTGTTCTTCAAGTTTAAGTGAACTACGAGCCCCATTGTTAATCCTTTAACGGAAATTAATTGTAACGTTCTACAAGTAGAACAATGATTGGAACACGTAGACGGTTGAAATCTTTGTATATATTGCTTCCATATAGTCTAAGAAACATATATGCAAAGCATCCAAACAGTACCATTCGCCAATTTTTTGTTATTCAAGTTTAAGTGAACAATGAGTCCCAATGGTTAATCATTTATCGGAAATTATTTGTAACTTTCGACAAGTAGAACAATGAATGGAACAGGTAGAAGGTGGAAATCTTTGTATATATTGCTTCCATATAGTCTAAGAAACATATATGCAAAGCATCCAAACAGTACCATTCGCCAATTTTTTGTTCTTCAAGTTTAAGTAAACAACGAGCCCCATTGTTAATCCTTTATCGGAAATTATTTGTACCTTTCGACAAGTAGAACATTGAAAGGAACAGGTAGACGGTTGAAATCTTTGTATATATTGCTTCTATATAGTATAAGAAATATATATGCAATGCATCCAAACAGTACAATTCGCCAATTTTTTGTTCTTCAAGTTTAAGTGAACAATGAGCCCCAATGGTTAATCTGTTATCGGAAATTATTTGTAACTTTCGCCAAGTAGAACAATGAATGGAACAGGTAGACGGTTGAAATCTTTGTATATATTGCTTCTATATAGTCTAAGAAACATATATTCAAAGCATCCAAACAGTACCATTCGCCAATTTTTTGTTCTTCAAGTTTAAGTGAACAACGAGCCACATTGATTATCATGAAACGGAAATTATTTGTAACTTTCTACAAGTAGAACAATGAATAGAACAGGTAGACGGTTGAAATCTTTGTATATGTTGCTTCTATATAGTCTAAGAAACCTATATGCAAAGCATCTAAACAGTAACAATCGCCTATTTTTTGATCTTCAAGTTTAAGTGAACAGCGAGCCCCATTGATAATAATGAAATGGAAATTATTTGTAACTTTCTACAAGTAGAACAATGAATGGATCATGTAGACGGTTGAAATCATTGAATATATTGCTTCTAAATAGTCTAAGAAACATATATGCAAAGCATCCAAACAGTACCATTCGCCAATTTTTTGTTCTTCAAGTTTAAGTGAACAATGAGCCCCATTGTTAATCCTTTATCGGAAATTATTTGTACCTTTCGACAAGTAGAACATTGAAAGGAACAGGTAGACGGTTGAAATCTTCGTATATATTGCTTCTATATAGTATAAGAAACATATATGCAATGCATCCAAACAGTACATGTTGGGGCTTACACCCTCAATATGCCGGGTTCCATTGTATGCACCAAAGGCCACTATTTCCGAAATATTAATTAATTTCGGGGCACACTGAAGGTTGCCTTCGGGCCTTCGGTGGGCCTAATCCATGAACCATCCTCGCTTGCAAGCATATATTAATTTGCGTCTTTGTTCATGGATTTGAATAGTGATTGCCTTACAATGGTCCCGGGGACATCGGCAAAGCGTCCCTGGTGTCATTGTTTCGAGCGGACCGCGACCCTTAGACCGAGAAGACGCTCAGACCCAGGGCATCCCGACCTCCCCTTCTTAACCGTTACTTGGTCGAAGGTGGAGGAGTAGGATTCGGGAAATTTGCGATGTTGCCGATGTTCTCGCAACCCCTTGAACGGAGACGTCAGTGCATCCACGAAATATCAGGCCCTCCTGATTGGTCAGGAAGGGAAGAGTGGGGAGTGCACTGACGTCTCTCAACACATAAAAGGGCAAGCGTTCGCCCATAATATTGCCATCATGTGATATTCATGCCATAATGAGCCATTCGGGCCATTCATAGTCCGTCTCAATAGTTTCATATACTTAAACACAATATTGCCATAACCACTAAATAAATAGTAACCGATAGAGTCAGTACATCTCTAAATATTTCCTCCCTTATGGGAGGTGGTCCTTCGAGCAGTAATTGCAACAATAGATTAATAAATACATAGACCAAGTTTCGTTAACTCGATTGACGTAAGCCAACCACGAGTAGAACCAGTACAATTCGCCAATTTTTTGTTCTTCAAGTTTAAGTAAACTACGATCCCCATTGTTAATCCTTAACGGAAATTATTTGTAACTTTCGACAAGCAGAACAATGAATAGTACAGGTAGACGGGTGAAATCTTTCGATACATTGCTTCTAAATAGTCTAAGAAACATATATGCAAAGCATCCAAACAGTACCATTCGCCAATTTTTTGTTCTTCAAGTTTAAGTGAACTACGAGCCCCATTGTTAATCCTTTAACGGAAATTAATTGTAACGTTCTACAAGTAGAACAATGATTGGAACACGTAGACGGTTGAAATCTTTGTATATATTGCTTCCATATAGTCTAAGAAACATATATGCAAAGCATCCAAACAGTACCATTCGCCAATTTTTTGTTATTCAAGTTTAAGTGAACAGCGAGCCCCATTGATAATAGTGAAATGGAAATTATTTGTAACTTTCTACAAGTAGAACAATGAATGGAACAGGTAGACGGTTGAAATCTTTGTATATATTGCTTCTATATAATCTAAGAAACATATATGCAAAGCATCCAAACAGTACAATTCGCCAATTATTTCATCTTCATGTTTAAGTGAACTACGAGCCCCATTGTTAATCCTTTATCGGAAATTATTTGTAACTTTCGACAAGTAGAACAATGAATGGAACAGGTAGACGTTTGAAATCTATGTATATATTGCTTCTATATAGTCTAAGAAACATATATGCAAAGCATCCAAACAGTACCATTCGCCAATTTTTTGTTCTTCAGGTTTAAGTGAACAATGAGCCACATTGTTAATCCTTTATCGGAAATTATTTGTAACTTTCGACAAGTAGAACAATGAATGGAACTAGTAGACGATTTAAATCTTTGTTTATGTTGCTTCTATATAGTCTAAGAAACCTATATGCAAAGCATCTAAACAGTAACATTCGCCAATTTTTTGATCTTCAAGTTTAAGTGAACAATGAGCCCCATTGTTAATCCTTTATCGGAAATTATATGTAACTTTCGACAAGTAGAACAATGAATGGAACAGGTAGACGGTTGAAATCTTTGTATATATTGCTTCTATATAGTCTATGAAACATATATGCAAAGCATCCAAACAGTACAATTCGCCAATTTATTGTTCTTCAAGTTTAAGTGAACAACGAGCCCCATTTTTAATCCTTTAAAGGAAATTATTTGTAAATTTCGACAAGTAGAACAATGAATGTAACAGGTAGACGGTTGAAATCTTTGTATATATTACTTGTATATAGTCTAAGAAACATATATGCAAAGCATCCAAACAGTACCAATCGCCAATTTTTTGGTCTTCAAGTTTAAGTGAACAATGAGCCCCAATGGTTACTCCGTTATCGGAAATTATTTGTAACTTTCGACAAGTAGAACAATGAATGGAACAGGTAGACGGTTGAAATCATTGTATATATTGCTTCTATATAGTCTAAAAAACATATATGCAACTCATCCAAACAGTACCATTCGCCTATTTTTTGTTCTTCAAGTTTAAGTGAACAATGAGCCCCATTGTTAATCCTTTATCGGAAATTATTTGTAACTTTCGACAAGTAGAACAATGAATGGAACAGGTAGACGGTTGAAATCTTTGTATATATTGCTTCTATATAGTCTAAGAAACATATATGCAAAGCATCTAAACAGTAACATTCGCCAATTTTTTGATCTTCAAGTTTAAGTGAACAATGAGCCCCATTGTTAATCCTTTATCGGAAATTATATGTAACTTTCGACAAGTAGAACAATGAATGGAACAGGTAGACGGTTGAAATCTTTGTATATATTGCTTCTATATAGTCTAAGAAACATATATGCAAAGCATCCAAACAGTACAATTCGCCAATTTATTGTTCTTCAAGTTTAAGTGAACAACGAGCCCCATTTTTAATCCTTTAAAGGAAATTATTTGTAAATTTCGACAAGTAAAACAGTGAGTGGAACAGGTAGACGGTTGAAATCTTTGTATATATTGCTTCTATATAGTATAAGAAACAAATATGCAAAGCATCCAAACAGTACAGTTCGCCAATTTTTTGTTCTTCAAGTTTAAGTGAACAATGAGCCCCAATCTTTAATCCCTTAACGGAAATTATTTGTAACTTTCGACAAGTAGAACAATGAATGGGACAGGTAGACGTTTGAGATCTTTGTATATATTGCTTCTATATAGTCTAAGAAACATATATGCAAAGCATCCAAACAGTACAATTCGCCAATTTATTGTTCTTCAAGTTTACGTGAACTACGTGCCCCATTGTTAATCCTTTAAAGGAAATTATTTGTAAATATCGACAAGTAGAACAATGAATGGAACAGGTAGACGGTTGAAATCTTTGTATATATTGCTTCTATATAGTCTAGAAACATATATGCAAAGCATCCAAACAGTACCATTCGCCAATTTTTTGTTCTTCAAGTTTAAGTGAACAACGAGCCCCATTGATAATCATGAAACGGAAATTATTTGTAACTTTCTACAAGTAGAACAATGAATAGAACAGGTCGACGGTTGAAATCTTTGTATATGTTGCTTCTATATAGTCTAAGAAACCTATATGCAAAGCATCTAAACAGTAACAATCGCCAATTTTTTGATCTTCAAGTTTAAGTGAACAGCGAGCCCCATTGATAATCATGAAATGGAAATTATTTGTAACTTTCTACAAGTAGAACAATGAATAGTACAGGTAGACGGGTGAAATCTTTCTATATATTGCTTCTAAATAGTCTAAGAATCATATATGCAAAGCATCCAAACAGTACAATTCGCCAATTTTTTGTTCTTTAAGTTTAAGTGATCTACGAGCCCCATTGTTAATCCTTTAAAGGAAATTATTTGTAAATTTCGACAAGTAGAACAATGAATGGAACAGGTAGACTGTTGAAATCATTGTATATATTGCTTCTATATAGTCTAAGAAACATATATGCAAAGCATCCAACGAGTACAATTCGCCAATTTTTTGTTCTTCAAGGTTAACTAAACTACGATCCCCATTGTTAATCCCTTAACGGAAATTATTTGTAACTTTCGACAAGTAGAACAATGAATGGAACAAGTAGACGGTTGAAATCAATGTATATATTGCTTCTATATAGTCTAAGAAACATATATCCAAAGCATCCAAAAAGTACAATTCGCCCATTTCTTGTTCTTCAAGTTTAAGTGAACTACGAGCCCCATTGTTAATCCTTTATCGGAAATAATTTGTAACTTTCGACAAGTAGAACAATGAATGGAACAGGTAGACGGTTGAGATCTTTGTATATTTTGCTTCTATATAGTCTAAGAAACATATATGCAAAGCATCCAAACTGTACCATTCGCCAATTTTTTGTTCTTCAAGTTTAAGTGAACTACGAGCCCCATTGATAATCATTAAAGGGAAATTATTTATAAGTTTCTATAAGTAGAACAATGAATAGAACAGGTAGTCTGTTGAAATCTTTGTATATATTGCTTCCATATAGTCTAAGAAACATATATGCAAAGCATCCAAACAGTACAATTCGCCAATTTATTGTTCTTCAAGGTTAAGAGAACAACGAACCCCATTGTTAATCCTTTAATGGAAATTATTTGTAAATTTCGACAAGTGAACAATGATTGGAACACGTAGACGGTTGAAATCTTTGTATATATTGCTTCTATATAGTCTAAGAAACATATATGCAAAGCATCCAAACAGTACAATTCGCCAATTTATTGTTCTTCAAGTTTAAGAGAACAACGAGCCCCATTGTTAATCCTTTAATGGAAATTATTTGTAAATTTCGACAAGTGAACAATGATTGGAACACGTAGACGGTTGAAATCTGTGTATATATTGCTTCTGTTACGTCCCGGGGACTAAAATTCTTTTTCTTTTGAGTTCATTGCCTGCGCATTTGCCAATGATTGAAATTCCTTCGGCAAATACGCAGAACGTTAATAATTGTTCTCCGATTCCGATGATGCAGGAATGCTTATGCATTCAGAGTTCTCTCTAACTGCATTACGATATCGTTTGAGATTCAATAACAAAGATATGTACATCCGGCTGCCCTGCTGACAAAGATCGCTTCGAGTCACGTACGCCCTCCGGTCCCAGGAATTGCGAGGCAAATCAGCAGCGGCTGATGTGTGGGGCTCGGACGGAAGGGAGGATGGAGACTAGCACCCAAAATTGTTAACCTTAGCAAAACGTGACCACGGAACGTGGCTACCACCTCCACCTAGGGCCCACCCTTGTGAGGCCAAAGACGAGCTCAACTCGTCACTATCGTCTGGAAAGTCGCGAGGTGCGTAGGCATAGTCCGAGGGTTTAGTTAAGCTTAGGTTATACGCGAATAACTTCAATAGTTCGATACGCGGTAACGGACTTTATAATCCTCGTTAAACAAATAAATCTCTTGGTTTTCAATCGTAAAGTCGCGAGGTGCGTGATTGTTAACCCGCGAAACCGTGAGAGAATCCTAGATTCTCCGTGAGCCTAGTTCGGTAACGCTGTAGTTCCGAATGACTCAGAGTTTCGTGCGAGAATTGTATTGTAAAACCTACTTATAAGATTCGTTAACCGTATATTTTAGTATTGCATGATCTATAGAATCATTAGAATAGGTAAATTCGAAAAAGTGCAGTTCTAATCCATCCACTCTTCTGTGCAGCCACTTGAACTCCGAGTTAATCTCGACGAGATAAAAGATAACACAAAGCGCAATTATCATCGCATATTTGTATCATCTCAAAATCCAGGGTGAGTTCTAATTTGCCATTACCATAATTATCTTGTCATATTCTATTGTAAACCGCCGTCTCAATAGTGAGTTTCTCTACCGTTGGACTATTTTAAAATATACATTTTGCCTGTAAATGGGAGGTTGTTTCGGAAACGAAAGATAGATTCGATTGGATCGTAATCACTCGATTTCGAGCCAACTTCACCACCAATGATTTGTTAACGTACATATATCTATTCCAAATCAATTATTTTATATCCAACTTAGTCGATATTTCACTTACCGTTTGTAACGTTTCTTTGTTTAAATTTGAATACACATTGCTTTTACCCATCATAACATTGTGAGATTCAGTTCTATTATTCAATACCCTTATCCTTTAGATTTCGATTAAGCCAGACCTGTATAGGTCTTAACAGATCGACCCATCCATCCTGTCCTCTCCTCGCCTTAGGCTGGGGAGAGCTACAAAATTTTCAAATAGAGTCAACCGCGGAAACCCGCGCGCGATTCGTTTTCGTCTTGGCCGTTACGCACGGAATCTACCATCCGTCGGCACCCGCTCGACGACGGACGGGACGTTCGAATAATACGCCGTTCGTAACAGCTAAAACTGGTGTCAGAAGTGGGATAATTACGCCTTCAAAGTCTCCATACAATTCTCCACTTTGGATCGTACCAAAGAAACCTGATTCCCAGGGCAATCCCAGGTGGCGAATGGTAATTGATTTTCGAAAGTTAA